>CM050526.1:52919718-53519718 GCA_027563665.1 Antrozous pallidus | reverse complement strand
TGCTCTTCCGGGCTCCCACCGCTGCCTCTGTCCAGCCAGAGCCAGATCAGAGTGAGGGGGGGTGGGGTGATCCCAGCATTTTCCAGAGTTTTCTCCGGCCGTGGCTGGGCGCTGGCTGTGCAGGATACACACCGAGCACACACATGAAAACATACATGGCTCTAGATGGTTTAGCTCAGTGGATAGAGCATGGGCCTGTGGACTGAAGGGTTCCGGGTTTGATTCTCTGTCAGGGCACATGCCCGGGTTGTGGGTTCGATCCCCAGAAGCCAATCAATGATTCTTTCTCATCATTAATGTTTCTGTCTCCCTCTCCCTTCCTCTCTGAAATCAACCAAAATATATTAAAACAAACAAAATAACCAAGCACACATGCATGCTGAGTTACCTGCCCAATGTTGCACAGCTGCTGGCAGAGTAGGGATTGAATATTGGGCACCGAACTCCTGCCTCTCACCCCTGGGAGACCTGCTGCCCCCCTCCCAGGGACAGAGGTCATTCCTCCTCTGTCAGATCCCAAAGCCTATGTCCCCCTGGAAGCTGCCAGATGCTGCAAGCTGCCGCCCTGAGCCCGCGTGGTGCTGCGGGGAGCTGGTCTCTCCTCCATGGCCTTGCCCGGTGAGTGATGGCTGTCATGTCCATCCCAACCCCTCCAGACAAGGACTCTGCTGGCGATGTTTGTCAATGACACGAGGATAATAGCGCTGGCCCTGCCCCTGGGCACGCAGACACAGGTCCAAGAGGGAGGGGTGAGTGCAGGTCCGGACTCGGCCCGTGGATCTGAGCAGGGGTGACTGTCCAGCCTGTGCTGCTGGCAAACATCACCACTGCTGCCTGTGTGACGATCTGTTTCCCAAGTAAACGGTAGTCATACCAGCGGCTAATATTTACACAGCGATGACCTGTTCCCCACCCTGCTCTGAGCTGGGCATGTGGCAACCCTGTGAACCTTCTGCAGAGCCCTAGGGGTTTGGTGCTCTTGTCCCCGTTTTACAGATGAGAAAACAGAGGCACAGAGAGGCTGAGTTACCTGCCCGAGGTTGCACAGCTGCTGGCAGAGTAGGTATTGAATATTGGGCACCAAACTCCTGAGCCTGGCCTCCCGGCCACTGCCTTTAAATGAAGGTGTTGGTTCCGCCCTGATTGGGGGGACTCGGTTGGTTGGAGAGTTGTTCCTACACCCAAAGGTTTCAGATTTGATTCCCAGTCAGGGTACATATGTAGATTGCAAGCGGGGAATGTGCCCGCAACCAAGGTACATGCCCTTGACTGGAATCGAACCTGGGACCTTTCAGTCCGCAGACTGAGGCTCTATTCACTGAGCCAAACCCGATTTTGGCTAGATTGCAGGCTTGAACCCCAGTTGGGGTGGGTATAGGAAGCAACCGATTGATGTTTCTCTTCCTCTCTCCCTTCCTCTTTCTCTCAAATCAGTAAAAACATAACCTCAGGTGAGGATTAAGAAAAGATGGTGGTTCCTCCAATTCTATTCAGACACAGCTGTTCCTTGTGCACATAACGGGCACCAAACCACTGTCCTTCGCTGAGGAGGGGAGTCAGGGTAAAGGCAGTGGACGGACACCTGACCGAGGAAGGGGCGGCATGGGCAGAGGCCCTGGCAGGCACAGGGGGAACTGCAGTCCTACACGTGGGCGGGAGGGCCCCTGTAAACCCCAGCAAGGAACCTGGGTTCACTCCCCAGGACTGATTCCTGTTTGTTTTTGCTTTTTAAATCCTCACCTAGTTTGGATAGTTTTCCATTTTTATTTACTATTTTTATTTATTATTTTTTATGATTTTTATTTATGATTTTTATTTTTTATTTATTATTGTTTTAAAGATAATTTTATTGATTTCAGAAAGGAAGGGAGAGAGAAACATTAATGATGAGAGAGAATCATTGATTGGCTGCCTCCTGCAAACCCCCCACTGGGGATCTAGACCGCAACCCGGGCATGTGCCCTTTACTGGAATCGAACCCAGGACCTTCAGTTCACAGGCTGATGTTCTATCCACTGAGTCAAACAGGTGAGGGCATCCATTGCTTTTTTTTTTTTTTTTTTTTAGGGAGAGAGAAAGAGGGAGGGAGAGGAGGGGGAGAGAAACACCCAAAGGAGAGACACACATTGATTGGTTGTCTCCTGCACGCACTCCAGCAGGACCAAACCTGCAACTGAGATATGTGCCCTTGACCGGGAATGGAACCCTCAACCCTTCGCTCTAACCGCTGAGCCACCAGCCAGGGTGATCCGTGTGTGTGTGTGTGTGTGTGTGTGTTTTAATTGAGATAAAATTCCCATAACATAAAATTCACCATATTAACCACTTTATTTTTTAAAAATACATTTTTATTGATTTCAGAGAGGAAGGAAGACAGAGCTAGAAACGTCATGATGAGTTAGAATCCTTGATTGGCTGCCTCCTGCACGACCCACACTGAGGATCAAGCTCACAACCCGGGCATGTGATCTGACTGGGAATCGAACTGTGACCTTCTGGTTCATAAGTCAATGCCACGCTGGCCGGGCCATATTAACCATTTTAAAGTGTACAATTCAGTGGCTTTTGTACATGCACGATGCTGCCAGCCGTCACCTCTACCTGCGCTGAGATGTGGAGCCTCCTCCCCGGCCCCTAATCTGCCATCTGCCTCTGGGTGGGCCTGTCTGGGCACTCCATGTGCGAGGACTCAGACAGCGTGTGGCCCTTGGTGGTCTGGCTTCTTTAACGTGTGAAGGTTCACCCACGTTGTTGTAGCTTCCATGCTTCCTTCCTCCGCACGGCTGAGTGATATTCCACTGTATGCACTGGCCATTATGGAGATTGGGGTGTTTCCGCTTTGGGCTGTCATAATGTGATGACATGTGATAAACACTAAAACGCTGTTCTGCACGTGTTCCCTCAGGAGGAGGATGGGATGGAGAGGCAGGCAGTCCTGGTCTCACCCTTTGAAACTCTAGAGGCAGGCGTCAACTTCACCCTTCGGAGCTGACCCCAGATCCAAGGACGCGCCCTTCTGGTCTGAGTGTGCAGGACGTCGGGAGGAGGGCGGAGGGGGCGCAGCCCAAGGCCGCGGTGTACACCTGGGTCCCCTGCGGCCTGGCCCGTTGTCATCTCTCCGGGCCGCTGGTCCTGCATGAAAGGCTCTCCCCACGCAGAGTCCGAGGGCGCGGCCTCGGGAGCCTGGAGGGGCGGGTTCGGCTCCCCTTCTCCCCATCACTCTCCGGCAAAGGGCAGAGCCTGCAGGCCCATCCCCAGGCTGTCCACAGCGGCCGCTGGTTCAGAGACACCCGCGGAGGCAGACATAGAGCCTATAATGGGGAAGGGGCCGGCTCGGGGCTGCTGCTGGGTGCAGGGGGCGAGGGGCAGGGTTGACTCTGGGTCTAGGGGTCGCGCGAGGACGCACAAGCGTGCTCGCCCCGCCCCGCCCCCAGACAGCTCTGCCCCGCCCCTCAGCCAGCTCGGCCACGCCCCCTCGGACAGCGAGTCCCCGCCCCCAGGTTGCTAGGGGAAGTGACGTCACAGCGCGATGGCGGCGGCTCCTTCAGGCAGCTGAAGGGGAATTTAGGCCCGGAAGATCCGAGTCCATCCGTGGCGGGGAGAGGGCAAGCGTGGTCGGCAGGAGACGGAGCAGGGGCAGCGGCGCTCGGACTGTCCCATCCGCCCCATATTGTGGCTCTGGGAGCGGTTGGGCGTCTGGAAAGCGATGGTGAAAGCGGGGCCGTGAGGGGGGCGGAGCCGGCAGCCGGACCCGCAGTAGCGGCAGCGGCGGCGCCGCCTCCCCGAGCTCAGACCCAGGAAGCGGCCGGGAGGGCAGGAGGGAGTCGGGCCCGCCGCCGCCGCCGCCGCCGCCGCCGCCGCCATGGAGCTCCGAGTCGGGAACAGGTACCGGCTGGGCCGGAAGATCGGCAGCGGCTCTTTCGGAGACATCTATCTCGGTGAGGCGCCCGTCCCTGGTTCCGGGCCGCCCCGGCCGGCGTCCGCTCGGCCCCTCCGGCCCGGCCGCGGGGATCCGGGCCCGGCCGGCCCCCACCCCCACCCCTCAGGACCCTCCGCCCCCCGCATCGGTCCCCGGGACCCCGCCCCGCGGCTCCCAGGCAGGAACTTGGGGCCTTTCCATGTCGGCCCGCGCCGTCGCCCCCGGGGGCACCTGCCCAACGTGTGCCCGGGGCTCCGGGGCGGCCCGAGACCCCGCTGGCCCTGCCGGCGGCCCGCAGGCAGACAAAGGCGGCGACGGTGCGCGGCCCCGCGTCCTGCGCACGTGCGGCGGGCTGGGTGCGGTGGCCGGGAGCGCTGGGGACCCCCGCTGCCCTTCGCGATACTACGCGCCCGGCCGGCCTGGGCCGGGCCGGGCTGGCGGCGGCCGAGGACGTGTTGCGCACCCGGCTCGGCACCCGGGGGCCTGAACGCAGAGCGGACGGTGGGGGCCGCAGACCGGCTCGTGTCCGGACGTTGGCCGCGGCATAGGCGGGCGCGGCCGCCGCGCTGTCCTCGCGAGCCCGTCCCTGGCTGTTGGGCTGTTCGGGCGGATCCGAAAACTGTTTGGGGCGGGACGTTCTGGCCGGCGTCCGATTCCCGGGGAGAGAGCGCGCACAGGTGTAAGCAGCAGCTGGCTTGCGCCCCCTTCAAGTTGGGCATTCAAAACGGACGCCCCTGCGTGCCGGTTGCTCCAGCTCCCCGGATGGGGCCGTCCCGCTGGCCCGCGGCGTGGGAGCGGAGCAGCCGCTGTTGCGCAAGTTTGGGGGTAAGCTCTTCCTGCGGGCGTTGGGCCGGTGGACCTGTCAAGGAGGGTCCGTTGGCTGGGTGCATCAGCCCTGCTCCTGGGGGCGCTCCCCGCCCCCTCCTGGCCATGGCCGGGTGGGGCTGAAGCCCTCGTGCCCACCGCGGGAGGCTCACAGCTGCCTCTGGGCGCCCTCCTCCCCCAGCAGGGTACTTGCCACAAGCTGGCTACATTGTTGCCTCTGAACCTCTATTTCCTCCCACTGTCTTGCTGAGTAAAAGACACTTTGGAGACATTTGGATTTTGCTGTTTAAATATTAATGCCCCGTCGTCAGCCGGCTGCATTCTCAGCAGCGTTTCGGGAGGCTACGAGCTGCCTAAATGCACGCTGGATGCCTTATTTATAGAACAGTGGGATTTTGGCAATGCTCATAAACCGGGGATCCGGGAGCTGGAGCGAGAAACCAGTCTGTGAACTACCCTTCCGCGGGCACCTGGAGCAGATGCTTTACTTAAAGCCTTTCGTCCTCTGGCCTGAGCCTGCCGGGCAGTCTTGGAGTCCGCCGTGGAAGAGTTGTCACTGAGCCCCTCTCCTCGGGATGGGACCCCGTCTGCTTGTCACCACTCTTTCTCTGTGGGCCTCACCTCCTGCTGGGCTGACTGGTCTGCATGTCTCACATGGGTGGGTAGACTGTGGCTCTCCTGCCTCCTTCAGAGAGAGCCACCCACACCACGCACCCGCCCGGGGTCACGCGGAGTTACTTGTGTGGGGTTGAGCACAGCCCGGCTTCCTCCAGCCGTGTTGACTCGGCTGCGTGCTGCCCAGAGGAGTGTGCAGAGATCTCATTAGCTGGAGAGCCTTGTGCTGCCTGGAAAGGTGGGTCTAAGGGTGCTCACCACGTACTGTAGGTAAGGGTCAAAGATGAGGTCCAGAGAGCATGGGATGGACTGAGTCATCTGGACCGAAGTTTTGTTCTGTTTGTTGAGGCCACTGATTAGGCACTGAGTCCTCAACCTTGAAAATCCACGTGTCCTTTGTCATTCTCAGGCTGACACTCTGCTATTGGTCAGAACGCTCTAGACTCCACCAGGTAGGCCCACCCTGTTTTGAGCCTGGGTTTTGGGGTCATGGAACTCCACATATGCTTGACACTGGGAAGAGGGAAAGGCTGTCCTTAAGCTGGAGCGGGCCTCGGGCACCAGGAAGTTCCATGTCAGCCCGTCCTGCCTGCAGCAGCGCAGAAATGGTCCTACCACTCCTGCCCAGCCAGGCCAATTGGTGCTCCAGGAGTCGCCTGTTCACAGGATGTGGTCTCTGGGGGCTGTTTCTCCCATGCCTGGGCGTTAGAAAATCTATGTACTGGGGTATGGTCTTAGTCCTCAGTCTGCTCCCCTAAGCTTTCCGATCCCAAAGGCTCCTGGGAAGCCTCCGCTCTCATACCTGCTAGGCACTCAGCAGGTGCAGGAGGACCTGCACCCGGGGCTGCAGGAGGAAAGCCTCGTCCATGATCCTGGGCCTCCCTGGGTCTTAGCTTCCACAAGCGGCAGCCCTGGTGGCTGGGTGACTGAGGCCCTTGCACTTTGCTGGCGGGTACCTCTCACCATGTGATAACATTGGAGAATTAGGGAGAGCCAGTGTCCCCAGTTTGGACCTCCCTGTGACTAGTGGGCGCTGGAGAAGAGGAGTGTGTGGGCAGTGTGCGCAGGACCGGCCTGTGTGGGGGTGCTGTGGTCCACGCTGGGCTGGTCTGAAATTCAGCCATGTTTACAGAGCGCCTGCGGGGTGCTGGGGCGCAGGGAGCCGGTTCTCACAGAGCTGTTCTCCTCCCTGTCTGTCAGTGCGGGCAGGTGGCAGGGGCCTTGAGGACCCGAGGGCTGTGTCAGAATGGAGGTTTCATTTTGCCAGCTTTTGGCTTTGGTACTTGCTCTGTCAGTTTATCTCTGGGCGGACTATGCTGTCCACTCGACAACATGTCCAAACACCGTTTGGGGCGATAAAGTTTAGGAACCTCTTTGTACTTGATTTTCATGTTTTCTCTCGCTGATTTTCACACTCTTGGTGGCACCCAGCAGGTTTGGAACACACAGTAGGTCATCGCCTGCATGCTCTAGGGTGGTGGCTGAGGGCTCTAATGAGAAGTCCTGGCACTGCTTCAGCTGCTTGTCAACAGTTACCTGTGGGTGACCTTTGCCCCGCTGTTCCAGCCTCTCCCTGTCTCCTGGTGGCTATCACTCAGTGGGAGTTACCTCCGTGTCTCAGGATGGGGTCAGCTTAGGGTTAGCTTCACTTATTAACCATCTGCCTTGTCCGCTCGACCTGAGGGACAGTTTTGTTTGCGTAAAGCCAGCTTTGGCCTGTGTCTGAACATAGACGTCCCGCTGCCTCTTGAGGCGCCCCACTTCTGCTGGATGGGGATTGAGTGGGGTGGGGTGGGAGCTAAGGCACCTGAGCATCAACAGACCAAGGAGACCTTTCGGTGCCACTGGTTCTGCCCCTGGAACCAGAGCACAGTGTGGTCTTCAGCGCCTGCTTCCTCTAGAAGCACTTCCTCTAGAATTTCCTGCTGTGAGGCCCCGGCGTGGCCATTTCCAAGCGGTCACAGGATGAGATGAAAATGGTGCCGCGATGTCACCTTGTCCGAGCTCGTGGCGCTTCCTCGCTGTCCTGGGCTTGTCCCTCGCACTGGGGCAGTTGGGGATGAGGCTTGGAGCAGCACCACCTGAATCGTGGGGCTCCCTAGGCTGCAGAGGTGGTGCTGCCCCGGGGCTTCTGATGGTTGGGGTCCATGGAATGCACAGAACCCGAAGCTCTGCTGCTCGACTTCCACCCAGTGGAGGGGCCTCCCAGGGGCAGCCCATGGTGTGCACCCCGCATGTTTGTGTGGCCGAGAGCTCATGTGAAGCCCTTTTCTGAGCTGCTACACTCGGGAGGTGTTCGTGTCTCTGATCCTGGTGGAGGCCGGCCCTGTTGCAGGTGGTATCCGGAGGGAGGTGGCTCAGTTGCAGGTGGGATCTGGAGGGAGGTGGCTCAGTTGCAGGTGGGATCTGGAGGGCGGGAGCTGGCTCAGTTGCAGGTGGGATCCTGGCAGAGGCTTGGCACCATGGTTGGAGAAGGGAATCCTCTGTGTTCCAGAGTTGCCTGTGGTCATATGCCCCACACACTCTTGCAGGGGTGACTCTTCTGTGTTTGCGTTCCCTCCCCAGCGAGTGGAGCTGGAAGTGTTGGCGCCTTCTCGGAGGCACAGTCTGGTAGCTAGTGTGTGAGGTCCCAGCTGCTGCTTCCTTGAGGCCTGTGTCCTGCTGGGACGGTGTGATGAGTGTGGAGTTGCTGATGTCACTGGGAGGATGAGTCATCTGTTCCTCCTGCACCAGCTGGTTCAGGTCGGGGTTCCGGGTCCTCACAGGAACTCTGGATTCATTTTTCATCTGCACCATCAGTTGGTGGTGAAGTCATTTCTCTTGTAATTGGATAGACTGTCCCACCGGCAGGCTGGCAGAGTGACCTGCATTGCCTGGTTCTGCATTGGGGATGAAGCTCTCAGACTGGAGAGGTAGGTCAGGTGGGGAGCAGCCCTGCTGAATCTGCACTGGTGACCGGTTCTGGGTTCACTCACTAGACGTGGCCCATCCCGTGCAGCATCTGAGCGGAGAGAGGAGACTTTTCTTTGGGGTCTGGGAACTGACTGGACATTAGTCTCATCAGGCAGCTCCCCTGCCGGTGTCCACGGTTGTGATGCTTGCTGACCTTGTCTGCCTTTGGTTGGGGAGTCTCCGTGTGCTCTAGCTATCACCCTCTCATGCCCACCGTCCCTCATGAAACACACTGTCTCCCAGCCGGGCATCGGTGGCGGGCACTGGGAAAGGATGTGTCCCAGGCTCTGTCCGGGCTGCTGGAGTGGTTGGTGTGAGCGCCGCACTGCTGGGAGGCCCCAGGCTTCCTGCTTGGAGGCCCCTGTGCGGGGGAGACTCCTGCCTTCCAGTGACAGGAAGGCCCTGCAGGCTACTTTGGGTCAGCTTGAGCTCTGGAGCATTCGCCTGTGAAGCCAGAGGGGGTGGTTGTCGGGTTTGCAGGTCATTATGGGAAGAAAACAAAGATAAAACGTTTGCAGATAAAAATTCTTAATTTTACCTTGAAATGCACAGACTGATAATGGGAGGTGTTAGCATCCATTGTATTGCCAGTATCAGTACAAAACTAACTAAAGTGTATGACAGGAACAGGTTGCATAGGTGTAGTCAGGGTTTTGAAAACAAGAGTTCGTCCTCCTGGTCTAGTGTCAATAAGAAGCACAGTGTTGTCCTGTTACCTAGGAGCACAAGGCCTGCTGAGCTCCCTCTCCCCTCTCTGTCCCTTTGCCTGGCTGACGGACCGGTCAGGAGGAGGGTCTGCCCCCATTTGAGAAGTACCTGACTGTTGAGAGGGCTGGGAGTGGATCCCGGGTTGGGTGGATGGGTCACGTGGTATTTGATGGAACCAGCTTTCCCTCCAGAGGATGGTGCACGTGCCACACAGGCCTGTCCCAGCAGTGCGGGCCGAGGGGCCCCACGGAAGATGTCGCAGGGACACGGAGTGGCCCTGGGGCTGACCAGCAGGGCAATGGGAGGTTCAGAGCAGGAAGATGGAGGCTGTGAAGGGCGGTCATCGGCTTCCTCTGGTCCCTGGTGACATGATCCGAGTGGTCCCCTGTGAGGGGGCGGGGTGAGAGATTAGATTTCCTATGCACATGAATGAAATACTCCCTGGTTTAAAAGGGGAAAGGCATCGGTTTGTGCACCACTGACATCTCATGACAGGAAGTGGAGTGTGACCATCCTGGGGTCCTTGGAAGACTCGGACCGTGCTGCAGGTCCTGGCCGTGTGACACGGGCTAGATGGTGGGCGCCAGATAACTAACGCTGGCTTTTCTTCCTTTGCAAGGTACGGACATTGTTGCAGGAGAAGAAGTTGCCATCAAGCTTGAATGTGTCAAAACCAAACACCCTCAGCTCCACATCGAGAGCAAAATCTACAAAATGATGCAGGGAGGAGGTATGGCCTTTACCTGTTAAGAGACAACTAGGGTTGTTTGGGGGCATGCGGCCGAACCCAAGTCTCTGGCTTGTTTGGGGAAAGGGAGGAAAATGCCCCCCGCCACCCCAGCCGGCACTCCTTTTGGCTGCTGTTGGGCAGCTGCACAGGCCTCCTTACGTGGACTTCTGGCTCCAGCACTGCTTCCCTGGCCTGTGGGGTGGTGTCTGAGCTCAGGCCTGTGGGCTCTGACTTCCAGCACTGCTGGTTGCTGTGCCACCCCGCTCCCATGCTTTGCTCACAGGCTTGGGTGGAGGCCTGGGGTGGGGGTGGGGGGGGGCCTTCAGACTTTAATGAGTGAAACTACTGCAACCCCTTGGAGCAGAATTACTACCCCAATCCTGTCCCCAAGCTTCCCTTGGGGCCTAAGGGTACTGATGTCAGAGGGCACCCATCCTCGGAGTCTAACTTATAGAACTTTCTGGACTTGAAAGTAATTTCGCGGATGGAGCAGGAGGGGGTGTGTAAGGGAGTCTCCATTGTGGAGGCGCCTCAGCCTGGAGAGGACTGTCTGCTGTTCCCTAAGGGGCCTGGGCCCAGGGCCTTGGGAAGGATGCTACACTGCTTCTCAGTTGCTCTGGGGCACGTCCCCGGGCTCCCCCACAGCACAGCTTCCCTGCAGGGGTGAACTCTTCCCTCCTCAGCAGCAGGGTTGCTGCTGCTGCTGCTGGAACCAGCACCTGGTGCAGCACGAGCATATCTTTAGCAGCAGAGACTACCAGAGCGGGACACGGTCCTGTGGGGGCTGCACTGGGGGCCCGCCGTCTCGTCCTGCGAGGTCTTCGACCAGAGGCCTTGGATGGGCACACAGGTGGACAGTTCCCGCCCCGTCGTCCCAGGGAGAGGCCGAAGAGGACCCGGCCAGGGTGCTTGCCCTCCAGCGGCCTTAGCAGAAGGAAGTCTCTCAGGCACAACTTTTAAGGTGGTGGCGAGTAGAAGGAGGTGACTCAGGATGTGGCCTTCACGGGGGGCAGGCGCCTGGTGCTCGGGGGAAGAGACCCTCCCAACCTAAAAACCTCGTTGACTGTTACGGAGCAGCACCTCTTGAGCACTCCCCAGCTGGGGCACTCCTGTCATTTGTTGTGGTGCTGCCCTCTGCACATGCAGAAGCGCCCCTCACCCAGGCCGGAAGGATCAGAAACGTCTCTAGGTATAGCTCAGTGCCTGGGCCCAGCACTGCCTGCCGCCAGAACCCGGTCTAGGAGCTGGTGCCACTGCTCCCCGTCTCCCCTGGCCCTTCTTCGGGGCCCGCATGTGCCCCCGCACTCTGCCCTTTCCCACACAGATCCGGTTCTCCAGTTTCAGATGCACACTCAGTGGCTGCTATCCAGGCGTAAGACTTGTGTTTTACTCTTTTTTTTATTGATTTTATTTTTTTGTTAATCTTTACTTGAGGATATTTTTCCATTGATTTGTAGAGAGAATGGAAGGGACCGGGAGAGACTGAGAGAGAAACATTGATGTGTGAGAGACATCGATTGGTTGCTTCCTGCACATACCCCGACCCGGGACCGAGCCTACAACTGAGGTATGTGCCCTTTGACCAGAATCCAACCTGGGACTCGTAAGTCCGCGGGATGACGCTGTGCTCCCTGAGCCACACCAGCCGCGGGCAGGCCTGTGTCCTGGAGGAAGACTGCACCAGACAAGCTGAGCGCCGCCTCCTGGGCGGGTCCGTGAGCTCATTGACGGGACCACGCCGCGCCGGCGGAGCGCTCTGTTATTCACCAGCCTTCTGCGTGCGGCCCCCGTGGGCACTGCAGGTTGGTTGCTGCTGACCGGGAGAGGGTCAGCGAGTGCTTCGCAGGGACAGCCGATGAGGAGTGAGCACCGGTCCAGCCAAATGCACCGCAGCTCACTCTCACGTCCCCGACCACGGAGGGTCTGGAAAAAGAGAGAGAAGCCAGTGCTTCCCTCCCGGAAAAGTCAAGATTTCACCCAAAGCTCTGGTTTCTAGCAGTGAATACAGAGTTGCATTTGCCTGTCTCCTAGTAAACAACCTGTGGTGGCTTTGACAAAAGTGTCCTGCACCTTCATCTTCCCTTCCTTTGTCTCTCGACCCCCCTGTCTACTGGAAGTGCTTTCCCCCGCTGTTGGGCTAGAGGTTAAAGCAGGTCTGATCCATTTGAAGACAGGTGTGCCTGCGGGAGTCCCATCAAGGACAGTCTGAACTTAGAGGCTGGGAGCAATGGATGGACTATTTGTAGCTTTTTCAGAATATTACACAGGTCACTTAAGCATTCTGGAAACACACCAGAAATGAAATGTGTAGAATTGTGTCTTTTTCTTGGGGGGGGGGAGGAATGGAGGAGGGAATGGGATAGGAGTCCGTTATTAGGACAGACCTGGTCCAAAACAGGAAACGGAATCCTGGCCAGTGTGGCTCCGCTGGCGGGGCACCACGCTGGGCACCCAGAGTGCCGGCTCGGTTCCTGGTCAGGGCACGGGCCGGCTGCAGGCTCCATCATCAGTTCATGTTTCACTCTTACAGTGATGTTTCTGTCGTCGTCTTCGTTCCTTTCTAAATCAATAAAAATATTTTTTTAAAAAAGGGAAAGAGGAGAAAAATAAGAAAGGTGGGCTCATGACCCCTGTTGCAAGCAGGCCTGTGTTTCAGTCTTTGTGTGATGCGAATCTGTCACATGCTCTGGTCACTCTTCTCCAGTAGAAAAAGGATTTATAAACCGTGAAGCCCTAGAAGAACATGGAGAAAAACAACACTATAGTTACACCAGCGAGGCCCACTTGGCGGTCAGTCACCAAATCCTGGCGCCAGTTTTGGGCAGTGAGAGCAGGATCCCCCGAGTGTGTGCTGCTGACGTGTCCATTCTGACCTGGGAGTTAGGACGAAGGCTGCACCCTTTTCTCCTTCCGCAACGGCGTCCTCTGCTGTCAGGCACCTTGGGACCAGCTGGAAAGGTTAAGGACTGCGTCCCTCCTATAGCCGGCGGCCTTTGGGATGGGTGCAGAGGTATTCCTAGAACATCTGGCCAACTCAGGTTTTACAGACACACATGAACCCTGTGCTGTGGGAGGCCTGGCCCCACGGAAGGATCTGGTGGGTGAAACGGGTCTCAACGGGAATCCTTCCTCACCTGTCAACACCCTCGTCTGGCCTCTTCCTGTTCATACCCGTTTCCAGTCTCCAGGAGAGGTCACAGCCTGGCGGGGGGCCTGGTTAAAACTCCTGTGACACATTGAAGGTGCGGGGCTTTCAAGAGGGCACTGCCCGAGAAGCAGCTCTGATTGGCAAAGTGACCTCGTTGGGTAGGCTGTGCACTCCGATAGGTGGTCTCCATGGTGACAGGACACAGTGTTCTTGCTGTGCAGGCCTGAGCGGCTGCCGACTCAACCCTAACATTGCTCATGGGCCGGGGAACAAGCAGTGCAGGAACATGATGCAGAACGTGTACATGAGGAAGAAAGCAAGGTGAACGGGATGTATTAGCACCCAGCTGGGCTGCCAGCCTGGGAGTGTAGCCCCACAGTGCAGTCGTCCCAGTGAGCAGCATGGAGTGGGGCGCACGTGAGGGTAGGAGTAGCAGCCCTGCAGCTGGTCCCCAGCCACCCCCTTTTGTCCCATCCTGACTCACTGCCTGGGGCAGCTCAGCACCTGACCCCCCAGAGCGAGACCATCCCTCCCAGAGAAGGCAGGACTGGGGGTTGGGCAGTCATTGCTCACCTCATTGCTTCACTCTGCACAGGCAAGGTCCTCTCAGCTTCCCTATTCAGGCCACTTCCGGCTGCGGTTCTGGAAAGGGAGCCTGGCACAATGTGCAGGTCGGGGGGGTGTCCCTAAAGCCCACGGGGACACGGGCAAAATGGTCCGAGTGCCTCTGCTCCCTTTCAGGGGGAGAGGGGTGATGCTGTGGCCTGCTTGACAGTCCCCGCCACCCTTAACACTCCGTGCTCCTCGAAACCTGACCGTTGGGTCTCCTTGTAGGCAGGGCTGTGGTTCTTCCCTCCCAGAGGCAGGCTGGCATGGCTTTCCCTGGGAGCTGGGCCACTGTGTGGCTGATGCTCTGGCAGGTGGGGCACTTCTGGAGCTGGAGGTCCAGTTTGGTTCCTTGGCACAATGGTGTGGACCTCCACGGCTGGAGTGCCTGTCTGTCTCCTTCCATCTTCTGCCCCTAGGACAGAACACCCACCAGGGCCAGTTGCTGGAGAGTCTCCAGGCCTTTGGTGGAGTTCTGGATGCTCCTCTCCATTGCCTCGGCTCCTTCCGGCTCCCAGGGTCACGCGTGGTCATGGCGCAGTAGGCGCAGACAGGAAGCCTAGCTTGTGTGCGTGGTGACCCACTTACGGATGCCAGCCACGTGCAGCAGCTGCGACTCCCAGCAACTTGGCCCAGCCACCTGCACACTGCTGGGTGGACACAGTCTGCAGAGTCCAGGGCCTGGTCAGACGGCTCTTGGCCGCTGAGAAGTCCAGAAACTGAAGTATAATTATTTTTCTTCTTGTGTTCTTACTGGTTTTTAGAGGGAGAGAAAGAGGAACATTGATCGGCTGCCTCCTGCACACTCCCTACTGGGAATTGACCCCACAACCCAGGCATGTGCCCTGACCAGGAATTGAAATGGCAACCTCTTGGTTGCAAGGGTTAACACTCCACCAACGGAGCCACACCGGCCGGGCTGAAGTTTGATTCTTAAAATAGTTTAGCCGAATACGAACCATATAGGTGACTAGCAATACATCTTAAGTAAGCCACGTGAGAGCTGTGTGCAGAGAATATAAAGCTCGACGGGGGGATAACTTCCAAGTGTTCCTGGCGTGACGGCTCCACTGTCCATGCTCGACACGACAAGCCAACCCGAGAACTGCGACAGCCAGGGTCTGGGCTGACGGCATCCCGAAGAGGGCACATGCCCCGCGAAGGTCAAAACGCAGCGGCTGGCAGGAGTGACGGCTGCGGCTGTCGGCGCGCCTGGGATCCAGATAATGGCTCCTCCGTGTCATTTCTCACAGGAGCCTGGTCGGCTGTGCCCAGGGCTGGGCAAGGGTGGCAGTCGAGGCTGTGGCTCAGGCAGAGTTCTCAGGCCAGTGGGCACCTGATCAGAGAACACAGGAGCACGCCTGGAGGGCATCTGTTGGCCAAACATGGGATAACGGACCTCGGAACTAGCAATGAGGTCCAGCGCCTGGGAGAAGGGAGGGGCATCTGTGACTCCATGGTGTGCACTCACACAGGAAGTGGCACAGGAAAATGTGGAGGGGGCAATCGAGTGGGAAATGGCCACCACTTTTAGGGCAGCGGGTCTGACCCCACCCTGAAGCTTCGCCCACAGAGGACGGTAACAGAGAAGTGGATGGTGAAGAGCCGGCGGGCAGCAGCTGACAAGGGGGTCAGGTCAGCAAGCGGGCAAATCCAAATGGAGGGTTGTCCTGCCAAAGCTGCCCGAATGACCACACACCACAGGTGGCCTGACGGGACCTGGCTGGGGGACGCTCCGAAGAGCGGCACAGCTTCTGGGACACAGCCTGAGCAGGTTTTGGCTCAGTGGTGCTGCCCCAGGCGGAGATGGGAACAGGCCTGGGAGCTGACCGCCAAGACCAGCAGTGTGTTCCGTGCAGCTGTGATTCCCGTGGGAAAGGCCCCTTGAGCAGGTGTCGATGGTGGTGGGCGTGGGCCTCGCCTCACCCAGGACTCCTCTCCGAAGAGCGAAGCTGGAAAATGTGTTCGTTTTCTAAGTCGGCTGTACGGAGGTGTCATCGACGTGTGTTTTATGTGGACATCTGGATCGCCCTCATGGGACCGTCACCGTAACCAGGAGAGCTACTGTCTCCATCACTCCCGGAAGTTTCTAGGCCCCCTTCGTCCCTCTACCCCACTCTGCTGCGTCTTGGGCGGGTTTTCATTTCCCAGAGTTTCTGGAAGGGAGCAGGCCCGTCCTCAACGTGTCCGTGCTGTGTCAGTGGTCACTGTGTCCGGCCCCGGCTGCTGCGGACTGCTCACACGGGTTCGCACACCGGGCGTGGGCGGCTGTGCTCTTTAGAGTGTCCATCTCGGCTGAGTTGTCGGAGCTCCTGGCACGGAGCCATGTTTCCTGTCAGCCTGACTGTTCGTAGAGGCTCGTGCCTGCGTCTGGACGGTGGGGGGTTCGGATCTCCTCTTCCCTAGCGTCTGGCTAGAGGTTTATTGAATATCTCACAGACCAGTTTTTGGTTTCAGCAAGTTTGTTTTCTGTTTCATTGATTTCTACTGTGACCTTTTATTTCTGCTACCTTGGGGTTTCTTACTTTTTCAGAAAGAAACAGGTCGTTGGTCTCTTTCAAACACAGGTGTTCACTTGTTGCCAGTCCCCCACATATGACTGTCCAGTGCCTCCTGAGGCCGCTGTCCTGGGTTCTCGCTTCACTGAGTCCCACAAGCTTTCCAGTCCCTCTGCTCACTCCCTGGATCCGGCTGTTGGATTTGGTGCGTGTGTGCAAAGCAGCGCTTACTTTGCTCCCAGGAGGAAGTGTCGTCTCTGCCTCTGACAGCCTGGCCTCGTTGAAAGGCTGAGAGCTGTCATCGTTGTCGTTGCCACTCGCGGGTGTGACGCCGGGTGCTGGCTGTGACCAGGACTGGGCAGTATCTGCGATGCCAGCTATTAGCAGATCAGTTGGCGACCCGTGGTTTCATGGGTGCTGGCAAAGGACGAGACTCCCTGAGCTCCAGCGGAGGGAGAGCAGCTGGAAAGACCTGGGACGCCCAGTTGTGTGGGCTTCAGGGTGAGGGCTGCCGCTGTCCCTGTGCTGAGGCGCCCGCACAGCCTGGGGAACAGGCACCAGTTCCATTGAAGTGTCTGGGAGCATCCGGATACTTGGGGGTGTGGCAGAGCTCTCCGTTATCTGTCCCAGTGGGGGTGCTGGTCTGAGCACATACTCCACACAGCTCAAGCCCTTGACCTTGAGCGAGGCCTGTCTGTGGGGTGCATGGGGGTGGGGGTGTCTTGCTGTGGAGCCGGGACCAAGCTCAGTCAGAAGGTGCTTGTCTTCCCGTCGCTTTGCTCCTAGATGGCGATGCTCTGCTGTTAGCGGCAGAGGCTTAGAGCCCATTCTCTTGATGAATGGGTGCCTGGGTCCTGTGAAATGGCTGCTAGTCCTGTCCGCCATCTGCTGCGTGTGACGCTCTGTGTGGTCTGTCCTGTCTGTCACCTGCCGGTAGGGTGCCCAGTATCTGTGCAGAGAGGGTGCCTGCTCTGGTATGGGACCTGGGAAGTGCCTCACGGGCGGTGGCAGGTCCTCCAGTAGCGTCGTTCCTGTGAGGGAGCAGCTGTGGGGACTTGTTCTCACGTACGTCCGTCAGGCTGGGATCCGCAGGCCCTGTGAGGCTTGCTGTTTCCACTTCCTGTGGCTTCGCCTGCCTCTGGCTTGTGAACAGGAGCAGAGCAGGTCTGCAGTGGCTCTTCTGCGCCTTCTTATGGCTGAACGTGTCGTTTTGTCTTTGCTGGAGGCCTCTGAGCCTGTGGGATGCCAGGCCTCCGTGTTCTGATGAAACGCCGCAGTCCCCGCCTCTTTGCTCCTTCCTGTGTGGGGTCTTTCCCTGCAGCTCCAGGGTGCTCTCTGTCACTTTTGTGCGCACTGCTTGTTGGGACGGCGATGCAGTGGTCTTCGGGTTCCTGTCCTCGGGCCGGTGGGTTAAATGCTGCCGTCTGGTGTTTCTTCCGTGGGGTGTCTTCCCCATCCCTTCTCTTTCCTCTCTGGGGGCTCTGGTCACAGAAAGGGCGGTGCCTTGCAGTTGTCCCCACGTGTCATGTGCCTTCAGGCCCACAGGGCCGGGTCTCTGTGACCCCAGCGTGTGTTCTCCACCTGCACGCTGGGGTGTCCTCTGAAAGTCACATGTGAGTCTCTAGATCTCTCCGTGTTTGACCTCATAGGATGCTGATCACCGGGTCCCTGGGCGCTGCTTCAGCCCACACCCCTCTCCCCCGCCCCTCCTCCTCTGCATTTGCCTGCCCCCCACTCACAACGTGGGCATCGTGTTCTCGCCTGTGTCCCGTGACTGCTGCCCATCTGACCCTGTCGGGGAATCCTGCGTGAGCGCAGGTGTATCGGGGTCTTCCGGCCCACCCCTGGCCGCGCTGACACCTGTGTCTCTTACAGTGGGCATCCCCACCATTCGGTGGTGCGGGGCCGAGGGGGACTACAACGTCATGGTGATGGAGCTGCTGGGGCCCAGCCTGGAAGACCTCTTCAACTTCTGCTCCAGGAAGTTCAGCCTCAAGACCGTCCTGCTGCTGGCCGACCAGATGGTGAGTGCTGCCTCTCGGCCCCTCCCTGCTGCCTGTCGTGCACAGGGAGGAAGTACATGTTCATTAACCTTTGCCCCGAGGTAGTGCCATGGTGGGCTGGGTTTGGGGAGCCACTGCGGGCACGGCATGGCACGGCACACCCACGTGTGGGTCCTGCCTGCCAGCAGATGGGTCTGCAGAGGGATGGCTGCTACAGCTGCTGCTGGTCCCCGGGAGAGCCCACCAGAGGGAGCTCCTGGGTGGGGTGGGGTGCGGTGAGAGTGGCGGGTTGTGTCCCATCCAGCTGTGGAGCACTGCCCGGCCAAGGGTGCCGACACACAGCTCCAGCAGGGCCCTGGCCCTGGGCTCTGTCAGGCTGACCCCCTGCCGCTCCTCAGATCAGTCGGATTGAGTACATTCACTCAAAGAACTTCATCCACCGCGACGTGAAGCCAGACAACTTCCTCATGGGGCTGGGCAAGAAGGGCAACCTGGTCTACATCATCGACTTCGGCCTGGCCAAGAAGTACCGGGACGCCAGGACCCACCAGCACATCCCCTACCGTGAGAACAAGAACCTCACCGGCACGGCGCGGTACGCCTCCATCAACACACACCTTGGCATCGGTGAGCCCTGCTGCTGGCCAGGCTGCCTGGCGTGTTAGGCTCAGCTCAAAAAGGCCGGCCTCCGGAACGGGGAGTCAGCACTTGGGGTGGCAGGCGGGCTTCAGGGACTGTAACGCTGGGACTCTGAGGTGTGGTGGGTGGGCAGGTAGATGGGGGTCCCTGGGGCAGGTAGACCTGGGTGGTAGGGGTGGGGGTCCCTGGGGCAGGTAGACCGGGGCGGTGGGGGTGGGGGTCCCTGGAGCAGGTAGACTGGGGCGGTGGAGGGGGGGGGTCCCTGGGGCAGGTAGACTGGAGCGGTGGGAGGGGGTCCCTGGGGCAGGTAGACCTGGGCGGTGTGGGGGGGGGGTCGCTGGGGCAGGTAGACTGGGGCGGTGTGGGGAGGGGTCCCTGGGGCAGGTAGGCAGGGGCAGTGGGGGGGTCCCTGGCAGCTGTGACATGGATGTGGCTCATCTGGGAGTCACAGTTCTCTAATAGCACGTCCAGGGCAGATTCTTCAGCAAAGAATCCAAGTGTATTTTTTTTGTGGTTTTTAGAGTTTGTTTTCATAGTAAGTGTGTGCTTGCTGCTGCTGCCATGGGCCAAGCTTTACCCATTTCCTCCTCTTTCCAGAACAATCTCGAAGGGATGACCTGGAATCGCTGGGCTACGTGCTCATGTACTTTAACCTGGGGTCCCTGCCTTGGCAGGGGCTGAAGGCCGCCACCAAGAGGCAGAAGTACGAGCGCATCAGTGAGAAGAAGATGTCCACGCCCATTGAAGTGCTGTGCAAAGGCTACCCCTGTGAGTGCCGAGGACCTGGGCGTGCAGGGCCTCGGGGAGGTGCCCCAGGCAAGCCCCTCGCCTGGCGGGTGGCCGGCTCTCTGGGACCTTTGGAGCCACAGCTTGGGCATTTCCCTTTGCTGTGTGGGCTCCTCTGGGACGGTGCCCAGTGAAACTAAGCTGCTCTGTGCTGCTGCTTCTCTTTGAAAGGTTTTTTATTGGTTTTTGAGAGAGAAACACTGATCGGCTGCCTCCTACACACCCCACCAGCGATCGAGCCTGCAGCCGGCAGGGTTGAATGGCAACCTTGTGTGGCACGGGATCATGCCCAACCGGCTGCCCCACTCCAGGCAGGGCAGGCTGCATGCTCTCACCTTTGTCAGCGCTTCCGGCCTGCACCATGCGGCCAGGGTGCAGGCTCACTGATCGCCCCAAAGTGAGGAGGGGTGGTGAGCAGTGACAGTGCTTCTGTTAGCTCAGAGTTTCTTGTTCTACAGCGGAGTTTGCCACATACCTGAATTTCTGCCGTTCGCTGCGTTTTGATGACAAACCTGACTACTCATACCTGAGACAGCTCTTCCGGAACCTGTTCCATCGCCAGGGCTTCTCCTACGACTACGTGTTCGACTGGAACATGCTCAAGTTTGTAAGTGGCGTCACCAGCTTGCTGGCCTTTCCCTGTGGACGAGAAACAGCCACCAGCCACAGTGGCGCTGTCTGGCTCACGTGTGTGAGGCCAGTTGCTTGAGGGAGCTCGGAGCCGTTGGCTGCATTGGAGCTGGAGCTCCTGCCAGAGAGGTGCCTGGAGGGGAGAGGCCCACAAAGCCAAGTGCTGTCGGGGAGGCAGAGGCAGACAGGCAGGTGTGGGGGTGTCCATGGTGTGAGGTGTCCGGAACCAGACCTCTCCAACATGAGACCCTCTCGTTGAACGCACATTTTGTTGTTACCACAGCTCTTAGGGGGTGGTTCTGACCCCTGGGGTGTTGCGGTGTGGTGCCCACTTGTTCCTGTGCAGGAGGCGTGGCTGAGACTGAGGCTTCTGCCACAGGAGCTGAGGACCTGCCGAGCCTCCTGGCCTCTGCACTAGGGTGTGGCTGGGGAGGTGCTGGTGCTGAGCCTGACCTTGGCTTTGGCCCTGCAATAAGCTAGACCCATGTTTGTTACTCTGTTTGTTCATCGATTGCCAGTGGGAATGCTGCAGGGGTGGGGGCACAGCTGGGACTTTGAGTTCTGTTAATTAATCTGCGGACATCAGGGCAGGATTCCAGCTGTGTTAGAATTTCCTTCCTCTTCCCTCGGAAGCTCGTTCTCTTAGTTGTGAGCTTCAAACAGGAACTGGAGCCTTTCCAGGGTGATAGCGGACTGAGGAGCGAGCCTCCTCTCCAGTGCAGAACTCGGGGCTTTTCCCTGCTGCGGGGCAGGCCCGTGCCAGCGGGCGTGGGGCTGCAGCCTCCAGCGGGGAGGGTCCGCCGCAGAGCCTGTCTGACCCAGACCTGGCCTGTTTGTCCACGGAGAGCCAGGTGATGGGAGGAGGGGCCCAGAGTCTGATGTCAGAGCAGGCTCAGGTCAGAGCCCTCAGAGCCCATCCTGACCTTCCTCATCAGGGCTGCCGGCCTTTTCTGTGAAAGGCCCCGGAGGACACAGTCTGGCTTTGCAGTCAGAGCAGTGGCGCAGCCACCCCACTCGGTTGTAGCGGAGAGCCTGTGGGTAGGTGTGGGCGGAGCGTGTGCAGAAACAGATGGGTCTGGTTTGGCACCAAGGCTGAGGTTTGCAGACTCTTGCTGGCAGGGCTGGGAATTGTGTGTAAGCTTCCGTGTGCGGTAGCCTAGCTGTACACTGGATATGCTGGGTTGTGCAGTGGCTTGGAACTGACTGAGAGTGGAAGTGGCTGCCTGTGCCCGAATCTACCACGTGGCCCCTCTTGTCCTGGGACGTGAGCCCCAGCTTCACCTTTGCCCTGGGCTTGAGGTCTGGGCCGAGTGGACTGCCTCTCATGCGCGCTTCTCAGACTCAGGCGATTTCCTGTCCCTGTGAACGCTGACAGAGCAGAGGCCCCACTGCCAGAGTTGGGGTCGGAGGAAGTGCTGTCGCCGTGGTGGGTTCCTCTGCTGCCCTGGGAAGTGAGAGGCCTGGCCTCTTGCTCCCGACTTGGGATGGGCAGGAGCGACGTCTCGCTGCCTTCCGCTTGTTCCAAATGCCCTGGTGTCTCTCAGGCTGCAGGAACTGCCACGGGCTTGGGACGGACGTCTCGCAGCCTGTTCAGTTCTGGTCTCCTCTCGCCTGCCTAGGGTGCCAGCCGGGCCGCCGATGATGCCGAGCGGGAACGCCGGGACCGAGAGGAGCGATTGAGACACTCCCGAAATCCAGCCACGAGGGGGCTGCCTTCCACAGCCTCAGGCCGGCTGCGGGGAACACAGGAAGTGGCTGCTCCCACCCCCCTCACTCCTACCTCACACACTGGTGAGTGCTCCCGAGGCCCAGCTCGAGCCACGTGACCACCTCATCCCCCTCCCAGCAGCAGGGGGTTCTGTTAGGGTGTGGCCTCGGGGAGCCAGCTCTGAGCAGGGTCTGGTCGGCAGCTCGGCCTCCTGGGATTGCCAGTGTGTACCTCCTCCAGCTCCCGAGGGGAACAGGTCAAATGTCTGTCTCAGTTTCTCATTCTTGGCACACATATCCCCCTATAGTCTCTCCATCCCACTCCTTCCCCATCCCTGATAGCACCCCAGCAGAGCCCTGGGGAGCCTTCCCATGGAGACCGGCGCTGGCGTCCCCCTCGAGGGCCCTGCCACCAGGCCTTGGGCAAGCTGCTGGGAGGAGAGAGGCGCAGTGTTGGCAGGGGCCTCCCTGTGGCTGTCCTGGTGGCCAAGCGGGGCATGGGGGTGTAGGCCGACTGGCCTGCTCTGGGTTGTGTGCTGAAGGCAAGCCCTGGATGGAGCGTTAGGAGGCCTCACTCCCCTCTCTCCTGCAGCTAACACCTCTCCTCGGCCCGTGTCCGGCATGGAAAGGGAGCGGAAAGTGAGTATGCGGCTGCACCGTGGCGCCCCCGTCAACATCTCCTCGTCGGATCTCACGGGCCGACAAGATACCTCCCGCATGTCCACCTCACAGGTACGAGCGCCAGCTGGCCGGGGTGGGACACTGGCCGCAGCCTCTCTCTGTTCAGACTGGTCTGTGGGCTTCAGCGGGGGAGAGGGCAGGCTTTGAAGGGTTGAGCTGACAAGGTGCCCTGGCCCCTGGCTGCTCTGGGCCCCGTGGTGGAGAGCCTCCGAGACCAGCCGTGGGTGCAGGGCACGCTCCACCGTGCGGGACAGGGAGCGGTCCTCTTCTCTTCTCTGCCCAGCCCAGCTGGCTCCCGGCTCGGCGCCCCGCGCACACTGCCGCACTGTGCCGCTGGCACTGTGTGTCTGGAGGCACACCCCGCCTTTGGGCTCTTCTCTCCTTGGCCAGGGGAGGGCTGCTGGCGGCCACAGGGGGTGGTGTGGGCAGAGCCTGTTGGGGCCCAGCACCTGGTGACATGCGTGGGTGAGGGTCCCGTCTTGGCATCCCTGTGCGCTTGTCCTCTGGGGCCTCGGGGCCCCCTCCACGTCTCCCCTGCCCACTGGGCTCCCGTTGCTGCGGTTCTTCTTGCAAGCGCCTTTCTCAGCACAACAGCTTTTCCCTTGAGTACTGCCAGGGTCCCCTTCCATGACAGGGCGGTCAGGCGTCAGGACCCTGCGCCTGCTCCCGCGACCGTTCTGTGGGGTGGGTGTCTGGGCGAAGTCGGGAGCAGCTGGCCCTTTGGTTCACTGTGATGCCACCTTGTTGTATAGGTTAGCTCCCAGGCTGCACGGCCGGGCCTGGTGGATTCAGGGTGTGCTTGTTGGTGAATGGGGGTGTGTGGGCACGGTGGCTGGTCTCTGGCAGAGGACCAGATGTGCCAGGCGTAGGCAGAGCTGACCACTCTGCACCAGCTGACCCCTGATGAGTGACCCTGCTGGACATGGTGGCTCTGTGCCTAGTTCCCCAGATATTGAAGATGCAGGTGGTTTGAATGTGGGGCTCAAGGGGTCTGACCAGGGTGATGGTCCCAGCCCTCCTCCCTCTCCTCAGGATACAGCAGGGCTTCTGGGGCTCCTTCCCATGAGCCCTGGAATCCATGAGTCAGCAGTGGGGCAGGTCCGGGGAGCCGTTCACCCCATCTGTGCGTGCCGTGGCGCTGTGGCCCCGGGCAGCTCTGGCAGGGACGCCAGGGCCTGGGGATGCCAGGGGCTCTGTGTGGACTCGACGTCTGCATGTTGGGGACCCAGGCAGCAAAGACCGAGAAAGGAGCAGGCTACCTTCTCAAGAAGAGAAAGTGTCTGCGGGGTTTGGGGTCATTGAGGAGGGAAGAGTCAGGTCCCAGGTGCCAGGCGTTTGCAGGTGGGAGTCCCGCTCTCTTCCTCGCAGACTGAGCGCCGCTCTGCGGCCATCCTGGGGAGGCTTAGCTGCCGCGCAGCTTGCAGCTCGGATCTTTTGCACTCCTGTTCTCGCCGTCTGGAGGACAGGGAGGTGGGCTTGCACGGAGGGAGGGTCTCGAGAGATTGGATACGGGTGTGTTTCCCCCCAAAAGCAGCACCTCGGCTTTCGTCACTGGTCACCCTAGAGGTTTTTTCAGGATCTTCATGCAGAGGACACGGCCTGCAGGTGGTGTGTCCTGAGCTCCGTCCCAGGCGTGTCTGTTTTGGGTTTCCATTAGTAGTTAGAAAGCTCTGAAAGTCCCTGTGAGCCAGCATGAGACTCAGGGGGGGCTGCCCCGTCTTCCTTGGCAGTTTGGAAGTGAAAGAGTGGGGTCCCGGCTCCATAATTTTATACCTCCAACCACATGTGCTCCCCAAAGAAAGGGGGTGAAGGAGAAGCAGCCTTCGTGTGTCCGCCTGCCTCCCCCATGGCAGCTCCTCTGTGCCCTCGAGGAGGAGACACCCGGTGCTCATGCGCCTGGCCCAGCGTCAGCAGGAAGGGCCTCAGTGCCGTCGCCAGCTCGCCGGTCGCAAGACCTGCTGCCCCTCTCCAGCTGGGTGTGGGGGCGTCGACCTCTGTCCCTCGTCCTGACCCCTGGCCAGCCTGCACTCACACTCTGCAGGAAGGGGGCCGCTCCTTGCACCCACGTCCTTATCGAGGGCAGCCGAGCTAGACCAGCCCCTGGTGCCTGTCCCTGCACCCCTGGCCCCGTGATGCCCGTGGCCCCACTGGGAGCTTACAGGGCATCTGGTGGGGGAGCTGTGTGACGTGCTCCGGCCCACAGTGCGGTGGGGAGTGCTGGTTCCAGGCCACGTGCTGTGCGGTGGTGTGGATCCACATCTGCCCCCCAGTGAGGCCCCTCCTCACCTGTCAGGGAGGAGACATGTCAGTCTGTGCATCACTCTCGAGCCCCCAACCCCTGCTGGCCTTGGTGGCAGGTCATCCTAGAGGAGCCAGTCTGCTCTTGTTTCGGGGCAGGTGAGGCTGAGCTCCTGGGCGGTTTCTGGGGTCCCTCTGAGCCCCCCAGGCCAGTGCCTTTGGCGGTGCGGCAAGGCGTGGCCACGCTTGTCGGAAAGGAGCCTCCTGTGGGCCAGCCGGGGCTCCCTTACCGACAACTGTCTTTTCCCCCCACCTCAGAATAGCATTCCTTTCGAACACCACGGCAAGTAGCTGCTCGTCTCCCGTGGAAGGCAGCACTGGGTGAGTGTGCTCACGGCCGGACTCTCCACCGCAGGCCCCAGGGTGGGCGGGGCTGGCCCTCGCCCACAGGGAGCACGCAGTGGGCTCCGTCTTGCATGCCAGGAGCTGCAGTGAGTCCCTTTGCCCAGTGCTTTCCCTCGTGGATTCCAGAGCTGCGGTCAGGGCCAGTCGGGGGTGTGGGGAGCAAGCAGCTGTAGGGGTTCCTGAATGGGTGACCCTAGGTCCTGCCGCTGTGTGGGAGCCAGACCCGGGCTCTGTAGGTGTGCTGGCGCCCGTGGCCCCAGGACTCCAGCCGCTGGGTCCGGGTCGGTTGTCGGATCGTGTCAGTCGTGCTCAGCTGAGGGCCGGCTTGGTGGGGCCTCTTGTGCTCTTGCTGCGCCAGCCTCCCATGGTCTCCGCCGTCCTGGCTTTGCCATCTCTTCCTTCCACGTTTATTTCTGTCTCCTCGTTTTATTTTCTTTTCGAACTTGGTCTCTGCTGTCGTGTGTACTAACCCGTCGCCCAGCGCTGCTCCCTGCGACGTGCATGGCTGGGCGCCCGGCTGTGCTCCCGTCTGGGCCATGCTGGGCGGCTCCTTCCCCGGAGGGGCTGGCGGCTGGCGGCTGGGCCATGTGGACCTGCTGGGGCTTTCACACTGCGGTGCTCTGGAACCATCTCCATGGGCACTGCTGGTACTGCCCACCCCGGAGGGTGGGGACTTCAGTGCCCTTGGGGCCTGGCCCCCAGGCTACTTGGGGGTGGCTGGGAGCCAGTGTTTCTCCCGCTTGGACTCTGTCTTGTCGTTGACGAGCTTCTCGGCCGCCTGCATGCCTCTTTCTCTTCCGTCTCCTGTCGCTGTTCTGCTGAGCACGTCCTGGCTGCAGAGAGCTCCTGGAGCAGCCGGGGGCGTGGGCGTCCAGAGTGGGCGAGGCGGCGTCTGTCCCCTTCCTCCCAGGGCACCTCACTGACTGACCGGCACCGCCCCGGCCGCACGCTGACCTTGTCCTGTGCTTTGGCTCCGACAGATTCCCGGTCGGGTGGCTTCCAGTGCTCTTCAGTCTGTCGTGCACCGATGAGAGCTCCTTTGTGCTGTGAAGGGCAGGCAATGCATGGCTGATCTCCTGTTACATGGCTTTACTAGTGACGCTCCCCGGGCTAGGACACCGGGCACTCTCCAGGCCACCCACCCAGCAACGCCCGTGGGGAAACCAAACAGACTAACCGGACAGACTCCAAGCGCTGCCACCGCCGGGCTCCACTGCGGCCCGGGGACTTGTCCCGGGCTGGGAAGACGGCCGCGTGAGTGCGAGACACTTGCAGACGACAGACTCCTGATCCAGAGCCTCTCGGTTCTCCCTGCCGCGGTGGCACCCGCGCTCCCCGATGAGTCTGCTGTAACCACCATCTTCTACTTGGTTCTGACAGTTTTGTATCATTTTGCTAAAAATTACTGGCTTAAATCTGTGTAAAGAAATCTTTTTATTGTTTCTTCTTGTCTGTTTCTGCGGTCTTAAAAAAGATGACCTCAGTGTCCCGCCTCAGACACCGGCGCGGAGTTTCTGTAGACCAAGGTGGGCGCGGGCACCCCTGCTGCCAGTGATGTCTCCTGCTTCTGTTTGGTGTGGTCCACTGTGGAGAGGGGCGTCCTCCCGGAAATTGTCACATGGTCACGTGTGTAACATGTGTCTGTGCGTGTGTTGTGTGCTGTGTCCTGTGACCTCTCCTGGTGTTGGCCATCACTCCCTCCACCGTCAGTGAGCCGCCAGGACGAGTCGTCAGAGCCGTTAGAGAGCCAGGGCGTCGGCGGAGCCGAGTGCCGACCCCACCTTCCCAGACGCCGCGGCGGCGGCGGCGGACGCCAGGTGCCTAGGACCCAGTGCCCAAGACCCGGACGCGGAGGCTGCGCCGGGCCTCCTGGGTTGTGCGCGGTCCCTTTGCTGGTGGTTGTTGCCTCGATGCCTTTGGATTTGGGGGCATTTTCTAGACAGACTGTAAATATTAGCGGTGCAGAGTGGCCCTTACCGTGTGCTGACATCTGTGTACTCAACATCTGCCCACCTGGGATGCAGGTTTGCCCAGAAAGAGGCCGGCCCAAGGGCACGCCCTCCGAAGTGCCCGGAAGAGAGTGACCGTTACCTGAGGCCCAGGAGGGCGTGTCCTGCTTTCTGAGCCCGGAGGACAGGAAGCAGGCGAGGCCCGGCTCCCCGTAAGCCCCAGGCGGTGGCGGAGGAGACAGGAGCCCCGTCTTGGGTACAATGCATACATTTGTAGGTACTTCCTGTCACCCCACTGCAGAGTGTTTGGAAAAGGTGGGGGGGGGCCTTGTAGGAAGCTATTAGCCTTTAAAGGTGTTCAGGTCCGTGCCCCTCCTGCCCCAAGTCCCACAGCACAGGGGCGCTGGTCCTGGGACGCCCGTCGTGGGTGGGGGCACCAGCGTACCGCTGGCGCAGGTGCTGGGGGACGAGGCGGGGGTGGGCGAGTCAGGGCAGGGGCTTCCCGTGGGAGGTGTGAGCCGAGGCACCCCACCAAGCCCTCCCGCTGGCCGCGGACAGTGCCCCATCGATCGCCCCCACACGAGCCAGTGTCTGCAGGCCGTGGGGTGGTGTCCGACCTGTGCATTTGTGTGACCACTGTATTTGTGTACTTACCACACCATGTAAATAATAAACATGATGTCTACCTTTCCTCCCCGCCCAGCACGTGGTCTTTATTTCGTCAGTTTCAGCGCCTGGGTCACTTTCTGAGCCTGGGAGCAGGCGGAGGGCTGGGGTGGGGCAGGGGTGAGGCAGCTCAGGGTGAGAGGGAGAGTGGAAGTCCGGGGGGGGGGGGGGCGGGAGAAAGGGGCACTCAGTCCTGATGAGTAAGCCCCGGGGAGTCCCCAATAGCATGCAGGCTGAGCTCCCTGGGGAGAAGGGAGTGGGCTGCCCAGCCCAGAGGGCAGGCGGCTGCTGAGCCACAGGCCTTGGGGCTGGTCCTTCCAGACCCAACAAGCTTTGCCCAGGCCCCTTCTGGCTCACCCTCCCCGAGGGGTCGGTAGAGGTAGGGCTGGGCCTCGACCTGGGAGTGCCGGCTGAGGGTCCGGCCCAGGCCTGCGGGGCCGTGCCTGGCTGGGCACCGAGCTCCCGGGCGTGTCCCGTCCCGGTGGCCAAGCCCAGCGGTGAGCCCTCGCTTGCTTTTCGTTGCAGAGGAGCAGAGACGTGGCGTCTCTCCGGCTGCACTCGGCCCGCCAGGGCACCCGCTGCCGGCCCCAGCGCCCTCGACGCACCACCTACTGAGGCGGCCCCGGCGGCCTCCGATCGGGTTCCCAGCCACGCAGGTGCACTGGCCATGAGGGCAGGTGGGTGTGAGGGACCTGGGCAAGGCTCGCAGGGCTGGTCACGGAGAACGGGGAGCAGATAGACCCTGGGTGCCGACCGTGTGGGGCCAGGCAGCTGCCTGAGGGAAGAGTCAACAGCAGGCAGAGCCTACTGGGTCCCACTGAGGGGCTCCAGGTGCCGGCGCCGGGCCCTCGGCCAGCAGCCCTTTTGCCAAGGAAGTGAGATTTGGGGGGGAGCGGCAGACCACGCCGTACCTCAAGCCAAACTCCGCTCCTCCTACGCGCAGGTTTATTCCAGACCTCCCAGGGGTGCAGGAGAGGGCCGTCCCCAGTCACTCAGGGCGGCGAAGGGCATGGTGGGTGCAGGCAGGGAGGAGGAGGGCCTGTCCCCACCCTCTGATGAGAGTCTCCGGAAGGGTGGGTTTCTAGGTCCTGAGCTCAGCTGTGGGCACGGGGCTCTCCTGGGGTCAGCAGGCCGGGTGCCAGCGCTTGTAACCCGGGGCTTGGCTTCACCACAGATCTGCTTTGGAATGACACGGTTCCCACCCGCCACCTCCCCCGAGAAACTGATCAGGTGACGATACCCTTCCGGGGGTAGGGGGGTCTCCCCCCCTGCCCCCGACTGAGATAGTCCTGTTTGTGAAATAAATATGAACCTTGACAGCCTCCGTCCAGTTCCCTGCGCCCCGCCGCTCCAAGCTTAGACACTGGTTTCGGGGGTGTGAGCCACCTCCCCTTTCTTCTCAGGCTCCGCCTTCAGGAAGTGCTCTACCTCCCTCGAGTCCACCCCGTCCCTGTCGTCCGCAGTCGGGGGCTTGGGGCTCCCGCCCTCCTTGGCGTCCCTGGCGGGCTTCCTCCCGATGCAGAAGAAGTTGCCCAGCAGCAGCACCAGGGAGGCAGTCACCACCTCCGCCCCGGCCAGGATGAACACGTACTGGTAGACGTGCGTGGCGTCCAGGAGGCGGCCTGCGGAGGGGGCAGCCGTCAGCATGGCCCGGCCCCCACCCCATCGTCCCCGTTAGTGCCTTCCCGACACCTGCTGGCCGTGCGCTGGGGACGGGGGGGGGGAGGAAGGGGGACCTGGCAAAGCCGGGCAAGGGGAGGGCTTCCTCCCGCCCAGGACCCACCCACCGTGAGTCCCCCCCCCCTTCCCAGGATGGGCCAGGGCTCCCCGCCGCCCAGCTCACCTCCGGACGGGGGCCCGATGAGCACGGCGATGGCCTCCAGCAGCAGCACGAGGCCGATGGCGCTGGAGAAGGTGTGGGTGCCCACGATGGCCATGAGCACCTCGAACTGCAGGGCGCCCACCATGCCGTAGGAGATGCCGAAGAAGACGCAGAAGACGGCCAGGCCCCCGTAGTCGCCGGCCGTGGAGCCCGTGAGGTCGGCGAACCCGTTGAAGAACATGGCGAAGCTGAAGAGGTAGACGGAGTAGGGGCGCACCCTGGGGAGCCCCGTGACGAAGCCGGCGGCCGGGCGGGCGAAGATGTCCACGAAGCCCAGCACGGTCAGCAGGAAGGCGGCCCGCGTGTCCGGCACGCCCAGGTCCTTGGCGTAGCTCACCACGAACACGGGCGGCACGAAGAGCCCCAGCACCATGATGGAGGCGGCCGCCGCGTAGATGACGAAGCCGCGGTTCCTGAAGACGCTCAGGTCCAGCAGCCGCCTGGCCGGCCTCTGGGGCCCGGGACCCGGCCCCCCGGCCCCCGGCCCCGCCCGGGGCACCTCCAGGGGCCGCATGAGCGCGGCACACGCGCAGCAGTTGAGCAGCAGGCCGCCCAGGATGAGGAAGCCCCCGCGCCAGCCGTACTGGTCCTGCAGCAGCTGCCCCAGCGGGGACAGGGCGCACAGGAACACGGGGCTGCCGGCCGCCGCCAGCCCGTTGGCCATGGGCCGCCGCTTGTTGAAGTAACGGTTGAGCATGATGAGCGAGGGCTGGAAGTTGAGCGCCAAACCCAAGCCTGTGGAGGGGGGCAGGGGAAGCAGAGGGTAAGCGCTGCCCCCTGGTTCCGCCCACTCCGCCCCTGTGTCCCCTTTGACACAGGCTCCTGCCTACATGGTTCTTTGTGGGTCTGAGGGGTGTCGGCGTGGGGAGACCCAGGGAGTGCGCAGGGCCCCCTGTCCACCGCCCGGCCTGCGGGCGACGCAGACGGGAAAGGGGGACAGGCTGGCGCAGAGGGTGGGATGACGGGGACCTCTCCCACGGGCCTGACCCGCCGCCGTCCCCACGCGCCCTGCCCCGCCTCCTGGCCGGCCCGCTCACCGGTCAGGACGCCCGTGGTGAGGTACAGCTCCAGGACGCTCCTGCAGAAGGAGGCGGCCACCATGCCCAGGGACGCCAGAAGGCCGCCCACCAGCATGACCGGCCGGCAGCCGAAGCGGTTCACGCACACACTGCAGAGCGGGCCTGTGGGGGGACAGCGCTGAGTGCCCGCCCGGCCGCCCGGCCCAGCTCACATGGAGGGGTTCCCCAGGCATGGAGGCCCCACCCTCTGTGAAGAGGGGCCCGGCCTTGTGCGCTGGGACCGCACAGCTGGGCAGGTGAGGCTGGGCCGGCGGTTCCCAGACAAACAGGCTAGCCCCAGATGGGCCCCTCACCTGCCCTAGGCCCTCACCTGCCCCTGCCCCTCACCTGTCCCAGCCTTACCTGCCCCTGCCCCTCACCTGCCGTGGCCCACACCTGCCCCAGCCCCTCACCTGCCCCTGGCCCTCACCTGTCCCAGCCCCTCACCTGCCCCTGGTCCTCACCTGTCCCAGCCCCTCACCTGCCCCTGACCCTCACCTGCCCTGGCCCTCACCTGCCCTAGCCCCTCACCTGCCTCAGCCCCTCACCTGTCCCTGGTCCTCACCTGCCCCTGCCCCTCACCTGTCCCAGCCCCTCACCTGCTCCTGGTCCTCACCTGCCCCTGCCCCTCACCTGCCCCTGCCCCTCACCTGCCCCAGCCCCTCACCTGTCCCTGGTCCTCACCTGCCCCTGCCCCTCACCTGCCCCAGCCCCTCACCTGTGCCAGCCCCTCACCTGCCCCTGCCCCTCACCTGCCCCAGCCCCTCACCTGCCCCAGCCCCTCACCTGCCCCAGCCCCTCACCTGTCCCTGGTCTTCACCTGCCCCAGCCCCTCACCTGCCCCTGCCCCTCACCTGCCCCTGCCCCTCACCTGCCCCAGCCCCTCACCTGCCCCAGCCCCTCACCTGCCCCAGCCCCTCACCTGTCCCTGGTCTTCACCTGCCCCAGCCCCTCACCTGCCCCTGCCCCTCACCTGCCCCTGCCCCTCACCTGCCCCAGCCCCTCACCTGCCCCTGCCCCTCACCTGCCCCGGCCCCTCACCTGTGCCGTACAGCATGGCCAGCAGGATGGAGGAGATCCAGGCCGTGTCACTGTAGCCGATACCAAACTCGGCCATGAGCTCCTTGAAGAAGACGCTGACGGCCTTGGGGAAGGCGTAGGAGAAGCCCGTGATGACGAAGCAGCCCAGGAGGACGGCCCAGCCCCAGCCTCCGTCCGGGGCCTTGACACCCGTGGGGCCCTCGTCTACCACGGCCCCTCCCATGGCCAGGAGGGCGGGTTCCGAGTCCCTGAGAGAGAGAGAGAGAGAGAGCCATGCTCACTGGCTGTCAGGTGTCATCCAGCCACCACCCAGCAGCGAGGACAGGACTGGCAGAGCACACACCGAGGGCTACACCAGGCCATGCCCCCTCCTCAGTCCCCCCTCTCTCCCCCCAGCCAGAGCCCAGCTCTGGCCGCTCCCTGATGGCCCCCCTGCCCCCTCCCAGGGGCTGAGGAAGCTCTCCCCCTTCCCCCCACAGCTGAGGCTGAAGCTGAGGCAGGGCCCTGGGCCCGATCTCTGGTGTGTGTGGGGGGGGTGTCCCTGGGCCCTAAACTAGACCAGGCCAGCCTCTCTCTGCCACTACCAGGGAGATGGGCTGCCCCATGCGTGCACTGACTGAGAGAGAGCCTGAAGATGGGGGGCAGTTCAACCAGGGCAGGACAGGCCTCTGTGCCCTCGGTCCCCACAGAGGACCCTACCTGGTCACCCTGCCCACCCCTAATCCTCCACCCGTTACAAGGCACAGGACACAGCTGCTGGGAGGGGCTGAGGCCTCCGGGACATTCAAGGAAGAGCTGGGGCCCAGCCCAGTCGCCCCTCGGAGGCTGGAGTTGAACCCCTCGGGCAGGGGCGGGGTGGGCAGGGCGTCCAATCAGCCCCCTGGAGAAAACCATGCCAGCCCAGGCTGCCCAGCCAGAAGGGAGCCAGCCGCATCCGTCGCACCCACAAACCCAAAGCAGCCCGGAGCTGATCCCCCTTTAAATCCCAGGAATTTGGCTTGAGGCCCTGGCACCTGGGGCCCCACTTCCAGCCAGAGATCGGCACACCCTGTCTTCACCCCCCCCAACTCGCCGTCCAGCCGAGCCTGGCACCGAAAGCCTAATCCCAGATCAGCCCTTCGGCCCTGTCCGCCCACCTCGCTGGACAGAGGCTGTCCCGAGGGGGGCGGCCTCCTGGTGCGGGTGCGAGGAAGGAGGCCCGTCACGAGGCCGGCCGGTTCAGCGCCGTCCGCCTGCTGCCCCGGCGTCTGTCCGTCTGTCCCTCTGTGCCCGCCGGGTGCTCTGTGGGGAGACGTGAGGTGTAGCATTTGCAAATCCTGTGGTTTAAATACTCCACCTGCTCTGAGGCCAGCCACTTTCTGATGTCCCCTTCCCATCAGGCCCCCCCCCACCCCCCCGACCCGGCCCCTCCCCCAGGGTGGCCCACTATGCATCAGAGGCCACAGGGACCCAGAGACGGGACTGCAGAGAGGACGAGGGCCTCTGTCCTGGCCCAGCTGAGCTCAGGTTCAGGGTGAAGGGCAAGGGATGTGGAATTAAGACAACCCCCACCCAGCACCCAGCACCCTGGCAACGGTGCTGTGCCCTCGGGGGGGGGGGGGGGCCTGATGGAAAAGTCTCGGGGGGTCTGACCTGGAGAATGCTTTTCCAGTGGGATTCCAAGCAGCAACCGCTGCCTGCGAGCACCACTGTTTGGTGACCGGACCCCCAGGGGCCAGCCAGCGGTCAGGGGGAGGACAGGACGACACAGCCCACTGGAGAAGAACAGAACAGCCCCAACTGCCCCCCACCCCCACCCCGGGTCAGGGACTATTCTGGGAAACCCAAGAGAAGCTTCCCCCCTGTCCGCACCCCCACCTCAGTGCCCTGTGTCCTGGGTGTTCCTGTCTTCAGCGAGCAAACAACCGGGTGTTTCTGAAGCCAAGAGCTGCGCAGGGGAGCAATACCCAGGGGCGCCCCAACCAACGGAGTCCCCCCCCACCCAAACTCGCCTGCAGCCCCGTGGCCTGACACCGCCCGGAGAGTAGCCCGCTGCGTCTAAGGCACAGGGGGACCCCCGCAGTCCCAGCGGCTCTGCAGACAGCTTCTCCCAGCTAACCCCCAGCTGCTGTGGGACCGGCCACACAGCGATGGCCCCACCCCACTTCCCACCCCAGCCAGTCCTTAAAGGGAGGTGTTGATTTGCATGTGTGTGTGTTGGGGGGGGGGGGGGGTGAGCAGGGAAGGGGCGGAAGAGCGGGAAGGGGCGGCTCTAGTTTGGGGAAAGGGAGCAGGGCCTTACCAAAGGCGGATGTTACTGTGCAAAATGGCCCCGTCTAGCCAGCCAGGGGGCCGGTGTGGGGAGAGGAGGGCTGCCAGCACAGGCGCTGATGTTCCGAGGAAAACCCTGCCGCTGCCCAGTCTGGGCCCAGGATGGAGGAGTGCCCCCCCCAGGGCGGGGCACTCTTGGGAACCCTCCCTGCGGTGCCCAGGAGGGCGGCACGTGCACCGGAGTGGGTACACACTGCCTGGGTGGCCTTTTGTGACATTTACCCTCTCAGGGAAGCATGGCACCATGTCCCAGCCCAGAAATAACCTCCTCTGGGCCTCGGAAAGCCGATCCCCCCAGGTGGGGTGTCACGCTGCTTCTGGGCCAGGCAGGGCTCCAGGGGCTCTGCCCCCTCTTCCCCCAACCTAGCCAGCGGGGAGCCGAGCAGCGAGGGGCTGGAGGAGTGGGCATGGGTCCCTTGGGAGTTTCCCGCTGGGTGCAGGACCCCAGATGCTCCCCACCTGCGTGCAGAGCTGGAGGCCTTTTTCGGGTCCTGGATGGCCCACCCCCTGGCCCTGGGCCCTCCTCCCCCGGCGGGGCCACAGAGCCCCTGAGAACCAGGAGCCCTGCAGACTGTATGCTGCGCTCCCATCTTGCAAGGCTGGGAGGGGAGAGGGGGGCAGGAGGAGGGAGGGGGTGGTGGAAAGAGGGAGCCGGGGACCCCGAGCTGCACACGGCCCCCAGCCAGGGGGGACGCGCCTTCTGTTCCAGCTTCCGGCTGGGCACACGGGGGTCGGGCGCCAGGGGGAGCCGAAGCGAGGCGCGGGTAGGCAGGATGCTCAGCCGCCAGGACGTGGGGGACGTGACCGCACGCCCGGGGAGGAGCCGCCGTATTGCCTGGAGTAGGCGCGCCCGCCCGCCAGTCCGCTGCCGTAATGGCCCGCGCGCGCACACGCCACGTGTGGGGCCGCCGGGTCCCGTCCGGGTACCTCCAGCTCGCTGGGATGGCGTCCCCTACCGGCCGTTTCTCGGACGGGAACGGAGACCCCGCTGGGAGAAGGCCCAGACCAGCCGGCCGGGCGCGCCCACCCCGCGGCCCGCCCAGCGCCCAGGCCTGGTTCCAGGCGCCTGATGGGTCCGTGGCTGGTGGAGGCTCCTCCCCTCGCCCCCTCCACACCCGCTCCCCGAGTCTTGGCCCCTGGTGGGGAGTACGGCCCCCCCTGCTGCCCCTCTGCACGTAGGGGTCCCCGGAGTCAGGGAGAGCCAGGTGGCCCCCGGGTGTCAGCCCTGCCCAGGTCACACAGGGTCACCGGAGTGCGCTCTGTGGCCAGGCCTCCAGGCCCACACCAGGCTCTGTCCACACTCAGCTGCGGGGCTGGGAGGCCCACGCCCGGCCGGACACTGCCCCAGTGTGTGCTCCGGGCTGAGCACCAACCGCCCGTCCACCCCTGTCCTCGCCCTGGAGCCGGGCCACCCTCCACCACACAGTCCCTCCTCTCCAGGACCCACCGGACCCAGCAAACCCCTGGACTACCTCACGGAGAGGCCTGGGGACCCCCGCACACCACCCACACAGCACCCACCTGCTCCTGGCTTCGCCCAGCCCGGCGAGCCTGGGTTGCCTGGGGGAGCACCCAGCTGGCACCCACTGACCCTCAGACCTCCCCGCCTGGCCGTGGGCACCAGGACAGAGAAGCCCTCTCCGCTGCCCCTCAATCTCTCACCCAGACCCCCAGTCCCATCCCCACCCCAAGGTGCAGCTCCCGCCCCCGCACACACCAGCGGCCACAGGCCCAGCCCACCCAGTGGGTAGATCCCTTATCCACCCATTTCCATGGAAGTAAACCCAGGCCCCACCCGGTCTCCCACCCACAGGCGGGCGGCCCGGGAGAGGCGGGGAGGTTGGAACCCGCTGCCCCGGGGCGGGTTCGGGCTGGGGCGCGTGCAGGTGAAGCCAGAAGGGGCAGGAGAGGCGGTGAGGCCGGCCGGCGGGCAGCCCCCCTTCTCCCCGCTCCCCGGGGAGCGAACCCCACCAAATATAGCCCGAAGGCCGGCCGGGCTATTTATACCCGGGGCTCCCGGGGCCTCCAGGAGCAGCCATCTCTTGGCGGGAGCCCAGCCCCCGGGGGCCACCCGACGAAGTGGCGCCCCGGGGCAGACAAGAGGGAGCGGACAGCGGGCGGCCCGGGTCCGAGGCACCGCCGGCTCTCGGGGACCCCAGGTTCGGGCCCCGGGCAGGAGGGGAGGCCGGTCCAAGCCCGGGCACCCGGACCAGGGGAGGAAGGGGCAAGGGGGGCGGACGCGGGGACTCCGCGTCGGGCGGTTCGGAGGGTCCCAGGTCCCAGCCTCCGGGCCCGGGCTCCGCGGGGCATCCGGCCCAGCCTACCTGCGCCGCTCGCTGGCTCGTGTTCGCCCGCCCGGCTGCCCCGCTGCCCCGCTGCCCCGCTGCCCGGCCGCGCGCTGGGGGCCCCTGGGCTCCAGTCACCGGCGCGGCACGTCCCCCGCTCACGTCACTGCCGCTGGCGCCGCCCCGCTGCCCCGCCCGGACCCTGCGCCTCGGTTGGAGGGGGGGCCTCCGTTCGCCCCGACGGCGCATCGCCCTCCCGGGAACCCCGGCGCAGACCCACCAGGAGGCGGGGCTTCTCGGCGGTCCGCCCCGCGCCCTCAGAGCTCTGGTTCCCGCCCCGCCATCCGCCCTCCGCCTCTGGGAGCACGCGGTTCCCCTTTACCGCTCGGGCCGGCCCTCTGGGCCGGGGTCCCCTTTGCCCCCACGCCCGGGCCGCGCGCAGCCACCGGAACCCCAGGCGAGGTGTGCGCAGTCCCCACGGGGTCCCCACCTCCGGCCCCCGCCTTAGCCCTGGGGTCCACGGGCTTCCCTCCCCCCCCAGGGCCAGCAGCCACCCGGGGGCTGCGTTCCCCCCTAAACCTGCCTGTCCCGCGGGGCCGGGGCTGGGGAGCCCGCGCTGCCTGGCGATCTGGGGCAAGGCCGGCATCCCCCGAACTTCCGTTTCTCTGCGGCTCCCCGCCGGCTGCGGAGGCCGTGCCCCTCCCCTGGCGCACCCAGAGCCTGACGTTGGGGAGGTGGGAGATGGGAGGCGGCTGGCCCGCTGCTCCCCGTCCTGCACCGGGCAGACAGCGCCCGGGGCGGGCGAGGGTCCCGCTGGTCGGAAGCAGGGTGTTCAGGTCCCACTTTTGTCCTCTGCAGCGGGATAAAGCTCCGGCTGGAGAAGGTGCCGCGAATGTGGCTCTGGGGGGAAGGGGGGCGCAGGAGCTGAGCTGGGACCCCAGGCGCACTTTCCACCTAAGGGTCTGGAATGGCCCCCAAGTCTCCCAGCGAGGGGCGAGGGGCTGGCGGTTCTGGGCTTTATCACAGCGACCCCAGCTGGTCCAGAATTTGGGGGGTGGGAGGGGTGGGGAGGCAGGGCTTGCAGAGTGAGCTCCGCTTTTTAGAAATAAGGAATATTTTTATTGACTTCAGAGAGAAAGGGAGAGGGAGAGAGAGGGAGAGAGAGAGAGAAACATCCATGATGAAAGGGAGTCATCCATCAGTTGCCTCCTGCACAGCCCGGGCAGGGGATGGAGCCTGCAACACCCCTGTAACCAGCGCGTGCCTCCCGACCGGGAATCGAACCCGGATCTCCTGGGTCCTGGGTCGATGCTCAACCACTGAGCCCTGCGGCCGAGCCCCTGCCCTGCTCCGCCCACCCCGTCCTTGACCTTGATCCCCGTGTTGGAAGTCACTGAGCAGGTCCCTCAGGCCCTGGAATGGCTCCCAAGGGCAGGAGAGGCCAGGGCTGACTCCCGCCGGCCCCCCCTTTCCCAATGCATCTCTGGAGGAGATGGATGGCGGAGGGGTCCGAGACCCCCACTCTGCCTGTGCGCGCAGGCGGAGGGATTCCGAAAATGTCTGAAACCTTAGGCGCACCCCGGGGAGGGCGTGGGACAGACGCCCTCCCACCAGGGCCAGGGTACCTTTGGGGTCAATAGAGCCACGCAGGCCCCCCATCCTCACACCGTCCCCACGGCTCCAGGCCTTCGGGGGGGCTCCCAGCCACCACCGTGGACAGCCTCGGGCGGAACAGGCTGGGTCGGGTGAAGAAAGCTGAGTCAGGGGACCAGGGCATGGGCATGCCTGCCACCTGTGACCCCTGCCCTGGGGTCCAGGCTCCTGATCTCGCTCTCCTCGGGGGCCTGGCAAACAGCCCGTCTTCACCCTCCCTCCACACCTGCGGCCATCGTGTCCCCGGCTCCAGGCTGGAGAAGCAGCCAGGGCAACCGGCCGCGCTCGCTTTCCCCTCCCATCTCTCCAGCTGCAGAACAATTAACATATTAACCAGCTCCCAGAAAAACTAACGTATTAACTGCGTGGCCAGTGTGCGGAGGCCAGACCCCCAGCCAGCCGGCCCCGCCCCGCCGGGCCTGACTCAGCGGGGCTCCCTGCCCAAGGTGGGTGTCAGGATTGGCCGTTAGGGAGGGGGTGGGTGTCCTACGCATGAATCCTCCGTGCCCGCACGCCCCACCCTCCGCTTTGGGGGTCTGGATTGGCCTCTTTGGGTGTATCTGTGTGACAGGTACTTTCACTTAATGTTTTCCAGGTTCATCCATGTGTAGCTTTGTTACTTCATTCCTTTTTTTTTTTTTTTTTTTTTTTTTTGGTTAATCCTCACCCGAGGATATTTTTCCACTGATTGTGGTCTAAGGGCCGGCCCCCTATCTGCTGAGCCAAACCAGCCAGGGCTCTTCATTCCTGTATGGATGGACCACATCCATCTGTTGATGGACATTTAGGTCATCTTTTTTTTCACTTTCTTTCCCCCCTTAGTTTCTTTGTTGTTGTTTTTTTTTTTTTTCAATCCTCACCGGAGGATATTTTTCCATTGATTTTTAGAGAGAGTGGAAGAGAGTGGGAAAGACAGAGAGGAATATTGATGTGAGAGAAACACATCGATTGATTGCCTCCTGCATAACCCCTGACCCGGACCCTGGCCGGGGAAGAGCCTGCAACCGAGGTACATGCCCTTGATGGGAATCGAACCCGGGACTGATGCTTGATCCACTGAGCCAAACCAGCTGGAGCACTTTTTATTTTCTTTTTAGTTTTTTTAAAAAATATATTTTATTGATTTTTCACAGAGAGGAAGGGAGAGGGATAGAAAGTCAGAAACATCGATGAGAGGGAAGCATCCATCAGCTGCCTCCTGCACACCCCCCTACTGGGGATGTGCCCGCAGCCAAGGTATGTGCCCTTGACCAGAATCGAACCTGGAAACTTTCAGTCCATAGGCCGATGCTCTATCCACTGCGCCAAACCGGTTAAGGCGAGCACTTTTTATTTTCTTAGACAGGGGAAGGGATAGGGAGAGAAAGAGAAAGAGAAAGAAACGTTGGTGAGAGAGTGGGACATTAATTGGCTGCCTCCTACACACTTCCACCTGGGGATAGAGCCTGAAACCAATCAGCCATGACTGGGAATTGAACCTGTGACCTCTGGGTGCATGGGATCCCCAACCAACTAAACCCCACGGCCAGGGCCACTCTCAGCTTCTTACCGTTAAGAACAGCACATTCCTGTCACTTCTCTGTGGACCTGTTTTCACTTCTCTTGGGTACAGAGCAGGTGAGGGCCTCCTGGGTCACACAGTCCTTCTCTGTTGGACTTTTTGAGGAACCACGCACCACCCCCCGAGGGTGAGGCCTTACTCCACCTTCCTGTGCCCACCGCAACCCCTTCCCATGAGTCAGCACCCACTGCCCACTGCGCTCAGCCAACCCCGGGGGCGGGGAGAGGCGGGGGGGGGCACCCAGGGGCCTCGCAGGCTCTTGCTTCCCTTTGGTTCCTCCTCCTTAAAAAAAAATATATATATATATATATATATATATATATATATATATTTCATTGACTTTTTACAGAGAGGAAGGAAGAGGGAAAGTCAGAAACATCGATGAGAGATAAACATCAATCAGCCGCCTCCCGCACACCCCCTACTGGAGGATGCCCGCAGCCGAGGTACACGCCCTTGACCGGAATCGAACCCGGGACCCTTCAGCCCGCAGGTCGTCCCTCTATCCACTGAGCCAAACCGGTTTCGGGCCTCCTTCTTTTTTAAAATATATTTTTATTGGTTTCAGAGAGGAAGGGAGAGGGAGAGATATAGAAACATCAACGATGAGAGAGAATCATGGATCAGCTGCCTCCTGTACGCCCCACACTGGCGATCAAGCCCACAACCCGGGCCTGTGCCCTGAGCAGGGATCGAACCGTGACCTCCTGGTTCATAGGGCGACGCTCAACCACTGGGCTGGTTTCCTCCTCGAGCAGAGGGTGGACCTCCCGGTCTCTGGTTGGGTTATGTGTCTAAAACCCAACAGCCCGAGTCGCCCTTCTGCTCACAGTCTGCCTTCTACGCAGCGGGCCGGACGGTAAAGTAGGTGGGCGCCAGCCCCCTCAAGACAGCCACGCGGGATCCATGTGGCCAGGTGCCCCACGTGGTACCACCATCGGGGCATCTCTCACTGGACTGTCCTGGGACCCCGACAGCGCTGCCTCTGGCCTGTGCTCTCAGGGAAACAGCTGTGTTGGCCCCCTAACCCCTTCTGGAAGCGCTGTTCTCCCCCCACCAGAGTCCCCTACTGGTCACGGGGCCCTGAGGGCCAGCCTGCTGCCTGGCTCACAGGGCATTGCTCGCTTGTTCCTGAGGGCAGGGACCGTCTTGCTGTCATCCAGAGTTTGGCCCACATGGGGGGCGGGGCATCTCTGTCCTCACATGACCCCTCCTCCCTGTGCACGTGGCCCCACCCCTTTGCTCATTTGCCTGCTCTGGGAAGTTCCACCCTTTGATCACATGGCCACACCCTCCTATTCACGTGACCACTCCCTCACTTGGCCACACCTGTGTTCACTGAACCCCCATCTGGATCCCCTTTCCCCCAGGTCTCTGCCCAGCCATCTGTGCCCCCCTCTGGAGGCAGCCTCACAGGCACTTGCTGGCTGTGGGGTGGGGGACAGCCTGTGAGCAGGTGCACCTTTCCTATCCTGGCCCTCTGGAAGCCTCCGCAGGTCTGGGACTGGAGGAGGGGGAGTGAGGGTCAGTTCTTGGGTTGAGGGGGTGGAGCCAGGAAGACACGCCTCTTTAAGAGAGCGGTTGGAGGGCTGTTGGAACAGAGGCCATGCTGTGTGGGGCCACCTTTGGGGTCAGTGCTAGGGGTCAGGGTTCATGCTGGGCTTGGGGTGGGTCAGGGTTAGGGGCCATAGCTGGTGAGGATTTCGACTTATTTTTTAAAATATATATTTTATTGATTTTTACAAAGAGGAAGGGAGAGGGATAGAAAGTTAGAAACATCGATGAGAGAGAAACATCGACCAGCTGCCTCCTGCACACCCCCTACTGGGGATCTGCCCACAACCAAGGTACATGCCCTTGACCGGAATTGAACCTGGGACCCTTCACTCCGCAGGCCGAGGCTCTGTCCACTGAGCCAAACCGGTTCTGGCATCACCTTGTGTTTTTTTTTAAATGGTATTTTTATTGATTTGAGAGAGGAAGGGAGAGGGAGAGAAACATTAATGAGAGAGACAATCGTGCATCGGCTGCCTCCTGCACATGTCCCACTGGGGATTGAGCCCACAACCCAGGCATGTGCCTGCCGGGGAATTGAACTGTGACCTCCTGGTTTATAGGTCGATGAGCCTCACCATAGGGCCCCTTTACTGGGACTGAACCAGTGCACTAGAGAGCACATGTTTTTGACCCGCAAAGCAATGGGAAGGGAGGGTGCCACCCCCATTTTATAGAGAAGCAAACCCAGTCCCAGGAAGCTGTAGCAAGGCAGGAGAGTCGTTGGGATTTGAACCTGGGCTCTGTCACAGCGGGCTCTTCCCTGTGGCTGGCTCACCTCACCCACCTCCCATGCTCCTGGCTCACCCATCTGCCTCTGATCTTTACCTCCTCCCGGACCTCTCCAAGAGCTGCCTCCGGCACAGCCTTTCTGGGGGTTGACTGGGTTGGGACGTTTATCCGGCCCTGGCAGGGCCAGCTTGGGAACCAACCTGGACAGCAGGCATGGATCCGGGTGGGACAGACAGAGACGGACAGAAGGAGCCGGACCAGGGCTGTGCAGGAAGTCCCGGCCTCTGTGCCCATCTCTGCCTGGAGCCCCACGGTGCCACCGCCCGGGCTGAGCACACGCTTCGTCTCCACTTGGGACAGCTGTGCCCTCCCCGGTCCCCCCCCTGGGTGCTCAGACGTTGGGCCGGCTGTCCTGGCTGCAGCACCTGTTGCTGCAGAAGTGGCTGTTTCTTTCTGGAACGTATCGCCGAACCCGCGAACGAAAGCACAAGCTGTGCGTGCACCCGCGCAGGCAAATTCTCCCAAACCAAACCTGGCCACAGCGCCCCACACAGGAGCCCGGCCTGCTCGTGCCCCCCGCAGCCGTCCCCGCCGCGGGCAGCCCCGGCCCCACGTGCGCCACCGGCCCGCGCCCGCTCAGGTCCACTCTCGGGGCGCTCGCTTCCTGGCGCCCCGAGCTCAGCTCGTGAAGCCTCAGTCGCCTCCCGTCCACCCCGCCACCCCTTGGCGGTCCGGGGCCTTCCTCTCGAGGCTGACTCGATTAGAGTCGGCGGGGACCCCACGCGCCCCTGACTCCCGGGTGCCAGTCAGGGTGTGGCGCGGCGGGAGGGACCGGAAGAAGTCCGGCTGTGTTTCCGGCCGGAGGCATCCAAGCGTTGCACCGAGCTCGCCCGGACCCCGGAGGACGGACTCGCGTTGCTGTGGCAACGCGGCGGGACCAGAGGTGGCTCTAGGCGGGCGTTCCGGGTGAGGTGAGGGCGCAGGGCGCGTGGCCCTGGGGTGGGAGGGGCCTTTTCCCGTCGCTTCCCTGGGAAAAGCTCGGGACTTTGAAGTCCGGCCCAGTCTGCGCGCCCGGAGCCCGGCCGGGGTCCGGTAGGGTCCCCCTCAGGCCGCGAGGCCCGGGCCGAGAGGCCCGGGCCCCGAGCCCCGCTGTGCCCCGCTCAGCAGTCCCCGCAGACGCCGCGCCAGGTTCGCCGACTGTTCACCTCCTGTTCCTGCGGCGCCGCCCACGGAGAGCTCGCGCCGGAGCGGGCTCCGTGCCCAGCCGCCTGGTCCCGGGCGATGAGGTCGTCGGCCCAGGTGCCCGGGCGCGAACCCGCGGCTCCGACGACGCTGAAGCCTTGGCGCACCAGTCAGCCAGCGTCAGCCGCTCCTCTCTGCCCGGGGCTCCCCCTCTCTCCTGGCGGCACCCTCCCAGCGCCAGGGCCTCCCCAGCCCCCATCGCCCTGACCCAGAGCCACAGGGGCTCCCAGGCGTGCACCCACTCGCCCCAAGCGCCCTCAGCGTGCACCCCTTCGCCCCAGGCCGCCCAGCTTCCTCTGTTTTACGTGTTTGCAGGGCTCAGTGGAAACCCCTGTCACGGTCCGCCCTCGGGCTCTGGCGAGCTCGCAGTCTGGGGTTTCCCAGGACAGAGGCCTTTCCTCTCACTCACCAGCTCCCCATGAAGCTTCCTGGTGCCCTTACCTCTGCCTCCTGGTGACATTGCCTCTGCCTCCTGGTGCCCTTACCTCGCACCCTAACGGGCAGCAGACGCAGGCTGTGGAGAGGCCCTGAGCCAGGTCCCAATGGGAGGAGGTGGAAGGTGCTGGGGCCCAGGCTCAGGCTCAGGCGAGGCGGCAGGGAGTGGGCTTTGCTCTGTGCCCAGCCCTGTGCCAGGGGCCCACGGTCCAGATCCGCTCCGATCCTATGAGAGGCGTTTCCTTGCTCCCCTCCCTCCCTCCTTCCCTTCCTTCCGGATTTTCTGAGCACCTGTCTGTGCAGGGAGGCGGCGGGGGGGGGGGGGGGGGATATTGGGTGGAGGCTGGGATACAAAGGCAGAACTCACACCCCAAGACCTCGCCACCCCGTGAGAGCATCATCCAGAACATGGCTGTGACTGGGGGTGGTGGTGCAGGGGGAGCCCTGAGGGACTCGGGGAAGGTTCCTGGGGGACTTACAGCCGAGCTGGGACCGGAAGGACGAGGAAGGACATTCCAAGTGGAGGGAACTGCATGTGCGAAGAGGGAGGCAGGAAACAGCCTGCTGGTCGGGGAGGTATGGGAGGGCGCTGGAGCCCAGGTCCAAGAGGTCTGCTGGGGGAGGCTGGGGTCCCAGAACCCACCACCCGCACCCTCTGCCTCCTTTGCTCCAGGCTGCCTGGCCAGGCAGAGACCCCGCTTACCCGCACAAGAGGGGGCTTTGACCTGGAGAGAGGGATGAGGAAGGAGGGGCTGCAGGGGTGTGTTTTGGGATTGTGTCTCAGAAATCTCCTCCAACACCGTGGCAACCAGGTGGCAACGAGTGGAGGGGTGGGGGAGGGTAGGGACCTTGGCTCCCACACTGAGCCTCAGTTTTGGCGCCTAGAACGTGGGCACCACACGCAGCAGTCGGCTTGTCAACCAGGTGCTCCAGGAAGCAGAGCCCAGGCCGGACTCACTCGGGGCGGGGGGTTGGGGGGGGCGTGCACACACCCTCCTGCAGGGGCCTCAGCCAGGCGACAGGGAGTCCCTGAGCCACGCCTCCTGTGCTCCCCACGCAGCCTGCCTGAGGCGGGCCGAGGACCAGACACAGGGATGGGTCCCCTGTGCGCCCGCAGTGAGGGGTCTAGGGGTTCCCCTGCCGGGGCACAGGGCTCAGCCGTCCCCAGAACCCGCTCAGAGCCCCGGAAGGAGGGGCACGGAGGGTCAGTTTCCTGGGGCTGCTGCGCTGATGATGACAGACTGGCCTCCCCCAACAGGATCAGGGGCTCTCCCCGCTCTGGGGCCTGGATCTGAAAACAAGGTGTTGAGGGCTGGGCTCCCTTGGGGGGCTCCAGGGAGAATCCTTCCTACCTCTTCAGCTTCTGGGGGCCCCCCTGGGCTCCTGGGCTCCTGGACGCATCCCTTCCATCTTCACGTGGCTCCGCCTCATTGTTCATGTGTCCACACCCACCTGTTCCCGTGGCCCCTCCTCCATGTTCCTGTGACCCCCCCCACCTGTTCCTGTGACCCCACCCCTTGTTCATGTGACCACTTCCACCTGATCACATGTCCCCTCCCCTTGTTCACGTGCACACTTCCAGCCATCACGTGGCCCTGCCCCCGTGTTCACGTGTGCACATCTGGCCGATCACGTGGCCCCACCCACTTCTCACGATGGAAGTTGCTAGTGGCCTGTTTGGGGTGAGGTACGGGTAAGGAGTCCCAAGCCGAAGGGTGGGGTTGGGAGTGGGGAGGGCGAAGGGAAAGGCCCGGCCTTCTCTGGCGTCCTCTCATTGATTTCCTGGAATAACCTTGGGACTTTGGAGTCCTGCGGAGTCTGTGCACCCAGAGCCCGGGCGGGACTGGCAGGAACCCCCACTGGCCGCTGAGCTGGGCTGTGCCCAGCTGGCCTGTCCTCGCCGACGCTCACCCTTGCCTGGTTTGCACACAATTGATGCAATTGAGCACCCTCCCATACCACCCCTGCAGCGCCTGCAGATTTACTCGTTTCAAAAGCAGTGAAGAATGTACCCGCTCCCTCTACGACCCCACGGCCTCTCTGTTAACAGCAGTCGGTTTGGCGAATAAGAAATGAACACACATACAAACCCCAGTCCAGTCACAGGATTCGTCCGGTGACCTGCAGGCGACCTTATTCCGCTGGTCACACCCTCGACCATCCTCGCCTTCCTCTTCTGCTGTAGTCGGGCGATTCCCCGTCTCTGTGGCTTTAGGAGTCAGTGGCTGTGTGGGCCTCTCTGACGTGTCCTCATGATGAATGATCACGCCAAGTTGTGTTTTGGTAAGAAAGCCTCAGCAGTCTGTTGTCTGTCTCTCAGCACAGGCAGCTGGTACCCCTTCCCCCGTTATCACAGGCACCCTGCGTGGGGTGTCCCCGGGGTCTCTTCCCCTTTGCAAGGAGTGTCTGTGGGAGGGGCCTCGGACGAAGGCACTGTCTAACCAGGCTGTGGCCACTGACGCTAGCGTCTACCAGGTGCTTTCTGGAACAGTTACGTCGCATTTGCCAGATGGGGAGCTTTCCCATGATTCCTTCTGCAGTTCCCAGTGGGGCTTCTGCTGTAAGAGAGACCTCCCTTCTCGGCTGCACACGGACCTCACCTTGGATGTGGTTAGACTTTCGAGTTTCCTCCCACAGAGCAGAGCCGTCGCTCCGTTAGCCCGTGCCCAGCCTTCTGAGCACGTCCTTCCTGGCACACGGGTGGTTCTGGCTCACCCTTGTTTCCTCTCGGTGCCGGTTCCTGGTGCGGAGAAGGTGGTTGGGTCGAGGTCTGGCTGTGGCAGGTCGTTGCTGCTGACGTCACTGTTTTTGCCTTTCTCCGAGGGCGGAGTTCAGAAACGAGCTTGTGTGCACCCCGCACTTCGTATTGGTCTCTGTACCCACAGGCCTGGGAGGCCTGGAAGCTCCGTTCCTCTGATTCTTGCAGTCCTAATCCCCGCCACCCCGCGCACTCCGGACCCCTCTCTAAACTGGCTCCATTGTCCAGCCCAGGCCACGTGAAGTAGTTTCAGAATTACTAATCCAAACATCTGTGGAAAGCAAACCCACTAACTAGGCTGTAACATTTGCACGCAGTTTTTTAACCTTCAGAATAGGTAGTCAAAATGCTGCCTTACTTGTGGGAGACCAGGCCCCCTTCCTCAGACCTGGGCATTTCCGAGAGCTTTTTGTACCCGATAAGTAAACTTAGAAAAAAAGGGGGAAGTCCAGCATTTACAGGTGAGAACCCGGAAGTGCTGAGAGGACCTGGGGGCCCTGGTCCCTCCCCCGCTGGGCAGCACGTGTCCTAGAAGCCCCGGCACGGTTTTCCCAGGAAAGGCGGTGCCTGCTGGGGAAGCTGCTGGCTGACTCAGTCTGTGGCGTTGAAAGCCGATGAGCTCAGCCTTTGGTGGGATTGGCACAGAAGCCGGCAGGCTGACCGGGGGGGCTAGGGCAGTGGGTCTGGTGTACCCATCGAAGCTGGTTTCTCGGAAGCAGCTGGAAATGCAGAGGGGCCATGGTGGCTACATGGGCCTGGCTCCGTCCCAGGGTCTTTGTATTCTGTGCCAAACACGTTGAATTTCCTGAGCTCAGCGGCCAGCCTGGCAGGACCGGCCTGACCTCTGGGTTCCCAGGGATCCAAGGCTCTGCCACCAGGCGGGACCTCAGTCCATGTGATGCAGGTCACCTGTGATATGAGTTTGCATGCATGGTGCCTAGGACGCATGTCACATATGTATGTTACTTCGTACATATGGCAATGCATGCCACTCCTGTCACGTGTGTCACTTCTGATAAATACCCAGTGTGTGTCATTTCTGGCATGTGTGTCTTGTTTTGTGGCATGTGCCACGTCACTCCAGGCACTCATGCCGTTTTGAACATGTGGCACTCCCTACATGTCACCTTGGTACATACCACGTATGCCACCATGGACACGTGTGTCACTTTCGACTGTCACTTTGGATATGTACGTCACTGCTGATGTCATTCCTAATGTTTGTGTCATCTGTGACGTGTCCCATGTGTGTTACTTCTGGCAGCCGTGGTTGGGGCACAGTGTGCTCCTGACCTGCTAGGCCCTGGGGAGCCGCCGCATGGGGCTCCGGAATGCACAGTGCAACCGTCAGCGGGGAGTGGCCCAGCGCTGCTTCCTGTAGTGTCAGCGAGCAGAGCGTGGGCTCTGAGGGGGGCTGTGTGGAAGGACAGTGCCTCCCTCAGGAGCCCGCTCCCACCTCTCTCCCTGCAGCTGCCGCCATGCTGCCGCCGCCCTCGGAGCAGGCCCTGAGCGAGCTGCTGGCTCGCAAGGAGGAGGAGTGGCGTGCGCTGCAGGCCCACCGCGCCCAGCTGCAGGAGGCGGCTCTGCAGGACGCGCGGCGCCGGCTGGAGGAGGCCGAGGGGAGGCTGCGGCGGCTGCAGGAGGACTTCGTCTACAACCTGCAGCTGCTGGAGGAGCGGGACCGGGAGCTGGAGCGCTACGACGCCGCCTTCGCCCAGGCGCAGCGGCTGCAGGAGGCCAGGCAGGCCGAGGCGAGCGAGCTCAAGATCGAGGCGGCCAAGCTGCGGCAGGCGCTGGCCACGGAGGCCCGGCGGCGGGAGGACCTGCAACAGCAGCACCAGCTGACGCTGCAGGAGCACCGCCTGGCGCTGGAGCGGGTCCACAGGTGGGACATGCCTGTGCCTCCCTCACACATGGGACCTGTCATGGCTGCCGGGCCCGGGCTGTGGGCGCCAGCCTGTTCCCCCTACAGGCACAGCGCTGGCCACCCCACCCCTTCCCACCTCCCCGGGTCCAGCCTCTCCCTCACTGCTCCCGTAGTTCAGACCTGACAGCAGGCCATCCCGACCCTGTGAAAAGGACCCTGTGGCCCGGGCCAGCGGGCTCAGTGGGCGGCGTCAGCCCGTGCACTGAGACATCACTCTTCGGTTCAGGTCGAAGCATAGGCCCGTGGTGTGCAGGCTCTGGGGTGGGTGCACGTGCTGCTCTCGGTCCTGCTGAAGCCGTCCGTGCCAAAGCAACGTGCCAACTCACAGGGCTCCCCGGTCCTCTGAGCTCTGTGCACAGGGGCTTCCCCTGATGCTGTTGTCTTTGCCCAGCGACAAGAATGCTGAGGTCGACTGCCAGCGGGAGCAGTACGAGAAGCTCAAGTGGCAGCTGGAGAGGAAGCTGCAGGACCTGGACGGCGAGCTGGCTCTGCAGAGGCAGGTAGGAGGCGCCGGCCCTGTGGGCACTGCCCGCCCGGTGTCCCAGGTCAGGAGGACGACCACCGGCCACTGTCTGTCCTCTGTGGGATCTGGCTGAAGGGCTGCGGTCAGAGTGAGGGTCCTAGTGTGCAGGGCTGGGACCTGGGTTTCCCCGAAGGGTGGGCGGGTGTAGACCAGTGGTCGACAAACTGTGGCTTGTGAGCCACCTGTGGCTCTTTGGCCCTTTGAGTGTGGCTCTTCCACAAAATACCACGGCCTGGGTGAGTCTATTTTGGAAGGCAGCTATGCTCATCACTACACCACCAACACTGGGCAAGTCTATTTTGAAGAAGTGACGTTAGAAGGAGTTTAAGTTTCAACTTAAACTTAAAAAAAAAAAACGCTGTGAAAAGAAATTCCAATTGTTGTACTGTTGGTATTTGGCTCTGTTGACTGATGAGTTTGCTGAGCACTGGGTAGACAGAGGAGCTGTGGGGCTGAGCCTCGGGGTAAGGCTCGGTCAGGTGGGGCACTTGGGCTGCAGGGTACTGGCAGGAGAGGCCCCCAGGGGCTGTATGTCAGGAGGAGGTGGGGACAGGGTAGTTCTGGTCCTGAGCTGACTTCCCTCAGTCACAGGCCGGGCTCCGCCTGCCCCCTGGTGGCCACAGTCTGCAGAACTCTGTGCAGAAGGCAGTGCTTGGTCCTACAGCACCTCAGGAGAAGTGAATGCAGCGATGTTCACATTCTGGTTCCAGTAAGGGTTACTCACATGACCCGGTACTTCATTTTGCTCCCCAGAGGGTACAAACTGTAAAGGTCAGCTTTTCAGTCTCACCTGCACAGCCTGAGGCCCATCCACCGGAGAGTGACAGCCGGGCATTTACGACGGGCAGGTGTGGGGCCCAGCTGTGGGCTCCCTGTGTCCCCAGTCACTAAGCCAGCTGGACGCTCACGGGAGGCGGAGCCAGTGAGCCTGAAAGACACTCCTGCTTCCTGTACCTGCAGGCAGAACCTGACAGGCGGGCCCCGGCTGTCACATTGGGGGGCATCCTGGGGGCAGGAGCCTCTTTCCAGCAGGAGGGACCCAAGAGAGATGTCTGCAGGGGCTGCAGGGACAGGCCCGGGCAGCTCTGCAGTGGCTGCAGCCGGCGGGAGCCGGGAGGCTGTGGAGGGGAGGAAGGTCGCACTGTGGGGTGCAACCTGGGAAGGGGTGCCACTAAGGAAACGGGAGGGAACAGGACAGACAGACACAGAAGCATAGAGGAGGGAGGGTGGAGGCTGCTTCAAATGTCAGGAGAAATGGCGCTGGATGTGGGGGGAGCACTGGGATGGCACTGCTGGGTGGCAGGGGCAGGGTTATCGTCGTCATAGTCTACGAGATCTGCCTTCAGAATGAGCCTGGGCGAAGCTGGGAAGGGCCCGGCGTAACAGGAGGCGTGGGGCAGGGTTGCCCAACTGGTTGCCTGTCCGTCGTAGCAAGAAACCAGCAGGTCAGTAGTGACGCTGGTGGTGGGCGTGAGAATGGCTTACAGAGCCCCGGCAGAACCCACGGTAGAGCCATTCCGAGTGGTGGTCCGGGTAGGGCTGTGTCTGGTCCTCGGTCTTTCCACTTCGCCCTGGCCTCCCTGCAGCTCAGTGTGTGCGAGGCAGAGAGCGAGGGATCGCGGTTTCGGACGGCCTGCCGCCAGGCCATGCCCTCCGAGATGCCTGAGGCTCTGTGTGCACCCTGGGTCCGGCTGTCCCGCCTGTTCATCTTCCCCCTTTCTTACCTCCCCCCTCCTAGGAGCTATTGCTGGAGTTCGAGTCTGAAGTGCAGAAGCGGGAGCACGGGTTCCGGTTGCATGCCGACAGCATGAGCAGCACAGTCCTATCCCACGAGCTCAAGGTAACAGCCGGGGCCGTGTCTGCCAGGGCCTCTAGTGGCGAGGCGACCTCTGAACAGAGTGTCGGGTTACATGAGGGCATCGTCCTTTGCACAGAGCCCCTCCACAGCCAAGGCCTTTAGTAGGGAGGCAAGGACTAGCCTGAGGGGAGGGAGCTGTGCAGTGGAGGTGAAAGGGGGCGACGCCTGGCTGGGGCTAGTAGGATGGAAGTCCTGCCCTAGTGGTCAACAAGGCCCCTGCCCCGCCTCCAGCCTCCCCCCAGGGCTTCAGTCCATGGGCAGCACTCGCCATCAGGGGCCCAAGCACCTGGTGGTTCTCTGTGGCTGGAGCCCATCCCCAGTCTCAGTTCTTGGCACAGACACCAGTGCCCTGCCTGCCCCAGCGCCAGCAGGCATCCAGACCGCAAGGCTGGGCTGCCCACAGTGACCCTCACCCGGCCACCGTGGGGACTTCCGAGTGCCAGGGGAGAGGAGACTTGTGGGGATCACCTGTGCTCCACAGCATGGAGGACACTCCTGTAAGGAGGCCGCAGGGGGTGCTGTGGGAGTCCCAGGTGCAGGCCCTGGCCCCAGTTCCAGATCCCAACACTGCTGCCCCCGGGCAGCAGAGCTCACCCCGGAGCTGTTCAGGGCGGCAGCTGTTCCGTCCCCAGATGTTAGTGAGGAAACTGAGGCAGAGAGGTTACTTAAAAAGGGAGCGTGCGGCCGGGTTTCAGCCATGTTCTCTCAATCTCCACCCGCATGTGTGAGTCCAGATCCAAACAGTGTTCACACCACACGTGCGGAAACGAAGCAGGTACACTGGCGGCTGGGTCACATGGCCCCATAGGGCCCCCGGGGGAGCTGCCAGCATTCCCTCCCGATCCCGATGGGCGGCGCTCACAGCCTCGTCCTGAAGCCGCTTCCTGTCTCTAGGTGAAGCTTCTGACCAAGGAGCTGGAGGCGCTGAGAGAGGCCGGGGTGCAGGCTGCCGAGTCCCTGCAGGGCGAGCAGGCGGCCAGGGCGGAGCTGGAGGAGCGGCTGCAGCGCGCCGCCTGGGAGCTCCGGGACCTCGCCGCCGTGAAGGACGCCCGGTGCGGGCTCTTCCGGGTCCGGGGGTCCTGGCCGACTGCGGCGGCTTTCCACTCACACTGGTTCTTCTCAGGATAAAGGATTTGGAGGACAAGCTCCAGTCGGTGCAGCTCACCCGGAACACGGAGCAGGAGACCTTCCGGAGGAAGTGAGTGCTTCTGGCCCCGTGTCGATGGCGTGGGCGACCTGGGCCTGCAGTGTGGATGCCCGTGAGTGCGGGCGTGGGCAGGGGAGGTGGAAAAACCCCGTTCCCCTCGCTGTGTTTTCAAGTTTGCATCCCGAACCTGTTAAATTATGAATTGAAATAGTTGAGAATGAAGACCGTTTCCAGCACCTTACAGTACTGTCATCGAGAGCTAAAACGACCACGGGTAACTGTCTGTCCTCTGTGGGAATCCAGCCAAAACTGCTCTGTAACGTGCACCTAGATGCCATAGCATGTCACCCCAACTTCCATTAAATTAAAAGTGCAGTCCGGCCGGCGTGGCTCAGTGGGTGAGCCTTGACCCAGAAACCAGGAGGTCACAGAGGTCACGGTCAGGGCCGAGGCCCAGGTGGTGGGCTCATCCCCAGTAGGAGGTGTGCAGGAGGCAGCCGCCCCATGGTTCTCTCTCGTCCCTGACGTTTCTCTCCTCCTGACCTCAGTAAACAAGTGTTTAAAGTGCGGAGCCCACACTCTGGCTGTGGAAGCTTCACTGCCCTTTCTCTCCTCGGCTCCTGTCCTGCTCCTCCCCAGGCAGTGTTATCCGCGTGGATGGCGCCTCCTGCGGGCAGCAGGCGTGTGCACAAAACCAAAACACATTTGGCTGCGGCCACAGGCTCTGTTCCTGAAAGGTGTTATGTTCACAAACAACAGGGAGACCGTAAAGTTCCGGAATTGCTAGTAGGCTGTTGTGTCTTCTCCCCGGGGCCTCTTCTACCAAATACAGCCCGTGGGCTCCCAGGGCCTGGGGGGCTGCCTTCGTCCCACACCCTCCAGGCGGGAACTGCTAGCTCCGGCAGCATCTCGCATGCTGACCTCCTTTCCAGCTACGTGCCAAGTGTGTTAGCCCGTGTGCCAGAGAACAGGCAGTGCGCGGGTACAGGTCTGCACGCAGAGGGCAGCATTGTTTTCGGAAGTCAGAGACGTAGGCCCGATGCTCTGCTCAGAGGGGCCTGTGGAACCCGGGGCCTGGGAGGCTGAGACTAAACGGAGCCTGAGCTTCTGCACCCCGAGGGCCCGGCCCACCCCAGTGCCCCGCGTCCCGCCCAGGAAGAGGCTTGCACACACTCCGTGCTGTGAGCCAGGCCGGCTGTGGGTGCTCCTCCCCCATAGCTGTCTGAGAACGGGGGCGGGGGACAGTACAGCACCGAGCGAGACAGGAGAGCACTGGCCCCGTGAGCCCCACTATCGGGGCAGGGACACCACGGCTTCCTCCCGGGACACACGCTCTCCGTCTAACAGGCACGAGGAGCTCGACCGCGTGGCCAGGGAAAGGGACGCGGTGCTGGCGTCGGTGAAGGGCGCTCACGCGGAGCAGCTGCGGGCGCTGGAGGCCCGAGTGCGGGAGCTGCAGGCGCAGTGCGAGGCCCTGGAGCTGCAGGTGCGCAGGGCCGAGTGGAGGCAGGCGGACGCCCTGAGGGAGAAGGACGCCGCCATGGACAAGTGAGTGCAGGCTGTGGCCCTGGACGGGCGGGGCCACGCTGTAATGTGCCGGCTGTGAGACTGCAGACTGCGCATCTGTTTGTGGTTAATGGAGAGCACCCGGCACTGAGCACCGCACACCGCACTCCACCCTCAGAACCTGTTCCCCAAACAGCCTGTCACCCAGCACTCGGCCCACACCTGCTCCCTCTGTCGGAGCCTGGCTCTCGAGGGCCTGCCCGCTGTGGGTCACGCTGTGTCCTGTGTCAGCTCAGGGTTCCCTGTGGAGGGCGCCCTTTGTTTACCCAGCATCTGTGAAGGACGTGTGTCTCCCCCTCCACCCCCCTTGCTGGCTGCTGCTCTGTTTGGGTCTCTTCTCTCAGCTCTGTCGAGTCTGGGCCAGAGCGGGGGTGCTGAGCTGGGTGGGAAGTCGATTTACTTGTGAGGAACCACCAGCCTGTTCCCACGGCAGATGCCCCATGGCTCCCATTTGTCCCTGAGCGGGTTTCTTCTAGGCCTGGCTTCCTTCCTGGCTTCCCAGCCCCTCTGTCCCATGGCACCGGGGCCCAGGGAGAGCCGTGCACATGGGAGACCTTGGTAATTGGCCCCGAAATTGAGCTCACGGAGGTAATTAATAACTCACTTCCCGTGTTCCCTGTGCTCAGCACCCGCTCTGCCCTTTGGGGTGGGGAGAACGCCTGTCTCTCTTCTCCTGGGGATTCTTTGCCAGATGCTGTTTCTGCTTGAAGGGATCACGACTTTGACACCTTAGGCCAGGAGGCACAGCTTGCTCAGGTGGCTTCTGGAAGCTCCTGTGTTGGTTGTCCCACTCAGTGGGACGGTGGGATGGGCGGAGAAGCTGACGCGAGTCGTGCTCACGGAGTGTGTGCCCGGCTGGTGCCGTGGGGCCTCCCAGGTCTGCGGCGCACCCCCCCACCCCCAAGGCTTTCTTGTGACGTTTACCCAGTTTCCCGTGATTTTACTGTTTAGTTTGAAAATATGTGCTGAGTGTCCACGTGGAGTGCTCTGTGAGGCAGACTCGGGGTGCAAGAATGGCCCGAGAGCCAGGCACAGGCCTGGCTCCTGCAGGGGCTCAGCCGGTCCCTGGGGTGCAGTGGCAGCGGGGGGTGGGGGGGGGGTCTGTCTGGTCCTCTCAGCAAGGTCTCCATGGTGTGGACTGAGTGTGGAGGCGGCATGATCTGCAGCATCTCCCTGAGGCTACACGTGTGTGTGAGTGCGTGTGCTAATGCGTGTGCGAGTGTGTGTGTGCTGGGTGTGAGTGTGTGCTGGGTGTGAGACCTCACACAAGAACCTCACCCACTCCCAGCTGCCTTCCTGCCCAGGCTCCGGGAAGAGGCGTCCTCGCTGAGAGCCGGCTGGGACGCCCAGCTCGCTCAGCTGTTGAAGGAGACAACCTCCAAGGACCTGCAGGTCCAGTCGCTGCAGGAGGACACGGCGCAGCTCCGGGCTCAGCTGGCCCGGTGCCAGCAGGATGTGGCCAGGTGACGTCCCCTCGGACCGCGTCATGGCGCCCCCTCCTCATGGCGCCCCCTCCTCATGGCGCCCCCTCCTCATGGCGCCCCCTCCTCATGGCGCCCCCTCCTCATGGCGCCCCCTCCTCATGGCGCCCCCTCCTCATGGCGCCCCCTCCTCATGGCGCCCCCTCCTCATGGCGCCCCCTCCTCATGGCGCCCCCTCCTCATGGCGCCCCCTCCTCATGGCGCCCCCTCCTCATGGCGCCCCCTCCTCATGGCACTGAGTCCCTGTTCACTTCCTGTTGGGGAAGAAAGACAAGAAACAGGAAACAGATGGAGAGAGATTGTCTCCGTGTTTCTGTCTGCAGTCTCCCCAACACCTGCGCTCCCCCCGGTACAGCTTCTGTGCCTTCGGCGTGGACTCGCTCTTCTGGTGCCTCCCTGGTGGAGCTGTGGACTACAGCCGCGCCGTTCCCCTCTGCAGAGAAACACACGCACTGCTCAGTGTACCCACAGGTTCTCATAGGACTCCGCAAACCTATTTCCTGATTGCCCTTTGGTTTCTTTGGTCCATGGGTCACTTTTTTTTTATTGGTTGGGGTGACATTGGTTAACATGAACATACAGGTTTCACGTGTAGGTTCTGTGTTACAAGATTTGTATATTGCACTGTGTGCTCACCACCCAAAATCAGATCTTCTGTCATCCTGTATTAGACCCCTCCCGCAGGCCCATCGGTTACTTAGAAATGTGTTGCATAATTCCCTTTTATTTTAGGATTTTCAGGTACCATTTTGGTACTACTGATTTCTTTTCTTTTAAAAAAAATATATTTTATTGATTTTTTATAGAGAGGAAGGGAGAGGGATAGAAAGTTAGAAACATCAATGAGAGAGAAACATCGATCAGCTGCCTCTTGCACACACCCCTACTGGGGATGTGCCCACAACCAAGGTACATGCCCTTGACCGGAATAGAACCCAGGACCCTTCAATCCCCAGGCTGACACTCTATCCACTGGGCCAAACTGGTTAGGGCATTTCTACTGACTTCTGACTTAATTCTGTTCTGGGCAGAGAACATATTCCGTGCGTATTTGTTTTGTGGCTTTAGGGTGTGGCTGTCTGATGGGGACCCGCCTGGGCTGTGTGGACACTGCCCAGGCCCAGGGGATCCCCGCCGGAGGTCTCTCGCCTCTGTCCTTGCAAGTTTCTGCCGGCTGCTGACAGGTGTGAAATCTGTCTGTTTATGGCCCTGGGGGCCGGGGGGTGTTGACGTCCGGGTTCTGACTCCGTAGGTACCAGCGGGAGCTGTCCCAGGCGGTGGAGAGGGAGCAGAGCCTGGAGCGGGACAAGGTGCAGCTGGGCCTGGACTGGCAGCGGCGCTGCGAGGGCCTCGAGCGGGACCACTACCACCAGTCCGAGGGGCTGGTGCAGGGGCTGGCCGCCGCCAGGGCACAGGTGCGCTCCGGCTCCGCCCGCGTGCGGCGGCTCCGAGGCCTGCGGAGCTCCCCAGCTGCCCTTCCGCTTGGAAACAGTCTTCACAGGCAGTGTGGCCTGACAGCAAAAGCTGTGATATGTGTGTCCCCGCCCCGCCCACCAGCAGGTCCGGCAGCGGGTGGGGGGCCGGGAGGGCGGCGATGTCCGGGGTCCCACTGCCCAGTGCTGCAGGGACGCCCGTCACCACGCGTCTCCGCGGCCCTTCTCCTTGGGCCGCTCTGGCCACCTCTTAGGCGCCGGCTTGGACGGAGCTGGCAGTCTCTCCTGATCTCCCGAGGTGACGAGTCCACCCTTTCCCAGGTGGCTGCCAAACTCCAGGAGGCAGAGCAGAGGCTGCTTGACCAGGAGGTGGTGCTGAGGGCCCTGACCCTGGAGAGAGACCAGGCCCTGCAGGCCCTGAGGGACCACGGGCTCAGCCCTGAGCAGGAGGTGCCGGTGAGCGCCCCGTCCGCCCCTGCCCCCCAGTGTCTAAACCCCCTGCTGCCGGGCACCGACCTGGGCCCCCTTTGTCTCTTGTGCTGAGTCTGAGCATTCGTGCTTTATGCTCTCCGTCTTTTCTCTGATCTGCTCTGAGTCCTGTCCTTCCCGGTCAGTTTTTGTTTCTGATGAAGTATTTTTCATCTCTGCAGATGCCCTGTGGTTCTTTGTTTCCCTTTAATAGGTCTTTATTGATGTCAGAGAGGAAGGCAGAGGGAGAGGGAGAGAAACATCAGGGATGACAGACTCGCTGGCCGGCTGCCCCCCGCACCCCCCCCCCCGGGGATGGAGCACAGTTGGGCCTGTGCCCTGACCGGATGGACTCCTGAGCCACGCCGGCCGGATCCATGTGGCTCTTCCCCTGCCCTTGTTTTTCCTCAGCCCCTGGGCAGGCGTGTAGTGATGGTGCTTTAAGCTCTGACTATCCCTCGCACAATCTGCGTCCCTGTCCATGCCGAGCCGCATCCCCTGGGCCTGCTCTGTGGGCTCAGGCATCCACTGGGGGACATTCGAGGGCGCCCACATCCTGGCTGTCACCGATGCTGCCCCTGAACAGGGCACATTTCCGTGTGGGCTCCCCTCAGTTCTGCTGGACCCGCCCGGGAGCGCACCCCGGGTCAGAGAACACTGGTGTTGCTGTTTGAGGACCACAGGCGTCTCCCACCGGCTGAGCACTCACCTGTCCCGGCCACAGGGCTCCTTTCTCCACATCCTCACTGCTTTTTTTTTTTTTACAGAGCGGAAGGGAGAGGGATAGAAAGTCAGAAACATCCATGAGAGAGAGACATCCATCAGCTGCCTCTTGCACGCCCCCTACTGGGGATGTGCCTGCAGCCAAGGTACATGCCCTTGCCAGAATCGAACCTGGGACCCTTCAGTCCACAGTCCAATGCTCTATCCACTGAGCCAAACCGGTCTCGGCTCCTCACTGCTTTTTGACTGAAAAGGACGAGCCCCCCAAAACAGTCTTGCTGGTGAAACAGAGGGACGAGAGCTTCACATGCTTTTAGCTTAGGAAGGAAGGTCGCTCGCTGCAGGGTTTGATAGAGGACAGATGAGGGCGCAGGGTGGGGGCAGCCCAGGCCTTGGCGGCACCCATGACATCTCCTCCTCCTGGGCGAGGCAGGGGCTCCCTCTGCATCGTGAGGAAGAGGAAGAGGTGAGTGCACCTTTCCCGTCGGGTGAGATCCAGCGGCTACAGGAGCAGAACGCCAGCCTGCGCAGTGCGGTTGCACAAATGAGGGCCGAGATGGAGGCGCTGAGCGAGCAGGTGCTCCCCCCTGCCCAGCCAGCAGGAGACGCGGCAGCCGCAAGCACCCCCGCAGATGCTGCGCCCGGTGAGCGAGGGAGGCCCCACACGTCCCCTGGGCTCAGAGGTGCAGGTCCCTCGGGGGGTCTTACTTCTTCTTGGGGAAGAGGGAGAGAAAGGTGAGGGGTGCGCAATACCTCTGGAGCAGGGACAGCCTAACTGGGCAGCCAGTTCAGCACCCTGCCCTGTACAGCAGGCCCTGGGGCTGCGCGTGCTGCCCGGGTGGTGTTGGCTCCCGGCTGCTGAGCCTCCCGGAGAGCCTGGCCAGCGGCTCCCTGGACACTGCACTCTGGGACAAGGGGAGGGAGGCACATGGTGCTGACACTGAGGGGCGTAGGGTGGGACAGGGGGTGCCACTCCAGCTGGGGAGCCCCGCCTGGGAGAGCCGGGAGCGCAGGGCGAGTCCATCCCCGGGCGCGTGCTTACAGGTGGGTTTTTTGGTCAGATTACGTTCTGGCTCTGGAAGCGGAAATACGAAGTCTGAAGGGTAAGTTTAAAACCCTGGAGGAGCAGCTGGGAGATGCTCTGGAGCCTTCGAAGATACCCTCGTCTCCCACTGACGTCCGGCCCAGCGTCTGTACCGCAGCAGACGCCCCCGGTGAGTCCAGCCCAGCAGCGCTGTCTTTCTTCTAAACAGACGCAGAAACCCCAAGTCACCCCAGTGCAGCCTCGAAGCTCAGGCCCCTATTCCCAACTCTGGGTCCGCCCCTGTCCCTTCACCCCCACACACACATCCCCATTCTCAGCCGCTGTCCCCACACCCCCACATTCCCAGCCGCTGTCTCCTCGCCCGCGGAGTGTGAGTCCGTGCCCCTCCGCAGCCCTCGCAGCAGGATGCCCTCCCTTGTCCCTCTCTCTTTCCACGGTCCCTCTAGTCACTCCTCATCCTGTTGAGGGGACCGAAGAGGCAGGGGTGTCCTCCGTGGAGACAGAGCTGCGCCCCGCCCTGGATGGCTTCTCTGACGGAGCCTCTCTCTGCAGGAGGACCTGTGCCGGCGGATGGCGCATCCCTGGGACTGGCACTCAGGCGGCTGGGAGACAGGGTGCGTCTGCTGAGCTTCCTGGTGGCCCGGCTCCGAGAAAAGGTACCGCCTGACCTGCTGTGCAGGCATGTCTCTGATGGGGTGCAGTGTGGGGACCCTGGGATCCGACTGAAAATACACTTCACTTCCTGTCCGTTGGCCCATAGCTCTGTACGCACATGTGGGTGAGGGGGTCACATCTGCGGTGCTTCTCAGGCCCCCCATGTGGAGTCTCAGGCACACATGCACATGCACACACACACACACACACACATGCACACGCATGCACATGCTACACCCGGCGCAAGGTCATGGTCATGCGCTCACTGTGTCCTGGAACCACAGATGACTTGCTCAGCCTGGGACATGTCCACCTCGGCGTGGTTTTGTTTATTGTTTTAATTAACGGTGTCTGTATCCAGTGCTCCCCCTTGGTTCGCGTACATGTGACCCATTCGAGGAGCATGGCACTTGCCAGGAATCCATGACAGGGTCGCTGCCCTTGACCCTCCTGAGGCTAGAATGGGCCTCGCTGGGTGCGGGTTCTTTACCCTCCACCTGCTGCTCCCACCCTGTCCCTCTGCCTGCCCAGTCTGCTCCAAGTCCCGCCCCCTCGCTCCCTCGGCCTGCGGCTCCCAGCGGCCTCCCTGACTGCTCCAACGCCCAGGTGCTGCGGCAGCCCCTGCAGGGGGACGTGGTCTGGCAGGATCTTCCTCACGAGGTGGACCAGGTGCACCTGGAGGTGCGGGAGCTGCAGAAACAGGTGTCTGAGCTGGAGAAGCATCTCGCCAAAGCGCCCACGGCTCCAGATGGCGCTGCTCTCGGGAGCCAGGTGAGTGCCCGCCCACGATCTGCACCTGTGGCTGCCTGTCCTGCTCTGTGGGTCCAGCCAGGTTCCGAGCCAGAGCGCTCGCAGGTGTGCTGACCCCAGGGTGTCACTAGGCCAGCCCTTCCTGAAGGGTCCTCTGACTGCCCCTGAGACCTGTCCCTGCTGTGACCTGTCATCAGCATGAGCCATGCCTGGGGGCGGGCGCTGGGCGCTTGGGCAGGAAGAGTGTAGGCATGGGAGGCATGCCCGTTGTCTTCTCCCAGCAGCTCCAGAATGGAAATTTCTGCCAGGAACTGCATGGGGAGGGCTGGGAGGATGGTGTGGGGACGGAGAGGACTTGGTGGGGGGAGGAGAGGAGACCTATCCCTGGAGTTCTCCCCCTAGAGCGACCCCATGAGGGATGCCTGCAAGAGACAGTGCAGGGGTGGTGGGCCCTGACCTCTGTACTCTCAGGTGCGCAGCCCTAAGGCTAGTCCCCTTACGGCCACACCCCCAGCTCGCCCTGCAGCTCTCCCGTCACTGATTCCACTTGTCAGAGCGAAGGGAGACCCGGTGCAAATAAGCAGAACTCACAGGAAAGGGGTGTGGGCTCAGCAGCACGTGGTCCGAGTCTCTTCCTTTTGGTCCCAGTGTCTTGTGACCTTGGGGAGGTTACTTCCTGGATGAGAAATTTGAGGCACAATAAGTGGCCAGCCCCTCTGCCCAGAGCGGGCCACCCAGGCTCCTACCACAGCTGCTCAGCTGTGTGTCTGCAGCTGGGAGGCAGCACCAATGGGGGAGGAAAAGGCTGAGGGCGAAGGTGCCCGGGGCGGCTGGGGGAGAGGAGAGCAGGGCACGTGGAGCCCATCCCCTGGAGCCTGCAGGCCTGGGCCCACTCTGCTGAGCGCCCGCTGTGCTGCGAGACCCCTCGTAACAGGGAAGCGCCCCTTTCGGAGCAGCCTCACCTGCGGACACCACTGACCAAGGGCCCGTCGCCGTCGCTGGGACAGACGATGTCGGGGGCTCCGGGCTGGCCACCCCAAGGACACTGCCAGGACCGGCCGGGAGCACAGACGGCCGCACCGTCCGGAGGGGCGGGAGTGGGGCCGGGGAGCGGAGCGTGTGGACAGCGCATTCGCTGAGTCCGCACCACGTGGGACTGGTTTGATGACCGGTGAAGAGAACATCCTCATTTCCAGGAGTAAAACGGAGGCTGGGCACAAAGGGCGGAGCGCCCCCAGCTCCCCCTGCATCAGGGGCAGGAGACAAGCACAAGCCACCATCTCACACTGCTGCCTGGAGCTTCGCTAAGCCAGGCCCTCTGGCCTCAGCGACCAGGGAGCCCAGCTCACCTCTCCCCTCTCCCCTCTCTGGTGGCCCCGCCCACAACAGGAGCGGCTGGAGGGCTGATTGAGGGTCAGAGAGATGATGGCCTGGCTGACCGACATCTCACCCTCTGCCTACTGTTGCTTCCACCCTGTCCTGAGAACCCGAAAACCAGGCGGCACAGGAGCGATGCACCGTCCACTGGGGGGCAGTGTCTGCTTCCAACCAGCGCCGAGTCTGCAGCCTGGGACCTGCAGCAGGTGGAATCTGCAGTGAGTCCCGGTCCTCTGCATCGGGTGCGCCTCACTCAGCCCAGGCCTCGACCTCCAACATTCTCTGGGGAGCTGTCACTGCCCCCGAGGACTGAAGCATCATGGGAACAGCTCAGTTGCTGCCCAGCTGCCTTCGGGGCCTGAGGCTGGCAGGTGGGGCCCCGTGTTCACAAGTTCCTGAGGGGGTCTGGTCATTGTTAGCATCGGATCACCATTGTGGGGAGAAACCTTAGAGTCGTCTACATAAAGTCTCTGACCAGATGCTGAGCCCCAGCCGGGGTCTCTGCTGCCCGACCACCTCACTGCGCAGCCCCAGGGACTAGGGCGCTGGCCGTGCCGACTGCAGGCCGGGCAGCCACCTCGCTCATGCTGAGGGCGCCTGGGGGGTGTCTTCTCTTACGGCTCTAATGCTCTGAGGTCTGGCAATTGGTTACAGGCTGCTCTCTCTTCACTTAAAGTAACACAGAGTCATGCTGCTGGCCAAGCTCCCACCCTCGACCGGCCGCCCAGTCCCTGCTGGAAGGCTGTGATGCTCCATCGGGCTGGGCAGCCCTTGGGGCCCCCGAGTGTTAGGCTGTGCTCCAGCTACCAGAGCAGACACCTGGTGAGACTGGCCAGGGTCCAGGGCTTGGGGCCATGGGCCTCTGCCTCTGTAGCCTGGGGCACAGGGCAGGCACCGTGGGCAGTCACTTCGGCTCCCAGGCACCGAGGGCACGGAGCCTGCTAGGCCTGGAAGGTGCAGCAGGAAAAGGATCCAGGACAGGGTGTGCTGGCCTCTGCCTGGGACTCGGAGCAGTTCCTTGTGTCCACGCCAGATCGTGTGGCGGGACAGGCACACTGCAGCTTTTCATAGGTGTCAGAAGCAGACAGCTAAGTAGGCCACCTGTTTCCCTCAGGCCTTGGCACCACCGGCCTCTCGGCCCCACCGCCAACCTGTGATGGGTCAGGTGGGGAGATGGGCATGAGTGGGGTTCGGACTTGGGGCTCAGACCTGGAGTGTTGCCCCCCTGGCCTCTGCTTTCTCTCTGCACTCTTGTTGAGAGGAGCCTGAGGGCAGGGGGAGCCCGTGGCAGAGCCTGGAGCCAGGGCAGCCGGCAGGCGAGGGCGGCCACTGGTCCCACTGAGGGCAAAGGGAGGTGGGCTGTGCAGCCACCACTGGGCCCTCCAGCCCGTCTAGGCCAAGTGGGCAGCAGACACCCAGGCTGTGGCCATGGCGCCCACGTGGGGCCCGTCACAGGTGCAGCCCTCCGGGTCCTGGGGCACCTGGGAGGTGGGGCTGGGTGCCGGCGGGCTCCTCTCTGTCCTCACCGGGAGGGCATCTCTCTGACACACTGAACCGCTGCCCTGGGGCCTCTCTGGAATGGTCTGTCCCCAGGGATGTCAGTCTGAGACAGGAACGCAACCATCACACCGCCTGCCCCCACTGGGGGCCTTACCTGTGGGCTGTCTGCTATGTGGGTCTCATCCACAGGGCCCTGTAGCCGGGGTGCCCGCAGGGACCGAGGGCCCAGGATCGCAGCCCCCACAGGCCCTGTCTGTGCAGCAGCTCCAGAGGAAACTGAAGGAGGCGGCCCGGGTGGTCCTCTGCCTGCGGCGGGAGAAGGAGCAGCTGCTGGAGCTGGGGAACAGGCTCCGTGCCCAGCTGGGCCAGCCTGCAGGTGAGCCAGGGTGGGATGGGCACAGACATGCTCTGGGCCTGGGAGGGCAGGCACAGGGCAGGGAGGGAGAGCAGAGCCCATGTCCATATCGCAAGGGAGGCCAGGAACCTGCTCACGGCCGTGTGTGAGAAGACAACGCTCGTCCTCGGAGCTGCTGCGCTTTGTGCGGCCTGGTGAGCAGCAGAGGCACCCACTCACCCTCCCACCTACCCATCATCCACCCACCACCCATTCATCCATCTGTCCATCCATCCACTCATCCATCTATCCATCCCCTCATCCATCCAGCCACCCATCCATCTATGTGCCTGTCCACCCACTCGTCCACCATCCATCTCTCATCATCCATCCATCACCCATCCACCCACCCATCCATCATCCACCCACCCATTCATCATCGGTTCACCCATCCATCTATCCATCCCCTCATCCATCCATCCATCCATCCATCCATCTCTGTGCTTGTGCAGCCACTCATCCACCATCCATCTTCCATCCACCATCTATTATCCATCTACCCATTCATCATCCATCCATCATCCATCCACCCTCCATCACCCACCCACCAATCCACCATCCATCATCTATCTACCATCCATCATCCATCCAGCCACCACCCATCCATCCACCCACCATCCACCATCCATCCATCACCCATCCACCATCCATCATCCATCCATCATCCAACCACCTATCCATCCACCCTCATCCATCTATCATTCATCCACCCTCCATTCACCCACCCATCCACCACCCATCACCCATCCACCCTCATCCATCCATCCACCATCCACCCACCCATCCACTCATTCATTTATCTATTAATCTATCTGCCCATCCACCCACCCACCCATCATCCAGCCACCATCCATTCACCCATCCATCCACCCATCACCCACCTCCCTGTTGGGGAGGGAAATTTCCCCCTACCCTTTTAACTTCTGAACGGTTTAAGAATTAAATTGACAGCAAGACAGTTTAACCAAGACAAAGAAACCAACAATTTGTGGGGAATGGGCATGACAAAGAAACAGGCTGGGTGCCCTATTAGTGAAGAACCTCAGGTTTGCTCAGCAGCCCTGGGGCGAGTCCCTCTGTGATCAGGAGACTCAGTCCTGCTTCCGGGCACAGGGTGGGCCGAGTGTTCTTTCTGCACTGTTTCTCGACTCACTCTGATTCCAAGTGTGCAGAGCAGCATGCGGGGTGAAGCCCAAATTCCTCAAAGGCAATTAATGTCAAGAGCTGGAACCTGGTATCTACAGGTGTGTGTTATAACATCTGCTGAGAGCAATTTTCTCTTTACAATCACCCCTGTTTTCGATGCAGATAATTTCAGCAACACTAATTTGTCCCTAAAGGAAGGCTTGTCTTATTAAATTTGCCACGGCCGCTCGGGCCTGCGTTGCTGGGACTCGTTAGCGGGAGAGCCCAGCCAAGCATTAGCCTCGGTGGTGCCTTCGGTCCTCCCACTAGACGGGCGATCCTCTTCTCCCAGGGCCTCAAGTAGCTGAGGCTCCTGCACCTGCTGGGAACGCCCCTTCTTCACTCACGGGAAGCTGGGGACTGCAGGCAGGGCGCCAGGGCCTGCAGCTCCATGGCGTCAGCCTTCCTTCGTGCTTGCTGTCACGGCTGTGCTCCGTGTTCTTGAGCACGTGTCCCTCTCGGCTCTGGGTCTGCTGCCTGGAAAGGGCACGTTCACCCCGTTTCCCAACTCCGGAGCCCGCGTTGGGGAGGGGACAAGTGCTTCATGTTTGTCCACAAAAGTGTGGGTTCACCAAGTTCTAATTATGGGAAAACGGCACGTTTTTAAATCAGTGTGTTTCAAACAAAAATGTCATATAAATACCATCTTAGTGGGTTCGGGTAGCGCACAGTTCGTCCTTTGGGTCCCGCCCCCTAAGCAGCGCAGGAGCATCGGCCTCTGAGGAGTGCGTTCCTGCCCCGAGGCCGGCCCCCCTCGCCCGGCTGTCTGGGCAGAGCGCTGGGGTTGGTGCCCTGTCTGAGGGCAGCGTGCTGGGGACAACTGGAATCACGGTGACATGATTCCAGCGATGGCACAGCATATTCTGGAACACCGTGTGCATAGACTTGGCACCGAGAGCCTGGTGTCCTTCCTGCCGGTGGCTCCTCCCTCACTTCATGCACCAAATGGCCTCACCGCCCTCTTGGAGAGAGCGCGCATTCTGGGTGGCTCGTTTGCCTTAGAGAGCAATTCTTTTAAATGTTCCAGGGCCTCTAGAAATTTTCAAAGTTTGTTTCAGGTTAAAAAGACTGTTCAGAATTTGATATCTGGGAAGTTTGTAAAAAATATTGAAGTTCGTGAACACGTGATCAAACAGGATCCTTCAGGTGAAACTGCAGGCCGGGCTCGGTCACTGCTGAGCATGGGGCACGCGGCTCCCAGGAACCCCGGGCGTCCTGTGAGCCAACAGCCACGGCCCCCGGAGCACCGAGCAGCTGTTGTCAAAGCACCCGCTCTGCTTTCCTAGGAGACAGTCACCGTCTGTTGTCGGAAGCAAACCAGAATCCAGGGAAACCTGGTCCTTCGGACAAACCGGCTCTGACCACGAGCTCGGGCGCGGGGGTCGCACGTGATGAAGGAACCGCCTGTCCGTCCTGACGGGACCACACGGACCCGTCTCCGGACCCCGCCCCCTTTCCCGCTCCCACTCGTGCTCCCGTCTGTCAGGGCCTCACTTCGGCACACTCGTGCTCTCCTCCCTCCACAGGGTGTCCTCCCACTCAGGCCCGTTCTACGGAAACAGGTGGCAGCGTGTCCCTTCTTCCTCCCGCAGCTTCAGTCACGCACACCAGGCGCTCCTCAGCCCTTTCTCTCTGGGAAGCAGGCTGCTGTGGGCTCACAGACTAGCAGGTGCCTTTTGTGGTTCTAGAAACGTGCTTTTTCATGAAAACGCTTCCGCGTGGCCTAGGGCGTCTAGGATAGCAGCCCCCAGTACTGTGGGTTCTTGGTGACGCGGGAGTGGAAGAGGCAGGAGCGAGTGCTGTGATAGCCCAGCCTCTTCGGAAAGGATCTAGGCGCCAGCGAGCGCCTCTTCACTTCACGACGAGACTCTCGAGTGTCGTTACCCCAGAGGCTCCAGGAACTGGGTAAGTAGGCATCAGACCGTGATTGCCAAAGAGCTCGGCAGAACCCTCATCCTGTTTACATCCAACCTCACGTATTTGCTTTTCATTTCGGATCTTGGAGAGCCCACAGAAACGCGGGGCTCGAGCCCAAGTGGCTCGTTCCCAGAGGGCGAGGTCCTCGCCCCGCCGCCGCCGCCCCACCGCCTGTGGCTCTCGGGGTGGGGGGCGGGGGGGCTTTCCCGAGGAAAAGTGTGGGGGTGCGATGTCAGAGAGGCTGTGTTTCGGCGGCCTTGAATCCCTGAGTGTTCAAGGTGTCGGTGCCATGTGAAGCCCTCTGCCCAACCCCGCGGATGAGCGGAGGGAGACCCTGGATCCCCGTGAGAAACAGCCTTTCTTGTCTGAACATTTGGGCAGAAAAGAGAAAAGCAGTTTCAAGTTAAGCCGACAGAACGTTCCGATTTCAGTGACTCCACCGTTGGTCCACGCCGGTGAGCCTCACTTCAGGGGCAGCGCTGCTCCGGCCTGTGCGCCCTCCACAGCCACGTGGCCCTGCGGACCCCTCGCGACAGGCTGATGGCGGCCGCAGGGACAGAGCCGCCGGACACTGGGGGAGAGCAGCTCAGTGTGCACGTATGGAGCCCCAGACACGGAGCCTCAGACACAGAGCCTCAGACTCGAAGACTCAGACACGGAGCCCCAGACACGGAGCCCCAGACACGGAGATCCAGACACGGAGCCCCAGACACGGAGCCCCGGACACGGAGCCCCGGACACGGAGATCCGGACACGGAGCCCCGGACACGCAGCCCCAGACACGGAGCCCCAGACACGCAGCCCCGGACACGGAGCCCCGGACACGCAGCCCCGGACACGGAGCCCCGGACACGGAGCCCCAGACACGGAGCCCCAGACACGGAGCCCCAGACACGGAGATCCAGACACGGAGCCCCGGACACGGAGCCCCGGACACGGAGCCCCGGACACGCAGCCCCAGACACGGAGCCCCAGACACGGAGCCCCAGACACGGAGATCCAGACACAGAGCCTCAGACACGGAGCCTCAGACACGGAGCCCCAGACACGGAGCCTCAGACACGGAGCCTCAGACACGGAGATCCAGACACAGAGCCTCAGACACGGAGCCCCAGACACGGAGATCCAGACACAGAGCCCCAGACACGGAGCCTCAGACACGGAGCCCCAGACACGGAGCCCCAGACACGGAGCCCCAGACACGGAGCCCCAGACACGGAGCCTCAGACAGAGATCCAGACACAGAGCCTCAGACATGGAGCCTCAGACACGGAGCCCCAGACACGGAGCCCCAGACACGGAGCCCCAGACACGGAGCCTCAGACACGGAGCCTCAGACACGGAGATCCAGACACAGAGCCTCAGACACGGAGCCTCAGACACGGAGATCCAGACACAGAGCCTCAGACACGGAGCCCCAGACACGGAGCCCCAGACACAGAGCCTCAGACACGGAGCCTCAGACACGGAGATCCAGACACAGAGCCTCAGACACAGAGCCCCAGACACGGAGCCCCAGACACGGAGCCTCAGACACGGAGATCCAGACACAGAGCCTCAGACACGGAGCCTCAGACACGGAGATCCAGACACAGAGCCTCAGACACGGAGCCTCAGACACGGAGATCCAGACACGGAGCCTCAGACACGGAGCCTCAGACACAGAGATCCAGACACGGAGCCCCAGACACGGAGCCCCAGACATGGAGCCCCAGACACGGCTCGGCCAGCCCCTTTCCTGCACATTAGAGGTCAGATGGTGTGCGGCTGACGAGACACGGGCGGGGCCTAGAGGTGAGGAGCCTCGGCTCTGCCCGCTCTGGGCCGGGCCCTGTCCACAGTGAGGAGGCCACCCTGCTGCCCGGCCCAGGACGCCAAGGGCCCTTCAGGCTGCGGCCTGGACAGAGCTCCACAGTCCCATGATGGACCACGGCCCTGAGCGGTCACGGCTGGTCAGAGGCTCCAGAGTCCGTGACGGACCACGCCCGGCCCGGTCACAGCTGGTCAGGCCCAGGCAGGAGCTGCTTCAGTGAAAGGCTTGTCTTCGTCTCGAACCAGCTCTGCCTGTTTTTGTGGTGCATCCACCTGAACACCCCTCGGCGTGAGCGAGGCCCTGAGCACACCTGATCCTGTGGGGGCTCCTGCACCTTCCTGTCCCCTCCCCGATTCCAGCGCACAGAAGCAGCTGCATTTGAGCTCTTGCTCCCCGCATTATTGTCAGTTTGGTTCAAGGAAACTCCTACCCATTCTCTTCTTAGTTGATGGGGTGGCCGCCCTTAACCCCACAGCACACCTGCCTGCACCCACCACTGAGGAGCCCAGCACGTCCCCCCTTCAGCAGGTCCTGCCCCCCAGACCCCAGTCCAGCCAAACTCCCAGGCCCTCTTGAGCCTGCTCCTGGCGTCCGTCCCTGTCGGGAGCGCCAGACCCTGGTGGCTGTTTGCGGCCTCTGCGGGTGCTTGTGCCAGGGCAGCTGTAACTACCTTCACCTCTGCCTCCGTCTGTGGGCGGCCTGCCTCTTCCTGCGGGACGTCAGTCACCACGGCCTTCCTGTGGGCGGATGGAGACCCCCAAACGCCCCACCACGTCTCCAACACAGCGATGCCAGCAGTGACAGCCACCGAAGACTCACCGGTGTCTAATGGGGTCGACCCGCTTGAGAGAGCCTTCTCACCAGGACGCATCCCAGTCCCTCGGCGTGCAGACACCGTCCAGGCTTTCTAGGCGACCGAGCCCAACCACGGAACCAATGTAGTCGCTGGTGCTGGGTCTCGTCTAAGGAAGAGCGCTGAGCCTGCTGAGCCTGCTCTTCGGTGATTAGGTCTCGGAGAGGGTCCGGGTCTGTCCCCTCGGAGAGGGTCCGGGTCTGTCCCTGCAGAGAGGGTCCGGGTCTGTCCCCACGGAGAGGGTCCGGGTCTGTCCCCACGGAGAGGGTCCGGGTCTGTCCCCGCGGAGAGGGTCCGGGTCTGCTCGTGATGTGCTGCTGCCACTTTGAGAAGCCGAGAAGGGGTGTGGCTGCAGGAGGTTGTCTGAGTGTCCGTGGGCTGTGGAGCCACAGGAATGCAGGGGCTGCGCACAGCTCACAGCCGTGTACCCCAAGCTTGCGGTGAAAGGGGGTTGGGTTTGAAGAGGACGTGTGTGTATCAACGTGAGATGTGCACCCCAACCAACCCTTTCTCATCTGGTTTCCAGGGAAACCGTGCCATCCCTGGCCCAGCCCCGAGGCCCAGAAGCACCCTGGCCCAGGCCTGCCGTTGAGGCAGCTGCAGCCCGCCGTCCCAGCGCAGGTACCTCCTTCACTGAGAAACGCACGTCCAGCAGCTCGGTGCGGACTTCCTCAGGGTCACGTTGTCATTACAGAAACGCCAGAACACGACAGTCTTCTCTTTCCCCAGCAACACAGTCTTATAGCCTTCATCTTCAGCACCAAGACATAGTCATCCATATCAGTTCATTGTCTCTTCCTGTTTATGACAGTCATAAAGTCTATCAGGCACACGTTCTGTAGCTTCACCCAGGGGTCGGCTGCCTCCTGCACGCCCCACGCTGGGGATCAAGTCTGCAACCGGGCGGTGACCTCCTGGTTCACAGGCCCACTCCCCCCTCTGAGCCACACGGCCGGGTGGCTTGTCTGCACCACGGAGTGCTGGGCGGTGCTGGCCCCACCTAATCTGTGGACGCTTTGCAGATTGCCCCCCAGTTTGTGGCTGCTCTTTATGTTTTAACTATATTTTATTGATTTTTTACAGAGAGGAAGGGAGAGGAATAGAGAGCTAGAAACATTGATGAGAGAGAAACATTGATCAGCTGCCTCCTGCACACCCCCTACTGGGGATGTACCTGCAACCAACACACATGCTCTTGACCGGAACCAAACCCGGGACCTTTCAGTCCACAGACTGACGCTCTATCCACTGAGCCAAACCACTCAGGGCTCCAGTTTATTTTAAATGAGAATTGGAGGGAGCAGGCGCAGGCAGGTGGCGACGTGACTTGCAAGTTGGTGCACTGCTGGGGGGGCATGAGGTGGGGCTCAGTGATAAGCGGGCGCAGGAGAGAGCAGAGCTGCAGGGTGGGGGGCTGGGTCCATCCGGCTGGTGGGCACTGCGAGTGCCTCCCTTTTGGCTGACACCATGCGGATCAGTCCCTCCCGCCAGCCATTTTGGGAGTTTCTTCCTAACCTCCCGGGGAGCCCCCCGAGGACCAGGCCCCAAGCGACTTTCTCGTGCGTTTCTGTGCAGGACACTAGGAGCGCACACCAGGAGCCTTCCTCCAAAGGCTTGGGAGAAAGCCAGCCCCGGGGGGCGCCGCCCGGCCGCAGACAGGGTGCCCAGCAGGTACGTGGGACTGGGGGAGGGGTGCGGTGGGCGTGCACGTCTCAGGCGCAGCGCTTGCTGTCAACGGAGTGGCAGTCCTCGCGGTGCGGGGCCTCAGTTGGGAGTGGTGAGCTGCAGGGCAGGAGAGCGTGTCCAGCCAGAGCACTCACTGGGTGGGGGCTGGACCCCGGGGCCCCTGAGGGCTCTCTCGAGCCCCACAGCAGCCTGCCTGTTCCCACCGGTGGAGTGGGGTCCCAGCAGGTGCCTCCCCTCCAGACCACCCGACCAGGGGCATCGGCTGGGCCATCCCCACACCCAGTACACAGAGGGACCTCCCAGGCCCCCTCCTGGCCCTCGAGTCTCCCTGCAGGCCACCCGTGTGAAGGGGGACAGGGAGCCCCATGTCTCCTCTGGGCTGGAAGGGCCCTTGCAGACGAGCCTTCGTTCTCCCCTCTGTAGAAGCAGCACAGAGCCCCTGCGGCAGCGTGTGTGCCGGCTCGGCAGAAAGAGAACCGGTCCCCACAGCCACAGGCCCAGGGAGCCCGCCCGGACGCCGCGCACCACACCCAGGGCTCCTCCTCGCTCGCCAGCAGCTCCCTTCGGGACACGTGGAAGGTGCTCGAGCTGGGGTCCAGCCCGTCCGGCCTCACCTCCCAGGAGGACTCGGCGCCAGGTGGGTGAGCACCTCGGGCACCGCTGCGGGCTGGGCGGCACGTGTGTCCACACCCAGCGACGTGCCAGTCCAGCCCTGCACTCGTTTCGGTCACCTGTGCGCCCATTGTCCTTCCTCGAACCTGGTGGCTGAGCAGGCCCCCGATCTGTGTGCTGCCCCAAGGCCAGGGCCTCCAGCACAGCGCCCGACAGGTGGGCCCGCGACAGGACACCGTCTGGGAGGAGCCATGGACAGCGGGCCTTGGGGAGAGCAGCTTCTGGGCCAGCCCAGCCCCGCCCATTGTGATTGGAAGGCCCCTGGGGGGTGTGGGGCGGACGCAGCCAGAGGGCAGAGAGCCTGGCTGGTGTGGTGCAGGTGTTAGAGTGTAGGCCTGAGCACTGAGAGTTGCAGGTTTGATTCCCGGGCCGGGCACACACCTGAGCTGTGAGTTGTCCTCCGACCCTGGTCGGGGCACTGTGGGAGGCGACCAGTCAATGTTCTGTCTTCCCCCTCCTTCCCTTCTACTCTCAAAATCAACGGGAAAAGTGCCCTCAGGTGCTGGTTAACAAAAAGGAAGAAGGGCAGAGGGAGGGGCGCTGTCAGGATGCGGGACAGGGGAGAACTCGGGGCGTCTGGTCGGCACAGAGCGCCTGCTCCAGGCTCACCCGTAGCCTTTGGAGCCATGTCTGGTGAGCACCTCCCGCACGGAGCTGGCTGCCATCTGTCCCTCGAGGGCAGGTTAGCCAGTGGTCAGCAAGCTGCGTCTCTCGAGCCACATGTGGCTCTTTGGCCCCTTGAGTATTTAGCAAAGGCCAGCTTAGGAGGACCCTAAATAAGTAATAACAATGTACCTACCTATATAGTTTAAGCTTAAAAAATTTAGCTCTCAAAAGAAATTTCAATTGAACTGTTGATATTTGCCTCTGTGGACTAGTGAGTTTGCCAACCACTGGGTTAGGCTGTTCAAGCCCAGGACAACAGTGTCACAGAGAGTGGCCTGAGACTCTGTCCGAAGTCTGACCTCATTCAGTTTGGGCAGAGCTCCTCGCCTCTGCCTGCCCCGTGGGTGTGGGCCTGTGGCATGGGTGTGTCAATGGGCTTACGGCGAGGGCAGGTCGTCACAGGGACCCAGGTGTTTATTCTCTTTTACTTTATTGCTAGAGGCCCAGTGCACGGAATTTGTGCAAGGAGCCCAGCCCTCGCAGCCCCGGCTGTGTCTGGAAAGACGTCTGCTCTAATCAGCATATTACACTTCCATTATTACAGATTCTTTAAACATGCCTGCATGTTACACGAGCTTGTAGTTTGGGTCTCTCTATAATGAAGAGTTTTAAGAGGGAGGCGTGGCCAACTGGGTGGGATTCTCCGAGAGGCTGGTGAGGTGGCGGCCGTGGTCTCTGGCTGTGGTCTCAGGGCCATGGTCGCGGGCCGTCCTTGTGGCGGGCTCCCGTGGCAGCTCCAGGAACGGGGTGAGCAGCGTCATTGCCTGCAGGATGTCTCTCGGGCGCGGGGCTGCTGATCGCACTCCCGGGGACGGCCTGCAGAGCTCTGGAAGACGCGGCTGCACGTGGGGCAGGCTCTGGCCTCCCCGTCACCCCGACGGCTGGTGCAGCCGGTGCTTCTCAGGGGGACACAAGGCTCCTGGTTTCAGGTGGGGCCAGAGCGGCCCCGCCCCTCCTGCCCGGTGCCCGCCACCCTCCCAAGTGCCCAAGCTGCCCCTGTATCCCCCACGCAGGCTGGCCCCACCCTGGCCGCTCCTGCCCGCACCTCAGACACCCCTCACCTCCCGCTTCCTTCCCGGGCACAGCCCGCACCTCACGCTGCCTCCTTCATTTGGACTCTGTTGTCTGCTGGGAGAGTAGGGGTGGGGTGTCATCCTGGACTGTGACCCCTGGCCAGCACTGGTGCTGGGGGCACGCAGGGCCCCGGAAGGGGTGCCGGGCTCAGCAGAGGGTGGGGTGAAGCGCCCCGGCTGGAAGTGTTAGCACTGTAAAGGCACCCGGTTCTCCATCGACATGGCCACCCTGGGAGGGGGTGCACAGTCTGTTTTGAAGCTAAAAAAGTGGGCTTTCAAGTTCTAGAACAACAACAGGCAGGGGAGGCGGTGGCAAGGCCAAGGCCTGGCTGCGGGGAGTGGACCCCTCAGCCCCCTCAGCTCCCTCAGCCCTCCCAGCCCCCCTCAGCCCTCCCCAGGCACCTCAGTCCCCTCCCAGCTCCCCCTCAGTCCTCCAGCCCCCCAAACCCCCAGCCCCTCAGCCTGGAGGTGGCTGAGGTCTCTCTCTGGAGCCACAGGCAGGCCCCGTCCCCCCTCGCCCAGGGCAGGTTGGAGCCAGTGTTTAGTCACAGGGTCAACCCGAGGGGGAATTTGAAAATACAAACTTTCAAGACAATTAATTCTCTTCTAATCTCAGAAAATCAAACTGGAAAGATTTCTTAAGCCATAAAAGCCAGGCCGAGGAGTGGGTCAGATCACCTGGAACAGCACCTCCCTTCCCGCCTGCTCCCCCCCCACCCGACCTTTCGACTCCTGCTCTGACCTCTGGCACCTGCTCCTCAGGCAGCCCTGCCCGGAGCACCCGGAGGCTGTGTGCCTGGGCGGAGGCATGGGGGCCGGTGGGTCAGAGGAGAGGGGTGGGGGTTGGGAGCCCCGAGAGCCTCAGCCCCTCAGCTGGGGCGCCCACTGCCCTCCCTCCTGTCCGCGGCCGCGCCAAGCCCTCGTGGCTGCTGTCTGACAAGGTAGAGCTGGTGTCTCCTTACTGACCTCTTTCCAGCTTTTGGGTCATGCGGGCTCTGTGTGGGGCTCAGGTGTTGGGCCCTTTTTCAAGCGACTGCGGAGCTAGCGACAGGAGACGGTGCCTGCTACAGAGCGTTTGAAAGTCAGGGCACCAGGAGGGAAGCGTCCAGAGAGGACGGCGCCCAGGCTCTGGAGAGGGGGGTGGAGGGAGATTGGACACCCCTTTGTACAAGTGAGTGCCCTGTGGGGCGAGAAGGGGGGGGCAGCTCGCCCCTGTGCCGGCTGAGCGCCAGGCACGGTCCGGTCACCTGTAGGGACCTGATCTGTTGGCGGCTGACGCCACAGCTCCCGGCTCCCATTTCCCAGTGGGGACACCGAGGCCCCGGCCCCAAGGGACCCCCCCGCCGAGGAGCACGCAGCCAGAGTCCCAGTCCCAGCCTCTGTCCACTCCTCGAGGGTCAGACAGCTGATGGTGGGAGCTGAGGACTCACTGCGGGGCCAGCCTGGCGGGTAGGCGGCCGCTTCCCCGTGGGCTCAGGGTCCCGGGAAGTGCCACCTGCTCCTCCCGGGAGGCGTGAGGGTACAGCTTCCCGAGGGCGCGGAGCTCGTGTTGGCTTCTTCCTTTGAAACGTGGTCCTTTTGCAAACCCACCCGTTTCTGCTGGAACTGAACGCTTCTCCTTTAGGGAGGGTTGCGTCAGACGTGGCGGTGAGGGCTCCCGGGAGGCAGTGCAGCCGGCCCCGTGGGCAGCTGTTATCTCAGGACCCAGATAACAAGCAAAACAGAGGCCTCTTGCCACAGCCGTATCCCGGAGCCCACGCCTCTGCGCCCTCTGCACCACCCGCCCCACGGGCCCTTTCCCAGCAGTCCCGACAGTCCCAGGGTCACCCACCCAGGTCACTCGGCCCCCAGACCCCGAGTCCACCGGGCACGGCAGGGCCCAGCACCCGGCATGGGCCTTAGGCAGCATCGGACGGAGTGACTGCCGGCCACGGCCTCGTCTGGCGGGTCAGTCGACGACACCACGCCATCTGCCCCTGTGGCAGCGCGAGTCCAACAGCCTCCTCTTCCCGTGTTGTAAGAGCCGGGCCTCTTCCTGCAGGGCCACCCGGGCTGTGCAGGTGCCCCTGCCTCCAGCATGCGGGGCCCAGAGTGGGGGAGGGACTGGCTGTGGACCTGGCCTTTCTGTTGGCCTCGCTCCTCTGAGCCCCCACGGCCCTCCCCTCGCACAGTGTCCCGTTGTCCAGGCTGGGGACAGTCCAGGGTCGTGCACCAAGTGCTGGGAGCGGACGCCAGGAGACCACTCCTGCCAGCGCCTGTCGCCGGCACCTCCACCCGCAGGGCCTCTGGCACACCAGCCCGACCTGTGCTGTGCCGATGCCCGGGCCCGGCCACCTGCCGCCTGGAGCTCCTGAGGGCTCCCTCGCCCATGCCGCCCTCAACTGATCTTTACGTCTTTGCCCAACCCGGTCAGAACGGACTCCGTTCGGTTTGATCGCTGGGAACCTTCCCACTGAATCTGGACGGCCGCTGCCTGCCCATGTCGAGCCTGTTGGTCTCAGCAAGTCGCTGGCTCTGCCAGGAGGCTGCCGACCCCCTTGCTCCTGTCCTCCCTCCACCCCCAGCTCCTGGGCCTGCTCTCTCGGGGCTCTGCACCACCAGCCCTCCCAGCGCAGCATGAGGGAGCCAGGCCCCCCTCTGCTTCCCCCTCTCTCACCTTCCTGCTCCCTCAGTCCCTCTTCTCCAGTTTCTCGTCGCTCATGTGGAAATCGCCCCCTTCTGTCCTCATGGCAATGGAGCCCCAGGCCCAGGGCATGGACATGGGCGAGACGCTGGGAGGGATACTGAGCTGCGCCGGGCATGGGATCTGAGAGTGCAGTGGGGGTCCCACACTCATCAGCCCCACGGCCATGGTGAACGCCGGGGGAACCGCTCCTGAAACAGTCAGTGCCACCCTCTGCCTCAGCGGCCTTTCCTGTAGTACGTACGGAGTGTCAACACACAGCAAGGCCCTGGCCATGTGGTTCAGTGGATAGAACAGCAGCCTGTGGCCTGAGAGTCCCAGTTCCTTTCTAGTCAAGGGCACACACCTTGGTGGTAGGCTCGATCCCTGGCCCTGGAGGGGGGTGTGTGTGCGGGAGGCAGCTAAGCGATGTCTCTCATATCGATGTTGCTCTCTCTGTCTCCCCGCTCCCTTCAGGTGAGGATTAGCAAACAAACAAAAAGCGTAAGTAAATAGTGTTGTGTTAGCTGTAAGAAGGCCAAAGTGAAAGGCACTTGTTTTCTCTTTGAGATCCAAAGTGAAGACACAGCATAAATGGATGGAGCTATAAGGAAGGATTTCAACTGTTAAAGATGGGAAGGCGGGGAGTGCTAGAAGCGTGCAAGCTCAGGATGGACAGCACGCGACAGAGGCAGCCAGTCAGTCCGCGAGGATGGACAGCACACGACAGAGGCGGCCAGTCAGTCCGCGAGGATGGACAGCACGCGACAGAGGCGGCCAGTGAGTCCGCGAGGATGGACAGCATGCGACAGGTGGCCAGTCAGTCCAAGAGGATGGAAAGCACGCGACAGAGGTGGCCAGTCAGTCCGCGAGGACGGAGCACCTGGACCTCCAAGATCCTCTGTGCAGAGGCCTGAGAACCCCGCGGCCACCAAGACCTCCCAGGAGCTTTGACACAGACACAGGTGAACCCAGTACTGCCCCCTACAGGAACTCCCTGCAATGGCCAAATTGTTTCTTCCCCCAAAAGTCATGCAAAACGCTAACCCGTAGGACCTTGGGGCACAGCCCTTTTAGAGATAGGGTCTCTGAGATGCAATTAGTTAGGATGAGGACAAGCTGGAGGAGGCCCGCTGCATGGCCTGTCCTTATAAAGAAGAAGGTTGGGGCCCAGGCACGCAGGGAGGACTCTGTGTCCACGTGAAGGCAAAGATCGGGGTGAGAGGTCTACAAGCCGAGGAGCCACGGGAGCAGAAGCCATGGGAGCTGAGAGGCTGGACCGACTGCCTCGGCCTCAGGAGCCGCCTGCCGACGCCTTGGTTTCAAAGCTGCAGCTCTGACGGCCGGACAACCAGCGTCTGTTGTTTAAGGTCCCCCGAAAGAAGAGCTGGGAGTCTCGGGGTTTTTATAGGGAATGCTTCCGTTTTTTAAATACTGGCAACAAATTAAGAAACCAAAACAAAGTGTGGGCCAAATGGCAGCTCAGTTTTGTAGCTCCCAGTCCTGGGAGCCAGACCCAGCCAGCCTGAGTGGCTCCTGCCAGCGCTGCAGGCTCTGGGGCCCTTCCCAGCCCCGCACAGCTGGCTAGAGCCGAGAGCCGCGGTTCAGATTCACCTGAGGCTCTGGACGCCCTCCCATCCGTTCCTCCTGGAGCCACTCGGGCTCTGAGCCGAGCATCCCAGGCCTTCCCCGGCCACTGCTCTGCCCCCAGCCGAGCCGGGCCCACGGCAGGAACAGGGCCGTCGCCCCGACGACGATTCGTGTTTCTCCCGAAGCCCCTGGGCGAGACGGTGAGGAGAGGAGCAGTGGTGGTGATTCGGGTTGTGAGGACAGAGAGAAGATGGAGCCTCGAAGGACAGGTGTGACCCCACTTAAGGCGTCCTCCCTGCACCGAGCAGAGCTCCCCTGGGGCCTGGGCGTCCCTGCCAGGCTCCTGGCGCCACCCTCCGCACAGGGAGGGAGCCGGCCCAGCACACCGGCTGGTGGCCACTGCAAGGGAGGCCCAGGGCTGGAAACGGCACCTTCAGCTTCGAGGCCGCTGGGGGGGACACAGCCCGGCATACGCTGGCTCCTGCCCAGCTGGAGGGGTTTGTAGAAGGAACAGGAAGAAGAGGGAAGGGGAAGTGGAAACCATGGAGCTCATTATAAACAGTTCTTCCTTATAAATTTCCACGCACCCCACCCCAGACCGGGCCTATTGCTGCCCTGGGGCTGGGTGCACCGCGGCTCCAGGGCCAGCCAACCTGGGCGAGCGCTCCGGCCTGCCCTTCCTGACCGCTCCCACCTGGGGCTTGCAGCGACCCTAAACTGAGCAGCAAGTGATCAGGCCTCCGCTAGCGTTCTGCTCAAGTTATGATGACGCAGCAACGATGGCCGCTTAGGAAACAACTTGTGTTGTAATAACTTTAAAAATGGAGCAGATGCTTTAAGCAGCAGCCAAATCAGCTTGCTCCTGGCAGGGGGGGGGGGGGGGGGAGAAGCTTATGCTGAGGCCACAGCTCGGCCACCCCTCCTGGCTGCCTCTTGCTGGGACAGCCAGGCCCGGACACAATGCAGGAAACCAGGGTTCAGACACAGCTGTGGTCCCTGCACGGAGGGAACCCCTGGGCAGAGGGCCTGCAGGCTTGCACTGCAGTCGGGCAGGAAGGAGGGGGCATAGGCACAGCTGGACTTATTGGGAAAGAGCATAGGTTTCCCCAGATTTAATTTTTGATGTGACCCTGAACCCCACAGTGCCTGGGAGGCCCAGCAGCCCCCACTGCCTCCTCCCCTCCTCCCCAAGTCTTTGCCAGCAGGAGCCAGGAGGGCTGGTACCTCTAGCAGCCCAGCTAGCCTGAAGGCAAGGCCTCCTTACACTGTGCTTTTCTGGGCTCCCTGGCCGGCCTCCACCTGCACAGCCCTGGGCTTTGGGTGGAAGCTGCAGGCTGTGCACAGAAGCTTCACCTGCACCCCTCTGGCAGCAAAGGCCCTGAGCGGCCTGGCCTCCTCACAAGCCCGGCTCCCGGGGCCTGTGGGGCCACTGCCACCTGCTCCTCGCTGGGGCTGAGATCGAACAGGGAGCCCCCAGCTCACAGGCCTGGGGCTTTGCCAGGTCTGCGTGGTCCCTGCACGTGCTGCAGGCCTGGCACCTGCAGGCCTGAGGGGCTCCCAAAGCAGCCGGGGGTGGGGGGCAGGGAGCGGTTTGAGTGGGTCGGGAGCTGGTGTGCAGGCCGATGGGCAGCCTCCTGCGCAGCCACATTTCTGTGCGAAAGGAGAGGGTTGCCTCACTGACAGCTGTCCTCCCGCCAAGGGGAGCAGAGAGCAGCGTGGCCGTGTGTGGCCTGGTGTGCGCACGAGGGGCGGGCGTGGGGTCCCAGTGCTGCTGGGCGCGAGCCCTGAGCTGACCCGGCTGCAGCCCCAGGAGCCCTGCCTGAGGTGTATCTTTCATGAATTTCACCTCTTTCCCAGTCAGGCTTAGATCCTGAATTGCTGATCAGAAAGGGGTTTCGGGGTGAGGAGACCTGGTGTGGAACTCGAGGCGTGTAGGGCTCCCGTGTGAGCAGAGGTCTCAGCAGAAATCTGAACGTGGGGACTGTGGCGTCCCTGAGTGGGTGCCAAATGTGGGAACCTCTTTCACGTCCCGAGTGATTCAGGGTCAGGGTTCGGGTTTCTGGAGAAGGCTGCACACAAATGAATAAAGATACTTAGAAAAATATTAATTTGGGAAATGGGGGCCAGGCAGCAGTCCAACTCTAGTGGAAGAACTACTGCTTGCTTTGGCTTTATCATCCCTTTTATTAAGATTAAAATCAAAAGATACACCTGTCTCCCCCAGGCAGGAAACACCAATAAAAGCCAATCAGTGAATCTATTTAGGACTAACAGGTGGGGTCTGCTTCAACCACCAACATCCCAGTAACCAGCTTCAACCCCTAAGAGCAATCAAGGTTGACCAGCCCTCCAAACTCCCTGTCCACAGATCTTCGTCATTAAAACAATGATTGGCTTCCGGCAGGGAACCGCGGGAGCCAGGCCTGGCTGGGGAGGCCTGGTCTTGCTTGGGTCCTGCCCAGCCTCAGCCCACGGCAGGCTGTGGAGAGCCAGGGCAGGCGTGGGCTCCGTGTCCCCTGCCCCCAGTGGCCCAGCGACCACAGGGAGCGGGCACCAGCGCTGCCCGACAGGACACTGGCCACTCCGCCTCCCAGCAGGTCCAGGGACCTGCCCGGGCCACACACTGGGCTCGGTCAGCCCTAAGAGGGGCCGGGCGACCCCCGTCCTGCCCGGGCTCAGAGCTGGGGGTGCAGGTGTCCAGGGAGGAAGCAGGAGGCAGCCCTGGGTCAAGCCACCCCCCAGGGCCAGTTCAGAACCAGGGCCCAGAGAACATGGGCTGAGCTGGCAGAACAGGTCCGGTGAGGAGCAGGCAGCTGGCAGCGGGCAGGTTACTGCCTGAGCGGGGCCAGCTCTGATCACTCAGGGGAGGCCACATGGAGGCCATATGCGTGTGCAGGGGGCAGCAGGCCTGTCAGAGCTGCGGGACCGACGCCTCATCAGAGGGCAGACACCAAGCCCTCCTCTCCTGTGGTCGGAGCTCCCTCCCAGCATCGCAGGGAGTTGGCCCCTCAGAAGCAGCGCGTCTGGGCCGGTGACCCTGCTCCTCGCCTTGCTCTCCCCATCAGCCGGCAACGGCTCTGGGTGAACTGACCCTGGGCCCGGGCTCCCAGGGAGGCTCAGGCCCTCGTGTTGGGCGTAAGGTTCCCTGTGTCTCAGTGGACAGAGTCCTGGCCTCACCCCTTCCCACTGGCAGTGCCTTCCAGAAGGAAACCAAGCAAGCAGAGGTCAGAGGTCGGTGCCGGGTGAGGTCAGGAGAGGGGGCAGGGACTTTGCGTCCTCCGCCCCCAGGGTTAGGCGCTGGCCTGGGCAGCGGGGAGGAGGGTCAGGGGTTTGGGCACGCCTGGCAGACCTCTGCTCATGGGCCAGCGGGTCGCCCTGGGCTGCCGCCCCAGCCCCAGCCCTGTGCCAGCCCTGCCTCTTTCTCCAGCTGCCGGCTACCAGTTGCTGGCTGGCCCTTCCTCATCCTTGAGTCCTGCCTGTGCCACCTGCGGCCATGTGCTGGGCAGTCCCTTCTGCCTGCGGGCACTGCCCACCTCAGCCCCTCCTGCCCATGAGGGAGGGCCAGTCCTGAGCTCCCCCTGAGGGCTGCTTCCCCATCGGATCTCATTTTACAGAACTACATTCTCAATTCCAAAATGGAAGTCTGAGGATAAAGTTCAGACGGCTGGGCAATGGGAGATAGATGTCCGGCAAGCACGCCCATGGGCAGGGGTGTGTGACAGTGGGAGTAAGTCAGCCACCAGCCTCCCACCCACTCTACCCCACCCCCCCCCCCCCCACCGGGGCCCGTTAGGAAATTAAATGGTTATGACACAGATGGAGTGTTCGGGGCCTGATGTCCTGAGTGCCCCGTGGAGGGGCAGGCCCAGGCTCCTTCCCGGACATCAGGGTGGGCCATGGGCCTGAGGGTCGCCCCAGAGGGCTCTGGCCTGCGCAGCTCCTGTGTGGGCCCAGGACTTCCTGCTGCAACTAACAGGCCTCTGTGTTTCCCTCCACCTGGTAGAGCTCACCGCACCTCCAGCCCCTGATGGCCCAGCCCCAGCGCAGGCTGATGGGAGCCCCGTGGGGCAGCGCGCCACCTTCTCCGTCAAAGGGATGAGGATAGAAGCCAAGGCCAAGGCCAAGCCCACCAGACCCTCCAGAGCTCACCCTGCAAAACCTAAAGGCTGCCAGCAGCACCCCAAGATCCGGAACTACAACTTCAAGGACTGACTTCCTCCCCTCCCCCGCCCCCTCGCATTCTCCCTCCTCCTAGTGGGTTTGGGGGCCTGTGTTTTCATCTCCAGAGCAGAGGTGTGTGCACACCTGTAGGGATTGTGGCTGCAGCTCATGCTCCCCAATGCTGTTGGGGTGTCTCACAGGCCTAGCGCAGAGCCCATTAAAGCCACACCTCCCCCTCCTGCTGGCCCCGGAGTTTTTTATCTTCCTACTTGGTAAAAGGGCATCACCTGGGGCACTGCCCACCTGCGCTGCTGCTGGGGCGCAGAGCATGGGATGCCACCTGCGGCACCGGTCCCCCAGAGCCCCGCAGGCGCAGGCGGGGACCTTCCACAGTGAGAGCTGGCGCTGGGTGACCCACGTGCTCTGTGCTAGGTGCTCGGGTTGGGTGCTGGGGGATGTCCAGACCCGGCTACTGCAAGAGAAACACCCACTGACACCATTCACTCTTAAGTGCACAAAACGCACTGCACTCCCCCCCCCCCCCCCATCAGGAGGATGTGTCTGAGAATCCTGCCTGCAGGTCCTCACTGGGGGGTCTCTGTGGAAGGTGGCCCTGGGCTCCTGGCTCTTCCAGAGCCCCTGACCTTCTCCCCTGCCACGGGCACCCGAGGGCGTAGCCTGCCCCCCCCCCCCCCAGCCCTGCTGAGGGAGAGGGAGAGACCAGCCTGTCCGTCCCATCAGGGAGGTGGCTGTGCCTTCAGGCAGCGGGGCACACAGCCTCTCCAGGCGGGTGGGGAGCGACGGGGGCAGGCTGCACCCACCTCACCTGCTGTGTGACTGGGGGGGGGGGGGGCATCCTGTGTCCTCTCCCTGTCTCACAGGTGTGGGCGGGGAGTGGGCAGCATGGCCCAGGGGACTGCCTGATGCAAGGCCCCAGGTCACAGGCCCTGGTCTCCATGGGCAGTGTGATTGCTTCACTCAGGCCCTGTACACACACGGGGCGCAGGCTCGGCTACCCACGGGCAGCACTGTTTCCGATGGTGCCCTGCTAGCCAGGGGTGGCCGCGGGGCTTCCTGCAGCTGAGAAGGGGGTGGAGGCGCCGGGTCATTCCCCGCAGAAGCACTTCCGACCTGCGCAGCGCTCCCGCCCAGCGCGCCGGGTATGAAACCTCTTCCATCGGGAAAAAAGGCCGTTCGGGGCGGCGGTTCGGCCGCGGCCTCGGCCCTCCGTCCCCGGCCTGCCCTGCCCTCCCTGCCCCTGCGCGGGACTCGGACCCGGGAACGCGGGGAGGGGCTGTCGGCTCGGTAACCGTTCGAGCGGAATCACAAGGCGGACGAGCCCGCGCGGGAGAGAGCGGCCACGTGCGCGCACGGGCTCTCCGGAGGCTCCTTTGTTCCGTCGCCGCCCGCGGTGTCCGTGCGGCGCCCGCTCTCCCGACGGCCGCGCGGCTCCGGGCAGCGGGGATGCGCCCGCTTGGCCGCCGCACGGCCCGCAGGCGTTTCCGGGCCCCAGCGAAGTGGGGCGCGGGGCGGGCAGGATCGGGCCCGGGGCGATGACCGGCAGTAACCCCTCCGGGGCTCCCCGGCCGGGTCAATGACCGCGCTCGCCCGCGCGACGGCCAGGCCGCCCATCACCCTATCGCCTAGCAACGCCCATTCGCGCGCCGCCAATGGCCCGGCGCGCACGCCCCCGACCCCCGATTGGCCGCGACCGCGGGGCGAGCCACGCCCCCCAGCTGGGTCCGCGCGCCCGGACGCGGACACGTGCGTGCGTGCGTACCCCCGGGTCCGCACCCCCTCCGCCCCCCCGTGAGGCCCTGTACGACACCCCGACACCCCAGCCGCCCCGTCCGGTGCCACCCGCGCGCCGCGCACACGTGGGCCCTGCATCGCTGGGGGAGGGAGGGGGCGGCCGAGGGAGCGGGGGCGCCACGTGCCCGCGGGCGAACGGAAGTTGAGGCCCCCCGCCGTCCGGGCGTGCCCCCGAGAGGGTCCCGCCATCACCCCACCGGCGGCGGCGCGCGGTCCCGGGCGCAGCCCCGACGCTCATTGGCCTGGGCGGCGCCGCCGAGCTGTCAGCCCATGTGGCGTGTCGGCGCGGGGCGGCCGTGGTTAAATAGGCGGCGCCGGCCTAGAGGGAGCCAGAGAGACGCAGCGCCGGCGCCTCCTCCGCGCCGCATCCTCTCCCCGCCGCCCGCACCGCGCCTGCTTCCGGACCAGGTACTGCGGGCCGGGGCAGTGGCCGTGGCCGGGGATCGGGGATCGGGGCAGGGCATCGGGCGGGCCGCTGGCCTCACCCTCGGCCGCTGGGCGCTTGGGCTGCCCGCGGGGGAGGAGAATCGCCGCGAGGCCGCGCCGTCCGATGCGAGCGCCCGGGGCGGGCGGTTGAGGGCCCGGGCCCCGCGCTCCAGGCCACGGGGAGGTGAGCGATGCGAGGCCGGGACGCTGGGAGCTCCGCGAACAGCCATTTTGGTCGCGGGTTTTGGGCCGAGGCCGGGGAAGTCCCCGCCGCCGGTGCGCGCCCACAAAGGTCTCCATGAGGTCCCTGCACCCCCGGCGTCCCCCCCGCAGACTGCCGGCCGAGGCCCACTCCGACCCGGGGGCGCCTTTCCAGCCGCCGAAGGGCCGGGACAGAGGCCGGGAGCCCGGTAGGGACCGGTTTCCCCACCACGTGGGCGCAGCCCCGGGCCCCCGAGGTGCTGGGGGCCGAGCGGGAGCGGCGGCGGCGGCGGGCCGCCGGGCGGGGCGCCGCGGGGGTCGCCTCCCCGCCCCCACCCGTCTCCGCGGCGATCGGCGTGAATAGCAAGTAGGGAGAACAGAGCCGGCGCTCTTGGAGGCAGCGGCCGCCCCGAGCTGGTGCCCTGGGCCGGCAAAGGGCCCTTTATTCGGCGCTGGGGGAGGGGGCTCCCTCTCTCCCTCCCGGACGGTGGACGCGAGGCCACCAGGGAAGCCGCCGCTCCTCCGCTCACCGGCCTGGCTCAGCCCAGAGAGGGCCCCGCGGTTGCCTGTACGCAGGTCACCAGCCTCAGGAGGCCCTGGGCCTTGACCAAGTGCTAGACCATCCCTGGCCTTGCCCCGCTTGAGGGGCTACACGGGACCCCCATCCCAGGCCTGCCAGCTGTGGGCGTGCAGAGCAGGGGGGTGGGTACCTCCGGAGGTCAGCGAGCAATATCCCGCGGCCTCACCCACACAGGTGCGTGGGTCTGACCAGGGGGTGCCCCAGGGTGGCCCACCATGGGGCACAGGCCACCTTTCCCCCAGAGCCCTGCCTGGCCTTGGCACCCTCAGTCCCCTGCTGCTCTGCGTCCCTCCTCCCTCAGTCCTGGTAGCTCCTGTCTGCCCTCAGCAGCATTGGGCATGGCGGGCAGCCTGAGTGCTGACAGCTCAGGGCTACTCAAGTGTGGGCCGGACCTCCCCAACCCCCAACATTCCCCCTCAGACTTCAGTGCCCTTTCTCCTTTGCTTGGTTCTCCGGGCCGGCTCCTCGGCTGGGAAGGGCTTGGGCCCTCTTCTGGGCAGCACAGCGGAGGTCACAGAGGCCACGACTGCTGGGAGGCTGGGCACAGGCGGCAGGGCCCTAATGGGGGGTCACCCCAGGCCTGGGCCCCAGATGTGGCAGCTTCTGCCGAGGCCCAGTCAGAGGCGAGGACCTGCTGGGTCAGCTGACCGCCTGCCAGCACACACTCACTCCAGGACACCGTCCGGCCATCTGGCCTCTTCTCCGGGGCTTTCCGAGCCGCTGCTCTCGGACCCGCCGCTGGGCCAGGCCAAGGAGGGCGGGAGCTGTGGGCTCGGAGAGAGCGATGGGGGCTGTGGACGCCGGTGCGGGCCGAGCTGACCCGTTTCCCGGGCCCGCAGAGAGCGACATGGAGGAGGTGGTGATCGCCGGCGTTTCGGGGAAGCTGCCCGAGTCGGAGAACCTGCAGGAGTTCTGGGACAACCTCATCGGCGGAGTGGACATGGTGACGGACGACGACCGGCGGTGGAAGGCCGGTGAGTGACGGCTCCTGGGGCGCCCGTCCTCTCTCCGCTGGTGGCAGCTGGTGGCCAGCCGGGTCCAGGGCTGGAGGGCAGGGGCCGCCGCTGCTCACGTGTCTGAGGCCAGATAAGAGCCGGCTCTGGGGAAGCTGGTTTGACTCCCTCACGCCTGGTCCCGAGCAAGCAGTTCTACCTGATCCGCAGGTGTGAGTCAGCGGAGCCCAGCCCAGCAGAGCCCGCTGGAGGGTCTGCTGCCAGGGCAGGGGCTGGGGGGGGGGGGGATTGCCTGGGGCCACCGCTCTCCCTCCTGGGGAGCCCGTCTCCCTGGGGAGCCCGTCTGTCTCCCTGGGGCCCTGACGCCCAGCGGTGCCCTCGCCGGCGTGTCTGCAGGGCTGTACGGGCTGCCCCGGCGCTCCGGCAAGCTGAAGGACCTGTCCAAGTTCGACGCCACCTTCTTCGGGGTCCACGCCAAGCAGGCGCACACGATGGACCCCCAGCTGCGCCTGCTGCTCGAGGTCGCCTATGAGGCCATCGTGGACGGAGGTGGGTCATGGGGGAGGGTCTCTGAGGTCGCAGCGGGGGTGGCAGGTCCTTGTGCTGCGGAAAGGACCGGGTGCAGGAGGCGGGGCGCGCGGGCTCCCTCTGTCCCCAGTTAGGGCTGCCGGGCCCCAGTTCGGGAGCGTGGGCCCCTGGGCAGGTCTGGTTTCACAACTGGCCCGAGGTGTCCTGGGCGTGCCCTGGCGCCCCAGTTTCCTTACTCTCCCATCAGAGAGCTGGTCCTGGGGGTGAGGGCTGGTGCTGGGCTCCTGCCCTGAGGCTCAGACCTGTCCTTGCTGTGCCCATCCACTCGTGGGAATGGGGTGGTGGCTGGTCCTGATGGCGAGCCCGGGGGCTCCCCGCTCTTGTCTTTGGGTCAGCGAGCAGGTGCCTGAGGCCCCTGCGCTGACCCTGAGCGGGACGGGGCACGGACACAGGCCTCGGGGAGGGGCGAGCGGCAGGCAGACCTGAAGGCCCTCTCACTGCCTGGGCCCTACCCGGGGCCTTGGATGCGGCTCCCTGGGGACCGGCCGGGCCCCTCCTGCAGGAGCCGGACACTCGGCCTTTGTGTGCCTCTGCCTCCTTATCTTCCGGCCGGCAGGCGCCCTTGGGGCGTGGGTGCTCATTGGCCCTTGGGGCTCACCAGACTCCACCAGGGGCCAGGGAGCCGCCTGGGGACAATGCTGTTCTCTGTCTTCACCTCTGTCTCTGGCCGCTGCCTGACCCAGAGCCTGGAGCCCCACCTCCCGCGCCCCCCCCCCCCCCCCCCCCCCGCCCCAGCCCCAGTTTCCTGTGACCTGGTTCTCGGTTTTCTGTTCTCACCCCACCTGGGCTGCCCCCCAGTCCCTCCGGCCGGGCTAAGATGGCTCCTCACCCAGGCCGGAGAGGCCGACGGGCCCTCTGCCACCGGGCCGGGTGGTGGGCGGGTCGCAGCCGGCCCTCTGACCGCCGCTCCCACAGGCATCAACCCGGCCTCGCTCCGAGGGACCAACACTGGCGTCTGGGTGGGCGTGAGTGGCTCCGAGGCCTCTGAGGCGCTGAGCCGGGACCCCGACACGCTCGTGGGCTACAGCATGGTGGGCTGCCAGCGGGCCATGATGGCCAACCGCCTCTCCTTCTTCTTCAACTTCAAAGGTGGGTGCCCTGCCCGGCGCTGGCCCCCGTGGCTGAGCGGGCGACCTGTGTGTGACCCCGGGGGTCACGGTTTCACTCCAACCCGGAGGGGCACAGGCCCAAGCTGGGGGTTTGATCTCCAGTGCGGGGTGTGCGGGAGGCAGCCAGTCCGTGTGATTCCCTCATCATTGCCGTTCCTGTTTCTCTCCCTCTCCCTTCCTCTCGGAGACGGATGAGAAACGTATTTAAGTGGAATGAAAAGGGGCGGGAGCGGGTGCCCCCCGGTGAGGCGCGGCCGAGGGATGGCGAACCCCTTCCTGGGCTCACCCCGCCCCCCCCCCTCGGCCGCAGGGCCCAGCGTCGCCCTGGACACGGCCTGCTCCTCCAGCCTGCTGGCCCTGCACAACGCCTACCAGGCCATCAGCAGCGGCGAGTGCCCCGCGGCCCTGGTGGGCGGCATCAACGTCCTGCTGAAGCCCAACACGTCCGTGCAGTTCATGAAGCTGGGCATGCTCAGCCCCGAGGGCACCTGCAAGTCCTTCGACCAGGCCGGTGAGCAGCGGGGGGGGGGGGGGGGACACGGGGGGGGGGCGGCCTCCTCCCAGCCTCCTGGGCCCCGAGCGGCGCCCGGCCTGCCCGCCCCTGAGCCTCTCTCCGCCCACAGGGGACGGGTACTGCCGCTCCGAGGCCGTGGTGGCCGTCCTGCTGACCAAGAGGTCCCTGGCCCGGCGCGTGTACGCCACCATCCTGAACTCCGGCACCAACACGGACGGCGCCAAGGACCAAGGTGGGAACCGGCCGGAGCGGGTGGGGGCGCCCGCCGGGGCGGGCGAGAGGTGCTGAGCCGGCCCTGCCCCCCGCAGGCGTGACCTTCCCCTCTGGAGAGGCCCAGGAGCAGCTCATGCGCTCCCTGTACGCGCCGCACGGCCTGGCCCCCGAGTCCCTGGAGTACATCGAGGCCCACGGCACCGGCACCAAGGTGAGGCCCGTGCCTGCGCCCACGCTGCCTGCGCCCGCCCCGCCCGCCACGGCCTGACCCTCCCGTGTTCCCACAGGTGGGCGACCCCCAGGAGCTGAACGGCATCGACCGGGCGCTGTGTGCCACCCGCCGGGACCCCCTGCTGATCGGGTCCACCAAGTCAAACATGGGGCACCCGGAGCCGGCCTCGGGGCTGGCTGCCCTGGCCAAGGTGGGGCAGGCCACGGGGGCTGGGCCTGGTCGCGGGGCCCGACACGCTGCTGGGCACCTCCCCACAGGGCTGTGGGCAGCTCCCCCTCAGCTCCTGAGCAGCAGCACTGGGGACTGGAACCTCGACCACCATCCCTGGGCTCCTGGGCATGGGTGCTTCCTGGCTGCAGGCGGCTGGGTGTCCAGGCCTACAGCCTCCTGGGGGGGGGGGGGCCTTGGCCGAGGGGGCAGGTGCGGGCAGTGCAGGCAGCAGGGCCTGTGGCTTGCCTTTGGGTCTCAGGACGCCTGCCCCGCCCACAGGTGCTGCTGTGCCTGGAGCACGGGCTCTGGGCGCCCAACCTGCACTTCCACAGCCCGAACCCCGAGATCCCGGCGCTGCGGGACGGGCGGCTGCGGGTGGTGGACCGGCCCCTGCCCGTGCGCGGGGGCGACGTGGCCATGAACTCCTTCGGCTTCGGCGGCTCCAACGTGCACGTCATCCTCCGACCCAACTGGAGCCCAGCCCCCGCGCCCGCCCCCCATGCCGCCCTGCCCCGCCTGCTGCTGGCCAGCGGGCGCACCCCCGAGGCCGTGCAGGGGCTGCTGGAGCAGGGCCGCCGGCACAGCCAGAACCTGGCCTTCGTGAGCATGCTCAACAACATTGCGGTCACACCCGTGTCCGCCATGCCCTTCCGGGGCTGCGCCGTGCTGGGCAGCGAGGACGGCGGGCAGGAGGTGCAGCAGGTGCCCCCCGGGCAGCGCCCGCTCTGGTTCATCTGCTCTGGTGAGTCCGGGCCCGGCCCGGGGGCGCGGGGCGGGGGTGGCGGCGGCCGGGGCCTGACGCCTACCCCCGCCTCCCGCCCGCAGGGATGGGCACGCAGTGGTGCGGGATGGGGCTCAGCCTCATGCGCCTGCCCTGCTTCCGGGACTCCATCCTGCGCTCCGACGAGATCATGAAGCCGCTGGGGCTGCAGGTGTCGGAGCTGCTGCTGAGCACGGACGAGGCCACCTTCGACGACACCGTCCACGCCTTCGTGAGCCTGACGGCCATCCAGGTGCCGCCTCGGCCGGGGGCGCGGGGGAGGGGGGGCCGGCCCTGGCGGGACTTCCCGGGACTCAGGGCTCACGTCTCCCCCAGATCGCCCTCCTGGACGTGCTGACCAGCCTGGGCCTGCGGCCGGACGGCATCATCGGGCACTCGCTGGGCGAGGTGGCCTGCGGCTACGCCGACGGCTGCCTCTCGCAGGAGGAGGCTGTGCTGGCCGCCTACTGGCGCGGCCAGTGCATCAAGGAGGCGCACATCCCGCCGGGCGCCATGGCGGCCGTGGGTAGGTGTGGCCAGCAGGCCTGTTTCCCAGGAGTCTGAGCTGAACCCATGGGGGGACAAGAATACCCCCCCCCCCCGTGAGGACCCACTGGACTTTTGATAAAGTCGGGGTGTCAGGGCTCCTCGTCTTGGCTCCCTCCGTGGGCAGGAGCCTCGGGTGAGGAAGGGGGGAGGCCGTGGGGTGGCAGTAACGACAGGTCCGCTGGGATGAAACGCGGCGGAGGAGGTGGGGAGAGGCCTGTAAAGCTCCCTCGGCGGCTGCAATTACGGGGCGTCCTTAGTGCCCCCCTGAGGCCTCTCTGCCCACAGGCTTGTCCTGGGAGGACTGTAAGCGGCGCTGCCCCCCCGGCGTCGTGCCCGCGTGCCACAACTCCAAGGACACGGTGACCATCTCAGGACCTCAGGTGGGTGCTGGGGGGAGGCCGGTCCTCGGGTGCCTCCCCAGCCTCAGGGCGCCCCCAAGGAGGGCTGGCGCCGGGCCGGACCCGGGACTGCCCGTCACCGCCCCGCTCTCCCCAGGCCTCCGTGTCCGAGTTCGTGGAGCAGCTGAAACAGGAGGGCGTGTTCGCCAAGGAGGTGCGCACGGGCGGCCTGGCCTTCCACTCCTACTTCATGGAGGGCATCGCCCCCGCGCTGCTGCGGCAGCTCAAGAAGGTGGGCCGGCCACCCCGGGGCTGCGGGGCCGGGGCAGGGGGTGCAGGGGGGCCGCCCCGGGGCTGCGGGGCCGGGGCAGGGGGTGCAGGGGGGCCGCCCCGGGGCTGCGGGGCCGGGGCAGGGGGTGCAGGGGGGCCGCCCCGGGGCTGCGGGGCCGGGGCAGGGGGTGCAGGGGGCCGCCCTGGGGCTGCAGGGCTGGGGCAGGCGGTGCAGGGGGGCCACCCCGGGGCTGCGGAGCCGGGGCAGGGGGTGCAGGGGGGCCGCCCCGGGGCTGCGGGGCTGGGGCAGGGGGTGCAGGGGGGCCGCCTGCCCCGGTGCTGACCAGCCGCCCGTGCGCAGGTGATCCGGAACCCGAGGCCCCGCTCCGCGCGCTGGCTCAGCACCTCCATCCCCGAGGCCCAGTGGCAGGGCAGCCTGGCCCGCACGCCCTCCGCCGAGTACAACGTCAACAACCTGGTGAGCCCGGTGCTGTTCCAGGAGGCGCTGTGGCACGTGCCGGAGAACGCCGTGGTGCTGGAGGTGGCCCCCCACGCGCTGCTGCAGGTGCGCCAGGGGCGGGGGCCCGGGGAGGGTCTGGGGCTGGTGTGTACGGGGCCTCGGGCCTGGGGAGGGTCTGGGGCTGGTGTGTATGGGGCCACGGGCCTGGGGAGGGTCTGGGGGGCCTCGGGCTCGGGGAGGGTCTGGGCCCAGGTACACGGGCCGTGCTCAGCCCACCCGCCCGTCCAGGCCGTGCTGAAACGGGGCCTGAAGCCGGGCTGCACCGTGCTCCCCCTGATGAAGAAGGATGTCGCGGACAACCTGCGCTTCCTGCTCAGCAACGCGGGCCGCCTGCACCTGGCCGGGTGGGTCTGCGCTCGCCGGGGCCTCTGGCCCGCTCCCCATGCGGGCGGCTCTGGGTCTGAGGGGAGGCGGCCAGCAGTGGGTGTGATGGGGGGTCCCAGGGCCTGGTGCGCCCCTAACCCGCTCCCCACCCCCAGCATTGACGTCAACCCCAACGGCCTGTTCCCGCCCGAGGCGCTCCCAGCCCCCCGGGGGACCCCGCTCATCTCCCCCCTCATCAAGTGGGACCACAGCCAGACCTGGGACGTGCCCGCCGCCGAGGACTTCCCCAACGGCTCCGGCAGCTCCTCCGCCACCGTCTACACCATCGGTGAGGCTGGTGGGGGGGGCGGGCAGTGGGGGCTCTGGCTCTCCCCCTCCCCCGAGCTGGCACTGAAGCCTCCACCCCGCAGACACCAGCCCCGAAGCCCCCACCCACTACCTGCTGGACCACCGCATCGACGGGCGCGTGCTCTTCCCGGGCACCGGCTACCTGTGCCTGGTCTGGAGGACGCTGGCCCGCGCCCTGGACCAGAACATGGAGCAGATGCCCGTGGTCTTTGAGGACGTGACGCTGCACCAGGCCACCATCCTGCCCAAGACGGGTGAGGCGGGGTGGCCAGGAGGGGCTGTGGGGGTGCTGACCCCTGACCCCGGCTGCTCACCCGGCCCCGCTGTCCGCAGGCTCCGTGCCCCTGGAGGTGCGGCTGCTGGAGGCCTCCCACGCCTTTGAGGTGTCTCAGAACGGCAACCTGGTCGTGAGTGGTAAGCGGGGGCCATAGGTCCCCGACGGGCTCGGGGTGGGCCCCTGGCACCCGGCTCGGCCCCGCCCAGCCCTCAGACCCCCTGACTGCTCCCCCCCCCCCCCGCCCACAGGGACGGTGTACCAGTGGGAGGACCCCGACCCCAGGCTCTTCGACAACCAGGACGGCCCGGACGCCGTGGACCCCGCAGACCCCGCGGCCACCTTCCGCCTGTCCCGGGGCGACGTGTACAAGGAGCTGCGGCTGCGGGGCTACGATTACGGCCCCCACTTCCAGGGCATCCTCGAGGCTTCCCTGGAAGGTGGGCACGGTCCCCCCACACACCCTGGGGGCGGGGCCCGGTCAGGGCGCCTGGAGAGGCTGCTGACGCCCCTCTGCTGCAGGCGACACCGGCCAGCTGCTGTGGCAGGACAACTGGGTGACCTTCCTGGACAGCATGCTGCAGATGTCCATCCTGGGCACCTCCCAGCGCAGCCTGCGCCTGCCCACCCGCATCGCCGCCATCCGCATCGACCCCGCCGCCCACCAGCGCAGGGTGCACGCGCCACAGGGAGAGACCCCAGGTAGTGCGCACACACATCCCCCCCCCCCCGCTTCGGCCCCCACCCTACCCCCCTGTGCCTGCCACTCCCCGTACCCCGCCGCCCACCGGCACAGAGTGTAGGCGCTGCAGGGAGACACCCCAGGTAACGCGGCCTGCGCCCGGAGGCCCCCCCAGCCCCTGGGCCCACCCCGCCCCCGTGCCTGCCGCGTCCCCCGCCCCACGCCCCTCTGCCTGCCTCGCCCCACGCCGCCCACACTTGGGGTCCCCACAGCGGTCCGGGTGGTGGTGAGCAGCGCTCTGAACAGCACGACAGCCGGGGGCGTCCTCGTCTCGGGCCTGCACACCTCGGTGGCGCCGCGGCGGCAGCAGGAGCAGCAGGCGCCCGTCCTGGAGAAGTTCTGCTTCTCGCCGCACGTGGAGGGCGGGTGCCTGGCGGGCAGCGCGGCCCTGCAGGAGGAGCTGCAGCTGTGCAGCGGTGAGGCGCCCGGCCCGGCCCCAGCCTGTTGCTCCCCCTGGTGGCGGGGAGCTCATCCCCCAGCCCGTCCCCGGGACCTCGTGGGGGGGACTAGCCACCAGCACACGCGGGCACTGACCTCGCTGTCCACGGACGCACCTTTTGTGGGCGGCGCCCTGTTGGGGCACAGCAGCCTCTGTCCTCAGGCCCCTCTGGTCAGTGTCTGTTCTGAGCCTCTGTGCCCACCCCCCCAGGGCTGGCCAAGGTGCTGCAGACCAAGGTGGCCCAACAGGGGCTGAAGATGGTGGTGCCCGGGCTGGACGGGGCGCAGGCCCCGCGGAAGCCCCCGCAGCAGGGCCTGGCTCGGCTGCTGGCGTCCGCCTGCCAGCTCAACGGGAACCTGCAGCTGGAGCTGGGCCAGGTGCTGGCGCAGGAGCGGCCGGGGCTGCCCGAGGACCTGCTGCTCAGCGGCCTCCTCGACTCCCCGGCGCTCAAGGCCTGCGTGGACACCGCCCTGGAGAACGTGGCCGGCCTCCGCATGAAGGTGGTGGAGGTAGGTGCTGGGTAGGGCGGTCGGCACCGGCCGGGCCGGGCAGAACCACTCCAGGGCCAGGGCTCGGCCGACGTGAGCGTTTCCGCTGCTCCCGCAGGCGGGGGCGAGGGACACGGGGCTCCACAGACGGGCTGCGGGGTCGGGGGGCCTGCGGGGGGCGCCCATCTAGGCCGCTGTCCCACCCAGGTGCTGGCTGCGGACGGCCACCTGTATTCGCGCATCCCGGCGCTGCTCAACACCCAGCCCCTGCTGCAGCTGGACTACACGGCCACCGACCGCCACCCCCAGGCCCTGGAGGCCGCCCAGGCCAAGCTGCAGCAGCTCAATGTGGCCCAGGCCCAGTGGGACCCCGAGGACCCCGCCCCCAGCGGCCTGGGCCCGGCCGACCTGCTGGTGTGCAACTGCGCGCTGGCCACCCTGGGGGACCCCGCCGCCGCCCTCGGCAACATGGCCGCCGCCCTCAAGGAGGGGGGCTTCCTGCTGCTGCACACGCTGCTCAGGGGGCACCCGCTCGGGGAGACGCTCGCCTTCCTGACCTGCCCTGAGCCCCAGGCGGGCCGGCAGGGGCTGCTGGGCCAGGACGCCTGGGAGGCCCTGCTGGCGGGGGCCTCACTGCGCCTGGTGGCCCTGAAGCGGTCCTTCTACGGCTCCGCCCTCTTCCTGTGCCGCCGGCCCGCCCCCCCGGCCAGCCCCCTCTTCCTGCCCGTGGAGGACCCCAGCTGCCAGTGGGTGGACTCGCTCAAGGTCCGTGCCTCCCCCACCACACCCCCCGCCTGCCTGGTCTGCACCTGGGGCCCTGGGGCCTCCCAGAGACCAACCCTCGCCTTGTCCACAGAGCATCCTGGCCGACACCTCCCCCCAGCCCGTGTGGCTGACGGCCAGGGGCTGTGCCACCTCCGGCGTCGTGGGCATGGTCAACTGCCTGCGCAAGGAGCCCGGCGGGCACCGCGTCCGGTGAGGCCCCTGAGCTGTGCCCCCCGTCACCCCCTCCCTCTCCTCGGCCCCCCTTCCTTCCTGCCCATCACCCTCTCCCTTCGCCCCCCTCCCCCGCCCATCACCCCCTCCCCTTGCCCCCTCCTCACTGGTCTGGTGCCCACAGGTGCATCCTGGTGTCCAACCTCAGTAGCACGTCCCCTGTGCCCCAGCTGGACCCCGGCTCCCCGGAGCTGCAGGAGGTGCTGCAAGGGGACCTGGTGATGAATGTCTACCGGGACGGGGTCTGGGGAGCCTTCCGCCACTTCCCGCTGGAGCAGGGTGAGTCCCGGCCCCACGGCAGGGCGGGCGAGGAGGGGCAGGGTGAGGAGAGCAGGTTGAGAGGGAAGTGGGGTGAGGGGGGAGCGCGGTGAGGAGGGGCGGGCGAGGAGAGCGGGTGGGAGGGGGGCCCGGCCTAGCCGCCTGCCTCTGGCCCAGGCCCGCCGGAGGAGCAGACGGAGCACGCCTTCGTGAACGTCCTCACCCGCGGCGACCTGTCCTCCATCCGCTGGGTCTGCTCCCCGCTGCGCCACGCCCCCGCGCCCGGCCCCGGCCTCCAGCTCTGCACCGTCTACTACGCCTCCCTCAACTTCCGCGACATCATGCTGGCCACGGGCAAGCTGTCCCCTGACGCCATCCCAGGTGCGGGCACAGGGCGGGGCGGTCCGAGTGCAGGCCCGGGGGAGGGGGCCCGCCCAGAGCGCTCAGGACCGCCCCGCGGCTGACCCCCTCTGCCCCCAGGGAAGTGGGCCGCCCGCGACTGCATGCTGGGCATGGAGTTCTCCGGCCGGGACCCCAGCGGCAAGCGCGTGATGGGGCTGGTGCCCGCCGAAGGCCTGGCCACCTCCGTCCTGCTGTCCCAGGACTTCCTGTGGGACGTGCCCTCCGACTGGTGAGTCGGCGGCCGGGGCCCGGGATCCCCCGCCCGGTGCGGCCATTCGGCCGAGTGACCGTCCCTGTGCCCGCAGGACCCTGGAGGAGGCGGCCTCCGTGCCTGTGGTCTACACCACGGCCTACTACTCGCTGGTGGTGCGCGGGCGCGTGCAGCGCGGCGAGACGGTGCTCATCCACTCGGGCTCCGGCGGCGTGGGCCAGGCGGCCATCGCCATCGCCCTCAGCCTGGGCTGCCGCGTCTTCACCACCGTGGGTGAGCCGCCTCCCGCCCCCCATCCCGCCCGCCCGCCGCCCGCCCGCCGCCCCTCCCGCCCGCCCGCCGCCCCTCCCGCCCGCCGCCCCTCCCGCCCGCGGCCCACCCCTCCCGCCCGCCCGCCCCCCCTCCCGCCCGCGGCCCGCCCGCCGCACAGCCCGCCCCCCCTCCCGCCCGCCGCCCGCTCACCACATGCGCCTCCCCCGCAGGGTCCGCCGAGAAGCGGGCGTACCTCCAGGCCCGGTTCCCCCAGCTCGACGACACCAGCTTCGCCAACTCCCGGGACACGTCCTTCGAGCAGCACGTGCTCCGGCACACGGCGGGGAAGGGTGCGCGGCCCCAGACTGGCTCCACCCTCTGCCCTGCACCCCCAGACCCCACCCCGCCCTCTGCCCTGCACCCCCAGAACTCGCTCCGCTTCGACCCTCCCCACCCTGCGGGCTCAGTGGGAGAAGCCTGGGGTCTGGCCCTGGACAGTGGGTGTGCCCAGCGGTGGGGTGACCGTGGAACCCCCTCCCCCCAGGCGTGGACCTGGTCCTGAACTCGCTGGCAGAGGAGAAGCTGCAGGCCAGCGTGCGCTGCCTGGCCCAGCACGGCCGCTTCCTGGAAATCGGCAAATTTGACCTTTTCAACAACCACCCCCTGGGTGAGGCGGGCGGCGGGGCCGGGGCGGGTGGTCGGGGCAGGCAGGGTCCCGGGTGGCTCCCCGGGCAGTGGGCGGGATTGCCAGCTGTGGCCCCCCCCCCCCCCCCCCCCCCCCCGCCAGGCATGGCCATCTTCCTGAGGAACGTGACCTTCCACGGGATCCTGCTGGACGCCCTGTTCGAGGAGGCCAGCGCCGACTGGCGGGCGGTGGCGGGGCTGCTGCGGGCGGGCATCCGGGACGGGGTGGTGCGGCCGCTGCGCTGCACCGTGTTCCCCAAGGACCAGGTGGAGGGTGCCTTCCGCTACATGGCGCAGGGCAAGCACATCGGCAAGGTGCTCGTGCAGGTGAGGCCAGGGCGCTGTGGGGGAGGGGGGGGCCCTGGGTGCCGGCTGGCCCGGCCGGATTTGGGCCGAGCGTGAGCCGTGCCGTGCCGCAGGTGCGCGAGGAGGAGCCGGGCGCCGCGCCGCGGGGGCCCCCGCCCGCCCTCACCACGGCCGTGTCCAGGGTCTTCTGCCCGGCCCATAAGAGCTACGTCATCGCCGGCGGCCTGGGCGGCTTCGGCCTGGAGCTGGCGCAGTGGCTGGTGCTGCGCGGCGCCCAGAAGCTGGTGCTGACCTCGCGCTCCGGCATCCGCACGGGTAAGGCCCTCCCTGGTCGGCCCCCTCGGGGGCTCTGAGGCCGGCGAGGTGGCCGGAGCCCTGACCCCAGCCCCGCCCGCAGGCTACCAGGCCAAGCAGGTGCGGGAGTGGCGGCGGCAGGGCGTGCAGGTGCTGGTGTCCACCAGCAACGCCAGCTCCCCGGACGGGGCCCGGGGCCTCATCGCCGAGGCCGCTCAGCTGGGGCCCGTCGGCGGCGTCTTCAACCTGGCCATGGTGAGTGGGCTCCGGGCGGGCGGCGGGCACCGGGCCGGCCAGTGGCACTGAGGACACCTCCCCCAGGTCCTGAGGGACGCGATGCTGGAGAACCAGACGCCGGAGCTCTTCCGGGACGTGTGCCAACCCAAGTACAGCGGCACCCTGCACCTGGACAGGTGGGCGCCCGGCCCGCCCGGCCCCTCCTCCCTGTGCCGCCTGCTCGTGTTCCCAGGGCTGGAGTCCCGGCCACAGGATTCGGGGCAGAGCTGAGGGGCCACGGGTCAGGGCTGGTTCAGCGGGGGGGTGGCCGGGGGGGGCTGCGGGCCAGATGGTGACCCCAGCACCCACAGGGTGACCCGTGAGGCGTGCCCCGAGCTGGACTACTTCGTGGCCTTCTCCTCGGTGAGCTGTGGGCGTGGCAACGCCGGCCAGACCAACTACGGTTTCGCCAACTCCACCATGGAGCGCATCTGCGAGCGGCGCCGGCACGACGGCCTCCCAGGTAGGCCTGCACCCCGCCCGCCCCGTGCTGACCCCCCCCAGTGCCCCTCACACCCCCTCCGCCCGCTCCCCGCTGACCCCCACCCCCCCGCCTGCTCCCCACTGACCCTCACCCTCCTGCCCGCTCCCCGCTGACCCTCACCCTCCACGTGCCCCTCACACCCCCTCCGCCCGCTCCCCACTGACCCTCACCCTCCTGCCCACTCCCAGCTGACCCTCACCCTCCACGTGCCCCTCACACCCCCTCCGCCCGCTCCCCGCTGACCCCCACCCCCTACCCTCCCGCCCGCAGGCCTCGCCGTGCAGTGGGGCTCCATCGGCGACGTGGGCGTCGTGCTGGAGACGATGGGCAGCAACGACTCGGTCATCGGGGGGACGCGGCCCCAGCGCATCGCCTCCTGCCTAGAGGTGCTGGACGTGTTCCTGAACCAGCCGCACCCCGTGCTGAGCAGCTTCGTGCTGGCCGAGAAGAAGGCCACCGCCCGCGGGGAAGGGGACGGACAGCAGGACCTGCTAAAGGCCGTGGCCCACATCCTGGGTGAGGCCGCCTGCCTCGGTTTCCCTGCCCGCACGGGGGCCTACCTGCTGGCTCACGGAGGGAGATGAGGGGCCCCACCCACAGGGCCGCCCATTCCCCTCCCTGCCCCCCAACCTGGCGCCTCTCCCCAGGCATCCGAGACTTGGCCGCCGTCAACCTGGACAGCTCACTGGGGGACCTGGGCCTGGACTCGCTCATGGGCGTGGAGGTGCGCCAGACGCTGGAGCGCGAGCACGACCTGGTGCTGTCCATGCGAGACATCCAGCAGCTCACGCTCCGCAAGCTGCAGGACCTGTCCGCCCAGGGGGGCCCGGCCGGCGGTGCGTGCGGGGCCCAGCCTTTGGGGGGTGCGGCCTGTGGGCAGCTGGGCCAGGTCAGGCTTGCTGACCCAACCCCCCCAAGTGGGACCAGAGCCCCAGCCCCAGCAGCAGCTGGAGCCGCAGGTGTGCGTGTGCGGGCACCGGTGGGAGCCGGCCTCCCTGCATCTCTCCCTGCAGAGCTGGCGGCTTCCACCCCCAAGGAGGGCAGCCCAGCGCGGCAGCAGGCCCTGCTGAACCTGAGCACCCTGCTGGTGAACCCCGAGGGCCCAACCCTCACGCGGCTCAACTCGGTGCAGAGCTCCGAGCGGCCCCTGTTCCTGGTGCATCCCATCGAGGGCTCCACCACCGTCTTCCACAGCCTGGCCACCAAGCTCAGCATCCCCACCTACGGCCTGCAGTGCACCCGAGGTGAGTCCGGGGCCCTCGGTGGGGGCGTGTCTGTGGGCCTGGGGCACCCACCCACACCAAGCCCTCCCACCCGCCCGCCCGCAGCCGCCCCGCTGGACAGCATCCACAGCCTGGCCGCCTACTACCTCCAGTGCGTGAGGCAGGTGCAGCCCGAGGGCCCCTACCGCATCGCCGGCTACTCCTACGGCGCCTGCGTGGCCTTTGAGATGTGCTCGCAGCTGCAGGCGCAGCAGGGCCCCTCGCCCTCGCACAACAGCCTCTTCCTGTTTGACGGCTCGCACACCTTTGTGATGGCCTACACACAGGTGAGGGCAGTGCCCGGTCAGCTCTGGGGGGGTCCGTGCGCCCCTGGCCTCCCTACAGAGCCTCTCGCTCCCTTTGCAGAGCTACCGCGCGAAGCTGACGCCCGGCTGCGAGGCAGAAGCCGAGGCCGAGGCCATGTGCTTCTTCGTGCAGCAGTTCACAGACGCGGAGCACAACAAGGTGGGTCCCAGGCAGCTGGCTCTGCCTGGGGACGGGCTCTGTGGTGGGGGCGGGGTCTTGCCGGGAGGGGAGGGGAGGGGCGGGGCCTTGCCTGGGGGCGGGGCCTATGGTGAGTCGGATCTGCCCAGGGCGGGTCTGGTCTGCTGGTTCGCACAGCGGGACCCACTCGCTTCCGGTCCCGCAGGTGCTGGAGGCGCTGCTGCCCCTCGCGGGCCTGGAGGAGCGGGTCGTGGCCGCCGTGGACATGATCACGCAGAGCCACGCGGGCCTGGACCGCCACGCGCTCACCTTCGCCGCGCGCTCCTTCTACCACAAGCTGCGCGCTGCCGAGCAGTACGCGCCGGGGGACACCTACCACGGCCACGTGACGCTGCTCCGCGCCAAGGAGGGCGGGGCGCAGGGCGAGGACCTGGGCGCCGACTACAACCTGTCGCAGGTGTGCGACGGCAAGGTGTCGGTGCACATCATCGAGGGCGACCACCGCACGCTGCTGGAGGGCAGCGGCCTGGAGGCCATCCTGGCCGTCCTCCACGGCGCCCTGGCCGAGCCGCGGGTCAGCGTGCGGGAGGGCTAGCCCTGCTCCTGCTGGGGCTCCTGCGGGGGCCGCCGCTCCTCTCGGGCTGGCCGCACCCCGGTGGCCGCTCCTGCCGGGCCGGCCGCACCCCGGTGGCCGCTGGAAGTAGGATTGACGCCTGCCCCGCTGGGCGCGGCTACCTCGGCCGCCTCTTCCCTGTGGGTGCGGGGCCGGGACCCGCCGCCGACTTGGAGGCCTCGCTGGTCTGTGAAGAGTCGGCCGAGCTGGGCACGCACCTGTGGGCCCGGACGCGCGTGCGGTCCGGTTTGATTCTATTTATTGCGCCGCTGGGGAGCCGCGGGGCCGGACAGCGGGCCGTGCCCGCCCGGGGCCGGGATGCAGCGGGGCAGCGGGCCGGGCACCCTGTTCTCTGTACTTTTTTCAAGAAACACATTCACGTTGCTGCTCAGATTTTGAAATTTACTATAATTATCAGTTCAAAGAACCCTGTCTGGATCTGTTTCGTTTTTTTGCATGGCCTCAGGGTCGGTGACCATAGGGACCCTGCTCTCTGCACCCTCCGGCACCAGCGCCCCCTGAGGGCACACACACACACACCAGGCAGCGGTTGTGGGGGGGCCCTCGCACCTACCTCTTTCCAGAACTGGTGAGGCCGTGGGGCTGCTTCCCAGGTGCAGTCCTACCCGCAGAGGCTGCTTGAGAGCGGGAGCCACATGGCAGTACCTGCAGAGCGACAGCTGCACCAGTGCCGGGCAAAGGGGAGGCTGGGAGCGAGTGTGCCGAGAGCCAGGGGTGAGAGGGTCCCTGGAGTGGAGTTTCTGGGCGGGCAGGTGAACTGCATAGTTGGGTTCTGGGAAGGGCGCAAGGTGGGGACAAAGGGCAAGTGGGGAGCAGGCCCACCTGGGCTTCTAGGACGAGGGGGACCCAGCACCATCGGCCAACAACTCCCAGTTTGTGCCCGAGTGGGACCCACAGCTGAGTACAATGTCCACAGCTTCTCTCTCCCAGCAGCAGGCAGGCAGGCGAGCGATGGGCTGTCACTCAGCCACAAGAGGAACGGGGTTCTGGTTTGAGCAGAGGGAGGGTTTCTGGAGCTGAGACCCGACTGTGCAAAGGAGCTAATCTGATCCTGTCAGGTCCCTGAAACCTCCATCACGGGAGCCAGAGGTGACGCCCCGAAGGAGGAAGGAGGGCCCCCACTCCACGATGGGCAGCAGGAGGCAGTGAGTGAGGCTGTTTGCCCAGCAAGTTCATGGGGGACCTTGGCCAAGTTCTAGGTGATAAAACAGTCAAATTCCAAAGGATTCGCTTTATATAGGACATTGTCTCTGATCACAGCTGCATAAAATCAGCATCATTAGCAAAAAGCCTTTGATCTCTCAGATACTTAGAAACCACTTCTCACTAACTCTGGTTAAAGAAGAAATCACTGGAAAGTGTAAAAATGTGTGGGGTTGGCTCACAGTGCTCAGGGGAAACCGATCGCCGGAAGGAAAGGCCAGTGTTAAACTATTTCTCAAACCGTGACCAGATTCCACCTTAAGTAACTAAAGGAAAAAAGACCAAACTTTAGTACAAGAGGAACTAAAACATCAGAGTAAAAATCCATGGGAGAAAAAAACAAAATAAGTGAAACCAAAACTTGTTGGTTCACTCCCGGGTCTCTGTGCGTGAACACGCACACACACATTCTTAGGCCAGAGACAGCTTGGGTGTATTTGGGGGGGAGGGCCTGGGAGACAAATTACCAAAATCAAGAATGACAAGTGATATCACTAAGATTATACACAACTTTATGCCAAACAAATGAAGTGAGCAAATCCCACACAAGAAGCAGCAGACAGCCAGAATAACCCTGTATCTACTGAAGAAAATGAACTTGTTTTAAACTTCCCCCAAAAGAAACTCCAGACGAACAGCAAATTCTACCAAAAAAAGAAAGAAAATCTCATGGCCTGGCCGGTGGTGAGCGTGAACCCAGGAATCAGGAGGTCACCAGTTCAGTTCCCGGTCAGGGCACGTGCTCTCATTTCGGGCTCGATCCCCAGCAGAGGGTATGCGGGAGGCAGTCAATCACATCAGCGTTTCTCTCTCCCTCTCCCTCTCCTTCTCCCTCCCTCCAGGAAACGGTTCTTTAAAAAGTGCAGTTCATGCCAAGAACGGTTTGGCTGAGTGGATAGAGCGTCGGACTGCGGACTGAAGGGTCCCGGGTTCGATTCCGGCAAGGGCATGTACCTTGGCTGCGGGCACATCCCCAGTAGGGGGCGTGCAAGAGGCAGCTGATCGATGTTTCTGACTTTCTATCCCTCTCCCTTCCGCTCTAAAAAATCAATAAAATATAAAAGTGCAGTTCGGGCTTGCGTACTAACCTCCCTGAACTCAGGGGGTTGTCTGTGTGTTTTCTGTTTGGATTCCTTAGGAGTTTGTTTTAATACATTTTATTGACTTCTTACAGAGCGGAAGGGAGAGGGAAAGTCAGAAACATTGATCAGCTGCCTCCTGCACGCCCCCCAAGGCACATGCCCTTGACTGGAATTGAACCCAGGACCCTTCAGTCCGCAGGCCGACGCTCTATTCACTGAGCTAAACCGGTCTCGGCTGGATTCCTTAGGAGCTTCTATGTAGACAGGCACACCACACACCGAAAGGGGCATCTTCCTTGTTCCTGTCTGGACACCTTTTTCTTTCCTCGCTGTACTGAGCTGGTCAGGCTGCCAGCATCGCTGTGAGGAAGCCGGAGAGCAGACCCCCTCCCTCCCCCCCCCCCCCCCCCCCCCCCCCCCCCCGCCTCCGGAGGAAGCATTTTGCCGTCACCTGTGATGTTAACTATGGTTTTGGGTGTTTGTGTGTTTGCTTTTTGTAGATTCTCTGCCAAGTTCAGAAATTTCCTCTAGTCCTAGTTTATGGAGTTCTTTTCGTTTATTTCTTATGCTTCACAAAGTTGTGTGTCACCTTTGCAAGAGGCCATATGCCAATCTTCTGTCTACAGTTTCCATTCTAGTGTCTGTGCTACCGAAGCCAGCACCTTTTTATTTTTAAAAAGTACATTTTTGATGTCAGAGAGGAAGGGAGAGGGAGAAAGAGAACCATCAATGAGAGAGAATCATGGATCAGCTGCCTCCTGCACACCCCCTACTGGGGATTGAGCCTGCCCCCGGGGCTGTGTCTGGGCCGGGAGCTCAACCACTGAGCCATATGGCTGGGCTCACATCTGCTCTAAAGACCCCCTCCCACACCGGGCCATTCATTCTCCCCACGTAGGAGGTAGGGGTCCGAGGACCTGGCTCTCTTGGGAGGAAGTGAAAGGAGTCCCATAAACATTCCACAGACTCCCATGTTCTTAGTTCTCACTGGCATTGGGTAACTTTAAATTAAAAAAAAAAAAAAAAAGGTTCTGTATGCCCTTGATCAACTTCTGGAATGGCTGCTTTTGACCATTTGTCCAGTTTCATCTGTATGTTTGCAGGCAGTAGACGGGCAGACAAAACCTGTGTATCTGGGGATAAGGAACGGGGGTGGCCGCAGGGTCTGGTCAGTGTGTCCTTCCAGGATCTTGAAGTCCATAACAAGGCCGTTAATTTTTAATGTGTTAAAGCCAGCTCCGCCGCCCGCCCCGGGGCTGGAGAAGGGTCAGCATTCCTGAGGCAAACTCCCCGAGGGGCCGGAGCCAGCAGAGCAACCGATCCACGCAGAGGAAGGACGTCCTGTCCTTTGTGCTCAAAATGCACTTCCTTCTCCGAGCAATGGACCTATCCAGGCCCCAAGGTACTTACCTTTTAAAAACACATTTCTGCTGACTTCAGAGAGGGAGGGAGAGGGAGAGACAGAAACGTCATGAGGGAGAACTATCCCACGCCCCACCCTGGGATCCAGCCCGCACCCCGGGCCTGTGCCCTGACCTCGAACCGAACCCGGACCCCCTGGTTGCTAGGTCGGCACAGCCCCTGAGCCCCGCGGCTGGGCCGTCGCTGGTCCTTTCACAGCGGCTTTTCTCGACCAGCACAGGTTCCCCAGGCCCGGGGGACCCCTCACCTCTGCTCCTCAGTGAAGAGCCACCAAACAGGCGGGGTCCTGTTGCCAAAACCAGTTTGGCTCAGTGGACAGAGCGACGGCCTGCGGACTGAAAGGTCCTGGGTTCGATTCCGGTGTGTACCTTGGCTGCGGGCACATTGGGGGGGGGGGGGCATGCAAGAGGCAGCTGACTGATGTTTCCGACTTTCTATCCCTCTTCCTTCTTCTCTGTCAAAAATAAATAAAATATATTTTTAAAAAATAAAAACGGGGGTCCTGTTCCCATGGGCCCCTCAGCACCATTTCCCAGCTCCAGCTGCTGTCTACCTGCGGCCTGCCGCACGCGCTGTCACACTGACCCATAACCCTTAACCCCTGACCCGGACCCCTAACCCTGACCCTGACTCTGATCCTGACCTCGGTCACGCAGGAGCTGGGGACTCCGACCATCAGGGACCCGGGAAGGGACCGCGGCGCAGGGCCGGGCGACCTTAGCTTTTGGGGGGCGCGGGATGAGGAGGCCGGACCAGGGCGCAGGAATCTTGGGGATACGGCGGTAGGAGGGGCCGTAGGACCGGGACCACGTGCTCGGACCGGGTGCTAGCGCAGGGCTGAGCTCCGGTCTCTGAAGTCCGACCCTGTTCGGGCCCTCATCGCGTGCGGATCTATTGCTGGCCGGGCTCGGTTTCCTGGGGGGCGCATTTCCGGTTGCACCGCGGTTCGCCCGGGCCGCTCTGGCGGAGGCACCTTCCGGCGGCTCCGGCGCGGAGCCCTGGGCTCGGCTGCGGCCCCTGCGCGAGCCCGGAGCCCCGCACGCCGCCCCGAGGACCCCGCCCCGAGCTTAGCCCGTCAGGTGCGCTCCCCGCGGGGTCCTGGCCGCGCTGCGCCGCCTCACTCCTCCCGCCCGTGGCCGCCCGACCCCTGCCCAGGACCAAGGGGCGCCCAGTGGCTTTTCCGTGTGGTTTCCGTTCCCAAAAGCACGCAACGCGCCGCGGGCTCCCGGCCACCAAAGCGTTGGCGGCCGCAGCCGGCCTCCGGGGCAGGGGGCGGGGGGGGAGAGCGCTGTCCCCATCGATCCCGGACGGAGAGGCGGTCCCTCCAGGGGAGCAGCGGGCGCTGCACCCGAGCTCACCTGTGGCACCCGAGGGGCTGGGCGGAGGCCGCCTGACTCAGGTCTCCAGGGACATCCCCCCTGGGGGTCCTGCGCCTCTCCTGGCTCCGGTCGCTGAGCTCCCCTCTCCCCGCCCCCCGTTCTCCCCGCAGGGCGGAGAGAAGAGATGCCAAAGCTGCAGGGCTTCGAGTTCTGGAGCCGCACCCTGGGGGGGGCCCGCCACGTGGTGGCCCCCATGGTGGACCAGAGCGAGCTGGCCTGGAGGCTGCTGAGTCGCCGCCACGGCGCCCAGCTCTGCTACACGCCCATGCTGCACGCCCAGGTCTTCGTCCGCGACGCCAACTACCGGAAGGAGAACCTGTACTGCGAGGTGTGCCCCGAGGACCGGCCCCTCATTGTGCAGGTGCGGCCGGGGTGTCCTGCACCCCTGGGAGCACTTTGTGCTCAGCTCTGTTGGGAGCAGAGGGTGGGAGGGTTCTGTTGAGGCCGGGCCCACCCGCAGCTCCTCGAGCTTGACCCCTTCCAGGAGCTGCTTGCTCAGACCTTGGGGAACGGACAGCTGGGCCCCGTGACCTCCCTCGAGCGGATCCCTCAGGCCACCCTTCAGAATAAGGAGAGAGAATGACCCTGCTCTCAGTGCCCAGTGACCCGGCCCCTCACAGTGGAGAGAAATCCTGGGGACCCTTGAGACGGGGTGGGGGAGGGAGGTGAGGGGGGTGGTATGTGTCCCAACTCCATTGGTTTGGAAGCATTTAGGGCAGGAGGCCCGCCCCCCCCCCCCGGACACGCCCCTCCCCCGCTGGGACCTCAGGTGAACCCTGTGGGGAGCCAAGGGCCAGGGCCTGGCTCCGGTTCCTGGCAACACCCGGTTTCCCCCAGTTCTGTGCCAACGACCCAGAGGTGTTTGTCCAGGCCGCGCTCCTTGCTCAGGACTACTGTGACGCCATCGACCTGAATCTGGGCTGCCCCCAGATGATAGCCAAGCGGGGTGAGTGGCTTGGGACCAGGCCCGGGGCTCCAGGTGGGACAGGGCTCCCCGGGATGGAGGCGCGTTGCTGCCACAGCCCCAGCGGCCGTTCCCCGTGGTGGGGGGCTCAGCCGTTCTCCCTCGTGAGGCCTGGGGAGCTGCTGGTGGTAGAGACCGTGTGGGCGGGCCTGCCACTTGTCGCCCATGAGCCCGGGCAGCTGGGCAAACAGCCACCAAGTCTGACGGACCCCGAGAAACTGCTCAGTGGCCATCTCCTGGGAGATACCCCCTCAGGGAGCCCCCGGCCCACGGGCTGAGAAGACGGTGTGCAGCCCGGCGGGTCGGCTCTCGGCCTGTGTGGACACGGGAGGAGGGGGACGAGGACCACGTTTGTCACTGCAGGTCACTACGGCGCCTTCCTGCAGGAGGAGTGGGACCTGCTCGAGAGAATGAGTGAGTCGCCACGTGTGGGTGACGGGCGGGCCGCGTGTGGGTGGGCGAAGGAGAGGGCAGTGGCCAGCAGAGCCCTGGGCTGTGGACGGTCAGCCTGTCGCTCGCAGGGGCAGGGTCCTCGCCAGTCCCGGCCCCTCCACGGCCAGAGGGGGGGTGTGTGGGGGGAGGTGGGGGGTGCGGAGGGCAGTCTCCCATCTGCGTCAGGTGGCAGCCGCCGCCTGCACCGGGCCTGTGCTGCTTTGGGGGCTTAGTTGTGGGTCCCCCGGCGCCGGCGCCCCCCCCCCCCCCGCCCAGGTGAGCACCCGGGTCTCAGAAGTCCCTCCTCCGCAGTCCAGCGCGCCCACGAGCAGCTCTCTGTCCCGGTCACGTGCAAGATCCGGGTCTTCCCGGAGATTGACAAGACCGTGAGGTACGCCCAGATGCTGGAGAAGGCCGGCTGCCAGGTGAGGGGCCGGGCCCTGCTTCCAGGTGTGTCCCCAGAGCCTCACCCTCTGGGGCGATAGGGGTCACAGGGACCTTGAGGGCACCCCTGAGGTCATCGTCGGGGACGAGGCTTCCTGCCTGCACCCTGGCCGAACCGCAGGGCATCACTGGCCCGAGTGCGGCCCAGGCGGGGGCTGGGGGGGCTGGGGACGGAGAGCCACGCTGCGTGGCGCCGAGCCGGCCCTGCTGTGTCCTAGCTGCTGACGGTGCACGGGCGCACCAAGGAGCAGAAGGGGCCTCTGGCGGGCGCCGCGTCCTGGGAGCACATCAGGGCCGTGCGGTGAGTGGGCGGGGCCTCGGCCCTCAGGGCGACCCGGACGGAGCGGGGTGGGTGCTGCCCGAGGGTGGGGACCCCAGTCTCCCCCGCTGAGTGCCCCCTGCCCCCCAGCAGGAAGGCTGTGGCCATCCCCGTGTTTGCCAACGGGAACATCCAGTGCCTGCAGGACGTGGAGCGCTGCCTGCGGGATACCGGGGTGCAGGGGGTCATGAGTGCAGGTGAGGCCGCACCCCTGCCAACGGCCCGGCTACGCGCCCCGGGCCTCGCGCTGCCCTCACGGCCCTGAGCCGGCCGCAGCCCTGCCCTTGGTGTGATGGGGCGGGTGTCCCTCCAGGGCCGTGAGCACCGAGCTGAGCCCCTCCCCCTCCCCGTCCCGCAGAGGGCAACCTGCACAACCCCGCGCTGTTCGAGGGCCGCAGCCCTGCCGTGTGGGAGCTGGCCGAGGAGTACCTGGACCTGGTGCGCCAGCACCCCTGCCCGCTGTCCTGCGTGCGGGCGCACCTCTTCAAGCTGTGGCACCACACGTGAGTGTCCGTCGTCCCCCCCCACCACCACCACCAGGACACTGGGGGTTTCCGGCGAGGTCTCCAGAAACGTACCCGCTGTGGACCACCCTGTCAGGCCTAGAGGGGCTGGGTGCCGGGGAGGCCGCCTGGGTGGGAGAGAGCAGCTCCCGCTGCCCAGGCTCCGTCGGAGCTGGGGTGGCCCGCCGACGGCCCCTGTCTCAGGCTGCAGGTGCACCAGCAGCTTCGTGAGGAGCTCGCCAAAGTGAAGACCCTGGAGGGCGTGGCCGCCGTGAGCCAGGAGCTGAAGCTGCGGTGTCAGGCACGTGCGGGGCTGGGGGCGCCGGCGCCCGGGACTGGCCTGGCCGGGGAGCTGGCTGGTGACGGAGCCTGGCCTTTTGCAGGAGGACATGTCCCGGCAGGAGGGGGAGCAGCCCTCGGGCGGCCTGCCCTTCTTCCACTGGATCTGCCAGCCCTACTTCCGGCCGGGGTGAGCTTGCGGCGTGGTCAGGCGGGCACACGAGGGCCCAGAGGGCACAGCACGCCCTGCCCTGTCCTCCCAGTGCCCAGCAGGTCCCGTGCTCATGGACGCTTAGGTTCATGTCTTTCCCCTCTGACCCCGTCTGTGGTCCCAGCCCTGCCTGGGCTCAGAGGTCAGGCCCCAGAGTCCTGGTGCCCTTGGCCCCCCAGCACGCCGAGAGCTTGGCTGTGGGGATCCCAGCTCTGCCACGGCCCTCCCTTCCAGGCCCAAGGAGGGGAGCAAGGAGAACATGGGCGCCCGCAGCAAGCGGGCCCTGGAGGAGGAGGAGGCCGGCGCGGACGTCCTGTCCAAGAACAAGCAGAAGAAGCAGCTGAGGAACCCCCACAAGACCTTCGACCCCTCGCTGAAGCGTAAGCTGGGCAGCTAAGGCCCCAAGGCAGCCGGAGAGGCTGTGGGCTTGGGACCGCCTTCCTGAGGGACGGGGAATCTGAGTCCTCAGGGGAGGACGGGGTCTGGGGTTCTAGGCACCAAGTCTGCATGTCGACTGCTCCGAGCCGCCTGGGCCACAACGAGCAGGGAGACCCACAAGCGTTGTGTGGGGAACATGGTGGGGAGGGGGCTGCTCACCAGGACCCCCTTATGCTCTTTTCCCAGCAAAGTATGCCAAGTGCGACCAGTGTGGGAACCCCAAGGTGAGCTGCCCTCTGCAGTGCTGCTGGCAGGGCTCAGCCCCAGAGCTGTGGGCAGGGTGGTCCCTGCTAACCCTTTGGTCTGCAGGGAGGGCCCCCCTCAGCACAGCCCACAAAGCTCACTGGCTTTTCTGCGTCCAGGGCAACCGGTGTGTGTTCAACCTGTGCCGGGGCTGCTGCAAGAAGCGAGCTTTCAAAGAGACTGCGGACTGCCCAGGTGAGGGCACTCGCCACCCCCTTTTCCCTCCCCCGGCCCCTTGGGCAGCGGACCTGTGACCGGAGCCCCGTTTCCTCCCCCACCCTCTGCCAGGTCACGGATTGCTCTTTAAAACCAAACTGGAGAGATCGCTGGCCTGGAAGGGGGCCCAGCCCCCGCTGCAGGAGCCCCCGCAGGCGGGACCCGGGGACCCCGGCGGCTTCCCGGAGGTCCTGGGCAGTGCCCTGGCCTGAGGGCGACAAAGGCCGCCGCCGGTCCCTCGGGCTCAGGACTGTGCGGAGCCCCCACCCCTAAGGAGACGCCTCCACTCAGGGAACCTCCTGTCCACACCCCCTCGGCCACGCCGGGCTGAGCACGGCCCCAGCGAGCGCCCCCAGGCTGGACCTGCCTGTCCTCGCACCGAGTGCCCCAAAGTGAACAATAAACCTTTGGAGACACACAGCGTGCAGGCGCCGTCTGCAGCCCCGCTGGGAGGGAGGAGCCTCCTGCCCCCACCCGCGTCAGCCGAGGCCGCCCTAGACCAGGGCCGGGAGGTGCTGGCCCTCTGCTGCTGGATGCGAGGAGCCCAGGGGATGAGGCCTAAACCGCCCGCCACCCCTCCCCTTGGCCCAACCCCACGAGCCGGGCGCAGAAGGCACAGTTCAGAGGAGGCTGCCTTTAATGGACTAAGGTTGACAACGATCTGCAACCCACACGGGAGAGCAGGAGGCCGAGGCCTCGCCTTTCAGACACCCCTCCTCTGTGGGGCGGGCAGAGGGGGGGGGGGGGGTCACAGGCGTCCAGAGGGGCAGAGGGCTGGCAGCCAGCAGCTCCTCCAGAAGTGGGGGGCCAGGTGTCCGCCTGGGGCAGGGCGTGCAGATGTTCTGGAGGCGCGGGGCGGGCACCACACACATTGGTGCTCACATGTTGGTGCTCATCCGGGACTGGCTGTTGGCCGGCGTCAGCTCCCCCTGGCTCCCCTCTCGGGGAGGGGACTGCAGGGAGACAAGGCGTCGGCCCGGGTGTGTGTGCCCGGGTGTGTGTGCCCGGCCGTGCCGCCCGCCCCCCGCCCCGCCCCCCTCACCTTGACGTGGATCTGGTTGCGCAGCACAGCCGCCCGCAGGATCATGGCTTTGGCCCGGCGCTGGAACTCCTTGCCCATGAGCAGGGACTTCTCGAAGGTGGTGCTGCGCTGGTCCACGTCGCGCGCGTACAGGATCTGCACGGCGGCGGGTGGGTCGGTGGGACCAGACACCCGGCTCCCTCCCTGGCTCCGCACCCCCACCCCGCCGTGGGGCCACCTCCTGGGGGGACCACCTCCCGGGACACTGCCTGGCCTGGGCCCACCTTGCTGTGGGAGTCGATGCGGGCGTTGATGAGCCCCTCGAGGATGAGCTGCGTCAGCTCGTCCTCCAGCGCGGCCACCGTGGTGTTGAAGGCGGTGGCCATCCTGCGCATGTCGGCCGACACGTAGGGGCTGAAATACTGCGGGGCGGGCGGCCTCAGCTCCCGGCCTCCGAGTGCACCCACAGCCCCTCCTCGGCTGCACGCCCCCGCCCCCACCCCAAACCCACCTGGATGAGGGCGCGGTTGCGGATCTGCGTGTACAGGGTCCTGACGTGGGGGGCCAGGTACATGTCCAGGAGCAGGTTGTCCTGAGAGAGAGCTGGTCAGGGGCCGCGGCCCAGCCTCCACCCTTCTCCCGCGTCCCCGTTCCCCCCGCTCGGCCGCCGGGCAGCCCTCACCTTCATCTCGTCCAGCATCTTCAGGCAGGACGCGTACTTGGACTCGTAGAACTTGAAGATGATGTCCCGGACCTGGGGCTCCAGCTCCAGGAACAGCTTGAAAGAGCTGCAGGTCCACCCTCCTCAGAGCCGCCCTGCTCCCCCTCCCTGTCTTCCTTACCCTCTACCCTGCACCTGCCCCCCCTCACCTCCCTCAGGACAGTGGCCAGGGACACGGGCCTGCACCCCCACCTGCTGGAGATGACGTTGCGCTGCAGCTCCTGCCGGTCGAAGGTGGCCAAGGCACAGAGGCCGCCGTACACGGCCACGTTGCTGGGGGACAGCAGCTGAGGGGAGAGACGGGGTCACTGCCGTCCGGACGAAAGCCCAGAGTGAGGGCTGGCCCCCCCACACCCGCTCTTAATGCCACTGGGAGAGACCCCCAACAGAACCCAGCCACGAGCCCTCTTTCCTCCCAAGTCCCCGCGAGGCCCCAGATGCCCGCACCTCGGGGAAGTCGCAGTGGTCGAAGGAGGCCAGCAGGAAGCACTTGGCCGCCTGCTTGTACTTGCGTGCAGCCAGCTCCGCCAGCCCTGGGGGGGTGGGGGAGGGGGAGTGTGAGGCCGGTGGCTCCGGGCTGCCTCCACCGCAGGGACAAGCTCTGCCATCGAGGTGAGTGAGTGCCAAGGGCACCACGTGGGCCCCCCCCCCCCCCCCCCCCCCCGTGAGCTGGGCGCCCAGAAGCCAGCACAGCTGCTGCCCCGGCTGCAGGGAACTCAGATGGGGACCGGCCCTGACAGCAAGTGTCAGAGGCGATGTCTGCGCTTCTAACCGCTGGTTACACCAGCGTGGCCAAGCAGGGGCCACCTATGGGCGGGGGGGGGGGGGGGGGGGGGGGGGGGCGGCGGCCCGTGGGGTCCGCCTGCCCGGCCGGCCAGCCCTCACCTGCGGCACACTTCAGCTTGGTGAGGATGGCCTGGGTCTGGCTGTCGCGCTCCCCTCGCTGCTGCAGGGCAAGGTGACGACACATGTGAGCCACTTGTGCCCTCCACACCCTCGCCAGCCCTGGCCGGAAGATGGCCACGCAGACGGGAGGCCCAGGCCCACGGGGGCACTGGTGGGAGGGGGCAAGGCCTGGTTACCTCGGCGATCTCGGGAGTGGACTCGGCCTTGCTGACGTAGCTCAGCACGTGGGACCAGTTCTGCAGGTAGACGCTGACCTGGAAGGCAGGCGGGACCACTCAGCCTGGGGTCCCCGGCCAGGCCTGGCCGCCCACCTGCGCCCTCGCACCTTGATGACGTTGAGGCACATGTTGATGACGTGCTTGGCGCTCGTGCAGTAGTCGCGGGCCCGGGAGTAACACTTGAGGGCGTTGCTGAGGTCCCCGCAGTCGAGGTAGTGGTCGCCCAGGTCGTCGTGGCCGCGCCTGTGGGCGGGCTGTGAGTGCGCGTGGCCTGGCGTGACCCCGGGTCCCTGCCGCCCCTTCCAGTCCTGCCCCGTCCCGAGGGGGGGCACCTGATGCTCTCCTTGATGGAGTTGCCCTTGTAGTTCTTCAGGTCAGTGTCTAGCTTCTCCAGCTTCAGCAGGGCCTTCTTCCGAGTGGCCTCCACCCAGGCCGTGTCCAGGGGCGGGGGCTCCACCCCACTCTCAGGGATGGCGTCGGGCGTACTCTGCAGGTCCCTGAGGGAGGGCGGGCCATCAGGGCCGATGTGCCAGCAGGAGAGCGCCTCCCAGAGCCCCTGCCCGGCCAGGGCCCCAGGTGGGAGCACCCAGTCGGCAGGGACAGGGACAGTGTGTGTGTGTGGGGGGGGGGGGGGGGAACGGGACAGGACCAGCGGGAAAAGTGCTGTGGCCAAGGGAGCAGGAGCCAGGGGAGCTGGTGTAGGGATGATCTGCAGCCCCTCCTGAATCTTCAGCAAGGGAGGCTACTCCCCGCTGCGGGACCGCACGGGGGCTGGCTGGCCTTGCAGCAGCCAGCACTGCACCCCTGGCAGACCCTGCCCACCTCCTCGGTAAGGCCCGGCTCACCTGGTGGCCTCCGAGAGCTTGCGGTGGACCTCCTCGTACACGTCCACGTTGAAGGTTCTCTGCACGAAGGACAGGGCCATCTTCAGGGCCTCCACCCGCAGCGGGGGGCAGTGGTCGGCAATGAACTGCAGCCGCTCGATGCGCATCAGGCCGCTGTAGCTGGCTGCATACTGCTCCAGGTCCTGGGTGAGGGTGAGGCTGGGTCAGAGACTGTGCCTCAATGCTGGCCCTTCCCCTTCCCCGACCCCTTCCTGTGTCTGCAAGGCTGCACAGGGGCCCGTGCAGGAGCCCAGAAGGTTGGGGTGGAAGGTCCAATGTGCACCAGCCTGGACCCAGCCACACGGATACCCTGGAGGGCTCCTACCAGGGTAGGGTTCTCCACCACGTAGTTGACATCGGGCGCATTCTGCGGGTCCTCCTGGGGGTCCACGTCGATCTGCATGGGCTCCACCGCCCCCTGCAACAGGCGCCCGGTCACCTCGAGCCAGGGCCTGCCCAGGACGGGCGGGAGTCACTCCTGTGCCCTGAGCTCCCGCTGCCAGCCTCCCGCCTCCCGCCTCCAGCTCAGCACCGCCCGTCAAGAGGGCTCCTCGCAAGGCGATGCTAACCGCCTCTTCCTCCCCGCTCCTCCTTCGGAGCGGGGCGGCCCCAGCCACCGTCCTGGCGCAGCCTCCGCGCGACCTCCACCCGGGAGCGTCCCGAGCGGCCGATGCGACCTCGGGCCGGGCCCGGGCTCGGACGGTACCTCGTAGAGCAGCGTACAGGCCCACAGGCTGGCGCCCAGGCTGCAGTCCCCGGCCGTGCCCGGCTGGAAGCCCGGGCCGCCCCTCATCTCGTCCTGACTGCCTGCACCCCCCGCCCCGCACAGAGAGCTGGCTGGCTGCTGCGGGGAGAGAGGGCGTTAGCGCGGCCGACGCGTGGACGAGACTGCGGGGCTGGGGCTGACACGCGGGCCGCTCGGTCTGCCTCTGGGGCGCTGAGGGGCCGCCGGCCGCGGCCCGTTACCTGTAAGTTAAACACCTGAACCGGCAGCGGCATCTTCGCCCACCCCGCCGCGGAGCGCCGTCCACTTCCGGGGCAGTGCGGCCTTCGCTTCCGGGTCGCGGCGCGGGCGGGGCGCCCCTTAAAGGGGCCGCGGCGCGCCTGGCCCGGGCGCTGCCGGCGGGTCGGCGGCCGCATGAGCCGCGCGCGGGGGGCGCTGTGCCGGGCCTGCCTCGCGCTGGCCGCCGCTCTGGCCGCGCTGCTGCTGCTGCCGCTGCCGCTGCCCCGCGCGCCCGCCCCGGCACGCGCCTCCACGTCCGCGCCCGCCCCCGGTCCCCGCGCGCCCCGCCTGCGGCCCGAGGATGTCTTCATCGCCGTCAAGACGACGCGCAGGAACCACGGGCCGCGCCTGCGGCTGCTGCTGCTCACCTGGATCTCCCGCGCCCGCCCGCAGGTACGCCCGCCCCGACCCCCTCCCCCCCCCCGCGCCACGGCCCAGTGGCCGGGGACCCCCAGCCCTTCCTGGGCTCTGAACTTGGGGTGCCCTCCTGGCCGACACGGGGCGAGGCTGGGGGAACTTCCGTGAGTGCCAGTTTGGATGGCATAGGCTGGGGCCGGGCACCCCCTTCTCCCCGCCGGACCCCATGTCCCTCCCAGGTCCGGCCTGGAGACAGAACTTGGAGGCCCTCCCGGAGCCCCCCCCCCCCTCCATCACTGGGGCCAGGCCCGGCCTACGCCTCACAGCTGCTCTCTCCCCAGACCTTCATCTTCACGGATGGGGACGACCGGGACCTGCAGCGCCAGGCGGGTGAGTCTCCCACCCCAGCTGCCCCCGGTCCAGGACCTCCTGTCCGCCTGCTGCGGGCACAGAGGGGTGTCACCTGCTCAGGGTCACTGACTGGCAGGGGCAGCATCCCGCCCCGCCCCTCCCCTCCCTGCCAGCCACGCCCTGCCTCCGGGGCCACAGCCTGCTTGGGGGGGGGGCCCACACTCCCAGTCTCCCACCCCCCACCGGTCAGGTCCGTCCCAGCCAGGCCCATTTCCTGGTGGGGGGCCACTCGTGGGGTGCCAGGTGGGCCCAGAGGTCAGCAGCCGGGTCAAGCCAGCGAGGCCCCACCAGGACTGTGGTCGGACCCAGCCTGTGGGCCTTGAGCAGAGCAAGGCACCAAACCTGCCGCCAACCACTTTTCCTTAATATAATTTTTTTTTATTTATTTCCGAGAGGGAGAGGGGGAGAGAGCTAGAAATGTCGGTGAAGTGATGAGAGAGAATCATGGACCGGCTGCCTCCCAGACACCCCCGCTGGGGATGGAGCCCAGAACCCTGGGCGCGTGCCCTGGCTGGGAATGGAACCCCGACCTGGTTCCTAGGTCGACGCTCACCAATGGGCGACACCGCCGGGCCTGGCAGCCCCGTTGTGCGCTGACCCGGCGGAGCCTGGCTGCAGCCCTCACCCGTCCTGTCGCTCCCACCAGGCAGCCGTGTGGTCAACACCAACTGCTCGGCCGCGCACACCCGCCAGGCACTGTGCTGCAAGATGGCGGTGGAGTACGACCAGTTCATTGAGTCCGGACGCAAGTGTGTGGTGGCCGTACCCCTTGGGGAGCCCGGGGCCGCCTGGGGTGGGGGAGGGCTGCCCTTCCTGCCGGCCAGCTCGCTGAGACGGTGCCCCACCCCCAGGTGGTTCTGCCACGTGGATGACGACAATTACGTGAACCCCGAAGGCCTGATGCATCTGCTGTCCGCCTTCTCGCCCAGCCAGGACGTCTACCTGGGGCGCCCCAGCCTGGACCACCCCATCGAGGCCACCGAGAGGGTCCCCGGAGGGGGAACTGTGAGCACGGGGGCCGAGAGGGGCAGTGCCTGACCCTCGGGGGGGGGAAGGGGGGCCAGGAGGAGCGGGCCAGCCAGGAGGCTCTGTGGGAGGTGCTGGGGCTCCCCCGCCAGGTGGGTCCAGGAGCAGTGGGCTAGTCAGGGGGTTCAGTGGGAGGCGCCGGAGTTCCTCGACCACATGGGGCCAGCCGGGAGGTTCAGTGGGAGGCGCTGTGGGGGGGGGGGGGCCGCAGCCTGGACCGGCGCTGCTATGGAGCGGCTATGGTGGCACCTGGGTGTCGGGCAGAGTCAGGGTGACACCTCGCTCTGACGGGCAGCTCCCTCGTCTCCAGGTGACCACCGTCAAGTTCTGGTTCGCGACCGGCGGGGCCGGGTTCTGTCTCAGCCGAGGCCTTGCCCTCAAGATGAGCCCGTGGGCCAGGTGAGGGGCTGCGGGGGTGCCTGTGCCTGGGGAGGTGGTGCTGAGGGCAGGCAGCACTGACACCCCGCTCCTCATCCCCCCTCCCCCGGCCCCCAGCCTGGGCAGCTTCATGAGCACGGCCGAGCGGGTGCGGCTGCCGGACGACTGCACGGTGGGCTACATCGTGGAGGGGCTGCTGGGCGCCCGCCTGCGGCACAGCCCGCTGTTCCACTCCCACCTGGAGAACCTGCGGAAGCTGCCGGCCCAGTCGGTGCTCCAGCAGGTGGGCCGGCTCCGGGGCTGGCGGGCATGGGAGGGCCTGGCAGGGCTGGCCCAGCCCAGCGAGGAGTGGGGAGGGACCGGGGAGTGGCCAGCTGCACACAGGTGTGGGGGGGACCAGCAGGCAGTGGTCTGGGTGATGGTGGGATCACAGGCCAGGTCACTGGGACAGTGAGTGGCTTGGGGCGAGGGACACCGCTCACCCCATCACCCTTCAGACCTGCCCCGAGGCCAGGGACCAAGCGGCCCTCCTGCCCAGACCCTGAGGGGCAGGGGAACTAGAGGGGATGGGCGGGAAGTAAGTCTCCTCCCCTCCCAGGTGACCTTGAGCTACGGGGGTCCTGAGAACCCACGGAACGTGGTGAACGTGGCCGGAGGCTTCAGCCTGCAGCAGGATCCCACACGGTACGTTGGGGGTACATGGGGGCCGTGGGCCGTGGGCCGTGGGGAGGGGCTCTGAGCCTGCTGCCCCTCCCCTTCCTGGGCCCTGACTCTTCATTCCCTTTCTCAGGTTTAAGTCCATCCACTGCCTCCTCTACCCAGACACGGACTGGTGTCCTGTGACCTCACCTCTCAGTGACCCTCGACCCCTGACCCAGAGGGTGGATCCTGGATGAAGCCTGCCCCCTCCTGGCCTCAGTGGACTCCCTGTAGCTGCGCTACAGGCCCAGGTGACCAGGCCCCCGAGGAGTGGGCTCCAAGCCAGAGTTCTGTGTGGGGTCCCCCAGGCTTTCCCTGCGGGGCTCCTGGGGGAAGGGTATCTCGGCTCCGGGGCAGTGGCACTCGAGGGCGGAGGCCCCAGCCATGCTCTGGGCATCTCCACGTGGAGGCCACGTGTTGGGGGCCCCTCGGGCAGGCCCCTGGGGTCCCTCAGCCACCCCTTCCTGGGACCTCGAAGGGCGCCTCCACTCTGCCTCAGCCTTCAGTCCTGGTCTCTCCCAGCTTCGAGTCTGGGGGACAAGAGCCTTTTGTGGGCGCCCCTCCGGTGGGATGCCCCCGCTGGGCCGCCCACCGGCCTGTGCCTTCCTGGGCCCTGCCTCTCGCTGTGCTGCTGCCAGAAGCCGATAAAAGTTTGTTACTTTCTGTTGGGCTCCTTGTCTCAATGGAGAGGGAGCTCCTGGCTTCTCCCTGGGGCCCCACCCCTGCGGCTCAGCCCACGGGGCAACTGGAGCCGCAGCCCCAACCCAGGGCCCTGGGCTCCAGGACTCGGTGTGAGGCTGTCTGCAGGCCCCGGAGAGGGTGGGGCCTCCGGGCATCAGCTTCGGGTGAGGAGGCTGGGTGCCCCCTGGCTCTGCGTCCCCGGCCTCATCTTGGGAGCAGCTGGCAGCTTTTCCCAAGGGCATCGCCTTACACTCACCCAGGTGGCCTTGGTGTGTGGGAACCCCTTTCACGTCCCGCGTGATTCAGGGTCCCCAGTTCAGGGTTCGGGTTTCTGGAGGAGGCCGCACACAAATGAATAAAGAGACTTAGAAAAACATTAATTTGGAAATGGGGGCCAGGCAGTAGCCCAACTCTAGTAGAAGAACTACTCCCCGCTCTGGCTTCACCATCCCTTTTATTAAGATTAAGATCATAAGATACACCCGTCTCCCTCAGGCAGGAAACACCAATAAAAGCCAACCAGTGAATCTATTAGGACTAACAGGTGGGGCTGCTTCAACCACCAACATCCCAGCGACCAGCTCCGACCCCTCAGGGCAATCAAGGTTGACCAGCCCCCCAAACTCCCTGTCCACAGCTCTCCATCATCAACACAATGATCGGCTTCTGGCATTAATGGTTGGAGGGGCACTTCCCGGCCCGGAAGCACTCCATCCCTGGCAGAGGGGATCTGCCCAAGGCCCCGCATCCCCGCCTCGCACACCCCCTCAGTCCCCTCCTCTGGGCCAAGTCTGTGGAGACCCCACACAGGCCTCTGTCTGGAGCCCCCTCCTGCTGCCCAGCCGACTCACGAGTGAAGAACAGCCAACCTGGGGCTCACATTCCGGCTCAGAGCAGGGGGTCCCACTGGGGTCAGCACCAAGGGCCCCTGCTCGGTGTCCCCAGGAGCCCGATGCCCCTCCACACGGGAGGTACTTTGGGCAGGAAGGGCACTGAGCCCACGGACACCCGAGGCAAGCGCTCCCCACCCTGCACTGGGCTCCTATGGCTCGGAGTGCAGTGGCTCAAGGCTGGGTCTGGCCTGGAGTGCCTGTCCCCCGGGTGGTCAGCTCAGGACCTCGGCCCGGCCAACCGCTGGCCACACAAACCAGGCCAGGGTCCGGCATGGGGTCTCAAAGGCCCTCCCTGCAGGGCTCCTCGGGGAGCTGCCCTCTCCACCCAGCTCCTGCCCGGCAGGCCATCTCGGTATCTGGGGCAGTGGCACTGGAGGGCCGAGGCCCCCTGGCCTGAGGGAAGTCGGGACTGCACGGTCTTGGGTCTCCGCTGCCCAGTGCCCCGAAGAAAGCAGCTGTGGTGTGAGGTGTCTTCACATCCTCCCAGGAGGGTGAGGCTCCAGCCCCCACGGTTACAGGCAAAGCATCAGGCGTGATTCTAGCCAGGTTCCCGGGAGCCCCCAGACCAGGCAGCAGCCGTCCAGGACCCTCCTTCCTATCCCCTCCTCAGACCCGGCCTGTGTGACCTGCTATAGGGAGTCCTGGGGTTCTGTCCGATCCTCAGCTGTCCTGCAGGAGGACCCTGGGCAGTGACAAGGACGAAGCCACTCCCACGGGTCTTTGGAGCTGGGCCACTATCGCCTGACTCACCCCTGGCGCCCCTCCTCTCTCACTTCAGGGTCCCTGTGCAGCCGTTTCTTGTTTCAGGCAGAGTCGCTCTGTCCATCCATCATCCAACCCCCTGCAGACATGTTGGGAACGAGGTGCCAGGGGACAATGACAGAGCACCCTTTGCTGCACTCCCCCTTCTGTGCCCAGGGAGGCCACCCTCAGAAGAGCACACACACCCCCACCCCTTGGGCTGAGAAGCCGAGGTGGAGGGTCCAGGCACCAGCAGGGAGCTCAGGGTTCCACCGGCCAACTGGGGGGCCTGAGTGGGACAGGAAGTGACTTGAAGCTTCCGTTGTGTGGGGTGGCCAATGGGTACTGGCCTGTGGGCCTCTGTCCAGGGCCTCTGTTCCGCATGTTGGGTGCCTGGTCCTCCCTGAGGCCCCTGGCCCTGCTTGGCCACCTGGAGAAGGGCCTCTTGCCAAAGCACCCAAAGGCTGGTCCTTCCTTCCGAGCCCACTTGTCCCTGGGCCTCCGCTCGGCCTCAGCGGTGCACCTGCTCAGGTGTCCCCTGAGGCCTGGCATTTGCTGGAGCACCTCTTCCGGAAAACAACTTCCTCCTGAGGCCCCGGAGGGAATTGGAGCTGAAGAACCTTTGCCCAGGCCCAGCCCTGTCCTCAAAGGCCTCCCCTGCTCCCCGCACACCTGTTCCCGCTCTTCCAGCCTCACAGCCTTGCCCCGGGGAATTCTGTCCGCCCCCCTCCACTCTCCAGGGCCTCAACCCGTCCTGGTCCTGCGGAACCCTGCCCGCCCTCTCCCTGAGGCCAGAGTGTGTGTGTGTGCGCGCGCGCGCGCGCGCGCGCATCCTCTCCCAGGGGGCCCCCAGGCCAAGCCCAGAAAAGACGCAGAGCAGGGGGGCAGGTGGGCCGGGGCTCAGGACACCGTTCACGGGGCTCGGGAGCGGGGGGCTGGTGAGAACAGCTTCTCAAGTTTTTCTGCAAACGAGCACGTGAGTGGCAGCTGGCCGGAAACGAGGGGTTGGCGATTTTTTGCTGGTTTGTTTTTTAAGAAGAGAAAGAAGCAACTTGTTGCTGGTGCAAGGCGGGGGGAGCGGGGCTTCCATGGAGCAGGGAGATTCCTCGGTTCTAAATTCGCCATTAAAGAGGGAGCCCCACCCTCCACCCGGTAAAAGCGGCACCGAGATGGAGTTCCGGCGCCCCTGCCCCCGGCCCCGGCCCGGGACACGCCCCGCCCCCAGTGTGCGGCCACGCCCACACAAAGACCACGCCCCCTGTTCCACCTTTACTGCTGGCAGCTCCGCCCCGCGGCCCAGTCCGCCCACCAGCACCGCCCCGGTCTGGGCGGGCACCCGCCCCCCGCCCCCCCCCCCCCGTACGCTTCCCGCTGTGAGACCCACCCCTGTCTGTACCCACGGAGGCCTCCGCTGGCTTGGGTCTATTTGCTTAAAGAGTAACTGGAGGCCTTTCTCCGGAACCAGAGGGGGCCCAGGCTCTGGAGGGGCCGGCACTCCGCGAGGCTGGCTGGGGATCGCTGGGCCAGGGACGGTGGGACTCACACTTCACCTTCCATGATGTTAGAAGCGGGGCAAGTCCAGAAGCCGGCGATTCCACTGCGACCCGCCATGTGGTCGCAGGAGGGGACCCGTCCTGGTCCCCAGTTGGAGGGCGGAGGGCAGAGGGCGGAGGGCAGAGGCCGCCTGCAGCCTCCTTCCCTTCCCCGAGGCCCAGCGTCTGGGTCTGACTGCTGCCAGTCGGAGAGGGCGGAGGGTCTGTGGAGCGAGGGCGAGGCTGCCCCTCCGCAGGGTTTCGGCTGTGCTGGTGGGTCCTCTTGGGGCCGTGCCGTCTGAAAGGCCGAGTGTGGATGGAATGAGACCTGAGCTGGTCAGCAGGGGGACTAGTAGTGCAGTGTCCAACCTTGGGCAAGAGGGCTGGGGTGGGGTCAATGGCCCCGAAAAGTTGGGAGAGCTCAGGGCACAGTAGGGGTGGAGTGCTGTGGACACTCTGGCCAGCCTGAGGGCCCCCAGAGCAGGGTTTGCACCAACGCTGGCTTGAGTCAGTCCAGCAGGCCCACCAAGGGTCACCAGACACCATTCTGGGGATGGGTCACCCCCAGCAGGGAGGCCGGCTGGGGGCCGGCCCTCTCTTGGCCTCTAGCAGTCAGAGGTCGGGTCCAAGGTCAGGAGCAGAATGCCAGGTGGCGGCGGGACAGGGGCCTGAAGGGAGGACCCTCTTTGCCGCCCTCCACCACCACCCCCGGGGCTTCTCAAATGGATCTGTGCCACCTGCTGACCCTGCCCTCCCCCCCCCCCCAGCCTGTCCTGGACTCTGGGCCCAAAGCCCCAGGTGACCCAGGTTCTGCCATCAGCAGTCCCCTCCTCCCGGCCACAGAGGGTCTCTGAGCAGTGGTTCTAGGTCTTCCTGCAGAACCCACAGAACACATCTGGCCTGGGAGCCGGTGCACAGCACAGGTGCTGCCGTGACCCTAACGCCTCAGAAAGCAGTGCCTGCCCTGCTGGCCCCTGTGTACCCCTGTGGGCCTTGCCTGTTCCTTCCTAGCCTGTACAAGCCTTTTTAAAAATACGTGTTTAGATTGATTTTGGAGAGAAAGGGAGAGGGATAGAGAAACATCGATGAGAGATATCCATCAATCGGCTGCCTCCTGCACTCCCCCTACTGGATGGAGTCTGCAACCCAGGCATGTGCCCTGACTCCGAACCCAACCGGTGCCTCTTGGTTCCTGGGTCGATGCTCAATGGCTGAGCCACGCTGGCCTCCTGTGGGCTGGCCGGGGTGACTTTGGGGTGCAATTCCCTTTGAGGTTAACGCGAACCTTCAGCGGCACCGGATTCTTCTCCAGGCGGATTCACTGTCCAAACTTCCCCTCCGGACACCAGCCCTCCCTCCCCCCAGGTCCGGGGGCAGCGGACATGCGATTCCTTTCGCCAAACTTTTCTTCTCAGACACAAAACAAGAAGCATCAGCCCTGCGTCCCCATGTGTTCACTCCACCCGGGTCTTTGTAACGCAGTGGCCCCCTGACCCCGGGGCAGGAAAAGGCCGGGGACCTGCCAGGCCCCGGTGCATCGCCCTGTCCCAGGGCCCGGAGGAACCCTGGCCGCCGCCCCCGCCGCGCCCCCTCCTTTGGGCCAATCGCCCGACAGGAGCCGCTATAGAATGCCCGCCCCGGCCCCGCCCCACCATACGGCCCCGCCCCCTTTGGCCCCGCCCCCGCCGCGCGCTCCAGCCCCGGGCCCTCCGGTCTCTGCCCGCAGTTGACAACGCCATGGAGCTGGGGCTCGCGGGCCGCCGGGCGCTCGTCACCGGGGCGGGCAAAGGTGGGCCGGGACGGCCGGGGCGGCCGGGGCGCGGGGAGGGCGGCGGGCCGAGGGCGCCCCTCTGAGCCGCGCTCCCCGCAGGCATCGGGCGCAGCACGGTCCAGGCGCTGCACGCGGAGGGGGTGCAGGTGGTGGCCGTGAGCCGGACCCAGAGCGACCTGGACAGCCTGGTCCTCGAGGTACGGGGCCGCCGGGTCCTCGCCCAGCGGGCAGCCGGCAGCGGGCGGGCCCGAGGGTGGCCTCACGCGCAGACTCCGTGGGCTCCCGGCGGCCTCGCAGGGATGGCGACGCCTCCTCCTGGGCTCGGAAGGAAGCAGAAATGGCTGCCTTGCGGGCCCTGGGCCGGAGGCGGGGGCCGAGGCGGGAGGGCGGGAGGCTCCTGGTCCCCAAGCTCTCCGCGGCCCTGAGGCCACGCCAGCGCCCTCCCCGCTTCCTCAGCATCCGGGATTCTGAACCCGAAGATGGTGGCTAGCTGCTGGGGGACCTCTCCCCCCGCTTCTATGGGTCTGAGAGGTCAGCTGCACCCAGCCCCTTCCTGGGAGACACCTCCCCCCGCCCCTGTGGGTCTGAGAGGTCAGCTGCACCCAGCCTCCTTTCCTGGGGGACCCCTACCCACACCCCTGTGGGTTGAAAGGTCAGCTGCACCCAGCCTCCCTTCCTGGGGGGACTCCTTCCCCCGCCCCTGTGGGTCTGAGACGTCAGCTGCACCCAGCCCCCTTTCCTTGTGGAGCAGAAGTCCCCTGTGCCCCTTCTCAGGCAGGGACACCCTGATTGCTGCGCCCCCCGCATGAGCGCACAGTGTCCCCCCATGATCACGGTGCCCCCCCCCCATGAACACAGTGTTCCCCCATGAACACAGTGCCCCGGGGTCCAGCCCGTGTGCGTGGACCTGGCGGACTGGGAGGCCACGAAGCTGGCGCTGGGCGGCGTGGGCCCCGTGGACCTGCTGGTGAACAATGCCGGCGTGGCGCTGCTGCAGCCCTTCCTGGAGGTCACGCAGGAGGCGTTTGACACGTGAGCCCCTGGGGGTGGAGGGCCCCCGGGCGGGAGGATCGCCCCCAAAGCAGCAGCCCAGCCCCTGACCAGGCCCCATCTGCCTCCAGCTCCTTCGAGGTGAACCTGCGGGCCGTTATCCAGGTGTCGCAGGTGAGCTGTCCCAGGCGAGCCGCCCCGGCAGGAGGGAGACCAGAAGGGGGACCGGGTAGGAGACGCCCCGCCTCACCTTCTCTGCCCTTCCAGATCGTGGCCCGCGGCCTGATTGCTCGTGGGGCCCCAGGGTCCATCGTGAACGTGTCCAGCCAGGCCTCCCAGCGGCCACTGACCAACCACAGCATCTACTGTGAGTGCCCTGGCTGCACCCCACCCCCACCCCCAGGCTGCAGCTGGCTGGCGCCACTTACACGATCCCTCCTCATAGGTGCCACCAAGGGTGCCATGGACATGCTGACCAAGGTGATGGCTCTGGAGCTTGGACCTCATCAGGTGGGCCCTCAGGGGTGACCCCATCATTGGGTGCCCGGGGCCCCCAGCCCACCGTGCTGAGCCCCCCTGCCCCTGCACAGATCCGTGTGAACACAGTGAACCCCACTGTGGTGATGACGCCCATGGGCAAGGCCAACTGGAGTGACCCCCTGAAGGCTAAGGCCATGCTGGACCGGATCCCGCTGGGCAGGTTTGCAGGTGAGTCAGGGGAGGGTGTATGGGGGGCGGGGCACAGGCCTGCCTGGGTGAGGAGGGAGGGAGGGAGCTCCCCTCACCACCACCACCACCACCACCACCCCACCACCCCCAACTGCCCGCAGAGGTGCAGAACGTGGTGGACGTCATCCTTTTCCTGCTGAGCGACCGCAGCAGCATGACCACGGGCTCCTCTGTGCCGGTGGACGGGGGCTTCCTGGCCACCTGAGCCCCCACCTCACAGCCCTGCTCCCTGCTGAGCCCTGTTCTCCCCTCCGCCCCATCCCCCCAATAAACACCATCTCCTGCTTAGTCCGTGCCGGTTCCTGGGTTGTGGGCTCTGGGCCCCTGGGCTGTGGACTCTGGGCCCCTGGACGGTGGGTGGGTGGCCAGGGCTAGGGCTGGGTATGGAGGGGTCCCAAGTGGGAGATAGCTGTTCACTGCGGGTCCCAGACAGGTGGCATTTTTAGACGTGGCCACCTTGCCGGCAGAGGCTGGAACCTTTCCAGAGGTGGGACCTTCCACTGAGTTTCCGTAGTTACTAACCGTGGCTGTTTGAGAACCCAGTGGCAAAGTTCCTGAAACCTGGCAGCTGGCTCTGCAGACCAGGGAGCCCTCTCCAACCACGGCCTTCGACCACGGGCTGCCTGGAGCAGTGCCCGTGGCCGGGGGTGAAGTCCGGGCCCCTGGACCATGGCTCCGGGCTGCCGGGTCTCACCCCCCATCGTCCCCCACCATCCGACCTCCTGCGTCCCCGCTGGCTGCCCCGCCCCCTCGCCGTGCTGACCTCTGCACCTGTCTGCCTGGGTCCTCACCTGGGTGCCCGCCCTCCTGACTCAGCGCCACCTCCACAAACAGGGCTCTGCCTGGCCCCCCACACCTGGAGCCTCTGTGCCCCTCCCGCAGGCCCACCACCAGCACAGGGCTTTCTGCCCAGCCGGGGGCCAAACACACTTGCTCCCACCTCCCTCTGGGCCGCGCTTTGGGATTCGGGTGTGGCAGCAGGCTCACGCCCCTGCTCCAGGGCGAGTGGTTAGAGGCAGCAGATGCTGGAGAACATTTATTGTATAAAATAAAACAGGTTGCCCTTTCCGGGCACATGGACGGAACACCCGCCCCCCTACCCGCACCCCCCCTCCCCCCCCCCCGCCAGCCAGGGAAGCCCATCCTGGGGCTGCCCTGCACCCACTCCTGCAGCTTGAGGGAGACCCCGCTCCCTCCCAGCCTCCCGCGGGCCAGGGCAGGCTGGAGCCGTGCCCCCACAGAGGAGGCAGCGAGGCTGAACCCCACCGCCCCAGCCCACTCCATGCTTCTAACCCCTCCCCACCCTCTGTACCCCCCCCACAGCAGACTCAGACACAGGACAGCTCAACACAACAGCAGACACGGGGTGTGGGGGGGGCGTCCCCAGGCCGGGCTAGAAGACGGTGCACTTCTTCCCCGGCTTCTTCACGGGGGGCGGGCACAGCACCGCCCGGATGGCCTCGTCGAACACTGTCTTCAGGCCGCGCTGGGTCAGGGCGGAGCACTCCAGGTACTTGACGGAGCCTGGGGGCCCGGGGACAGGAGAGTGAGGCAGGAGGGCAGTGTGTGTGTGTGTGTGTGTGTGTGGGGGGTGTCTGCAGGCCTGGGGGCCCGGGGAGAGGAGAGTGAGGCAGGAGGGCAGGGAGGACAGGGGGTGCCTACAGGCCTGGCCAAGCCCACTCACCGATCTCCCGCGCCATGGCCAGGCCCTGCGGGTAGGTGATGGGCGCCAGCTTCTTGTCCCGCAGCCGCTCGATGGTGTCCTTGTCGTCCCGGAGGTCCAGCTTGGTGCCCACCAGCAGGATGGGCGTGTGGGGGCAGTGGTGCCGCACCTCCGGGTACCACTGTGGGGAGGGAGGCTCTGACCCACCCCTCAGGGGCTTCCCTGGAGCCTGCCCCGGAGAGAGCGGGGCGTGGCCACCCCCGGGCCCCTGCCCCGTGGCCCCCAGACCCATCCTCAGCCCTTCCTGCTTCACGGGCGACCCCTTGGTTTAGTGGGGGGCAAGAATCCCCAGCCGGGCCCTAGCCAGTATGGTTCATGGGGCTGAGGGGTTCAGGGTTCGATTCCAGTCAGGGGACAGGCCCGGGTTTCGGGCTCAATCCCCCATAAGGTGCCTGCAGGTGGCAGCCAAACAATGATTCCCTCTCATCGTCGATGTTTCTCTCTCCCTCTCCCTCTCCCTTCCTCTCTGACATCAATAAAAATATAGTTTAGCCGAAACCGGTGTGGCTCAGTGGATAGAGCGTCGGCCTGCGGATTCAAAGGTCCCCAGGTTTGATTCCAGTCAAGGGCATGTACCTTGGTTGTGGGCACATCCCCAGTAGGGGGCGTGCAGGAGGCAGCTGATCAATGTTTCTCTCTCGATGTTTCTAACTATTCCTCTCCCTTCCTCTCTAAAAAAAACAATAAAATGTATTTTAAAAATATACATATTTTTGGGGAAAAAATATATATTTTAAGGAATCCCCAGGCGGACACTTCCAGGCCTATTAGGGCCTCCCAGCTGGGGCCCCTCTCCTCTCTGAGAGCTCTGCTCACCACCCTGCCCAGCCCTGTACCCCATCCCCCCACCCTATACCCCATCCCCCCGCCCTGTACCCCATCCCCCAGCCCTGCAAACCCCACACCAAGCAAAAAGGGCACCTCCTCTATCTCCAGAGGACCATAGCCTGGGTGAGTCTTCAAGCCAGAGACCCTGTCCCATCGGAGCAGGCCCCCAGGCCCCCCCTCCCCTCCACAGGCCCCAGGCCCCGGCCCCCCAGCCTGGCCCTACCTTGGCTCGGACATTCTCGAAGGAGGCCGGGCTCACCAAGGAGAAGCAGATCAGGAAGACATCCTTGGGAGGGAGGAAGGAAGGCATGCCCAGGTGGAACTGGCCAAGGAGTTCCTGTCCCCCACCCCTGGGACCGCAGGGGACCTCTCCCCCCTACCCCCCCCCCCACCACCACCTACTGTTTGGGGATAGGACAGTGGCCGCAGCCGGTCGTAGTCTTCCTGCCCTGCCGTGTCCCACAACCCCAGGTTCACCGGCTTCCCATCCACCATCACATTGGCTGAGTAGTTGTCGAAGCTGCAGGGACAGGAGGGAGCTCGGCCTGTGGCTCCCGGGAGCCTCTGTCCCACCTGGAGCCCGCCCACCCCTGTGCCCCCCAGCCCAGCACTCACACGGTGGGGATGTACTCCCCGGGGAAGGCGTTGGTCGTGTAGCTGATGAGCAGGCAGGTCTTCCCCACGGCGCTGTGGACGGAGGGCAAGCCCACGTGGCCCCCAGGCCGCCCGGCCCCCCTGCACCGCCCACGGGGCCCCGTGCCCAGGGAGGGGCCTGGGGGTCCCAGCAAGGAGCATCCTCAGCGACCTCGGGCTGGGGGAGGAGGACCTGGGAGGCGGGCCCAGGGCAGGGCGGTGGGTGCGGGAGGGAGGGGCCGGCTAACGGTGCAGCCCGGGTGAGGCGCCCCCCCAACCCCCGCCCCGCATGGGAAGCCGGGTTGCAGCCCGGTCCGATCCTGGAGCATCAGGTGGGCCTGGCGGGAGGCCTCGCCCGGGAGCCGAGAGCCGGAGCCGGGACCCCGCCCCGCCGCGCCCTCCGCCCGGCCGCACCCTCCAGCCGCGAGCCCCGCCAGCCGGGCCGCCCCAGCCCCGTCCCGCGCGCCACGCGCACTCACCCGTCGCCGACCACCACGCACTTGATGGCCTGCATGGGCGCGGGCCGGGCGGGCGCGGGGCCGGGAGCTGCGGAGAAACGCCCGCGCCGCAGCGGCCGCGGACCCAGCCGAGCGCCGAGCCGAGCGGCCGGAGACAGCCGAGCGCCGCCGAGTGTGGGGCGCGGAGACAGCCGAGCGCGGCCGCCGGGGGGCGCGGGTTTTCCGGAGAACGGAGTGGGTGCGGGACGCGGTGCCCCCTCCCCCGCCTGTCCTTGAGACCCGCCCTCCCCTCACCGCTCAGGTTCGAGCACGGCCCCGCGCTCAGGGCTCCCCGAGGCGGCGCGACCCCGGCTACGGGGCAGCCGGGCCGGCGATGGTGCACATGCTGGGCGGTCCGCGTGCGCTTGCTGCCGCCGGGGAGCCCGCTCCCAGCCTGACCGCCTTTCGGGGAGACACGGGGAACTGGGGTGTTTGCTATCGCCAGTCCCCCACCCAAGGGGCACCCAGCAGCACCCCAGGGTCTTCCCTGCGGGGGCCAGCCGGTCTCCGAGAGCCTGGGGGGCACAGGCTGATGGGGAGGAAATGCCCAGCGGGGAGCATGTATCACAAAGTGAAAAAGTTCTTTATTTGAAAACACCCCTGAGTGAGCGGCCGCGGTTACATTGCGGGGCGCCAGGAGGGAGGCTGGAGGGTTCCCCTCGAACCCGCACGTTTTCCCAGGCGCACGTGTCTGGGGGGAGGCGGCGGAGCAAGGGAAGGGGCGCCGGCCACTCCGGCCTGTTGGGCCCCGCGGGGTGAGCCGAAGCGCGGACCGTCCTGGCACCGAACCCCTCCCCCGGCACAGCCAGACGCCACCTTCCGGCCGCTCCTGGGGCCTCTCGGCCTCCCCTCACTTCTGGGGGCTCGGGGCCCTCACGGGGGACCCCTGCACGTAGGCCAGGACCGCGTTTTGTAAGAAGCTGGCCCGCTGGGCCTCCTCCTCCCGGATGCGCGCGATCTCCGCCTCCCGCAGCCGCAGCTTCTCGCGGAGGCAGGCGTTCTCGCTCTCCCGGTCCAGCAGCGCCTCGCGGTGGCCACTCGCTGTCACTGCGGGGGAGGAGGCTCAGGGCCCGGGCATCAGCCCCTCCGAGGGCCACAGAGAGGCCGCGTGGGGTTTGGAATCCCATCGGGACCTCTCAGAGCCCAGACCTCGTCCCAGCCCCGCCCCGACCTTTGATCAGCGAGACCGGGTCCTGCAGGGCCGCGTGGGGGGCTGGGGCGCGGCTCACCTCTCAGCTGGCGCTCCAGGGCTGCCACCTTTTCCTTAAGCGCCTCCTGGGCAGCCAGCTCCGCCTGCAGGCGGCCGATCTGCTCCTGGAGCTCCACCCGCACCCTGGTCACCTCCGCCACCTTCTCTTGGTCCTTGTTGCTCAGCTCCTGCCAGGCACGGGGGTCAGAGGACAACGGGGAAGAGGGGGGGGGCCGGGCACACCGGAAGCCCCCCAAGTCCCCGTTACCTGCTGCAGCTCCTCCTGGCGCCGCCTCAGCGCCTCCACCTGCAGGCCCAGCTGGCTGCCCCGCGCCTGGGCCTCCGCCACCATCTGCCTCTGCTGCAGGCAGGTGCCCTGCGCCTCGTCCCGCGCCTGCGCCATCAGCCGCAGCTTCTCCTCCAGGTGCACCAGGCGCTGCTGCTGCAGGTGCCCGAGGGCTGGTGAGTGCGGGGCGCAGGGCCTGCCTGTGGCCCTGGGGTGTGGTCCCCGCTGGTGCCCAGGGACCACACCGGCAGCAGCGAGGAGCGACCCCTATCCAACCTGGGAGCTTTCACTTGAATAATGTAGTCAGTCAGTGCGCCTTCGCTCGGGGCTGCGTTCCATCCAAACGGGCTCAACCCGGCCGAGGGTCGATGGCCTTCCCCACCTAACTCCTCCCCCGCCCCTCCTAACCCCTCCCCCACCTGACCCCTCCCCTCCCGACTCCTCCCTCCTAACTCCTCCCCCTCCCCTCCTGACTCCTCCCCCAACTGGGCATGGCATCAATGCGACAATGGTCCGTTCTGACTGCTCCCCCACCTGCACCCCTGGAGCTCCTGTCTCCTCGCCTTCCTGACCCCTGACCCCTGACCCCGTCTCCCTCTGCAGCCCGGGCCTCACCTCCTCCAGGCGTACTTGGTTCTTGGCCTTCATGAGCTCCTCCTCGGCCCGGCCGCGCTCACTGAGGGCCGCCGCCTTCGCTCGTCTCAGCTCCTGCGGCACAGAGACCCTCTGGCCCTCCACCAGCCGGCTCTGCCCGCCGGGGGAGGCTTCCTCGGCTGAGGAGCGCCCACGCCCCCTCACCCAGTCCCTCTGGGCTCACAGAGGGTCCCCGAGACCACGGGTGGGCACCCAGCCCGGCCTGTGCTCACCTCCTCCAGGGACAGCCGGGCGGCCTCCAGCCTCTGCACCCGCTCCTGCAGGGCCCGCTCGCTGTCCTCCAGGTGGCGTGCCATGTGCTCCGCCTGCCCGGGTGCAGGGGAACGGGGCTATGGGGCTGGCTCCCAGCTCCCCCCGCCTTGCCTCCGCCCCCCGTGGGACCCTGACCCTGGGACGCAGGGGGATCTCGGGGACCCTGTTCCTTCCAAGGGGCTGCCCTGAGGTTCTCAGGAAGCAGAGATGGAGGGCACCTCCCAGCGCCACACCCCGACGGCAGGGAGCCCACGGCAGCCTGTCCTGTGGCCCCCCATGTGGACGGGGGCCCTCTAGATCCTGGTGAGGAGGTTCTGGGTCTGGCATTGGCTGGGGCGGGCGGAAGGCTGCCACCTAGCACCCCAAGGGAGTGAGGGGAGCCTGGGCAGGGGTGTTCCTTGGGGATGTCAGGGTGCTCTGAGGCACCTGCAGGCCCCAGGCGGACAGTGGGGTGCGGGCGGCCCCGGGCGGACAGTGGGGTGCAGGCGGCCCCGGGCGGACAGTGGGGTGCAGGCCCTGGGCGGACAGTGGGGTGCAGGCCCCGGGCGGACAGTGGGGTGCAGGCCCCGGGCGGACAGTGGGGTGCAGGCCCCGGGCGGACAGTGGGGTGCGGGCAGCCCTGGGCGGACAGTGGGGTGCGGGCGGCCCCGGGCAGACAGTGGGGTGCAGGCCCCGGGCGGACAGTGGGGTGCAGGCCCTGGGCGGACAGTGGGATGCAGGCCCCGGGCGGACAGTGGGGAGAGCGCGAGGCCAGACGACGCCACGAAGGAGGCACCTCCTTGGCGCGCAGCTGCTCCGCGTCCTCCAGGCTCTGCCGAGACCTCTTCTTCTCCAGTTCCAGGCGCTCTGGGGGCAAAGTAAGGCATGGACCAGCTCCCTGGGCCCCCGTCCCCAGGACTCCACCCACCCGCCCTGGGCCCCGCCCCCGTCTCCGGGCCCCAGCTGGTACCCACCCTCCGCCTGTACCACCCGCATCCTCAGCTCGGCTGCTGTGTTGGTCAGCTCCTGCTTGGCCAGGAACAACTGCTCCTGCTGCGACTTCACTTTCCGATCCAGGTCCTCCACCTGGAAAGCCAGCTCCGTGGGGGATATGCTCCGCCTGGCCGCACCCCTCTGCCTGGTTCCTCTGCCCGGCCCCCAACCCTCTGCCCGGCCCGCACCCCTCTACCTGGTTCCGCAGAAGCAGGTTCTTCTCGTTGGCCGCAGAGAGGTCTCGGAACAGCTTAGACTCCCGCTCTGCAGCTTCCTGGGGGTGAGGTGGGGTAGGACACCGGTGATCGGCCACCTGCTGCCACGAGCCCCTCACCTGCGCCGCCTCACGCCCACCCACCTGCTGCTCCAGCCTGCGCTCCTTGGCCAGCTTCTGTGCCAGGCTCTGCTGCTCCTGCCCCGCCGTGGCCAGGAGCTCCCCCAGGTCCTGGGCCTTCTGCTCCGACAGAGTCAGGGCGGCCTCGGTCATCTGCAGCCTGCAGGGGGGCACGTGCACCCCTCCGTGAGCCCCGCCCCGGCCTCCCCTCCGCCTTACGAAAGCCGCCTGTTCTCACTTTCCCCAGCCTCCATCCTCCGCTCCTCCAAGAAGCCTTCTGGGGTTACCGCCACCTTTGCTTTATGCACAGAACTCGGGTCCGTGTCTGCGCCCCCTCCTCTGTCCCGTGGGCCTGTCTCACGTGTCCCGGAGCCTCCCTCCCTCCGCCTGCCCTCCCTCCACTCACTTGGCCTTGAGGGCGTTGATGATGGAGTGCCTCTCATCCAGGGCCTCCTGCAGCTGTCCCACTCGAGTCGCCGATGCCCTTTGGGCGGATAGAGGGGGTCAGGGAACCCAGAGGCCACCCTCCAGCCCCTGGGGCAGCGCCCTTTCTCCTGCACCCACCACACCCGGGACACTGGGCTGGGGAGTGCTGTGCTGCCTGCACCTGCGCCAACGTCGCTGAGAGCAGACGCCGCCACCTCACTCGTGAGCAGGTGATGAGGAGCCGGTGAGAAGGCTCTGGCCAGGCCACCCCACCCCCCAGGTCAGAGGCACAGCCCGACCCCTGGGCACCCCTGTGGAGCCCAGCTCACCTGCTGCTCCTGGCCATCTCGTCTCGCTGCTTATCGATGGTCTCCATCAGGTCCAGAAACTGAGGACGGAGACGCCAGAGCCGGACTCGGTGGGAAGGAGGCCCCCCCCACCCCCCACCCCCGCGGCCCCAGGAGCGGGACTGCGGAGGGGGAGTGGGTCCCGCACAGGGGAACCTGCTCACCTGGCTAGAGGGTCAAACCAGGGAAGCAGCGCCAGGCCAGGCGTCGGTCACTCAGAGAGGGTCCAGGGCCCAAAGGAAGGGCTGGAGGGGGGGGCAGGGCGGGGCCGGGGGCCGTCAATCACATAGCCAGGCCAGGGCCAGAGGGAAGTCAATCACACAGCCAGGGCGGGGTCAGGGGGGCTGTTAACCACGCAGCCAGGGCGGGACCGGGGCCGTCAATCACACAGCTAGGGCGGGGCTAGGGGGACCGTCAATCACACAGCCAGGGCGGGGCCGGGGGCCTGTCAATCACGCTGCCAGAGCAGGGTCAGGGGGCCGTCAATCACACAGCCAGGGCGGGGCCAGGGGGCGTCAATCACGCAGCCAGGGCGGGGCCAGGAGCTGTGTCAAGAGGCACCTGCTCACCTGCTTGGACTTTTCCTCCCGCAGGTTCCGCACCTCCTTGCTGAGCACGCGGGTGCGGGCCCGGTTCTCCCGGACGGTGGCCTCCCGTTCCTGGTTATGCTCCATGGCTTGCTCTGTGGGAAGGCGCCGAGTAAACTCACAGGGGCGGCACGGCTCAGCCCGGCCCCGGCTCAGAAGCCAGCGGCCCGAGGAGCAGGCCTGTGCGGGTCAACGGCTCACCCACAGCCATGCAGTCGCCCAGGGCACTGGGGGCTGAGAGGCCTCAGCACCGGTGTAGGGGGGCGCCAGACACGGGGTGGGGGGGCACACACAGAGAGAGGCATTTGTCCTCCGTTCCCGAGGTCAAAGGCCATGGTATGACTCTCAAGGGGTGAGCTCCGTGCTCTGGGAAGACCTGGGCCGGATGTGGAGGGGGACCAGGTGGGAGGGGCCCTGGTGTCAGGAGTAATGACAACAGCGGGGGTGACTCAGAGTCAGGCCCAGCAGGAGGCGGTGAGGTAGCTGTGCAGGGATCCAGGCGAGTGGGAACCCTCGACAGCTGGCGGGACGAAGAGCCTCAGGGAATGGTGGGGGCTCTGCTGGGCCCGTGGCTCAGACATGCGCGGCCGTGAATTCAGGGGTGGCGGGGACACATGCCACCAGAGGGAGCAGCTCGGCCGACAGGGCAAGCAAGGCCCAGGCAGGCCACACTGCCTGCCTCAGCTTCCTCATCGGTGAAATGGGTGACCACCCTGGGGGATCTAAGAACCGAATGAGCAGATCCCAGGAGCAGCTCTCGCTCTGTTTTTAATGGAGGAACACCCCCTCCCTCAGAAGCGTGACCTCAGTCACGTTACAGTCCAACAGCTCCAAACGGGGTCCCCGTACCCACGGCTCTGAGGACGTCGCTGGGCACGCTGTTGCCGGCCAGCTCCAGCCGCCACAGGCTCCTGTTGCTGGGGAGACAGCTCGAGAGGGCCCGGCCGCCCAGGAGCCCGATGTTGTTCCAGCGCAGATCTGGGAGAAAACCTCATCACCTCGGGAGCCGGCCCAGCCAGGCTGCTTCCTTCGAGGGGGGTCACCAACAGGCAGGAGCCCGGCGCAGCTCACCCAGCCTCCGACCCCAGCCCTGGGTGCCCGGGACAGAACCACAGAGGTGGCAGGAGGGCCAGGGAGCCAGCCGCAGGGCCTCACCCAGCTGCTGGAGGCTGGTGTTGCCCTTCAGGGCCAGGGCCAGCTCCTCCGCGCCCTGGTGGCTGATCTGGTTGTTTCGAAGGTCCAGCTGCCGCAGGGTGAGGTTGCCCGCCAGCGCCCGGCAGAAGGTGGCAAAGGCCTCTTCCCAGGCACCCAGGTTGTTCCACTCCAGGGTGAGGCTGCAGGAGGGGTCGAGGGGCACCTGCTCCCATGAGGTCCCTGGGGCTCGAGGGGGGTGCAGGCCCGGGGGCGTCTGTGGCAGGAAGTCTGGAGCCGCGTGTGTAACCTGTACCCGCCTAATCCCCACGGACGGGTGGCAAACAGGGGCAACTGGCTGGAAGGTGTGAACCCTCAGGGCAGAATCCAGCCCTAAAGGCTCAGAGAAAGGGGGTGGGAAGGAGGGGGTGCCGGGCATCACCTTACCTCTGAATGGACTTGTTCTGTCGGAGGAGTTTTCCCAGAGCCTCAGCCCCTCTGGCCTGAAGATTGTTGCCCTGGGAGACAGGAGGAGGCAGACCCGTAGTCAGTCGGACACAACCCCCAGGGTCCTGGTCAGGCGGTGGGTGAGGCCAGGCTTCGAGCTTTCTGCCTGCAGTGGGCCACCTGGGCCGGTCCCTCTGGAACTCACACCCCCACCCTCAGCACGGGCGCGCGCACACACACACACACACAAACACACACAGAACCCCCAGGACATAGTGATGCTCTGTGCCAACGGTTCTTACAGCCACGGCCCAGACCCCAGGTCGCAGGAGCACCCACTTCCTCCCCCTCGGCAGGTCCCCTCACCTTCAGGTCCAGGAGCCGTAGAATGGTGTTGGCACACAGCCCCTGGAGAAGCAGTGTGGCCCCTGTAAGGGGGCAGGAAGTCACTCTTTGCCCTTGGGGCCCTACACGGGCCCCATCTTGGGAGACCTCCCCAGACTCCTGGGAGGGAAGCCAGTCCAGGCAGCTCCCCACCAGTGAGGTTCAGGCCATTAGCCAGGAGCCCCATCCTGCGTTAGGTTTGAAATACCCACAACCTCTGCCCAGCATAGAGCAAGGCCGCCAACCAGCACCCTGGGCTCTCCTAAGGCTTCTTGGTTACAAAGAGCAATGCCCTCTTGCCCCCAAGCTTGCAGAAGGGACCTCGGTGCCTGCTTTAGCTCCAAGGCCCAAGAGGAGGAACCTCCAAGGTCTCTATCGGGACTTGAGGACCCAGCGCATGCGGCCGTGGAGCAGCGGGACAGAGGGAGGCCGCGGAGGCACAGGGCTCGGAATGCCAGGGCTACCCTGGCCCGCCGCCCACCTTCCTCGCTCAGCATGCAGTCGCTCAGGACCAACTCGGTCAGTTGGACCTCCTTGGGCAGCAGCGCGCCCAGCGCCCTGCAGGTGTCCAGAGTCAGGCTTTGCGTGGCCAAGTCCAGCCGACCCCGCGGCAGGTCGTGCAGTCGCTGCAGCACGGACTCCTGGGGCTCGGCGCCCCCCTCCCTGCACAGCCGGCTGTAGGAGCGCAGGAACTCCTCCATGTTCCCGGGCAGCCGGCGGGGCGCCTCCGCGCGCCACGAGAGCCAGACCCCACCGTCTTCAGAGTCAGGGCCAGCTCCCTGGGGTACAACGCATGGGCTCTCTAGATGAGAGGCCCCAGATGGACAGGGGTGGCATGTGGCCGGCGCGGGGCCGGGTCGGGAGTCACACGTCCTCGAGACCCCAAACCTCGCGCATCGCACCGCGCGGCCCCCGCGGAGCCTCGGTATCCAGGAAGAGCAGGGTGCGCCGGAACGGCTGGCGGAACTACAACTACCAAAAGGCTTTGCGGAGAAAGGGTGCTTCTCATTGGCCAATGAGGGAGAAAGGGCGGGTGCGCGCTCTGGGAGGCCAGCCCAAAGTCGAGGCAACACGCTCCGAGCCAATGGGAGGGGACGGAGGCGGGGCTTCGGAGTGCGCGCTCCGGTATGAATGGCTGGAGGCGCGTGGGTGGGGTCAAAAGTGGGGCGCGCTTAGGGCTCATTGGCTGGGAGCGCGAGGGCGGGGCTCTGAGGAGCACACGCAGCGGTAGCAGTCATGGAGGGAATCAGCGCCTGCTTCCGGAAGGTGAGCGTTGGGGTGTGGGGGTCTGGGCGAGGCCCCGCTGCAGCTTGGTCTGGGGTTGGGATGCCACCAGCGCTACGTTAACAGCCCCGGCACAGCCAGGCCCCGTGACTTGCACCGACACAGGCTCACCCCTTAAACGCGCAGTGCCCTCGGCGATGGGGACTGGGCTCGCCCCGTATCTGGGAGGGCGGGAGCCGGTCCTGCTCTGCACCCGGCGAAGGCGGCTCAGCCCCCGGGTGCTCTGCCCTGAACCCTTGAACCAGGAAGGTGCGCCGGAGGGCCTCAGCCCGAGCCTTCCTCGTCCCCCGCCGCCCCAGGGCGGTCTCGGCCTTGCCGAGCAGAAGGCTTCTCGCTGGTTCGCCTTCCCCTCAGTCCCCTCTTCCCTGGCCCCGGGGTTAGTCGCCGAGGCAGGGGTGACTGGCAGGTGGCCGTGAGAACCCCGTTATGACAGCTGGAGAGGGGCTCTGGGTCCTCCAGCCAAGGCTCCGTCCAAGTTGGGGTCGCCATCACTGCCCCTCAACAGGGCTCTTCCCGGGAGGGCAAAGGCTGAGCCCATCCCCGGTCCCATCCCGTCCAGTGCAGGTCGCTTGTGTAGACTGCTGCTTCCCATTGGCGCAGTTTCATTGTTGGGGAAACTCCACGCAGCAGCCCGTCCCCAGGGGGCGCAGGAGCTCTTCCCGGGGGTCTGGGCGCAGATGGGGCCGCAGAGCCCTCTGGGCCCTTCCTGGTGGCTGCAGGGACCAGCAGGGGGCACCAGGCTGGCGCTCACTGCTGGAGGGGAGGCCGCCGCTGTTCCCCGAGTGGCCGGTGCTAGGTAGGTTCCTACCCTTCTGAGCCGGGCCCCACCGTTGGGCAGACCTGTGAAGGGGCCCATTATGGGCGGGGGTTGGGGGGTGAGCATAAGGCTGCCTAGGATTTCTGGAAAACTGGAGCCCTAGAGGGGCGCCTGGCACTGAGCTGCCCCCAACTGCCCAGCACCCAGTCCCCACCCTGGGAGAGGCCCCGACAGAAACCGCACCCCCCCACCCACAACTGCCTGCGGGGCCTGTGATGTCAGGTGGGGGCGGGGCCAGTCACTGTCCTGTTGGTCCCCCAGGAGCTGGTGAGCAAGCTGCTGCACCTGCACTTCAAGGACGACAAGACCAAAGGTGGGGGCCCAGTCTCGGTGAGAAGGGCAGTTGGGGCTGCAGCTGGCTCTCCAGAGACCTGGGAGGGAGTGGGAGTAGGGGACAGCACCCCCTGGCCCAGGCCGTCGTGGGAGAGGGCGCCCCATGACCTGTCTCCCTCCGCCTTGCAGTCAGTGGGGACGCGCTGATGCTCATCGCCCAGCTGCTCAAGGTCTTCGTCGTGGGTGAGCTTGCTCTGGCCCCACCTGCAGGACCTGTCTCCCCTCTGCCACACGTGGCCTGAGGCCTCCTGAGCTGCTGGCAGGCACCTGGGGCTGAGGCCCAGGGGGGCGGGGTCAGGGCCTCCAGCCTCGCCGCCTCACTCCCCCACTCCCTGTCCCCGCAGAGGCAGCTGTCCGCAGCATCAGGCAGGCCCAGGCTGAGGACCTGCCCTGCGTGGACGTGGAGCAGCTGGAGAAGGTGCTGCCGCAGCTGGTAGGTGGGCCCGGGGGCGTGTCCACTTCCTGTCCCCGAGCAGGGCTGAGCTGGGGTGGAGGTGGGGGGCCTGACCCTGAGGCTGAGCACTCTCCCACCCCCCACAGCTTCTGGACTTCTAGGGCTCCCACCGCATGGAGGCCGCGTGTCTGCACCGAGGCCACCTGTCCCACTCCCGACCCTGCCCAAGCGCCCATGTTGTCTGGCCTTTGGCTCCAGACAGGAAGGGGTGCTGCTCCAAGATGCTCCTCTGGCCCGGCACTGGGGGGGGGCGGGGGGGGCCGCAACAACTGCACTGTTGTCCCTGGGGGGCTGTCTGTTCTGCTCACGGCCTGCACGCCGCTGAGGGGCCACTGTGGGGACCAGGCTGTGGCGGGCAGAAGCGGGACCCTTCCTTGCCTGATGTCAGAGCTGGCGACCTCCTCCCCGTGTGCAGACGCCGCCCTGAGCTGTAAACTCGTTCTCACAGCAACAGCAATAAACCACGGCCGTTGTCCCAGGCAAAGCCTCCTGTTGCCTTTCATCACCCAGAGTCAAGCGGCCTCAAAGCCGACCCCTCCATCTTGGCAGGACACACACTCCTGGCCCGCTGCGAGGGGCTCGCACCTGCCACTCACTCCCCTAGAGACACCCCTGCCTCGGGGCCGCCCCTGAATGCAGGCAGACCTGAAATAGGGGTGTGGGCAGGGCCTGGGGGTGCAGATGCTGGGGGTGGGTTGGGGGGGTAGTTCCAGGGTCCAGCAGGTCAGCCTCAGGCCCCGCCTACTCCAGAGACTGCTGTGTGGAACCAGCTGGAAGCAGGGCTGGGAGGTCTGGCTGCCCTGGGATGCTCATGGGCCTTTAGGGCCAAGCTCCATGGCCTAAGGCTCAGACACCCCCAACCTCATCCTCCCAACCCCCCTTAATTCTGAAAGCTGCCTCAACAGCTGCCCAGGACGGGAAACACCCTACAGGCTTCAACTGAGGAGTGACTGTGGGCTGGGGCAGAGCTGCCTGCCTCCACCAGGACTTCGAGGCAGCCAGGCTCCCACCTGCCTGCCCTCCTGGCCCCACCGGAGGGCATGGGCTGGGCGACAGCCCTCCGTCCCTCACTGGCCCTGCTGGTGCCTTCCTGCACCCCTTCCCAGCCTTGGCTCCCATCATCCTCTTGCCGCCTCGGGGTTCAGTGCTGGGAGCACGTGGAAGCAATTAGACTTGAAGGGCCAGTGCCCACGCTCCAGCCGCTTTGAGGTGCCCCGGGGGGAGGTGGGCGGGAAGCTCCAGACCAGGCTGCCAACCCACCCTAGGGTGCCAGGGTGGGGACAGGCCAGGCCTGGAGGAGGGGATGGAAGATGGCAACGAGGCAGAGCCGTGAGGAGCAGCCGCTTAATGAGAGCAGGCCCGGCAAAGGGACTGGACGCCAAGGGCCAGCTGGGCTGCGGGCTGCAGGGGCTGGAGGCCGGTGCCCAGGAGCCTGGACAGGTGGACGGCGCCGGGTGAGGACTGTGGGGCCCTTGCTGGAGAAGAACAGGAGGGTCTCGGGAGATGCTCAGTCTTTATTGGCACTCGGGTGCGGAGGCCGTCCCTGGCCGCACTGGCACCTCCGGCTGGTGGCTCTCACCTCTTGCTGGCTGCAATGCAACACGTGGCCTGAGCCCGGCTCCCGCCCAGGCAACCCCCACTCCCGCCCGCCCGGCCCGCCCTCAGTACCTGGCAGTTTTAGCCATTTGGGCACCTTGCCCAGGTCCCTCCTCAGGGGCTGGGCTGTCCCAGGCCTGGTCTCAGGCGGCCCCCCCAGCACACTCCTCCGCAGCTGCCTGCGACTCGAGGGGCACAGGGTCAGGGGCTGGCAGCGGGGTTGGGGGTACGGAGGTCCTGGACATGCACCTGCGGCAGAAGGGAGGCACAGGTGGTGAGCGCTGCAGCGCCCCCCACCACCCCCTCCCCCTCCGGGCACTGCCAGCGCCTCGGCTCTCACCTGGTCACCAGCACGTCGGCTGCGGATGGGGAGACGGTGTGTTCCAGCAGCCTGGGCTCCAGGTAGACACCTGCAGGCGGCAGCACCTCAGGCCACGGGGTGGGGCCAGGCTGGGGGGCGCCGTGGAGCCCCGGGACGGGGATCGGACAACAGGTCTCCCTCCCTTCCAGGCCCAGAAGCAGCCCTGCTCTGGGACCCACTCACCTGCTGGCTCCTCGGCCCCGAAGTGCACCAGGGCGGCAGGGAAGAGGTTTGCCTGCGGGAAGGGCAGAGGGGGCTCAGGGCCAGGCGGCACCGAGGGAGGAGACAGGGCTGCAGGGACAGCTCCGGAGCCCGGACAGCCTGCACCTGCCCTTCACGGCTGCCCGAGGACCACCACGGCTACAGTCCCACCGTGACCCGGGGCAGTGACCCCCCTGAAGCCGTGTCCTCCGCGGGTCTGCCCTCGGAGGCGAGTGGGCAACAGACGCCACGGAAACGCCAGTGACGCCCGGGTCAGAGCTCGTGGGCACGTGGGGGGGGGGCGGGGCTGCCCTGGGGCCTGAAGCGGGAGGTGGCCAAGGACCAGGGAGGGTGTGGGTAGGACAGTGCCCACGCTCCCAGCAAGGCCAGACCCGACCCCGTGGGACCACCAGGTGCTGGGACTCCCCTAGGGCCCCAGGCGGCAGCATCTTCCTGTTGCACAGGACCCTGCCGAGCCCACCTGGTGGGCGGGGCCGTCTGGGGCCATAGGTCTTCCAGCCTGAAGGGCCCTCCCCTCGCACCTGTCTGAAGCCCCGCCCACTGGTCTGCGTCTCTGGGCCACAGTCACCACAGGCACCCAGAGGGAGGCCAGCCCCGCGGAGGCTCCCAGGCGGCAGGGCTTCAGCACCCACCGAGGTGAGGCCTGGGGCCTGGGCAGCTGGTGGGCGGGGCTCCAGCCCAGGGAGAGGTTTGCTGGGGGGTGTTGGGGGCCTTTGTACCCACAGACTGCACCCCCATGCCCCCGGCTGCTCCTAGACACTCCTGGTCCCACACCCACGCGGTCAGCCCCGGAACGCCCCGGAACACGGGAGCCCCAGGCAGCCTCCGGCAGCAGCCAGCGCGGCCCTGCCAGGGACATGAGCGCCGCGGCTTCCGCGCTGCTCCCCCCACCCCGGGGGCGGGGGGGGGGGAGCTTCCTGCTGGGAGCCTGCCAGCTCCGATCCGGGCAGGGCCACCACCCCGGGAGGCCGCGCCAGGGCCGAGTGACGGATGAAAGGAGACGGCTGCTGGTAGCTGGGGGCAGAGTCACAGAAATGAGGCCGAGTGGGCGGGACGGCACCCCAGGCTCCTGACTGGGGGGTTTGGTCCCCTCCCACAGCACCTTCCCGATCCAGGCTGGGGGCAGGCAGGGGGAGGCTGCTGGGGGGACAGGGGGTGAGCACCCAACTTCAGGCTCCTGGGCCGAGGGGGTCGGTCACAGCTCCCCCCACCTTGATTCATTCTGGTGAGTGGCCAGCCCTGCCTGGTCTTGTCCCATCTCCCCACCGCCCAGCTCAGCCCTCCAGGCCTGCGGGCCACTTAACGAGGGCTGGCCTCTGGTAGTAATTAAAATATCTGAGGCGGCTTTGAAGAGGAAACCATTAGGCGGCTGGGGAGGCCCCAGGCTGCCCTCCCCTGAGGACAGGACATTCCTCCTGCTCTGGAGGCTGCCCAGCGGGCGCTGGGTCAACACTCCTCACCCCCCGGGCAGCCGCAGGGGGGCCGCAGGGCAGCAGCGGGAGGCCCGGGAAAGGCAGGCGGGGAGCAGGCAGCAGGGCCTCCAAGGCAGCAGGCTACCTGCAGTGCAGGCTCTGACCTTCGACCTCAGGACCTGCCCCAGCTGCCCTGCCTGTGGACCCTGTCCCCCCAGACCCAGGCAGGGAGCCCCGAAGCCCAAGGGCCCAGCCCCTGGGGCAGCAGCGGAGGAGGCAGGAAGCAAGCAAGCACAAGGCCAATTTTAGATGCTCTGCGCCCCCTGCCCCCCATCTCCTCAGGGAGACGGCCCCTCTGACCTTGGCCTTGCCCTGCAGAGCGACCCAAGTCCACCCCCAGGCCAGCGCCAGTACCTGAAAGAGGGTCAGCGTGTGGTCCTCCAGGATGGTTTTGGGAGGAGTGATGACTGGGGAGAGAACGTCTCGTGAGGGAGGCCTCGCCCCTCGCCCCCCGCCATTCCCCAGGGAAGACTGGCTGGAGGGCTGCAGCCTCAGCTGGGGCTATTCCAGAACCCTCAGGCCATAGCCCTCTGCCCACTTCTCTGCTGCAGCAAAAACCCTGGTGAGGGACTTGGGTGGGGGAGTGACGGGGCACCCCTCGCCAGGACCCAGCCCTCGGCGCCCCATCCACATCCACATCCACAGCTTGGCCCTGGGAGCCGGCCGGCAGTGGACCCTGTTCCCCTGGGGCCTCAGAGCACTACTCACACAGGTGGAAGGGCAGCTCGGGGTTCCCCAGGTGGCTCCTCACGAAGTCCCGCAGGTCCCCCACTGAGGAGGAAGGAGGGTGAGCGGCCCCTAGCAGATGCACCCTGACACCGCCCCCGGCGGGATAGGCAGGCCGGCTGCACCAAGCTGCCCCCCCTCCCTGAGCAGCCACTTCCTGGTCCTGGCACTCAGCACACCGATCCGAGCCCGGGCTGGGAAGTCACCTTGTTCCTTCCAGGGGACGGAGACCTCAGCTGCCCCCCACCCCCCCACCCCCAAACGGCCTCCCTTCGCCTTCTGCTGCCCGAGCTGGACAGAGCTCTCCCTCCAGCGGCCGCTGGGGGGTGGGGAGCGCCGGCCGGCCCTCGGTCCACAAAGAGCGGGTGCAGGGGGCCGGCACCGCGAGGCTGGCCCGACAGCACCTGACACGCTCTACAAGCTCAGAGCCGCTGCCTGCACCCCCAGCCCCGCTTCCCCGAGCCCCGGGCCGGCAGCCGGAGGGCATCCTGGGCGCAGGGCCTACCTGTCTCGCCGGGGCGGAAGAAGCCCTGCAGGATGTAGCGGTCGGGGAACAGCACCCTCAGGACCACCTGGGCCGGGACAAGCCGCACCGTCAGGACGGCCGGGGCCCTGCCGGCAGGAGGCAGCTGCACCCCTGGGCCCACAGCGGCAGGACCCCACCCGGGGCAGACACCAGGGCCGGAGCAGTGGAGGTGCCAGCCACCCCTGTGTGTGCCCCCCCTTCCACCCCCTCGCCCTGTGCTGTAAGGAGCTGAGGCAGTGAGCTCCGGGAAGCAGACTGCTCAGAGCCAAACTCCCCCCCCCCCCCCCCCCCCGCCCACACCCTATCCCCCCAGCCCCACCCACCCACACCTTCCACACCTTACCCCCCAGCCCCGCCCACACCTTAGGGTATCGCTCCAGCTTCTCCTTCATCTGAGCCTCCCGGAAGGCCTTGGTCACTAAGGGAGCCTCTTCCAGACGCTTCCTGGGGAAGGAAGCAGACGTGAAGGTCCCGGTCTCCGCCAAAGAGGAGCCCACCGGGCTGGACAGACGGCCCCGCTCCCCCTGCCCGCTCTCCCCGGCGCGGCCGAGCGTGGAGTTGGGGACCGGTGGGAAGCAGGGAGACCCGGGGGCGGGGCACACCCACCGCTCACTCTTGAGCTGGGCCAGGCGCCTCCGCACGTCGTCCACGGTCACCTCGAAGAACTCGTCGGGCAGCTCGGCGGGCCAGGCCTGCAGCAGGTCCTCGAGGTCCGGGTGGCACACCACGGGGTCCCGGTCCACCGGCTGCCGGCAGAGCACTCGCTGACGCTGACGCGGGTCCCAGGTGCCGGCCGGGGGGCTGGGTCACCCGGGCCTGTGGCTGTGCACCCCACGTCAAGCCCAGCCCAGGCCAGGCCTCAGGGCGGGCGTGGGACCGGCCCTCACGTGCAGGCTCGGTCTCCGGGGGCCCAGGCAGTGGGTGAGGGACGCCGGGCAGACCGGCCTCCCCGCGGCCCTTGCTCACTTCCTGGGGAGCAGTGCCCAGTCCAGACCATGTCAGGGCTCAAGGGAGGAGCAGGGGAAGCGGCAGCCCCCAAATTAGAGGTTTGGCAAAAACCTGCCGCCGCGGCCCTCCCCCGGGGAGCAGCCCGGCCGGGTCTGCCCACCCCAGGACACAGGAAGGGACAGCGCCACCCAAATTGGCAGCAAGGTCGATGGAAATTACAAGGCAGGCCGCGCTGCGTGTGGCGCTGGGGGGGGGGGGGGGACTGCAGCGAGCGTGGGGACACCTTGGGGCGCGGAGGCCCGGGACGCTGGCCGCCGGAGGGTCCGTCCAGGTCCCGTCCTCCTACAAAACGCCCCGCAGCCATCTCAGCGGGGCCACCAGGAAGCTGCCCTCGCTTCTCCGCCCCCTCGCCCCACGCCGGCATGGCGTCCCCTGTCCTGTTCTCACCCAGGACCAGGATGAGCGTGGCAGGTCTGGGAACAACAAGCTGTCCGATCGCCCCTTCCCGCAGCTTCCTGTGGCCGGGCCGGGCCAGGCACAGCCCTCGGCTCACCAGCCCTCAGCTGACGCACCTGCTGGGGGCCTCGGCCCCGCAGCACAGGGCCGACTGCACTCCGGGCCCCTGCGGCCCCAAGGGCTCTCCCAGGAAAGGGGAGCGGCTGCCAGGGGCCCCTCTGACCCGCGTGCCGTGGCCGGGGGCCAGGACGGGCAGCCGGGGCCGGAGGTGGCGGGCCCAGGCTCCGGGAGCTGCCCCTCAAAGCCACAGCCTTCCTGCAGCCCGGGCGTCTGCGCCAGAGCTTTTTATAACGAGATGCCAGGCGCCGGCCGCCCCCCACAGCCACGGCGCCTGCATTCCAGAGGGCCGAGCGCGGCTCCCGGGGAGGCAAGGGCAGGACGCGGACGTGTGAGCTGAGCCGCCCTGCGCTCCAGCAGGATGGGCCTCTGGCAGAAAGCTGGGCACACGCGGCACCCTGAGCGCAGCAACGGGCGACGGCCCTGCAGGGGGTCCCCGGCCCAGCACACGGTGGAGCCGGCCCAGCGAGCACGTGGCACATGGCACCGGGCCTGCTCCTGCAGCCCCACGTGCTCCGTCCCCGCCCCGGCTCCCCTCCGAAGTGACGGACAGAGATGTCTGGATGGAGAACAAGGTCCAGGCTGAGACGTCGTGAAAAAGGGACCCCCAGGGGTGGCTTCGGGGAGAGCCAGGACCTTGTCCTTGCCCTGGGAGAGGCTCCCTGCTGGCTGAGAAGGGCCACGGGCTGGGGCACAGGCTCCGGACGGAGCCCGGAACCTTCGAGGAAGTCCTGATGCAAACCTCTACGGCCCAGCCCGCAGGGCACGGCAGCTGCCAGGGGCACGCGGGGGGCGGCATGCTGAGGGCGCTCCTGGGAGCGCTGACCCGCCTCATCGGGCCGTGGCCAGGGGCCCAGGAGGAGGGACAGGAGCCCCCAAGGCCGGGCGTTAGGCCCGCACTGAACAAGGGGATTGACCTCGGTCACTGGGGTGGGGCTCGGTGACCCTGCCCGCTGACGGCGGCCCCGGCCCTCAGAGTCCCTGCCCCTCAGAGCGGCCTGGCGGGGCCGGAGGGAGCGAGGTGGACAGCACCCGCCACCCGGCCCGCCCCACGCTCAGTACAACCACGCCCCCCGACCACGCCCGACCAGGGAGCCGGCACCCGCCGAGCGGGGCTGCTGCCTCTGGGCAGTGGACCCCTCTGGCAGCCGCCACGCGAGCAGAACCACCGGGCCCGGCCCACAGCGGAGGCCTCGTGGCCACGGAGGCTTCGTTTCGTGGACAGAGACTTTCCAGGACGCGGTGACACACGCAGAGGAAACGCAGCAGCTGCGTGGGGCTGACCTCCGGCCCAGACCCCCAGCTTCCTGGAGGGGCTCTCCCCTCCCCCACAGCCCCCCGCCCTCTGACCACAGCCGGGCGGGAGGGATGCAAAGCGCTTCCCCTTGAGGCTTGGAGCGGAGCTGAGCCACTATCGAGGGACCAGGCCACACCCTAGTTACCCCCAGCCAGCCGCCCCAGAAGGCACGGGAGACCCCAATTCGAGCGGCCGGGTCGAAGTCCTGGCCCTCAGTCCTGGTAGCACTGGGCCCACCCACCTTTGGGGGGAAAAAGCAGGAGTTTTCTGAGGAGAAGGGTGCAGCCGGGCCACTCGGCTCAGGGCTGAGCGTCACCCTGGGAACCAGGAGGTGGGGGTTCGATCCCTGTCGGGGCACAGCCGGGTGGCGGGCTCCATCCCCAGCGGGGGGCGTGCAGGAGGCAGCCGGCCCACGATGCCTGCTCACTGTCGACGTTTCTCTCTCTCTCCTCCTTCCTCCCTCCTCTTTGAAAAAAACAAAAACTTTTTTTTTAAATAAGAGAAGAGCACAGGCAGCTGAAGGCTGGGCTGCGGGTGACACTCCCCTGTGCCGGCGGGCAGGGCGTCCTGTGGACGGACGAGGGGAAGGAACCAGGAATAGAGGCAGGGTCTCCTCACCCACAGGCCACAGCTGCTCAGGAGCCGGGGCAGCACAGCCGGGTCAGCAAGCCCGAAGGTCGGGCACCACCCCAGACTGCAGGGCACCGCGGTGCCAATCGGGACGGGGCTCACACAGGACCCCCAGGCCCCGCAGGAGGCGAGCCGTGTGGGCAGCTCAGGGCTCAGGGTGCCACGCAGCCCGCTCTCGGCCGCAGCTGGTAGGCTGTGTCTCCCCCCACGACCCCGCCACCCCCCGCAGAGAGCAGGACAGGGCTCGCTGTGGCCGGGCGGGGCCGGAGCTGGGCACCCACACACTGGCAGCCCCGTGGGGACGGGCTCCGCCACCCGGGACCTGAGGTGACAGGCAGGGCGGCTGGCTCCTGGGAAACATATGTCCTGGGCAGGGGCCCCGCCCGGCCGAGAGGAGGAGGGGAGCCAGGGGGCGGGCGGCCCTGAGACGGGGTGCGAGATGCCGGTCTGGGCGGGGGAGGTCACCCCCGGAGGGGGACAGGCGCAGGGGGACCGCTGTCAGCCCGTCCCGCCCGGGAGCAGGACTTTGATCAGGCCCCGTGCCAGCTGTGGGGCGCTGCCCGTGCGGAGCCGAGGGGCGGCCCGGGCCGGTGAAGGACTTCAAAGGACAGGCCAGGGGCCGCCAGCAGCCAGCCTCCCGCCCGGCCCAATGGCCAGTTAAACTACCTTCTGATAATTAATGTTCGACATCAAAGGCCGGAGCCGCGGGTCTGCAAACCATCCCGGCCTCGCGAGGACCTGCCTGCATTTCATCCCGTCTCTTCCGACTCTTTATTTAAATCCAAAACCACACGCGGCCGGCGGGGCGCTAATGGGAAGCGGGGAGCTTTCTGATCGCTGAAGTGCACCTTTGAAGTTCCCCCCAAGTTCTGTTTTGTTCCCGCCCCTCCCCCAGCACTGCAAGGGACACAAAGCAGACACCATGTGGCCCGCCGGCCCGGGTGTGCGGCTGTCAGTGACGGGAGGCACGAGACGGGCGGGGACGCCCCGCCGACCAGCTGCTGGGGCTCCCAGATCAAAGGCAGCGCTGCTGGTGGCCAGGCGGCCCCCCTGCCCGCCCGGGGCCGGGGTCAGTGCAGGGGACGCAGGGATCCTGGGCCCAACAGCACCCCCTGTGGGAAGCACAAGCCCACACCACCCGGGGGTGCCCCTGGGACACTCGGCAGGTTCCCAAGAGACAGAGAGCGCCAGGCCCCTCCACACAGCCCCAGAGGGAGCACCCAGTCCTGGCCCCCATCCCAGGGTCTCCCCGAAAGCACAGGCTCAGAGGGAGTCGGGCCCTGGGCCCGGCGACACAGTGTGAGATTGGGGGTGCGTGGTTTCTAACTCGGCCCCCACACCAGCCACTGCCCCTCCAGATAAGCATGCCCAGAGCTCAGGAAGGCATGGCTCTGCCTCCCTGTCCCCAGGGCAGGACACACCACGGCAGTGTGGAGAGCAGGTGGGAACCTGGCCACCCACCCCTCTGTAGGACCCGGGCTCCACTCCCCATCCCAACCCGCCCCCTGGCCCCCCAGGTGTGACCTGCAGGCAGGAGTGGGGGCTCCGGGGGGACGGGCCGGGCTCCAGCACCCGCCTGCCAGTCTCTTCCCTCCGACACACACGGAGCAGAAACAGCCTAACCCGGCCCACAGGAGGGGAAAGGGCGCTCCTGCTGAGCCGCACAGACCCCTGGACTGCGAGGATGGCTCCCCGGCCTCACGGGACGACCGACCCTCATCACATGGCTGCCCTGGGGGGGGGGGGGGGGGGGAGAAGTGTTCCCAGCAGAAGAGCAGTTTACAAAGCTCCACACCTCCTCACGACTGAAAGGTTCTCAGGAAATTAGGAACAGGACTCTGAACGCGGTAGAACCTCCCACGGCCCCGTAACTTCACAGACAAACCGGGGTCACGTGACCCCTCAAGGGCGAGATGAGTGCTTTCCCACAAACACTGGGAGGGAGCGGAGAGCGGGACGTGGAGGAGACACACAGTGTGTGCGGAGCCTGCTCGACCCACACTCCGCTCCCGAGGGGGCCGAGGGGCGGCACGCAGGGTGCCCTGACCGGCTCTCACACCCCCTCGCCTCCCGCAGTGGCTCTCTGCCCGGAAAGGGGTCCGGGAAGGAGTCCCCCCTCACCATCTAAAGCCCCGCAGAGACCTTGTATGAACTCGGGGCAGGTGCCGGGTGGGAGGAAAGGGCCGGAAGCTGGGAGCTGAGCCCTGAGCACAGGCGCAGCAACAGCACCTCGGGGCGCTGCCCGCTCACAGGGCACAGCTCCCCCCACACAGACGGGACCATCACAGGGCACGGCTCCCCCCACAGGGACGGGACGGAGCGGCCAGGCTGGTCCAGGGCAGGTCTCCCCTTGGCGTTCCCAATACCCGGAGCCGGCCAGGCTCGGAGGATGACCACGGAGGCAGAGGAGCCTTCGAGGTGCAGGCAGGGCGGCAGCAGCAGCCGGGCAGAGGGACCCACAGCACGGCCTCCGGGCCGGACCCGGAACCCCTTGGAGAGGGCTCCCGAGGAGCAGTCAGCATGGCCGTCCAGGAGACCCGACCCCACAGGGCCCGAGCCCGTCTTCCCCCGGAGTGCCAGCGGCTGCGGCTGCAGGGCACACACAGCAGGAGCTCGGCGCGACCAGACTGCGGGCCCTCCCTCTGCCACTCGGGCCGGTGTGCGGGCGGGGAGCCGAGGGGGGGTGTTCGGGGGGGGGGCGGTGAGACGTGGAAGCGGGTGACGCGTGAGTCAGAGGTGCGCAGACTGGTCAGCACCAAGGAGGCAAAGTGCCGCTCGCAGAACTGGCCGCAGCCGAGCCCGGTCCACGCAGCAAACTGTACCCCAAGCTGCTCGGACGGGAGGGCCCCACACCGAGCGCCGGAGGCAGACGGCACCACGAGCTGGGCTGCGGCGTCCGGGCCGGCCCCGCCCCCCCCCCCCCGTCCACACCGCCGACAGGAGCGGAGACGCACCCCGGCCGGGGCCACGGGGCAGGGGTCACGGGCCACGGGCACCCGCGTTTGTCGAGACCTACAAACCACACCTAACAGGGTGGGTGCCTCAAAGAAGCCGATTTCAGACAAACCCACCCAACAGGTCCCTTCCCCCCGACAGCGAGCCTGCCGCCGCGGACCGGCGGGGCCGTGGCCGGAGGAAGGCCCAGCGCCCAGCGCCCCGCTTACCGGCTCCGGCTCCGGCGGGGGCCGCGACTTCTTGGGCTTGGAGGGGCCTCCGGGGCTGGAGAAGGACTTGGGCGGCCGGGCGGACCCGCAGGACCCCCCGAGGCGCTGCCCGCCTCCCGAGAAGGGCACGAAGGGGGGCGACGTGGGCTCCTCCGAGAGCTGCTTGGCCGGGGCGTCCGCGCAGGCGGCCCCCGAGGTGCCTGCTTCATCCTGGCGGCTCACGTCGCCCCGGCTGAGCCCCGCCGCGGCCAGGGGGGGCAGCGGGCTGCCGGCTGCCTGCTCGGCCGACAGGGAGGGCGTTGGGCCGGCTGGGCTTGTGCTCTGGGGGCCCCCCGGCTCCAGCGTGGCGGCCGGGTCACATCGCCTCATGGCAAACCTGGGGCAGGAGAGAGGGCGCCCCACGTGGTCTCAGCCCCGGGTCTCACTGCCCCTCACCCAGCGGCCTCGGACCCGGGGGGAGCGCCCCGCCACGTGTCCCTCCCGCGCCCACGCTCCCCGCTCCTCCTCTGAGACCCCACCTGATGATGGCGCTGCCCCCGGTGAGGCCCAGGGACAGCAGCGTTGTGCTCTGCAGGGCGGCTCTGCCGGTCACCTGCAAGGAGACGGACAGTGTGCCCACGCCCCCCTCAGCGTGCCCACTGCCTGGCCCACCCACGCGGTCGCCCAGCCTGGCTGCGGACACCATGGCTCCCGGCCAGCCCGAGGCTGAGGCCCAGCCCCCCCGCACCCCAACTGCACCCGAGGATATGCTCAGGGCCTGGGTCTGTCCCAGCCCAGCGCCCCCCGAGGCCTGGGGAGGCGGGGCTCAGGCCTGGGGGAGCGACACTGGCCATGTGACCAGCCCTCTGAGGGCTGCACGGACCACGACGGCCCTCACTGGGGCCCAGGCGTCCACCCCTCAGGCCCCCCCCTCATAGCCTGGAACCCCTTCCTCACGGGCGTCTCGCCCACCACGGCCTCCTGGGCCCTTGGGGACAGCGGCCACCCCAGGCCAGGAAAGGGCCCTCAGCCAGGACTCCAACAAAAGGCCCCTTGAGCCAGGGACCGAGCGCCAGGAGGGTCCGGCCGTGGCAGGCAGGGGGCGGGCAGGGGGGCGGGCAAGGCTGCTGCCAGCTGGGCCCGCACCGCCCTGCGCGCCGTTTTGGAAAAGATCAAAACGGAGCAAAGCAAATATTTATTAAAATGAAACCACTTTTGTGACTCGGGGCTTTGAGAGAAGCTGAGAAAACAAACAGGGCGTGGGGAGGCGCTGGGAGCCGGCCCTGCTTTTTCCAGAAACACACGGGGCTTTCAGGGCTCCCGCCGCCGCTTTGAAGGTGTGTGTGTGTGGAGGGGGGGTTTCCAGACTGGAAACCGGGCTGGGCCGGTGGCGACGGGAGCGGCGGGGGGAGCGCAGGCCTACCTCATCCCTCATGTACACGCAGACCGGGCTGGCCTCCCACGGCTGCTCCAGGCACGCCCTGCAGGAGAGGGAAGGACATCAGAGGCCACCACTGCCACGAACACTGCGCTCTCGGGAGGGCACCCCCGGAACCCCAGAGGCTCTCCCAGATTCTCCAGGAAGATGGCAGCGGGCTTCCCCCGACACCAGACTGGCCACCAACATCCTCTCCCTCATGAACTGGACCCCGAGGTGGGCAGAGCAGCCCGGAAGCAGAGCCGGGCAGGCTCGGGGGATGGCGGCACTCACACGCACGCACCCAGCGACGCCATCTCGCATACCCAGGCCCGCAGCACCACCAGGCCACGCACAGGCTGGAGCTGGCCACGGAGGGACGGAGGGATGTCCACTCCTGCATTTCCTGACACACAGCCACCCGCCAGCCCCCTCCTCCAGGGCGTGCCCGAGGCTGGGCCACAGAGCAGGCGCCTGTGACCTCGGGCTATGCAGGTCCCTGACTCAGGGCCTCACAGCCCGCGGAGGTGGCTGGGACAGAGAACATGGAGCTGAGCTGGGGCCAAGCAGCAGGCCTCTGGCTGCCTGCACTGCACATGCCCATGACACGCGGGACGAGACGTGACAGGCCCTCTGCGTGGCTCTGGCGTGGGCTCTGCCCGTTTCTCACTTGCTTTAGCTTTTGCTCTGTGTGTTGCTCAGGGACAAGACCCACACCCAGAGTCAGCTGTGGGCCTCTGGGGGGGCAGCCCGGGCCCTGCCCTGCACCACCAGCCTCCCCGCCCTGAGGTCCCTGCAGGAAGTGGAGACCCGGGCTGAGAGCCTGGACCAGAGCAGCACTGGGTCAGGGCACACCCCCAGGCCTGGGCCCCGGCCACCCCGACCCGGGAACCCAGGCTTCGGGAACGCACAGGCCGTCCCCAGGGACCCCGCGCCAGCCCAGCGGGACCACAGATCACAGCGCGGAGCGGCCTCCCGCCTGCAGAGCCCGACATCAAACGCTAGCCCAGCTTTGATGTGCTTCCTCAGAGGGATCGGGTTCCGAGTGGATCTGAGGGAGACGCCTGTAAACACGCGAGGGGCGGGCGCGGCAATCACTTCCAGACCTTCCGCCAATTAGCGGAGCCCCAGCGGGAAGGGACGGGACATTCCAGCTCGTGGGAGCCGCCCTCACACCCTCCGAGTCCCCTCTCCAGGCTGAGCCGTTGGAGGGCCCCCCGCCAGCACCCCCCCCAGAGCCCGGGGGCCAGACCCAGCGGCACCCGGCGTCGTGCGGCCCTCCGTGGGTGCCCACCTGCCGCCCCTCCCCAGACATCACCCCAGGCGGTGGGGCGTGCCCGGCTGGGGTCAGCAAACGACTCCCGGGCGGGCGGGGGCAGAGGCGCTGCTGACGCGTTACATGTGCTCCGTGCTTGCCTCAGCACGCCCCACAGGCAAGGGCCACCCACTGGGCCGAGGGGACACCAGGTGTGTGAGCCCCTCTGTCCCCCTCACCAGTTTGGACTGAACAAACTGCGCTGGCTCCACGCCAGTCCCCACTCGGGAGCCGCTGGAACCCCCCCGAACCCGGAGCTGGGACTTCAGGCTCAGAGGGGGGGGCGCCTGCTGCCATGGGAGGCCCCCCCACAGTGAGGTCTTGGGCCAGGGACTGCGCCCACCGCCTCCAGCAGCCCAGCCAGAGACCAAGAGCTGAGGCAGAGGGAGCAGGAGGCCCCGGCCGCCAAGCCAGCAACCTCAGGCAGACGGAGCAGGGACAGAGGCGGGAAGCAGCCTGTTTTCCCCGGGAACGGAGGGGCTGCGGGGAGCTGGGAGGACGCCCGCCTCTGCCGCCTGCAGGGACCAGGATGGCACACACCCCACTGCAGGGGAAGCAGCCGCACCCCACCCCCCAGGGCCATTCGGGGCCCGGGTGTCCTCTCGGGGGGACAGTCAGTGAGATGAGCCGCGGCGGCTGCGGGGTCGGTGGGAGCAGAGGGCCCGGGCCTCGGGCAGATGCGTCCTGGGCAGGCGGGCGGGGGGCTCGGAGCCCTCGGGAGGAAGTGGGGAGGGCTGGCCGTCCGGGGCAGCGACCAGCCAGGTGGGCCCTGAGCTCGCCTGGTGCCGGCCACGGCGGGGCCGCTCCAGTGAGACGTCCTCCCACCAGGACCCGGGACCCCTCATCCCTCCTGGGAGCACGCACCCGGGAACGTGTTTGGGACACACCGAGTCACGTTCATCACATTCCTAAAGCTAACTGCCCGTGCTCCGCTCACCTTTGATGTGGCGAACGGAAATTCCTCACCCCCTGCACACGCACATGTGGCCCACGTGCTGTGTCATGTGGCTAGTGAGTAGCCCCAGACTCCAGGGTCAGAGGTCAGAGCTGGACCGCCAGCTCCCCGATCCCTGTGCAGAGAACCTGCCCGAGCCACACGAGCTGGTGCCACTCACCCCCAGGGCTCCGCCCAGACTGCACACCACCTGCCCGGGGCCTGCCTCTTCCCCAGGAACCACACGAGCCAAGCCAGCGCCCTGCACAGCCGTCCTGTGGGGACCAGACTCTGAGTCCCTGCCTGCCAGTGAGGTCCTGCAGCCGCAGGCAGTGACCGCTCCTGCCCAGCCTCCCCGCCCCCACCCCCCCCCCCGCAACTCGGGCCTTGCTTTGGGGCTGACACACCGGACCAGCCTGTGGGCACCCGCTTCACCGTCACTGAGCTCTGCCAGGAAAGTGGGGCTGGCAGCTCTCGGAGCTGACACATGGGGGTGCCCCTCCCACCAGCGCTGCCTCCGGAACCCCCCGCTCGGGAGGAACTGGGTGCAGAGGCCTCCGCCATCGTGGGGTCACAGGCAGGACTGGTCGCTGGGGCACGAGCAGCCCGCGCACTGGGCCTGCCCCGTGTGGCTATGACGCCGAAAGGATCGCTAAGGACACACGGGATCCACTGGAGCAACTGAGAAAGGGTCCCGGCGACTTGGGGCACAGCACCCCGTGGTAAGGACAGACGCACTCCCGAGGCCTGTGGGGCCTCCTACCATCGCCCCCTTTCCTGCAGGAGGAACGACCGGCCCCAGGGCCTGGGTGAACCTGGCCGTTCCCAGGGCCTCACCTGGCCCACCCACCTGCACCCGAGGGACCGCTCACCCTTCGAAGCAGGACGGGATAGCCCTTTCCCACGGAGCCCCCCCCCCCCCACTCCCCGCTTCTCTCCAGTCTGCATCCCCGGGGCCCGAGCTCCCGGCCCCACCAGTGGCCCCCACACACGGATCCCATGCCCCGGCCTCAGCTTCCTCCTCCTCTGTGGGGTCCCTTCCATTCTGCTGGGGGAGCCTGCACAGGGCAGACTTCCATCACACGAGAGAACGAGCTTAAAGGGGCAACGTTCAAGCTGCTCACTGAGCAGAAACTGACACACACCCATCACCACCAGCACTTTTCTCCTTAAACATGACCCACGCCCAGCCGTGTGGCTCAGGGGCTGAGCATCCACCTACGGACCAGGTCACGGTTCGACTCCCGTCAGGCCACAGGCCCGGTTGTGGGCTCGGTCCCGGATCACACAGGAGGCGGCCAATCAGCGCTCTCTCTCATCCCCCTTCCTTCCTCTCTGAACACAAAAAACAAATGAACCAACACAACCGTCTTCCCGGTAAGCATCTGTCAGCACCCCCTTTCCCCTCACTGCACAGGGCCTCTCAGTCCCCCCAAAGGCGCAAAGAGGGCACCAGGCAGCCACGCCCGGGAAGAGCCACGCCCAGAAAGACACGCTGCTGGCGATCCCGTCTGACTGTCCTGCTGTCCTTCTCCGGGACGCAGCGTGCCCCCCACAGTGCAGGCCGGGACGGGGGGGGGGGCCCCACCTGCACTCACCTGGTCTGGGGGAAGTGGCAGAGCAGCTCCCAGAGGGTCTGCCCGGAGCAGAAGGTGCCCTGCAGCCTGGAGCCGTCGTCGAGCTGCAGCGCAATGCGGACCTGAGAGGAGAGGAGAGGAGAGGAGAGGGGGCTGAGGCGGGGGCTCCGCCTGGGCGAGGGCTCCAGGTCTTGGGGTGCAGAGGGAAGGGGGGGCATTGACACGGCCAGCATCTCCTAGGCACAGTGCAGGTCGCTGTGCCCCGAGCTGCAGGGTGGGGGCACTGTGTGGCGCAGCCATAATGCGGGCACGGCCGTTGTGTGCGTTTTCCCGTTACTGAGCACGTGGCTGCCGTCAGCCTCTCTGACGGTCGTGTCCCTGAGGGGACACAAGTCTCTAGCCGGAGGGGAACGCCTTTCTGGCCCTCTAGGAGGACGCACCGGAGCGCTGGCCGGAGCGCTGGCCCGGCTGCGGACTCAGAGCCCCGCCCACCACGCGGCCTGCTGCCGGGGACTAGGCCTCTTGCTCAGGTGCCACTTGCTCCCAGCACAGGGAGCTGCCGTGGGAGCCGTCCTCCCATCCCCCCACGGGGTCAGCTCCTCCACACACGTCTGAGAACTGCCGTGGGCGAGATGGCCAAGGGGTGTCAGGGTCAGTCTGGTGTCTGATTCCTGGTGGCTCTGCAGAGCTGACCCAGGCCCGGCCTGCACCCCCGTCCTCAGAGGGCGAGCGGAGTTCTTGGTGCTGGCAGAGCAGCCTGCCGGGGAGGCGGGACCAGGGGACTCTCTAGGGCTGGCTTCCCTGTCTGAGCCTCAGGCTGCTGGGGGAAGGCTGGGCCCGAGACCAGGCCAGAAGACGGGGGGTCCCTGCCACTCGGGGGTCACTGAGCTCAGCGCACTCCAGGCCGTCAGGCGGGGGACAGGCTCCCAGGTGAGATGAACGCAGCACAATGAACCCCAGCAGCACCCTCAGCACCAAGTCTCATCCCGACCCCCAAAGCAGACAGTGGCTCTGCCCGACCCAGAGCAGCAGGGTGGGTGTGGGAGGGGGTGGGGCGTGCCCGGCGGCCTGGGCGCCCAGAGAAGGGCAGGCGGGGCACCTACCGTGTTCCTGGGCCCCTCGCGGCTGCGGGCCGCAGGCACCATCTCCAGCTTGGCGTTGTTGGGCAGGTTGGCGAACCTCCACTGCAGAGAGAGGTCCAGCACGTTCCTCTGAAACCTGCAACACAGACCACAGCCCCCAGCTGCCCACGGGGCCGCTCTGCAGCACCCAGGCCCACCTGGAGAACGCTGAGCTCAGTGACCCCCGAGGGGCAGGCTATAAGGGTCAATGGGGGAGAAAAAGGGGACACATGTAATACTTCCAACACAAAGATTTTTTTAAGGAATTAAAAAAAGAAAAACATCCACGTGAAAGTGGACCCCACACGCAGTTCAAACCCCCATTTTTCAAAAGGCAGCTGTGCCGTCAGCAGGGGAAGGCGAGAGACGGGTAAGAGACCCTACCTCCTGACGGCTCACCCGGCCCCAGCCAAGGGCTCAGGCAGGTGAAGGGAGAGGGCACGCGGCCCTGTGACAGGAAGCCAGGGGTGACCCAGGAGGTGACCCAGGGGCCCTGGAATTCTTAGGGGTCGGGCAGGAGGCCAGGGGCTGAGGTGACATGAGGGCGTCTCCACTCAGAACCTCCTCTGTAGAGAGCCCCACGCACAACACAGCACCGGCGAGGTCCTCGAGAACAGCCCCCTTCCCACGAGGCCTTTCTGTCCCCAAGTGTATCCTTAGATACGCTTTTACTGATGTTAGAGAGGAAGGAAGAGGGACAGAGAGAAACATCATCAGTGATGAGAGAGACTCACAGATCCGCTGCCTCCTGCACGCCCCCTACTGGGGTTCGAGCCTGTCACCGGGGCCTGTGCCCTGACCGGGAATCAAACCATGACCTCCCGGTCCACAGGCCCATGCTCAACCAGAGCCGCGCCAGCAGGGCACTCTCCGTCTCCCAGACCCATGAGCACTGTGAATGCCTCTCTCTAGAAACTGCCCAGGCCGAGACCGTGCCCACAGGCCACGGGCTCCTCCCCATCTCTCCGTGACCGCTTCCTCGTGCCCACTTCCTCGTACGCCCAGCAGGAGCGTACGTGACCTAACAAACAAAAACCCCGCAGCCATGGGTGGGATGGTGGCCCCGAGGAAGACAGGCTCCAGGTCCTAAGGCCCCCAGAGCGCGTGACTGTGCCCTTATTTGAAAACAGGAGCTTTGCAGATGTCGTGGAGTTAAGGATCTTGATGCCGTCATCCTGAACCAGGGCTCAGAAGGGAGGAGAGGACGCCCCGGGGAGAGGCCGTGAGGAGGAGGAGGAGGCAGAGACTGAAGCGATGTGGCCACCAGCGGGGCGAGGCTGGAGCCATCGGAAGCTGGGACAGGCAGCCCTACACCCCCTGGACCGGCCGGGTCTCGGGGGATGTGAGGAGACAACCTTCCGTAGGTGCAGGGCCCTGGGAGCGAGCTGAGGGCTCGCAGGAAGCCGTCCGGCCCCGGCACACTCGCTCGGCACACTCACTTCAGGTCGTACTCGCTGGGGTTGAAGTCCTGCCTCCGGCACGTGTCCTCCAGCACCTGGGGGTGAGATGGAGGCGTCGGCTGCTGCCCGCCCGCTGCTGGGCAGGGTGGCAGGCACAGGGACACCGGGCGGCTGAGGTCAAGTCCGTCTCTCAGAGAGCCGGTGGGCTCTGCTGGACAAAGCCTACAAGGCTCCAGGATGGCCTGTCCACTCGGCTCCGCGGGCCTCACCCACGGGTCCTGTTCGCTGTCCCCATCCTCTCCGGGCCAGACTTGCCTCCCCAGCTCCGCTGGCCTCCAAAAGCCAGTCCGTCTTCACCACAGACATATTCCCACACACGCTCCAGACCCGTTCCCTCTCACGGGGAACAAAGTCCAAACGTGGGCGCCCCTGCCTGCAGCGCTTTACCCGCTCCCCGCCAAGAGCCAGCTCCACACCAAGCGGGCCTGGGCCCCTCCTCCTGTGTCCTGCACGCAGAGGGACCCACCCCCGACCCTGGGGCTGATCCTCGAAAATCCCGGGGAGCGCACCGACCCCTACACGGTGGGGGCCCAATACACATTTCTAACGCGATGGGTCTGGGGTCCACCAGCGGCCCCCGAAGAAGTGCAGCCAGTGAGTCAGCAAGTCAGTTCCAGGCACAAAGGCCGGCACTTCCAGCCCCGCGGACACCGGCCGGGACACGCCGGGAGGGGGACACGGGCCTGGGACCCCGCAGCCGGGATCGGCCGCCACGGCCTCGGCGATGGTAGCAGAGGTGCTGCCCCTCGGCAGCCCGCCCCGCCCCTGCCCGCGGCCCAGCAGGGACCCTGGCGCCCGGGACCCCGGCGCAGGACTGGGCGGGGCCCTCTGAGCCAGGAGGCTGCTCATTGGCCGCCTCGGGCCCCGCCCCAGCACCGCCCGGCGACCCCCGCCCCCCGGAGCCAACCGCAGGAGTCGCCCGGCGCGGCGCCCCCGGCCGCCGCCCGCCCGGCCCCGGCCGCCCACTGCCCGCGGCCGCACCTGCAGGAGCACGGTGCTCGGCGTCACCTTCACCGTGTGGCGCCGCCCGTTCGGGGCCAGCACAGACACCGCGGAGCCCCCGCCGCTGGCCGGGGCCGCCATGTTCCGCTCACGTGACCCGCCGTCGCCGGCACTGCTTCAAACAACTTTATCGGCAACAGCCGAGGCGCACAGCCACGCGGCCGCGGGGCGGGGCGAGGGGCGGGGCCTGTGTGCGCTTTCGGGTATGCCCGGGCCCCGCCCCCGCGATATCCCTACGCGCCATACAGGTCCCGCCCCTGTCGTAGCCCCGCCCCCTGTCCTGTCCGCGCCTTGCTTTTGCCCTAACCCCGCCTCTCCCCTGTCCCGGGCCCCGCCCCCTGTCCGGGCCCCGCCTCCGCGCCATCCTCACGCGCCGCAAAGGTCCCGCCCCCCGTCCGAGCCCCGCCTCGCCCTGTCATGGCCCCGCCCCCGCGCTCCTGCAGGTCCGGAATGTGTGCTCACAACCGCCCCGCGTGGCCTCAGGCCGGGTGGCTGAGCCCGCTCCGCCGCGTGGGACCGACGCTGGAAGAGGAAGGCTGTGCAGGACGCGAGCCCCCGGGCCTGGACTCCTTTCCCTTCTGGGCCACCGGCCAAGGCCTGTCCTGAGATCCGTTCATTCTACGATCCTGGCCCCTGACTGTCCCCCATTCTCCTCGTCCCCTGTGGTCACCTCCGGCCCTGGAGGGTGGGAAGGGCAGGGGTATGGCCCCGGCGGGGTCAGAGCAGGTTAGTCTGAGCTGCCAGGCCCATGACCCCCCTGGGAGGTGGGGAGAAGGGATGTAGGGACCCACAAGCCTCCCTGTGTGGGTAACACAGCGCCTCCTAGGCACCTGCATGCTGACACACAGACACCTCCCGCATGTTAGTTCCCGCAGGACGCCATGGGAATGATGGGGCAACAGGCCCGGGATCACTGAGCAGGGCCTGTGGACGGCCTGCCCCCCATGGGAACCCCATGGTCTTGTCCACTCACCCTGCTCACAGAGGTCTCAGCGTCTGCCTGTGTCCAGCTGGGGTCAGGGGCCTCGGGGCAGGACCCCTCCCCGTCCCCGTCAAGCTTTCCAACCACATCCTTCAGCCCATCAGGACGGCCGGGCAGCGATATGGCCGCCTGTGGGTTCCTCAGCCTCATCTGCACGGGGCAGGCCTTCCTGACTGCCCGCTTCTTTGCTGGGGGTCCCCACAGCGCACCGTCACCTCCTGCTGCTGCTGGTCCTTACCGGTCAGCAGGGCACCCCGGCAGGGGGTGAGTGGGAGGGGGGAGGGGAGAGGCGGGGCAGACCCACATCCCCAGGTGGCCTGGCTGGGCCAGAGCTGGTGAAGACCCAGCCGGGCAGGACAGACCAGGAGCCCATGAGGTGCCAGAAAACAAGCAAGTCCCAGAGACAGGCTGCAGGTGCCTAGGCCAGCCTCGGGACCAGTCTCCCGAGGCAGGAAGCACCCAGAAGCTCTCTCGGGGTCCCCCTTGGCCACGGCTGGGAGGACCCTCCCCTGCCCGTGGCGAGGGTGGGCGCAGACGCCCTGTGTCGGCTCTGGTTGGGAGGCGGCTCCTTCCTGCCACTCGTCGCCTGTGTTCAGGGCTGCTTTCCAGGCCTCGGCTGACGGACCGGACCCCAGTGGAGCCACGAGGTGACAGTGGGGGGGAGGGGGAGACAGAGGTCATCTCCGCCCGTCTACCTGGGTGCTTGTGCGGCTCACATGTTGCTTTCCAGATCTGATATCACACACACACACACACACACACACACAGGACAGGCCCAGCGGGTGTGGCTCAAAGGTCAAGCATCAACCCGTGAACCAAAAGGTCGAAATTCCATTCCGGCTTTCCGGCTCAGGGCAAGGCCCAGGTTGCGGGCTCAATCCCTCCTTCCCCCGCCCCCCCCCCCCCGCAGGGCATGTGCAGGAGGCGGCCGATCCCCGTTTGTCTCTCTACCCCTCTCCCTTCCTCCCTCCCGTCTAAGCTCAAAAATCAACATCACAAGCAAGTTTTTAAGGCAACGTTTACATCCACGCTCAGAGCTGCCCTGTCGGTAACAGGCCCCAACTGAAATGGGTCCAGATGTGCTTGCGAGCGGGTCCACAGCCGGATGGCGGGCTCAGCACAGCACACGGGGAGCGGCCTCGGGGAGAGCCCTCCCAGACGTTGGGGCGCCCCGTCCCCTCCTGCTCTCCCGGGTCTGTAGAAACGGGGCAAAGGGAGGGCTGCCTGACATTAGGGGGGAGAGGGGAAGGCACACCAGGGGCCTGCTGGGGGGGGGGGGGTCTGACACACCCACCCAGCCGAGATCCCTCTGTGTCCCGCCCGGCACTGCGCTGAGCGCCCTCGAACCCGGGGCCCCCGCAGCACCGCCCCGGCCTTGAGAGGTGCTCCCGTGCCGGCCCGATGTCACCGTTTGATGGGAAGTGGGTGACTTACACAAGGTGTCGCCCCGCCTGTGACGAGGTGACTGTGCCGTCATCCCAATAAAGACTCTAATGAGGCCATAACGCCCACCACCAGCTAGAATGTAACCCGGCCGAGCCCCACCCTGTCACCCCATCTCCGCTCCTCCCCGGAGGTGCCCTCGCTTCCGGCGTCTCTCGTGGTCCCTGCTCCTCCCCCGCTTCTACGGGGCGTCTGTCGGAGAGGGGCAGGCGGTCCCCCGACACGGCTTGGCGCCTCCTGAAACCAGGACCCGTCCCTGAGCCCGACATCTAGACAGACAGACAGACAGGCAGACAGGCAGCCGTGGTACAGGAACACCGTCTGCCATGCAGCCCGAGGTACGGTTTCCATTGTCCCCACGGGTCCTTCAGGGCCGGCTGTCCCACTGGTCGGGGGGTCACCGCCCCACGTACCCCGGGTCTGTTTTAACTTCTCTCGTCGCCCGCAGAAGGACGCTCCCCTGGCCTGTCCCCGGGCTCACCGCAGGCCCAGGGCATCGGTCTGTCCGGATGGCGGGGACACGAAGTCTCAACACCGGGTTTTCGAGGTCCCACCAGGGCCAAGACCCCCTGCAGGGGAAATAAGCCCTAAAATACGACGTTTCTCCAGGAACCACGTACCCAACAGGTTTCTCCGTGGTGGCTGGTCCTGGCCCGAACCCACCGTCAATTCCGTGGCTGCAAATTTGTGGCTTTCCCGTGTTATCCCGGCCCCACCCTCATTCAGGAGCCATTGGCGGGGGGGGGGGGGGGGGGGGGGGGGGGGGGGTATGAGGAAACACTAACATGCAGATGGAACGTTACAGGCCTGAACACCTGGAACCGACCTAAGTTTATTAAGCAATGTCACCCCAATGCTTTCAATTTTTTAAAAGGAAAAGAAATGTTTCCTCCTCCTTTAAAAAAAAAAATACTTAAGTATCGACTCACTGGCATGGCTCAGGGGCCGAGCGTCACACTATGAACCAGCCAGGGCACAGGCCTGATTTGAGGACTCAATTCCCCGTGTGTCGGGGGGGGGGGGGGGGAGCCCACACAGAAGGCGGCCGATCAATGGTTCTCTCTCATCATTGATGTCTGTCTGTCTCTCCCTCTCTCTCTCTCTCCCTCTCCCTCCCTTGCTCCCTCCCTCCCTCCGAAATCAATAAAAATGTATTTTTTTTAATTCTTAAATATTAATATGAGTTCATGGATTCTTTTTTTCCATTCGATTATTCATTTAAAATATATATATATTATTTTTTAATCTTTATTGTTCAGTTTATTAATTACATTGTTCCCTTTTTTTTTCACCCTATAGTTCCCCTCCACCTGGTACCCATCCCACCCTCTGCCCTCACCCGCCTCCACTGTCCTCTCCCATAGTTGCATGATTTTTGTCCAGTCTCTTGCTGCACTTCCCACACCCCCTTTCTCCCCAAGAGTTGTCAGTGCATTCCCTCTCTATGTCCGTGATTCTGTTACATTCACCAGTTTATCCTGTTCATCAGCTTATTAATTCACTTGATTTTTAGATTCATTTGTTGCTAGATGTGTATTTGTTGTTCCTAATTTACACTTTTATCTTTTTCTTCTTCCTCTTCTTAAAGAATATCTTTCAGCATTTCATATAATATTGTTTTGGTGGTGATGAACTCCTTTAGCTTTTTCTTATCTGCGAAGCACTTTATCTGGCCTTCGATTATTCATTTAAAAAATATATATATATATTATTGATTTTTTTTTTTTTTTTTTTTACAGAGAGGAAGGGAGAGGGATAGAAAGTCAGAAACATCGATGAGAGAAAAACATCGACCAGCCACCCTCCACGAGGCTGCGCACACCGGACGCCAGGGCCATCCGCATGCACCCCCCCCCCCCTCGCTCCCCGTTGTCGCCGGAAGAGTGTTATGAGTCTGAGTCAAACTGTCTCACTGTGGGGACAGCACACTCGCCAGCGCATCACGAGAGATGCTCTCGGGCAGCAGATAGAAGGGCTGGGTGGGGGGTGGGGGTTGTTCGGCCTCAGGCTGGGGGGTGGGGGCGGGGGGGCTGAGGGATCCAGGCTGGGAAACGGCTGACAGTCCGGAGGTCTGTTATCTCAGACGCACAGATACCCCCGCAGGTCCGGATGGAAAGGCTCATTCACCCAGGACATTCCTGGCAGCGCCCCGAATTCAGGGTTTCCTGGGGGAGCCCTCAACCTTGTGGGGGGGGAGCAGGGAGAGGGCAGGAGACAGAAGCCACTGCCTGGGGCTGAGCTGGCTGGAAGCTGCTGGGGTGTCACACTTCCGTCCCGCAGGGGGGACGGAGCCACATCCTGAAAGCCGCCACCCCTCCCAACGCCTCCCTCCAACTCTCCCACCACTTTCTCTCTTTTCATAATATACTTTTATGGGTGTCAGAGAGGAAGGGGGAGGGAGGGAGGGCGAGGAACATCGAGGATGGGAGAGAATCATGGACCGGCTGCCTCCCGCACGTCCCCCGCTGGGGATGGAGCCCACGACCCAGGCCTGTGCCCTTGACCGGGAATCGAACCCGGGACCCTTCCTTCCTTCCAAAGGCCGACGCTCTCTATCCACTGGGCAACACCGGCCAGGTCGACATCACACTGTGTTTTTTTAAATATATTTTATTGATTATTGCAGACAGGAAGGGGGAGGGATAGAAAGGTAGAAACATCGATGAGAGAGAAACATCAATCAGCTGCCTCCTGCACGCCCCCTACTGGGTATGTGCCAGCAACCAAGGTACATGCCCCCCCCCCTCGGGCCAGAATCGAACCCGGGACCCTTCCTTCCTTCCGCAGGCTGACGCTCTCTATCCACTGGGCAACACCGGCCAGGGCAAGATCACACTGTTTTTAAGATCGACTTTGAGAGGGAGGCATCCTTGTGGGAGACAGACACATCGCTCGCTCGCCCAGACCCCCACCCGCGGCGGCACCTGAAGGTGGGTTTGTGCCTTCGGTGGCACCGGCTGCACCAGCAACACTCCAGCCCACGGAGCCACCGGGCGGGCAAGAGGCCACACCACACCGTCACCCCCACGGAGAGCAGTGGATAGAGCCTCGGACTGCGGACTGATAGGTCCTGAGTTCCATTCTGGACCGACACACACCCCTCGCGCCCCCCCCCCCCCCCCCCCCCGCTCAACCCGAGAGTCCCCCTCTGGGGAGGGGGCGCCGGCTCCCGGGGGGACGCCCGGACTCAGCACTGTCGCCCCGTGACCCGCCCAGAAGGCAGCAGGCTCGGAGGGCCGGGACGGCCACCCCCACTCCCCTCCTCCTCCCAGGGAGAGGCCGACAGCTGCTCCCAGGGTCTGCTTTGAATTACAACGTGGCGTGGCCCTTTAAGAGCAGCATCTGGGCCCGCGGGGCCCCCGCTGCCCCCTTTGATGTCGCTGGCGCTGACAGGTTCCCAGGGGCAGATCTGAGGGTTCCGCGCTGCCTCCCTAGAGGCCACGTGCGGATCACAGGGCGCGGGAATGGGGGGGGGGGGGCGGCCCAGGGTCACATGGTGGGCTGGCCACGCTGGCCGGCAGCCGCTGCGGCGGGCGCTGGGGACCGGCTGGCCGGCCGGGAGCTCCTCGGGCCGCAGCCGAGCCAGCGGCTGGGAGCCGGGGAGCCAAGGAGCCAGGAGGCACTGACCCGGCCTCCCAGGCCCTCCCTGCACCCCTCCTCACCTGTGCGGAGACCAGCAAGCACACTGGCCCCTGGGGACGCCCAGGGACACCCAGAGGCCTGCTGCCCACCACATGCAGGAAGGCCCTCCTGTCCCCCTATTGTCCCCTTTCTCCACTCTGTAATGTGGCCAGTGCCAGGGGAGAGTGGGGGGGGGGACCCCAGCAGCATAGTCACCTCAGGTTGGCCCCAAGCCGGTCCCAGGAGGCCCCTTCACCTTGGGGATGGGGAAGGCGGGGTGGGCCGGGGTGCTGAGAGCAGGGTGGGTCCTGCCTATTGACTAGTGAGGTCCAGGGTCCCCAAAAGCCCACTCCAGTCCTCTGCTCACTGGTTGGGGGTGGGGGTCAACACAGAGTGACTGGAGCATCGAGGACTCGGCTTCTTCTTCTTCTTCTTCTTCTTCTTCTTCTTCTTCTTCTCCTTCCTCCTCTTCTTCTTCTTCTTTAAATATGTTTTACTGATTTTTTACAGAGCGGAAGGGAGAGGATTAGAAAGTCAGAAACATTGCCAAGACCGGTTTGGCTCAGTGGACAGAGCGTCGGACTGCGGACTGAAGGGTCCCGGGTTCGATTCCGGTCAAGGGCATGTACCTTGGCTGCGGGCACATCCCCAGTGGGGGGCATGCAAGAGGCAGCTGATCGATGTCTCTCTCTCATCCATGTTGCTGACTTTCTATCCCTCTCCCTTCTGCTCTGTAAAAAAATCAATAAAATATATATTTTTTAAAAAGTCAGAAACATTGATCAGCTGTCTCTTGCACAGCTCCCTACTGGGGATGTGCCCACAGCCAAGGTCCATGCCCTTGACCGGAATCGAACCCAGGACCTATCGGTCCGCAGGCCGACGCTCTATCCACTGAGTCAAACCGGTTTCGGCGAGGCCTCGGCTTCTTTCAATCATTATTTAACATCCTCGACCAGAGAGCCGGGGATCGGCGGCCTCCTGCACGCCCCCTTCCCGGGGATGGAGCCAGCAACCCGGGCCTGTGCCCCGAGCGGGAATCGAACCCTGACCTCCCGGTTCACAGGTGGACGCTCGCCCACTGAGCCACGCAGACTCGGCGTCCGCCCACAACCCCGGGGGCACTCACCCCTAAGAGAAGGGGGCTCTCAGTCTCAAGGCAAGGGGTGTGGGTGGTCCCTTGAGCCAGGTGACCCCCCCCCCCAGCTGCTCCCGCCCGCCAGGCCTGCACACAAACAGCCACCTGGTCCCCAGGAGAGGACCCCCACGTATCAGGCCGAGGAGCTGACCCCGTGGCCCCAGCTCCCCGCCCTGAAAGCTCAGGGTTTTGCCCACCAAGGTGCCAGGCCATGAGGCCGAGGGATCCTTGCCGAAGGGTTCCTGCCAAAGGAGGGGAGGGGGGCTCTGGGGAAACAAACGGGGATGCGAACTCTGCGATGGCAAGCCTGGCCTGGAGGCCCCTCCTGGCTCGGCAATGGAGCCGGGCTCTCAGCTGGCAGGGGAGCAGGCCTCCCCTCAGAGTGAGCCTCCTTGGGTGGGGCAGGGGGCAGAGGGGTGGCCGCCCCTCCCCTGCCCTCGTTTCTCAGCAGCTGGGGCTCGGAGCCGCCCAGGTGGCTGTGTGAGGCGGGGAGGCGGCGGCAGAGGCAACAGCTGGGCCCCAGACAAGCCGCAGCAGCTGGAGCACAGAGCGCCTGCCTCGGGGCCCAGGAGGGAGCCAGGCCTGGGGCGGGGGGGGGGGGAAGGCCCTGTCCCGTCCAGCGTTCTGGTTTGGAGCTGCGGGACATTACCCATGCTCTGAGGCCGGGCATGGGTCTGCTGGAGTCAGAACCGGGTTCCTGGCAAGGGGGGGGGGGTCCCCTGTGCACTGACCGCCTTCCACACCCTCCTCCCTCTCCCCCAGAGCCCTCCCCCGGGTCAGCCTGGGCCCCGAGTCCAGAGTCCCAGCTCTTTGGTCCCTGAAAATGTTCCACCTCTGGCACCCCTTCCCAGGGAATCCGGCACGTGTCAGGAGGCCACACTCTCCTGCGTTAACTCCGTGCTCACCTGGGGTCCTGGCTCCCTCCCCCTCGGCTTCACCCCGTGAAGGACAGCCCTGCACTCTAGTCCGACACCTACGGAGCCCCTCCGACAAGAGGCAGGGCCCCTCTGAGCTCCCGTTTTCCCAGGCTCCTTTGCAGCTGGGCACGCACAGGACGTAACGCTCAGCCAGAGAGGCAGGAGTGACACGGAACCCACCCTGGAGGGGGCCATTGAGGAGGGGGGCCTGGACGGAGAAGGCCGGCTCCCACGTCCAGCATCCCGGTGTCCGGGGTCCTCTGGGCCACCGCCCCACGGCACCTGGGATGTTGCCCCTGCTCCTCATCCCCTAGGCTGAGTGTCTGCCCCCGCCCCAGACATTCCACCCGCCCTGAGCACCAGGCCATGCCCTCCTCCTTGGTCCCCGAGATGCCCAGCATCCGCCCATTAGGAAAATCATTCCTCAGCACCTGCTCACTGCCTCGGCCCATCCTGCCTCACTCCACACTCCAGGGACCCTGTGAGGCCAGTACGGGGAGGACACAGGCTGGAGTCCCAGCTTCAGGCCCAGCAGGGGCAGAGCCAGGTCCCGGGGACAGACGTTGGGCCACGGCATCCCCCATGTTGTGTCTACTGAGCAGCAGGGCACAGAATATGTCTCACGTCCCAGGAGGGTTGCCCGAGCTCCCACCCCCCACACACACACTCCTGCCGTCTCCCCGTCACCTGCCATCCTGCCGGCCCTGTGTCCATCCTGCTGGCCATCACTGGTCTGACCCTGCGGTAGACTGCTTTTTCTGTTTGTTTGTATTTAAATGTATTTTTAAAACATTTCATTGATTTTTTACAGAGAGGAAGAGAGAGGGACAGAAATCAGAAACATCGATGAAAGAGAAACATCCATCAGCTGCCTCCTGCACACACCCCTACTGGGGATGTGCCCAAAGCCAAGGTACATGCCCCTGACTGGAATCGAACCCGGGACCTTTCAGTCCACAGGCCGACGCTCTATCCACTGAGCCACACCGGTTCCGGCTTAAATGTATTTGTATTGATGTCAGAGAGGAAGGGAGAGGAAGAGAGAGGTAGAAACATCAATGAGGAGCCGAAACCGGTTCGGCTCAGTGGATAGAGCGGCGGCCTGCGGACTGAAAGGTCCTGGGTTCCATCCCGGTCAAGGGCATGTGCCTTGGTTGCGGGCACATCCCCGGTGGGGGGTGTGTACAAGAGGCAGCTGGTCGATGTTTCCCTCTCATCGATGCTTCTGACTTTCTATCCCTCTCATGCCCTCTCTGTGAAAAATCAATAAAATATATTTAAAAAAAAAATAAAGAAAGAAACATCCATGATGAGAGAGAATCACGGACCGGCTGCCTCCTGCACACCCCACTCTGGGGGGGACGGAGCCCGCAACCCGGGCCTGTGCCCTGACCGGGAATCCAACCCTGACCTCCTGGTTCCTAGCCCAAGGCTCAACCTCCCCGGAGCCAGCTGGCCGGCTCCTGCTAGGAGTCTTGAGTCCACCCCAACAGGAGCTCATTCGGATCCAGCGACCGCCAGGGAAGAGAGTACGCGGGTTCCTCCCTGGCCCGGAATGCCTCCGGCAGTCACAGCCGCCGTCCCGCAGGGCTGCGCCGAGCACTTTCACGCATGGGCTCCCCTAATCCCACAGGGCCTCTGACTCGGGGGGGGGGGGAGGGCGGGGGGCACCACTTGAAAGAAGCGGAAATGGAGGCAGAGACCGGTCACGGGCCTTGTCCAGGATCTGCCGGAAAGGACATGGCTCCGAGCCAGGTCAGTGTCCAGCACAGCCCTCCGCAGCTCAGCCATCTGGCCGGGAGCCGCCACCTCTCCCTGCCAGGACCTTGCCTGGGTCTGAAGGGGTGGGGAGACCCCTGGGGATGAGGGGGGGGGGAGCTGGGTTTGAAGCTCAGCGAGCAATTGGCCTGAGAAGGGGGGGGTGAGTGTGGGTTTCACAGGGAATGGAGCTGGGCCTCGGCATTCAGGTTAGCGCCTGGGAGCCTCAGTTCCCTCATCGGGAAAATGGACGCGGGCGCCCCAAGTGTGCGGGGTGGGGAGGGGGGCTGCCCTTCCAGCAGGAGCGGTCCCACCTGGCCGGCCCCATGGGCATCGTAGCCACAGGCACGGAGGTTTCCAATCAGGGCACCTCACGCCCCCGCACGCCCGCTCCAGGGCCCTGCCCGCTGGGTGTGTGCAGGCTGGGTGTTGTAACTTCCTAATCTCAGCTCCTCACTCGGTGCTCGGGGGCCCTGCACGCAGGGCGACTACAAAGGCAGGGCCCAGCCCGCCGCTGCCACCGCCCGCTGCTGCCTCGGACCTCCCGCTCCAGAGGGACTCCGTGTTGAGCCGGGACCCCGCCCGCCCGTGCCTACCTGGCACCCCGAGGGGCCCAGGAAGGCCTGCCCTGGTCCAGCTTCCATTTCCAAAGGTAAGACCTGTTTCCTGTCTTTTTTCTTTCTTTCTTTTTTTTTTTTTTAATTCTCAACTGAGGATATGTTTCCATTGATTTTCAGAGAGAGAGGAAGAGAGGGGAAGACGGAGAGAAACACCCATGGGAGATGAATTGGTTGCCCTGGTCCCTTGACCGGAATCGAACCAGGGACCCTCGGTCTGTGCTCTGTTCACTGAGCCAAACCGGCCAGGCCCTGCCTCCTGCCTTTGAGTGGGCGCAGCGGAGGGCAGCGGGCAGAGGTGTGCCAGGGTGGTGGCAGGCGCCCTGTGGCTGCGGAGGATGAGGACATGCTGTGCTCTCTCTCTGGTCTCCCCACCCAACAGGGGGACCACCTCCGGAGTCAGCACTGCCCCTCTCCAACTTGGGTTCCGACCCGGAGTCTCCCGTGTGCCACGTGAGGTTCGCCAGAAAGGTGAGGCGGTGGGCAGGTACCCCGGTTAACGGAGGTCCCGAGCCTCGCCCCCACCCCGGCGCAAGCGCAGCGGGAGATCGGGAGGTCTGTCCTGGCCCGGAGCGCGCAGCCAGGGCGCACAGGGAGGAGACCCCGGACCTCGGCGGATGGCGGCGCCCCCTCCGGGACCAGCGCCCCCGCGGGCCTCCCAGAATCTGTCCCGCCCGGAGCCGAGCCGGGCAGGGCGAGTCCTCCGCGGCGCCGAGTAAGGGCTCCCCGGTCCCTCCCGCACATCGCCTGGGGCGCCCGGCCTCGGGCCACACCTGTCCGCTCCTCGCGGAGGCCCCAGAGCCGCGGAGGGAGCCCCGTGTCCGCCGTCGCTTTGATCCCGGGGGCCCCGCCGGATAAAAGTCTGGGAGGCCCCGCGCCAGCTCCAGAAGGCGAGAGCCAGCGGGCGGGGTGCAGGCGAGCGACCGGAGGAGCCAGGGCGCAGGGCGGTGAGCCGGGGTCCCCGGGGCGCGGGGTCGGTGAGCTCGGGTCTCGAGGGCGCGGGGCCGGTGAGCCGGGGCCCTCAGGTTGCTCGGGGTGGGGTCGTGGGCCGGGGGCCGGGGTGCCCTCTGGCTACCCTCTGGGCCTGGGCAGCGGGAGTGACGCGGGCGCTAGGGGCTCAGGTGAGGGCACTCGTCTTGCGCCCTCGGCCGTCGGGCACGAGCCGCTGAGCGGAGTTCCCCCTCCTTCCCCGCCGCCCCCCTTGCCGCACTCACACCCGCCGCCCCGGGGTGGAGGCAGCGGCGCCGGGCTGGCCCAGGCAATGGAGCCGCCGGAGCCGCCGGGGCCGCGGGGCGCGCTGCCCCCCACGGAGCCGAGCCGGGAGCGCCTCCGGCGGCCGCGGCGGGGTAAGTCCAGGCCCCTCCGTCAGGCTTGCGGTTTGGGAAGAAAAGGCGATGCCTCCGCCAAGAAGAGAGCGAGCGAGCGCGGTCCCCTCCCCCTCCCCCGAGCCCGGGCGGCGGCAGCGGCGGCGGCGGCGGCACATCTAACGCGCGGGCACCCGGGCCGCCGCGGCCCCCGCGAACTACGCCCAGGCTCGGCCCCCGCCGCTCATTGGCGCGGGCGGGAGCCAGCGCACCAGACCCGGCGCTGCCCTCGGTCGTGTGCGCGCGCGGAGCCCGAGCTGCCCAGGCCCCGGAGCCTCGACGCCCGCCGACCCCCGTGCGCCTCCCCGGCCAGGCCCCAGCGCGAGGAAGCCGGGCGGAGGCAACAGGCGCGGCGGGCTGCCCCGCAAACCCCCGACGTCCCCGGCTCGGGGTCCCCCTTCGCCTCCGATCCCCGCCGCCGCCGCCGCCGCTCACGCCGTGCGCTCCCCGCAGGTGGCCATGGGCCGAGCGGCCCGCGCGCTGCTGCTGCTGCTGCTGGGCCTGCTGCAGGGGGCCGGGGGCGGCGCGGGCAGGAAGACCTGGCGGCGCCGCGGCCAGCAGCCGCCCCCGCCGCGAGCCGAGGCGGCGCCCGCGGCCGGGCCGCCCGTGGAGAGCTTCCCGCTGGACTTCACGGCCGTGGAGGGCAACATGGACAGCTTCATGGCGCAGGTGAAGAGCCTGGCGCAGTCGCTGTACCCCTGCTCCGCGCAGCAGCTCGGCGAGGACCTGCGCCTGCACCTCCTGCTCAACGCGTCGGTGACCTGCAACGACGGCAGCCCCGCCGGGTGAGCCGCCTGCGCCCCTGCCTGTCCTGGCCGGGGAGGCCCCCCCCCCCCCCGCCGGGCTCCAGGCCACCGGGTCTCAGCCGCCTGTCCCGCTCCGATGCCAGACGTCCCCTCCCGGGGACCCTCGCCACCGGCCGGGACAGCTCCCGTCCTCCCCGTCCCCCGGGGAGATGGCGCCCATCGGGCTTGGGAGGTGCTGACCTCGCTCGGCCCGGCTCCGCGAGGGGGTGGGGACGGGCGTGGAGCCCTGGTCCTGGGCCAGCCCGGGCACTGACCCCTCGGCCATCGGTGCCGGGACCCTCCGCTGTGTGTCCTTCGGCCCCGGGGCGGGGAGATGGCAGCCCTCGAGCGGCCTGGGCTCCAAAGGGAGGAGGCGAGGCGGGGCGGGGAGAGCCGGGCTGCACCCCCACCCCCACCCCCACCCCAGCTTGGCTCAGCCCAGCTCAGCAGGCTCCCCGCTGTTCCCCGGGCTGCAGGGCGGAAGGGGTGCCAGCAGAGGACCAGGGAGGGGAGCAGGTGGTGCAGAAGGACCAGGGGAGCGACAGCCCGGAGAGAGAGAACGGAAGGATGCGAGGCTGACGGTTGGGAGGCGTTGGGGAGCCCCCTAGCTCCACCAGTCGGAGCCCGAGGAACGGGGCGCTGGGTCAGGCCTCAGTGGAAAGGCTGCGGGATCCGCTTCTGCGCGCCCTCGCCCCTGCATCCCGCCGGGCACCTCGGCCCCCCGCCGCGCACTCTCCTCTACGGGGGCCCTTTGCGCACCCCGAGTGCCACCGCGCGCCCCCCGGAGGGTCCCGAGTCCGGACGGAGGCGCACCCCCCGCCCCGGCACCTCCCCCGCGCCCGGCCGCAGGCGGCTACAGCCAGTCCCGCGCGGGGTGCGCCGTGGGGATTTTCCACGGACCTCACAGCGCCTCGGGCCCTTCCCCGTCCCGCGGGCGCCCCCTCCCGGGCCTGGCGCCGCCGGTGCGCGGTGCAGAGTCCGGCCGCGAGCGCCCCCGTGTGGCCGGCGCGCCGGGCGGCAGGTGGATGGCCCGTCCTCCTGGCGGGGCCTGGGCCTGCGCCCCGCTGACCGTCACCCCATCCCCGCAGCTACTACCTGAAGGAGTCCAAGGGCAGCCGGCGCTGGCTGCTCTTCCTGGAAGGTTCGTCCTGGGGCCGGGGACCGGGGGCGCGGGGGGTCCCCGGGGGCGGGGTGCAGGCTCAATGGTCAGGCCGTGCCCACAGGCGGCTGGTACTGCTTCAACCGTGAGAACTGTGACTCCCGGTACAGCACCCTGCGGCGCCTCATGAGCTCCAAGGACTGGCCACGCACACGCACAGGTCAGAGTGGGGGGTCAGAGGGCGGCCCCTGACTCGCAGGTACCTGGGAGTGACAGCCGAGGCCCTGGTTCCACGCCTAGAGCCCCCCCACCCAGCCACCCATCGCCCCCGCCCCCTTCTCTGGAATCCTAAGGGGAGGGTCACCCCCTCTCCCCCAGGCTGCTGCTCCCACGGGGATGGGGGTGCAGGGGTGCGGGTCATGCCCGGGTCAAAGCAGCAGGTGCAGGTGGAGGAGGAGGTCGAGGCCACATCCAGGGTCACACACTGGCCAGGAGGCCTGGTCTGTTCCCCACTGCCCCAGCCACCTTGGCCTGCCAGGCACGGCCCCAGCAGGAACTCACCGCACCCCGCCCGCTGACCGCCCTCCCTGCCACAGGCACCGGCATCCTGTCCTCCCAGCCCGAGGAGAACCCGCACTGGTGGAACGCCAACATGGTGTAAGGGGGCGAGGGGGGCGCCCACAGTCCTGCCTGGGGGGGCCCTGCTTGGGGGGTCCTTCCTGGGAGAGGCCAGGAGGGGCCAAGAGGGGGTGGGGAGGGCCGGTGGAAGGGGTGGGAGGGGGTGGGAAGGGGCGGGGAGGCCAGGTGGCTCACTGTCCTCTCCTGCAGCTTCGTCCCCTACTGCTCCAGTGACGTCTGGAGTGGGGCTTCCCCCAAGTCCGACAAGAGTGAGTCCCCTGCCCTCCCCGTGTCCCCGCTCCCTAGCTGGGGTCCCCCTTCCCCAGCCGCCTGCCAGGCAGGGAGGGAGGAGCCAGCTCCCGAGATGCAGGCTTGCGCCTTGTAAACTCCCTGTAACCCCACCCAGCACGCCCCAGGGTGCCTGCTTGTCCAGGGCTGGCCATGCCCCGTGGGGATCCTCACTCCTGGTCGGCCCATGGGGAGGGGCCCCCAGCACCGCCCTACACACCTGACCCCCCACTCTCCAGGGAACCTATCCCGGGTCCCACCCCCCAGCCAGCACCCCTCTTCCCCCCACCTGGCCCCGCTCTCTGTCCAGGCCCCACGTGAAGCACCCCCTCTTCCCGCAGACGAATATGCCTTCATGGGCGCCCTCATCATCCAGGAGGTGGTGCGGGAGCTCCTGGGCAAGGGGCTGAGTGGGGCCAAGGTGCTGCTGCTGGCGGGGAGCAGGTGAGCGTGGTAGGAGTCTGGGGGGAGCAGGGGGCCGGGCAGGGGGCTGGGGGGAGCAGGGGGCTGGGCAGGGGGCAGGGGGCAGGGGGCCTGGCAGGAGTTTGGGGGGGCCAGGGGGCCTGGCAGGGGCCTGGTGGGGAGCAGGTGAGTCTGGAAGGGGTCTGGGGGGTCAAGGGGGCCTGGTGGGGAGCAGGTGAGTCTGGCAGGGGTCTGGGGGGGCCAGGGGGCCTGGCAGGGGTCTGAGGGGGTAGGGGGCCTGGCAGGGACCTGGTGGGGAGCAGGTGAGTCTGGCAGGGGTCTGGGGGGGCCAGGGGGCCTGGCAGGGGCCTGGGGGGGCAGGGGGCCTGGCAGGGGCCTGGTGGGGAGCAGGTGAGTCTGGCAGGGGTTGGGGGGGGGGCGGGGGGCCTGGCACTGGTCTGCGGGGGCCAGGGGGCCTGGTGGGGAGCAAGTGAGTCTGGCAGGGGGCTGGGGGTCCTGCCAGCCCGGCCCCCACCCCAGGACCCCGAAGGCCATGGGGAGGGGGTCGTGGACCCTCAGGAGGAGGCAGCGGGGTGGACGGAGCAGGGGCTGTGGGGGCAGCTGTGCGGGTGCATCGGGGCCGGGCGGGCGGGGGCGGGGCCTGAGCGCCTCCCTCCCCCGCTCACGGCCCCCCCTCCCGCAGCGCGGGCGGCACGGGCGTGCTGCTGAACGTGGACCGCGTGGCGGAGCAGCTGCAGGAGCTGGGCCACCCGGCCATTCAGGTGCGGGGCCTGGTGGACTCGGGCTGGTTCCTGGACAACAAGCAGTACCACCGCACCGACTGCGTGGACACCGCCACCTGCGCGCCCACCGATGCCATCCGCCAGGGCATCAGGTGTGTGGGGGCGTCCTCTGTAGCTGGGGGAGCCCCAGGGTGTGTGTGGGGGTGTCCTCTGTAGCTGGGGGAGCCCCAGGGTGTGTGTGGGGGTGTCCTCTGTGGCTGTGGGAGCCCGGGGGCGGGGCCTAACGGCGGGTGTGGGGGTGTCTGTGGCTGTGGGAGCCCGGGGGTGTGTGTGGGGGTGTCCTCTGTGGCTGTGGGAGCCCGGGGGCGGGGCCTAACGGCGGGTGTGGGGGTGTCTGTGGCTGTGGGAGCCCCGGGGTGTGTGTGGGGGTGTCCTCTGTGGCTGTGGGAGCCCGGGGGCGGGGCCTAACGGCGGGTGTGGGGGTGTCTGTGGCTGTGGGAGCCCCGGGGTGTGTGTGGGGGTTTCCTCTGTGGCTGGGGGAGCCCGGGGGCAGGGCCTAACGGCGGGTGTGGGGGTGTCTGTGACTGTGGGAGCCCGGGGGTGTGTGTGGGGGTGTCCTCTGTGGCTGGGGGAGCCCAGGGGCGGGGCCTAACGGCGGGTGTGGGGGTGTCTGTGGCTGTGGGAGCCCCGGGGTGTGTGTGGGGGTGTCCTCTGTGGCTGGGGGAGCCCGGGGGCGGGGCCTAACGTCGGGTGTGGGGGTGTCTGTGGCTGTGGGAGCCCGGGGGTGTGTGTGGGGGTGTCCTCTGTGGCTGGGGGAGCCCGGGGGCAGGGCCTAACGGCGGGTGTGGGGGTGTCTGTGACTGTGGGAGCCCGGGGGTGTGTGTGGGGGTGTCCTCTGTGGCTGGGGGAGCCCAGGGGCGGGGCCTAACGGCGGGTGTGGGGGTGTCTGTGGCTGTGGGAGCCCGGGGGTGTGTGTGGGGGGTGTCCTCTGTGGCTGGGGAGCCCGGGGGCGGGGCCTAACGGCGGGTGTGGGGGTGTCTGTGGGGGGGAGCCCCGGGGTGTGTGTGGGGGTGTCCTCTGTGACTGGGGGAGCCCAGGGGCGGGGCCTAACGGCGAGCGTGGCCCAGGTACTGGAACGGGCTGGTCCCGGAGCGCTGCCGCCGCCAGTTCAAAGAGGGGGAGGAGTGGAACTGCTTCTTCGGCTACAAGGTCTACCCGACCCTGCGCTGTGAGTGCCCGCGTGGGGTCCGCGGAGCCCTCCGTAGTGGGGGGGGCCTCCTGCACCCCCTGAATCCAGCCAGGGAGTCCGGTCCCCAGAGGCCAGGCCCAGGCCACCGCCCGGACCAGAGCCGCCGGGGGAACCCACTCTTCCGGTCCGCCCAGGACTCTCCTGGTCTTCCCACGGAGTCCACTCGGGTGGGGGGTCCAGGACCGGGTGCAGGTGGGGGTGGGGATCGCTGTCAGCTCCCAGGCTGCTCCTGGGTGGGGCCTGGGCTATCCCTCCCCCGTCCCACATGCCGGGAGCCGGAGTGAGATCCGGCAAAGGGACTTCATCACCAACTCTCAGGAGAAGGGCGTCCCCCCCCGGGCACCAGGCCAAGATGGTGGCGGGGGTGGGGGTGGGGGTAGGGGAGCACCTAACCGGGGTGCTCCGGGGCAGCCGGGCCGAGAGGGGCTGGCAGCCAACACTGAGGGGCGAGGCCAGCTGGCCGGACCGGGGGACCTGAGCCTGGGAGGGTGGGGGCGGCTGAGTCCGGGGAGAGGTCAGCTGGCCAAACGGGGGAGGGGGGCCTGAGCCTGGGAGGGGGAGCGAGTCTGGCGAGAGACCACCTGAGCCGCCCCCCCCCCCCGCCCGCAGGCCCCGTGTTCGTGGTGCAGTGGCTGTTCGACGAGGCGCAGCTGACGGTGGACAACGTGCACCTGACGGGGCAGCCGGTGCAGGAGGGCCAGTGGCTGTACATCCAGGACGTGGGCCGTGAGCTGCGCCAGACGCTCAAGGACGTGGCGTGAGTTCCGGGCCCCCGCACGCAGCCACGGCCACGGCCACGGCCACGGCCACGGCCACGGACCGGCACGCAGCCGTCTGGGGCGGGGGGGCAGGGCTGCCGTGGGTGAGGAGGAGCCGGCGGTGCACGCAGACCCCGGACACTCCCGGGCACGGAACCCCGACCGCCTGGTTTGTGGGCCACCCTGGCCGGGCAAGTCCCCTCAATTTTACTGTGAATAGAAACGTCTCCAAAACACGGGACCTGTTTTGTTTTTTTTGTTTTTTTAAATATATTTTATTGATTTTTTTTACAGAGAGGAAGGGTGAGGGGCAGAGATTTAGAAACATCCATGAGAGAGAAACATCCATCAGCTGCCTCCTGGGGATGTGCCCGCAACCAAGGCACCTGCCCTTGGACCAGAATCGAACCCGGGACCCTTCAGTCCGCAGGCTGAGGCTCTATCCACTGAGCCAAACCGGTTTTGGCTGGAACCTGTTTTTTTTTTTTTAAAAAAGTAGCACACCCTTGCCCTAACCGGTGTGGCTCAGTGGCTAGAGCATCGGCCTTCGGACTGAAAGGTCCCAGGTTCGATCCCTGTCGAGGGCATGTACCTTGGCTGCGGGCACATCCCCAGGAAGGAATGTGCACGAGGCAGCTGGTGGATGTTTCTCTCTCATCGATGTTTCTGACTCTCTCCCTTCCTCTCTGTAAAAAAATCAATAAGATATATTTTAAAATAATAATTATTATCATTTGGGCAAAGGGAAGGCCCCAATTTAAAAAAAGGTGTAATATTTGCCTCCAGGCCTCTCTCTCGAGGGCCCGTCCTAGAGGAGCCGGAGCGGGAGGCAGGAAGGGGCGAGGGTTGCTGGGAACCTGCGGGCCGGTGGGGACCCCGGGCTGAGGAGCCGCTGGCCGAGAGCACGGCCAAAGGCGGCAGGTGGAGGCGGGCAGGGGGCAGGCTGTGGGGGGGCTGTTGACCGGCTGTGAGCAGCTGGGGGGAGGGAACGGGCTGAGGGGCGTGTCCGCTCACTGCTGGCCGTCTCCCCCCTGCACAGAGCCAGCTTCGCCCCCGCCTGCCTCTCCCACGAGATCATCCTCCGAAGGTCAGTGTCCCCTCACCCCTCGCCCTGGACCGGCTCAGACCCCTGCCTCTCGCCCCGAACCCACAAACCCCACCCACCCCCCGCCGCCCACCCACCTGCCTCCCAACCCCCCTCAGACAGCCGGCTGGCCGTGTGGCAGGAACCCGGGGATACAGCAGGCTGTCCCCTGCTCCGGCCACACACACACACACACACACACACACACACCCCGCCACATGACCCCCATGACCCCCACCCCGGTCTCTCTGCAGCCACTGGACAGAGGTGCAGGTGAAGGGGACCTCGCTCCCGCGGGCGCTGCACTGCTGGGACCGGAGCCTCCACGAGGGCCACAAGGGCAGCAAGGCCCCCCTGAAGGGCTGCCCCGTGCACCTGGTGGACAGCTGCTCCTGGCCCCACTGCAACCCCTCGTGCCCCACCATCCGCGACCAGTTCACGGGGCAGGAGATGAACGTGGCCCAGTTCCTCATGCACATGGGCTTCGACGTGCAGACGCTGGCACAGCAGCAGGGCCTGGAGCCCAGCAAGCTGCTGGGGATGCTGAGCAGCGGGAGTTAGGGACACCCCCCCCCCCGGGACCTCCCCGGGACAGGGTCCCCCACACTTTCCCCCCCCCGCCACCCCCCTCCGCGCTGGGTCTGGACGCCCACCCCAACAGCCTTCACCGCGCCTCGAACCCGGACGCTGCCTCCCGCCCCCCGCCGGCGATGGGGAGCGGCCCACCGGACCCTCAGCCCGGCCTCCTGCCCTTTTGTATTATTTTATAAAGTGACTTTTTTATTACTTTAATTTTTTTTTAAAAAGGAAAATAAGCGAGAACTATATGATGAATGAGATTGTTTTGTAACATATATTTTTTAAATAATGAGATTAAAAAAAAAAGACAACAAAAGAGCCTTTCTCTGCGGGGGGGTGTTTATTTGCACGGGCGGCTGGCCCACCGGACACCGCTCTCTGCCCCCCCCACACACCCACACACTGACCGCCCCCCAGGAACAGGGCGGGGCCTGCGGGGGCGAGGCCCACACCCAACCTCACCCCCACTCTGGACTCTCTCTGAGGGAGGAGGCCCCGTGTGCGAACCCCTTTCACGTCCCGCGTGACTCAGGGTCCCCCCCCCCACCCTCCAGTTTAGGGTTCAGGTTCTGGAGGAGGCTGCACACAAATGAATAAAGAGACTCAGAGAAATATTAATTGGGAAAATGGGGGCCAGGCAGGAGTCCAACTCTAGCGGGAGGACTACTCCCCGCTCTGGCTTTATCATCCCTTGTATTTTATTTATTTTTAAATATATTTTATTGATTTTTTACAGAGTGGAAGGGAGAGGGATAGAAAGTCAGAAACATCGATGAGAGAGAATCATCGATCAGCTGCCTCTTGCACACCCCTACTGGGGATGTGCCCGCAAGCCATGGTACATGCCCTTGACTGGAATCGAACCCGGGACCCTTCAGTCCGCAGTCCGACGCTCTATCCATTGAGCCAAACCGGTCTCGGCTGTCATCCCTTTTATTAAGATTAAGATCATAAGATACACCCGTATCCCCCAGGCAGGAAACACCAATAAAAGCCAATCAGTGAATCTTCTTAGGACTCAGGTGGGGGCTGCTTCAACCACCAATCCTCTCTAATAAAAGAGAAATATGCAGATTGACCATCACTCTGCCACACAAGAGGTCTGCCCCCATGTGGACAGAAGATGGCTACCACAAGATGGCCAGCTGGGGAGGGCCTTTGGAGGTTCTAGGTCCTGCAAGGGAGGGCAGTTGTGGGCGATCAGGCCTTCAAAGGGAGGGCAGTTGGGTGCGATCAAGCCTGCAGGGGAGGGCAGTTAGGGGTGACCAGGCTGGCAGAGGAGGGAAGTTGGGGCAAACAGGCTGGCAGGGGAGCAGTTAGACATCAATTAGGCTGGCAGGGTAGTGGTTAGGAGGTGATCAGGCTGGCAGGCAGAAGTGGTTAAGGGCAATCAGGGAGGCAGGCAGGTGAGCAGTTTGGAGCCAGCAGTCCTGGATTGTGAGAAGGATGTCCGAATGCCTGTTTAGACCTGATCCTGGTATTGGGCCTAAAGGGGCAGTCGGACATCCCTCGAGGGGTCCCAGATTGGAGAGGGTGCAGGCTGGGCTAAGGGACATCCCCCCTCCCCGCCGTGCATGAATTTCATGCACCGGGGCCTCTAGTATCTAACAATTACCTCCAACCTTTCAGAGCAATTAAGGTTGACCAGCCCTCCAAACTCCCTGTCCTCAGCTCTCTGTCATTAAGACAATGATCGGCTTCCGGCAGCCCTGCCTCCGGTCACTGGTGGCTGATGCTGAGTGCAGAGACCTCAGCGCGGACACAGCTCCCGTTTCTGTTGATTTAGCTGCCACGGTGACACGCAGGTGGTGGGCACACACGGCCTCACGCGGGATGGTCTCACGGGGCGCGGCTCAGCATTTGCACACTCAGGAAGGTGTCACCCACGGAAATCTCCAGTCAGAACATCCTCACCCAGCCCAGCGGGTGCAGGCTCCATCCCCAGTGGGGGGTGTGCAGGAGGCAGCCGATCAATGGTTCTCTCTCATCACTGATTTTCTGTCTCCCTCTCCCTTTCTCTCTGAAATTAATTTTGTCAAAAAGGAAATAAAAACAAATCACACACACACACACACACACACACACACACACACAGTTCCCTAATATGCAAATAGCCCCATCGGTAAAACAACCGAACAACCGGTCGCTATGATGTGCACTGACCACCAGGGGGTGCATGTGGAGCATGGCAGGTGTTGACAGCAGGTGAGAGTGGTGGCTACCAGCCCCAGTCACCCCTGAGGGCTTCTCCACCTCCTCCTGCTCCTGAGGGGCGATCAAGCCAGCAGCTGCTGCTCACATCTGCTGCTGGCACCGGCCCCAGGCGCCCCATCAGCCCATGGGAGCGGCAGCAGCGGGAGTTGTGCGCTGGCAGATGGGGGACCGGGCCCGTGATGGGAGGGGCTCAGCAGGAGCGCAGAGGATGGGCTGAGACCCAACCCTGTGCCCACCACACCTCATGGCCCACAGTTCCTTCTTAAAAAATATTTTATTGACTTTTTACAGAGAAGAAGAGGGAGGGAGAGAGAATTAAAAACGTGGATGAGAACCGAGACCGGTTTGGCTCAGTGGATAGAGCGTCAGACTGTGGACTGAAGGGTCCCGGGTTCGATTCCGGTTAAGGGCATGTACCTTGGCTGCGGGCACATTCCCAGTCGGGGGCATGCAAGAGGCAGCTGATCGATGTTTCTGACTTTCTATCCCTCTCCCTTCCGCTCTGTAAAAAATCAATAAAATATATTTAAATTTAAAAAAAATTATTTAAGAAACAAAACATGGATGAGAGAGAAACATCGATCAGCTGCCTCCTGTACACCCCCTTCCTGGGGATGTGCCTGCAACCAAGACACATGCCCTTGACCGGAATCGAACCTGGGACCCTTCCGTCCGCAGGCCGACGCTCTATCCACTGAGCCACGCCGGCCAGGACCACAGTTCCTTTTAAGGTGCACGAGTTCGTGCTCTGGGCCCTTGGTTTGACAAATAAAAAGTGCTCAGGCACTCAACCAGCCCGTGACCCGGCTCTCCCCCCAGTGACCGGCGAGCCCGGCCTTCGCTGCCCGGGGACCTGGAGATGGAACTTTAACTCAGTGTCAACATTGACTCCAAATTTCAACTGTGTTTACAGCGACCTCGAAGGATCTGAAGGCCCGGGCAGGACGCACCCCTGGCTGCCTGTCCCCCTCCCTGTGCTCCTAGAGCAGCTTGGACGCCAGGCCTGCTCAGCTGCCCTGACCCCACAGACTCCGCCAGCCTCCTCGAGCCCTGAGCGCTGCCCCACGACCTCTTCTGCCCTCATCAGTTCGGCTCAGTGGGTGGAGCGTTGGCCTACGGAATGAACAAACAGTCCTGGGTTCGATCCCTGGCACACGCCCAGGGTTGTGGGCTTGATCCGTAGGAGGGGGGCCGCAGGGGGCAGCCGGTCAATGACTCATCATTGATGTTTCTATTTCTCTCTCCCTCTCTGTAATCAATAAAAATCCGATACAGCCCCCTGACCTGATTGGCTCAGTGGGTAGAGAGCATCAGCCTGGGGACTCAAGGATTCTGGGTTCGATTCCGGTGGAGGGCACGTACCTTGGTTGCGGGCACATCCCCAGTAGGGAGTGTGCAGGAGGCAGCTGGTCGATGTTTCTCTCTCATCGATGTGTCTAGCTCTCTATCCAGCTCCCTTCCCCTCTGTAAAAAAATAAAAATAAAAATAAAAATAAAAATAAAAAATTTATTTTAAAAAATCCTATATAATAAAAGGCTAATAATATACAAATCAAACCAACCCAACGGTAGAATAACTGGTCGCTATGATGCGCACTGACCACCAGGGGGCAGACGCTCAATGCAGGCCAACGCTCTATCCACTGGGCCACACAGGTTTCCGCGAGGATTAACATTATTATTATTTTTTTGTGTGTTAAGCCCCGCCTGAGGGTATTTTTCCGTTGGTTTTTGGAGAGAGCGGGAGGGACAGAGAGAGACAGAGAGAGAGACACAGGGACTGGCTGCCTCCCGCACACACCCAGACCTGGGCCAGGGGATGGAGCCTGCCACGGAGGGGCGTGTCCCCGCCCGGAGTCCCAGGCTGACCTCCATCCACTGGCCACACCGGCTCGGGTGACATTATTACCCACGATTAACCAGCCACGAGTGGGAGAGGGAGAGAACAAACGGCAAAACAGGACTGATTCTCTGTCCTCTAAATAAATTTTTATTGATTCTAGAGAGGAAGGGAGAGGGGGAGATGGAAACATGATGAGAGAAAGTCATCGATTGGCTGCTTTCCGCACGCCCCCTCCTGGGGATCAGGCTTGCAACCCCGGGCCTGTGCCTTTGATCTGATCGAACCCGGGACCCTTCAATCCACAGGCTGACGCTCTATCCACTGAGACACACTGGCCAGGGCAGGACTGATTCTTGATTCTAGGGGAAAGTAGACTCATTGTGCTATTTCGCAACTCTTCCGGGAGTGGGGAAATAGATGTATTTATGTAATTACACACACACACACACACACACACACACACGAGGTGTTCATAGTGGTCAGATCCAGCCTTGATGGGGGACGGAGTATTCCAACTTCCACATTCAGACAGAAGTGTTTTTATTCTCACAAGCGTTTTTGTACATTTTACTATTTTAGCCTGAAAAGAGGGGGGTTGAGTCTCTTCTAGGTGTTCCCCTGTCTCCTAGGGACAAGTCAAGAGCTCCACAATGCCCCCCCCCGCCCCCCAAATAATAACCACAGCTCCACCCAGGGCAGGCTGGGGCCTGGGAGGAGAAAGAGGGTCCAGCCCCCAGGGCCCGCCTCCCCTCCCCAGGCTCTCTCCCCCCCACTCCCCACCCCCCTTCACCCCAACAGAGCAGAGCCAGGGCCTGCCACCCTCACCTTCCTGCACCCCTCCCCCCTCCTGTCCCGCCCTGGAGGCTGCTGGAGCTGAAAGGACAGTGACCGGACCCCTCTTTGCTCCCTCTCCCTCCTCCTCCCCCCGCCCTGCAGGAAGAGGAGCCGCAGACAGAGGCGGGACTGTGAAGAAGGCGGAGCCTAGCCTGCAGCCAGGGTTTGGTGAATGGTCCTGGCAGGGGTTCGGAGGGATCATGGGTCAGATGTCCCCTGGAAAGGGCATGGGGCTGCTATTCCCAGGCTCTGACCACTCCGCCTATTTATAGCGCGGGGCGCCGCTCACCCCTCCCCCCCTCCCCCAAGCCGGCGGAGCAACGGCTCCTGCAATGTCACGGGGCGTCCCTGCCACCGCAGCCACCGCCGATCGCCCGTCAGAGGGGACAGAGCGGCCCCCCCAGGCCCTGTGAAGAAGCCAGGAGCCACCACCCCCTTCTCCCCCATCCGAGATGGGCAGCACGGTGGAGCCCCCCGGAGCCGGGTACCTGCACCTGGGCGCGGTGACCACCCCGGTGGGCACGGCTCGCGCGCTGCAGCTGGCCTTGGGCTGCACCACCCTCAGCCTGGTGGCCCACCGCGGCGGCTTCGAGGGCGCGCAGGGCGTCTTCTGCATGGCCGCCTGGGGCTTCTGCTTCGCCCTCTCGGGGCTGGTGCTGGCCTGCGAGGTCACCCGGCTGCAGGGCTGCCTGCGCCTCTCCTGGGGCAACTTCACCGCCGCCTTCGGCATGCTGGCCGCGCTGCTGTCGGCCACGGCCGCCGTGCTCTACCCGCTGTACCACGCGCGCCTGCGCTGCGCCCCGGAGCCCCAGGAGGGCTGCGTCGCCCGCGACTTCCGCCTGGCCGCCAGCGTCTCCGCGGCGATGCTGTTCCTGGCCTACGCGGCCGAGGTGGCGCTGACCCGGGCCCGGCCCGGCCAGGTGGCCAGCTACATGGCCACGGCGTCCGGGCTCCTCAAGATCGTCCAGGCCTTCGTGGCCTGCGTCATCTTCGGCGCGCTGGCCCAGGACGCCGGCTACCGGCGCCACGCGGCCACCCAGTGGTGCGTGGCCGTCTACGCCCTGTGCTTCCTGGCCACGGCGGCCGTGGTGGTGCTGAGCGTGCTGGGCCGCGCGGGCGGCCCCTGGGAGCGCGCCCTGGCCGTCTACGCGCTCCTGGCCGTGCTGCTCTACCTCAGCGCCGCCGTCGTCTGGCCCGTCTTCTGCTTCGACCCCAAGTACGGCCAGCCCCGGCGGCCCCCCGACTGCCCGCGGGGCGGCGGCGGCGGCGGCTGCGCCTGGGACGCCCGGCTGGTGGTGGCCGTGTTCACCTACGTCAACCTGCTGCTCTACGTGGCCGACCTGGCCTGCGCCCAGCGGATCCGCTTCGTGCCCACCCCGTAGCCCCGCCGCCGCCGCCTCCGTCTCTTGCGCGCCCCCCCCCCCCCCCCGCCCCCGCCCCCGCCCCCCACAGAGGCCCCGGGCCGCGCCGCGACGGGGGCGGCCAGGGGAGGCCCGCACGGCCACGCGGAGGACTCCGAGCCGGCAAAGGGCAGATCGGAGGGGGAGTTGGGGGAATGGGGGGGCAGGACCCCAGAAGGGACCGCCGCCAGGCACTCCCAGCCCCTGCCTGTCTCCATCTCTGTCTCCCTGTCTCTCCCTCTCTGTCTCCCTGTCTCTGTCTCTGCCTCCATGTCTCTGCCTCTCCCTGTCTGTCTCTCCCTGTCTCTGTCTCCCTGTCTCTGTCTCTGCCTCCATGTCTCTGCCTCTCCCTGTCTCTGTCTTGCCCTCTCTGTCTCCCTGTCTCTGTCTCTGCCTCCATGTCTCTGTCTCTCCCTGTCTCTGTCTCCCTGTCTCTGTCTCTGCCTCCATGTCTCTGCCTCTCCCTGTCTCTGTCTCTCCCTGTCTCTGTCTCCCTGTCTCTGTCTCTGCCTCCATGTCTCTGCCTCTCCATGTCTGTCTCCCTGTCTCTATCTTTCCCTCTCTCTTTCTCCCTGTCTGTCTCCCTGTCTCTGTCTCTGTCTCTGTCCCAGTCTCTCTCTCCCTGTCTCTGTCTCTCCCTCTCTGTCTCTTCCCTTTTGTCTGCCAGGGTGTTTTCCAGCATTTGGAGGGGCTCAGGAGACTGGAGAAGGGCTGCGTGTAAATTAATAACTAGGTGTGAGACATGAATCTGGAAGGCATTTGGGGGGCCAGAGGAGACCTAGTGTCAGTAACCAAATTCTCCGAATCTCTGGGCCCCTAGCTTTTTATTAACACAAACCGCCCTAAAGCAGTGGTCGGCAAACTGCGGCTCGCGAGCCACATGCGGCTCTTTGGCCCCTTGAGTGTGGCTCTTCCACAAAATACCACGGCCTGGGTGAGTCTATTTTGAAGAAGTGGTGTTAGAAGAAGTATAGGTTTAAACAATTTGGCTCTCAAAGACATTTCAATCGTCGTCCTGTTGGTATTTGGCTCTGTTGATGAATGAGTTTGCCCACCACTGTACTAAAGCAAAGCAGGCACACATTTCAAAGGCAGTTGGTATACAGTGGGCATTGTCAGGTTGGGGAAGTGCCTTTGGCTGCTCCAGCAGCAGGAAATCGCAGGTAGGTTTTCAGATTGGGGAAATGCTTTCGGCTATTCCGGCTGAATAGGAAGCCCATCAACCTTCTGAGGACTTTTTTCATTTTATTATGACCTGCCGGAATCAGCATCCAGCACCTTCCAGCACCCATCTCTCTCCCTCTCTGTCTCTCTCTCCCTCTGTCTCTCTCCCTCTCTGTCCCCATCTCTGTCTCTGTCTGTCTGTCTGTCTCTGTCTCTCCAGTGTCTGGCCTCCCGGCTCCATGATGGTCCCTGTCACTCAGGAGACACTTGGGAGGCAGGTGCTGCTATGATCCCTCTGCACGGGGGTTCCTTGGGGGAGAGTTTGGGCAGCCCCGCGCGCCCATTGTGGTCAGGAGCCCACATTCAGGGTGAGCCTGAGTGAAGCAGAGAAGAGTCAGTTCCCAGGGGTGTGGGGAGCCGGAGCTTGGTGGCCTCCTGCCTTCAGGGGGCAGCTCCTGAGCAGGAGCCAGGACCTCGGGGCCGTGCAGCTCCAAGGGACGGAGGCGGAACCATGACCCTCCAGCCCATCGGCCTCTGCCAGCCACAGAGATGGGAACGGAGCCAGGACCAGTGGCTGGAGGACAGGTGCTTTTGGGGTCACAGCAGCAGCAGCAGCAGGGCCACCTGAGCCACCAAGGAGAAGCTGTTTCCAGCAGTCAGGCCTCATACTGGCCCCACCACAGCCCACCACGGCCCCACCACGGCCCACCACGGCCCCACCACGGCCCACCACGGCCCACCACGGCCCACCACGGCCCACCACGGCCCCACCACGGCCCCACCACGGCCCACCACGGCCTACCACGGCCCCACTACGGCCCCACCATGACCTACCACGGCCCCACCACGACCTACCACGGCCCCACCATGGCCCCACCACGGCCCACCACGACCCACCACGGCCTACCATGGCCCACCACGGCCTACCATGGCCCCACCACGGCCCACCACGGCCCCACCACGATCTACCACGACCTACCACGGCCCCACCATGGCCCACCACGGCCCCACCACGACCCACCACGGCCCACCACGGCCCACCACGGCCCCACCACAGCCCCACCACGGCCCACCACGGCCCACCACGGCCTACCATGGCCCCACCACGGCCCACCACGGCCCCACCACGACCTACCACGACCCACCACGGCCCACCAAGGCCCCACCACGACCCCACCACGGCCCACCATGGCCCACCACGGCCCACCATGGACCACCACGGCCCCACAGGACCTGCTGTACCAGGGGAGGCTGGAAGGCGGCCACCCGGACACGGACCCAGGCCCCAGCGCCTCCCTGGTGCTCGCAGCCCACGACCTCCACCTGCTCAGTTGTCCATTCGCCTGACCACCAGAGCCCACGGGAGCCTCGCCCAGCCAGCTCCCTCCACTGAGCCCCGCCCGTCAGGGCGGCCCCACACGGGGCTCTTCAGCCGGGCCGCTGGCCCAGAGTCCCGAGCAGGAAATAAATGCCGTGCTGATTTGCACCCGGCTCCGGCCCAGTCTCTGCACCTCCTGGACCCCCCTCGCCCCCGTCCTCAAAGAGAAGAGCCTGACCCCGCCAAGAGGGGAGGAGGCTGCCGTGAGGCCCAGTGATGGGGTGAGAGCGGCCTCCGTCCTCTCCCTGGGTGACAGCCAGCGTGGGGGAGGGGGATGGGATGGCACAAAGCTCCTCTTCCCTGCAGCACTCAGCACCACCCATCACCCACACCCCAGCAGGGGTGCTGGGCCCAGCGGGGACAGAGGGGTGCTGCCCACTGTGGGTGGCAGGACCCTAGCAGGTTTCAGGTTTAGCACCCGGCGGACCTGGAGACTCTGAGGGCCCTTTACCCAGGAAGCAGTGGGGCAGGCTCCACAGCAGACCCCCAAAGAGGGCAGCAGCTGCGACCTGGGGTGTCCTGAGGGCCCACCGGCTGAGGGAGGGTTGGGGTTGGAGGAACGTTTGCAGGTGGCAGGAGTCTACGGGCCGCACCCCTCCCAGCTCACAGGGAGCCCTGGACTGCAGAGGTCCTTTCTCTTCCAGCCAAACTTCTGGAACCTTCTCTGTCACCGACTTTTCAGTTCCCCCACCGTCCAGAGCCCGCAGCCCCAGTGCCCCACCCATGCCCTTTGTCGCAGGTCCCGGGGGGAGACAGAGGAGGGGCTGCAGGGCCGGAGAGGAGCGGGGTGCTGCTGCCCACACTGCCTGGGACCAAGGACTCTCCCAGCTCCAGGCTTTCTGCCAGCTGGTGTGGCTCCGTGGTTGAGCGTGGACCATGGAGCATGAGGTCCTGGCTGGATCCAGGTCGGGGCACAGGCCCTGGTGCAGTTTGATCCCCAGTGGGGGGCGTGCAGGAGGCGGCCAATGGATGGCGTTCTCTCTCCTCGAGGTTCCCATCTCTCTCTCTTCCCCTCTCTCTAAAAATCAGTGAAACATTTTCCTTTTTTAAAAAATATATTTTATTGATTTTTACAGAGAGGAAGGGAGAGGGATAGAAAGTCAGAAACATCGATGAGAGAGAGAAACATCCATCAGCTGCCTCCTGCACACCCCCACTGGGGATGTGCCCACAGCCAAGGTACATGCCCTTGACCGGAATCGAACCCGGGACCCTTCAGTCTGCAGGCCGACGCTCCACCCACTGAGCCAAACCGGTTTTGGCAACATTTTCTTGAAAGAAAGAAAAACGGTCCTTTCTAAAGGAGAGGGTTCCGGCCGAGACCAGTTTGGCTCAGTGGATAGAGCGTCGGACTGCGGACTGAAGGGTCCCGGGTTCGATTCCAGTCAAGGGCATTTGCCTTGGCTGCGGGCACATCCCAGTAGGGGGCGCCCTGTGCAAGAGGCGGCTGATGAATGTTTCTCTCTTATCGATGTTTCTGACTTTCTATCCCTCTCCCTTCTGCTCTGTAAAAAAATCAATAAAATATATTTAAAAAAAATAAAGGAGAGGGTTCCGTTCCCGGGTGGCTGGCGGCCGGTGGGACTCACGGGGCAGCCCCTGCTGGGGGGGGGGGGGAGACGGGGCCCCACAGGACTGGCCCCCCGATGGCCACAGGGCTCCGGTCACTGCATCCAAGCCCAGCCCTGCCCTGCACCCGAACACAGAGTGGTTCTGAGACCAGGTTCAAGACAACTTGTCATTTCATTCCAGAACCAGCCACAGGGCAGCGCCCCCTTTTCCTGTGGGCACCGCGTGGTCCCCAAGAATCACTTCCCACCTTTCTTGAACCCGGCTGCTGCCTGGACCCCGGACTGTCCCAAACCGGGTGCCGACTCACACCGCCTCCGACGAGCCCCCAGCGCGTCCTGGTGGGGGTGGGGGCGCTGTGGCCATGTGCTCCCTGAGATCCGGGGGCCTAGGACTTCCCCGGGCCCTGCAGACAGTCAGGAGAGACTGGGGTGCTCCATGAAGCTGGGGGCGGTCCAGGGTCACCTTCCTCTGTTTGCCACCTGCCGAAGCTGCCTGTCGGGTAGGTTGACATGGCAACAGGCCTATGACCTGAGTGAGGGTCATGCAGCTTTCAAAGGGGGCCTGGCCCAGAGAGACTGATGGGGGAGGAACTGGGGGCGGAAGGAAGGGCAGGAGGAGGGTCTCAGGAGAAGGCCTAGACTCCCAGCCTCCTGGTACAATTTTTTTTAGAAAACCCAACAAACAAAAAAAGAAAACCACACGCAAAACTTTAAAGCCACAGCAACAGTTGCAAATCAGTGATACATGTTCAATGTTTCCATTGGGCAGATTATTGTCACACGTTCACTTCTCACCGAAAACGCCGAAAACGCGAGAAAAGTTCTGCACAGCAGCTCCCCGAAACCGTGGTGACGGTGGTGAAGGTGTTAGAACGGGTCTGGGGTCACCGCCAGCGCCCCCACGCGGTGGGGGACCCCAGCCTGACAGGTACCTGTCTGAGTGTACCAAGTCAGGGGTCCGAGTGGGGGACCCCTGTCCAGGCCGCTCCTTGCAGACCCCACTCCCGCTGCCCCTGATCCCCGCGTTCGGTCCCCACGTTTGGTCCTGAGGGCCTGGATCTCGGGGGTGGGGAGGGCAGGACAGAGGTCGACCGCCCTGGAGGCTGGGGTGCTCAGGGACGCACGGGTCTGGGCGGTTCCAGAAGACCCGCTGCTGGGGGGCATGGCATGGGGTGGGGTTTCCAGGGTGCAGGGTTCGCGTAGGCAGGATCCGGGGTGCAGGATCCCGATAGGAGCGGATCCGAGGTGCAGGGCTCACGTAGGCGAGGATCCGGGGTGCAGGACCCCGATAGGAGCGGATCCGGGGTGCAGGATCCCGATAGGAGCGGATCCGGGGTGCAGGACCCGATAGGAGCGGATCCAGGGTGCAGGGTGCACGTAGGCACGGATCCGGGGTGCAAGACCCCGATAGGAACGGATCGAAGTAGTCGGGGGTCCCGGATCACCCGGGTGGGGGGAGGCTGGCAGACTGAGCTGGGCCACGGCGAGTGGATGATGCAAGCCCCCCCATCCTCGCTACTGCGCCCTCTGATTGGTTGGCGTCCGAATGGCCGCGCTGCGGATTGGTTGGGGCCGCGGGGGCGGGGCCTCGGGGCGGGGATGCCGCGTGGCTGGCTGCGCTCCTTGGGCTGGGGGCGACCTGCGCCGGAGAACCGGGTACCGGGCGCCCCGCCGGGCCGCGATCCTGCCGCCGGGGGTGCTGCGGGGCGCGGGGAGGCGCGTCGGGGTCCCCGGGGCGGGGCGGGGGGCCCGGGGCGGAAGGGGCTCGCCCCGGGGGGCCTCCGGGCGCCCCCTTTGCAGGCCCGCGCTCTCCTTTCTGTGCCACGTGCGCGGAACTGGGGAGCTAAGTCGGGGACCCCCTGCAGCTGGAAAGCGGGGTCCGGGGCCCCGCTTCGGGGCGGAGTCGGAGCAGTGACCGGGTTTCCGAGCTGTTGGGCAGCCCCGGGGAAAGTCAGACCGGTTTGTGGGACGGGGTGGCGCCGGCGGGCCTGGCACTGCCCCCTGACTAGGCGCCGGGCCCGCCCCCCTCCCCGTGTCCCCACAGAGCCAGCTCGAGGGGTGCGAGCGCGGGCGGACACCATGAGCGTGGGCTTCATCGGGGCCGGCCAGCTGGCCTTCGCCTTGGCCAAGGGCTTCACTGGGGCAGGTAGCCCTGGGGCCGGAGGGTGGGGTCCCCCTCTGCATACTGGAGGAGGAGGGGGTCCCCTCTGCAGTCTGGGGGAGGATGGGGTTCCCCTCTGCAGTCTGGGGGAGGAGGGGGTCCCCCTCTGCAGTCTGGGAGACTGGGGGAGGGGTCTGGATGAGGTGCCTGTGGGAAGTGCAGCCCCAAGACGTGGGGGGCGGGGCAGCTCTCACCCTCCGTGGTGGGAGTCCTGCTCTCCCCCCTGGGAACATGGCCTTGAGGGAGGAACTGTCCCTGCAGGCGTCCTGGCCGCCCACAAGATCATGGCCAGCTCTCCGGACATGGACTTGGCCACGGTGTCTGCCCTCAGGGTGAGGCTGGGGGACGGGCCAGTCAAGGTATCGGGCGCCGGGGTGGGGGGCCAGGAGCAGTGGCCCCAGGGGGGGCACCCTGAGAGGAGGGGCCCTGGGCCTGAGCATCTCACAGAGCCCGCTCTGCCCTGTGACCTGGATGATGGGGGGGGTGTGTGCAGCAGGTGGAGAAGGGTGCTGGTCGGGAAAGGGGTGCCGGGGTGCCAGGCGATGAGGCCACGGTGTGTGGCCAGTCTGGACTTAAGTGTTGGTTCTCCATAGCTGAGTTAGAGATCCAGACCAAATGGGGGCACATGCCCAGCTTGGGGCCACCACCGACCCCACAGGGCAGAGGGCAGGGGGCTGGGCTGCAGCCCAGGGTGGGGCAGGCCGAGGCTGGGACAGAGAGGGAGAGAGGCAGAGAGAGAAACATCAATGATGACAAGGAAACATCGATCGGCTCTGCCTGCTGCACGCCCCACATTGGGGATCGAACCCCCAACCCCGGGCCTGTGCCCTGCCCGGGAATCGAATCCTGACCTCCTGGTTCATAGGCCAATGCTCAAACCCTGAGCCACGCCAGCCAGGCACTTCCTGTACTTTTGGGGGGAAGGGCGGTTGGGGTGTCAGAGCCTCCCTTCCTCTGAGCCCCTGCCGTGCCCTCACCCCAGCAGCCTCTGTGCCGGTCCGCGCGGTGATGGCTCTCGGCTGAGAGAGAAGCTGGGGGGCCGGCCAGCTGTGAGGACCGGCTGAGCGCCCCTCGGCATCCCCACAGAAATTGGGGGTGAACCTGACCCCCCACAACAAGGAGACGGTGCGGCAGAGCGACGTGCTGTTCCTGGCGGTGAAGCCCCACATCATCCCCTTCATCCTGGACGAGGTGGGCGCCCACATCGAGAGCCGGCACCTCGTGGTGTCCTGCGCGGCCGGCGTCACCATCAGCAGCATCGAGAAGGTGGGGTGCGGGCCCGGCGTGGCGGGTGGGTGGGGGCGCGCAGAGGAGCCCGGCTCTTCGTCTGCGAAATGGGCGTGTGGGCGGCCCCCCCCCCCCCCCCCCCCCCCCCGCCGTGGGAACTCAGGACGCGCTCAGGGGGACGAGCCCGGCCTCACCCTCAGCCAGCACCCCTGCCGGCCCGGGGCTGGGAGGGACACCCCTGGTTTGTCTGTCCGCCAGAAGCTGAGGGCCTTCCAGCCGGCCCCCAAAGTCATCCGCTGCATGACCAACACGCCGGTGGTGGTGCGGGAGGGGGCCACGGTGTACGCCACAGGCACCCACGCCCACGTGGAGGACGGCCGGCTCCTGGAGCAGCTGCTGGGCAGCGTGGGCTTCTGCGCGGAGGTGGAGGAGGACCTGATCGACGCCGTCACCGGGCTCAGCGGCAGCGGGCCGGCCTACGTGAGGACGGGGCAGGCGGGGAGGGGGGCTGGCGGGGGCAGCTGGGGGCGTGGGAGGACCTCCACGTGCCTTTGCCAGTCCTCCCCTCCCCCTCCCCCCTACTCCTGTCCTCCCCCTCCTCCTCCTCCCTGCCCTGTCCTCCCCCTCCCCCTCTCCCCTACTCCTGTCCTCCCACTCCTCCTCCTCCTCCCTGCCCTGTTCTCCCCCTCCTCCCTGCCCTGTCCTCCCCCTCCCCCTCCCCCCTACTCCTGTCCTCCCCCTCCCCCTCCTCCCTACTCCTATCCTCCCACTCCTCCTCCTCCTCTCTGCCCTGTCCTCCCCCTCCCCCTCCCCCCTACTCCTGTCCTCCCCCTCCCCCTCCTCCCTGCCCTGTCCTCCCCCTCCTCCCTCTCCCCCTCCTCCCTGCCCTGTCCTCCCCCTCCCCCTCCTCCCTGCCCTGTCCTCCCCCTCCCCCTCCCCCCTACTCCTGTCCTCCCACTCCTCCTCCTCCCTGCCCTGTCCTCCCCCTCCCCCTCCTCCCTGCCCTGTCCTCCCCCTCCTCCCTCTCCCCCTCCTCCCTGCCCTGTCCTCCCCCTCCCCCTCCTCCCTGCCCTGTCCTCCCCCTCCCCCTCCCCCCCTCCTCCTGTCCTCCCACTCCTCCTCCTCCCTGCCCTGTCCTCCCCCTCCTCCCTCTCCCCCTCCTCCCTGCCCTGTCCGCCCCCTCCCCCTCCTCCCTGCCCTGTCCTCCCCCTCCCCCCTGCTCCTGTCCTCCCACTCCTCCTCCTCCCTGCCCTGTCCTCCCACTCCTCCCTCTCCCCCTCCTCCCTGCCCCGGTCCTCCCCCTCCCCCTCCCCCCTGCCCTGTCCTCCCCCTCCTCCCTGCTCCCTGCCCCGGTCCTCCCTCTCCCCCTCCTCCCTGCTCCTGTCCTCCCTCTCCCTCTCCTCCCTGCCCTGTCCTCCCCCTCCTCCCTGCCCCGGTCCTCCCCCTCCCTCTCCCCTCTGCCCTGTCCTCCCCCTCCTCCCTGCTCCCTGCCCCGGTCCTCCCTCTCCCCCTCCTCCCTGCCCTGTCCTCCCCCTCCTCCCGGCACCGGCCCCTTCGGGCAGAGCCGCTGGACAGCGGTGGGCTGGAGCAGAGCTCGCCCGGGACTCTGGCTCAGGCGCCTCCCCCCGCAGGCATTCACCGCCCTGGACGCCCTGGCTGACGGGGGTGTGAAGATGGGGCTTCCCCGGCGCCTGGCGGTCCGCCTGGGGGCCCAGGCCCTGCTGGTCAGTCCTCCCCCTGACCCTGGGGGCACTCCCTGCGGGGCGGGAGGCTGGTGTCCGGGGCGGAAGGGCAGGGGGTCGGCGAGGCCTGGTGGCAGGGCCATCCCTGTCCTGCCGATGTGGTGGGCGCCCACAGCCGAGGACATCCTCTCTCGGCTCCCCGCGCAGGGTGCGGCCAAGATGCTGCTGGCCTCGGAGCAGCACCCGGGGGAGCTCAAGGACAACGTCTGCTCCCCTGGAGGCGCCACCATTCACGCCCTGCACGTGCTGGAGAGCGGCGGCTTCCGCTCCCTGCTCATCGACGCCGTGGAGGCCTCCTGCACCCGCACCCGGTGGGCACCGCCCCCTCCCCCTGCACACCAGCCCTCTCCCACTCCCTCCCCACTCCGAGCCCTCCCTCCACTCCCCCCTGCACACCGAGCCCTCTCCCACTCCCTCCCCACTCCGAGCCCTCCCTCCACCCACCCCCCGCTGCACACCGAGCCCTCCCTCCACTCCCCCTGCACACCAGCCCTCTCCCACTCCCTCCCCACTCCGAGCCCTCCCTCCACCCACCCCCTGCTGCACACCGAGCCCTCCCTCCACTCCCCCCACTGCACACCGAACCCTCCCTCCACTCCCCCCTGCACACCGAGCCCTCTCCCACTCCCTCCCCACTTCGAACCCTCCCTCCACTCCCCCGCTGCACACCGAGCCCTCCCTCCACCCCCCCCCCGCTGCACACCGAACCCTCCCTCCACCCCCCCGCTGCACACCGAACCCTCCCTCCACCCCCCCGCTGCACACCGAACCCTCCCTCCATCCACCCCCCGCTGCACACCGAGCCCTCCCTCCACCCCCCCGCTGCACACCGAACCCTCCCTCCATCCACCCCCCGCTGCACACCGAGCCCTCCCTCCACCCCCCCGCTGCACACCGAACCCTCCCTCCACCCACCCCCCGCTGCACACCGAACCCTCCCTCCACCCCCCCCCGCTGCACACCGAGCCCTCCCTCCACTCCTTCCCCACACCGAGCCCTCCCCCCACTCTGCCTGCACTCCCCCACTCCTTCCCCCACACACACCGAGCCCTCCCCCCACTACCCCCGCACACCCCGCTCCGCTCCAGGTCCACGGCCTGCGTGTCTGGGTAGCTGGGGCTCTTGGCCGAGGGCCACTGGCTCAGCCTCTGACTTGCACTCTGTGCTCAGCTTGGCGGTGGGCGGAGCACGGAGCCAGCCCCCAGTCCCGGGGCACGGTTTAGCCCTCCCTGTGGTCTTGCGAGAGCCTCTGTGGGCCTGGTGATACCCTCCCCGGGCCTGGCCCTGGGGTTCGGTTTACACGCCCTCCCCTGGTCCTGCCGGAGCCTCTGTGGGCCCGGTGATAACCCTCCCGGGCCTGGCCGGGGAGATTAGCCGGTCAGAGCAGCCGGTTAGACCAGCGGGACCTGGCGCAGGCACCGGCTTGCCGCTGACAGGAAGCCAGAGCGGCCGGCGCTGGAGTCCAGGCTGGCACCCCCGTCCCTGGGCTGGCGGCCTGCTCCCTCCTCCCTCGTGGGCACTGGGCTCGGAGGAGGTGGGTCCTGGTGCTGAACCCCCTATCCGTCCCCCCTTCCTCCCTCAGGGAGCTGCAGTCCATGGCCAACCAGGAGAAGGTCTCCCCGGCGGCCATTAAGAAGACCGTCCTGGACAAGGTGAAGCTGGACGCCCCGCCAGAGGCCGAGCCAGCCCCTTCGGGCCACTCCAAGCTGCTCCCCCGCAGTGCGGCCCCCGTGGGCAAGAAGGACTGAGGGTCCCCCCTGCGCACCAGGCCGCCCCCCCGCCTTCCCTCTCCTGGCTCAGAGGTCCTCCGAGGGTGGATCTAGGCCCAGGCCACACGGGGTGTCGTGCGTGCGTGTGGCCCGCCCACGGCTCTGTCACTTTGGGTCACGCAGGGGTCCTCCCTGAGCGCCTCCGGGCCCAGAAGAGGGGTGCACTCCCTGAGCACAGCCTCCTCCTTCCTCTGCTCCTGGCTCAGAAGGGGTTCGTCCTCCAGGTCGGCTGTCCTGGGGCTCAGCCCCTTCCTGAGCACAGAGGTCAAGGTTCCCTGCCCCGAAGGCCCAGCCCAGGTAGAGAGCCCCGTCCCAGGCCTGGTGGTTCCCCAGCTTCCACACGCAGGGACACCTCCCCCGGTGTCGGAGGGGACAGAGGGTCCAGCATCCTGACCTCACGGAGGGACCTCGGTCCTTGGCCAGCGACCAGCTTGCCCCTGGTCCCCCTGGACATTTGAGAAAAGGGCTCAGTGGGGGCAGGGGGACGGTGCCCACAGGCAGGCAGAAGTCCAAGGTCCCTAGAGCATCAGGCCACTGTCTCCCACTCCTGACCTTTTAGGTTCAATACACTGGTTTTGCCCGGGCTGGTGTTGCTCAGTGGATAGAGCACCGGCCTGCGGACGGAAGGGTCCCAGGTTCGATTCCAGTCAAGGGCACATGCCTGGGTAGTGGGCTCGATCCCCAGCGGGGGGCGTGCATGAGGCAGCCGATCCATGATTCTCATCTCGGATGTTTCTATCGCTCTTTCCATTCCTCTCTGAAATCATAAAAATATTTAAAAAGAAAAAAATAAAAACTGGTTTCCAGATCCAACTTTGGTCACCACGTGTGGAGGGATGCCCAGGTGTCCCACAGCGTCATTGCAATCGATCAGATGCAATGTTAGAGGCTGAGCCAGAAGGCCATGGCCAAGCGCCCTGGCTTCCAGGTAGCCAGGCTGTGTGTGTGTGTGGGGGGGGGGGGCGGGAGTCTCAGGGAGCAGAGGGTGTGGCCCCACAGGCCGCAGTCACTAGGAGGGGAATGGACGTTGGTACCATTGGCTGGGCGTGGGGGAGCAGACCCCAGCTTCTGCATCCTCTGTACCTCCTGATTTAATGGGGGCACATGCCTCCTCAATTTACCCAGGCCAAGGCAGGGGTCAGGTGGCCCTTAGGAAGCAAGCTGCATTGGGGTTCTACAGAAAAGCAGGAAAGCAGATGTTAGAACAGAGGTTATTATAAGGAAGTGGCTAGCAAGTCCACCTTGCAGGGTGGCGGCAGGCTGGACACCCGCTCAGCTGACGGTCCAGCTCACGGGCCCTCAGGCAGGGAGAGCCCATGTTGCTGGGGTGTCCGAAGGCAGACAATTCTCCAGGGTCGGTCAGTTTCTCCCGGCCTCCTATTGCTTGGAGGAGAACCCCCCCCCACACACACACCTTACAGAGCGATCTACTCAAGCCTACGACTCAATGTTAATTTCGTGCAAAAACACACAGGAGCAGGCAGTATATGGGACCAAATATTTGGGCATCCCGCGTCCCAGTCAAGTTGACACGTGACATTAACTTCCAGGGGAGCCCTACAAGCTGCTGGGGTCAGAACCCTATGGGATCAGGAGGGCTCCCCCTTTGCACCCTATGGAATCAGGAGGGCTCCCCCTTTGTTCACAATCAACAGTTACAGAACAGAGACGAGAGGAGGCGGGGCCTCAGGTTGGCACGCTCCTCCCACCCCTGCCCCCCCCTCCCCACTGAGCGCTGGTAGGTGATGTCCCCAGGGGGTGAGTAGGGGAGCTGCCAATCGCAGAACCCCATGCCTGTCATCCGTTCTCCCCTTCCCCGGGGCCACGTAGAACCAAGGCCCAGCGCACGTGGGTGGGCGGAGGAGGCACTTTGGGGACCAGGGGAGCGCAGAAACCAGAAGAACGGACGAAAAGGCACAACAGAAAAGGCAAGGAGCATGACTGCGCCCGTTCCCGGGCTCCACCAGGGTGCCCCCGAGGCCTGTGCAAGCTGGAGCGCGTGCGGGCATGTGCACCCGCCGGCCCGCCCAGGGCGTGCTCCCCAAGCACTGACCCTGCACCCTCCGCCCCGCGCAGGTGAAGCGGCCCTCGGACACGTGGCCTCCGAGGCGATTCGCGCCCAGGCCACTAGGCTCCGCCCCAAGGGCCAGGAAAGGGGCGTGGCCTCCAGAGAGCGCGCTCCCGGCTAGAACCGCGAGACCCCGCTCAGGCAGGGCGCGCGTTGCCAGGGCGACGGCGCCGGAGCGCGCAGGCGCAGTGCGACCACGCCCCGCCCCCTCCGCCACCGCCGCCGCCGCGCCTTCCCCTTTAAGCCCAGGCCGGTCGCGACGCCGCTTCATGAATGGAGCCCACGTGACCAAACATCATGTGACGTCTGTGGAGCGGCGGCGGCGGCGGCGGCGGATCCCGAGCCTGGTCCGGCCCGGCCTTCCCAGCGCGCTTGGCCCGGCCCGCGCAGGCGGCGAGCCCCCATCCCGGGCGCGGAGCCCCCGCGCGGCCCCTCCCCACGCAGCCTCGGAACGCCCGCCGACCCCCGCCCCGGCCTCGGCCCGCCGGGCCCGCAGTGTGGTGGGTGAGTGCGGCTGCGGGCCCGGCCGGCCAGGGGGGCGGGGGCGGTGGGCGGCCGTGGGAGCTCCGGGCAGGGGTGCAGCCGGCGGAACCGCGGCTCTTCCCGGCGGACCCAGACGGCGCTGGCCGGGCGCCCCTGGCTCAGGGTCTGCCCTGCTCCCCGGATGACGACCGTGCCTCGATTTCCCCGCCGGGCAGGGCGCTGCTGCCCCTGCGCGCGGGGAGCGAGGCGGGGGGTGGGTCGCGGGGCGGGCGAGGGCAGCGGGCGGGGCGGGCGCGCGGCTTGTTCCGCGGAGGCTGGGGTGCCCTGGCGGGAGGGGCGGCCCGGGTGGCGGGAGGAAAGGGTGGGGTCGAGTGGGGCGCCCAGGGCTCCGCGGAGCAGCCGGGCGGCCTCGGCCGGAGCTGCTGATTCATCAGGTGTCTGTATGGGCGCCTCCCCGGGCGCCTTGGCCCTGGGCGGCCGGGGGAGGCCGGCCTAGGGGGCGCGGGGACGACCCCGGTCGCGCCGACTGGGCTCGGTCGCACGCGTGCCAGAGCCCGAGGGAGACTGCTGAGTCATCAGCATGAGGTCATTCGGAGCTCGTCCCGGCGCCCGGGGTGGGGGTCGGAGCTGGGGCCTGGGACCTCCGAGGCCAGGGCGCACGAGGTGGCAGGGGCCGCGGGGACGGGGTGACAGGGCTGGGCCCAGGGGCTGGGGCGCCGCTTCAAGTTTGGTCTGAGGTTCAAGTGGAAGGCCGGGGGGTGGAGAGGAAGCGGAGGGGCCACGGCGCGGTAGGATGCGAAGCCCCCCTGGCCTGTCACCCCTCCCAGGCATGCTCTGCCCTGGCAGCCGGCCCGGGCCCCTTGTCCGGGACGGTTCCCCAAACTGGGAAATAGTTCTCTCCTGCGAGAGGAGGGGCGGAGCCTGGAGGGGCCGTGCTGGGGGCGGAAGCGGGCTTTCCCTCCCCATGGTCTGGTCCGCCAAGCTGTGCGCCCAGGGGCGGGAAGCGAGGGCAACATTGACCAGAGAGCAAGAAGGAGGCCGGGGAGGGGTGGCGGGAGGAGGGCAGGGTGGGGTCCAGCGGGGAGCCCAGGGCTCCGGGACAAGAGCGGGCCAGAGTACACCTTGTCCTGAGGCCTGGTGACCGGGGCCGGGACAGTTGGCAAGCAGGTGCAGCTCTACCAGGAAATTGCAAATGAGAGGAAGCGGCAGGCCTTAGACACCGGGGACCAAGGTGTTTGGTGAGCAGGTCCTGCCCCCCCCTTTGCAGCAGCTGGGCCTGTGGGGCTGGGTGGAGGCTGCAGGTGGGGGGGAGCTTCAGGGCACACAGCCGGTGGGCTGGGGTGGAAGCATGCAGTTCCCATCACCCCAGAGCTCTCCCCCTGGAGGTTTGGCAGGTGAGCAGAGAATGTGGCCCTGGTAGGTGCTCAGCCAGATGGTGGGGACAGTTGGGGGGGGGGGTGACAGCTTGTGGGCAGTGTGTCCACACCCCTCACAGGTGTGTGGGTAGGTCCTGGCTTCCGGGGTGCAGGAGTGTTTGTGTAGACCAGCGCACAGGACCTTTCTTGCCCAGGGGTTCGTGTCTGCAGAGATTTGCCCCCCCACCTGTACACACTTACAGGATGGGGCAGAAGTAGGTTCACAGCTTTGAATACATGAAACGTGGAGTTTATTCTTGCACTATTTATGAATTGTATTGTTTGCCACACGAACTGTAAACCTACTTTTGCCCCACCCTGTACACACACACACACACACACACACACACACACACACGGCCCGGGGCTTAGAGACGCCAGATGTTTTCAGACATTTCAGCTGATCTTGGCTGTAATTTTATGCCCTAGGAGGGGTACTTCTTTCTCTTTTCTTGTTTGTTAATGTTTCTTATTGATTTTTATTTCTAAGAGAGGATGGGGGGGGATCTAGAGAAACATCAATGAGAGAGAAACAGCATCCATTGGCTGCCTCCTGCCTGCCCCCTACTGGGGATCAAGCCTGCAACCTGGGCACGTGCCCTGATCAGGAATCAGTAAGGTGACCTTTTGGTTCATAGGTCACCGTTCAGCCACTGAGCTACACCGGCTGGCTGGAGGGGGCTCTTTTTTAAAGGCTTCTCGGTTACTTATGCTTTAGTCTTTTCTCAGAGTGGCATTCAGTGGCTGAGGGAAGAGGGAGGGAAGCTGGGCGGGGTTGGGGTACAGAGTGCTCAGGCCCAGGCCCACCGGGGAGGCTCGGCCACTGGGGTTTGCCGGCCTGGAGGAGGAGCGGGAGCTGGCTGTCTTGCTCCCTGCCTCGTGTCCATGGCCTGGAAGTTTGGGCCCGGGAAGAGCTACCTGCCTCTCTGCCCTTCCTGACGGACTCTGGGCTGTGGGAGGTCCCAGGTGCCGGGGGAGCTTAGGGCCACCTAGGCCTTCTCCACAAAGTGGACTCTGCCCTGGGGGAGTGAGGGCAGGAGGACGGCTGAGCCCCAGCTTGAATGAGCCAGAGGGATGGGGTCCCCCTTGGCTGGCTCCCAGAGGTGTTCTGAGCCATCACTCCGGCCCCAGCGCCAGGCTGTCTCTGTTCTGTCCGTGTGTGTGTGTGTGTGTGTGTGTCCTCAGGTGGGCGGGGGCCGGGCCGAGGCCTCAGCCCTGGCTTCGGAGGCCTGCCCCTCCCCCGGCGCTCACGCACACCTTTGATTAGGAGGCTGCTGGCTGCACTTGTGCTGAGCGCAGGCCTTCCGCGGAGGTGAAATCTGTCGAGGAGGCACTTTTCTGTGTGATGTCTTCAGGAAGTCACCGCTGTGCTCAGCATTGAGGGTGGAAGGGACACGGTAGGGGGCGCGGGGGGGGGGGGGGGGGGGACACAAGCTGGTGCCAAGGCTTTTCCTTTGGGGTTGGACTCGGGCAGCCTCCCTGCAGTCCAACTCCCAAGTCCTGCTCTGTTGGGTATGGCCCCAGGACCTGCTTGGCTCTGGCCTCCCGGTGCCAGGCTGGGTGGGGTGAGGCCTGCCATGGAGCCCCCCACTGCAGCCTCCAGGGAGGGTGGGAAGCCTCCCCCCGCCCCCCCCCCCCCCGGCCGCTTGCCTGGAGAGCTGTAGCCCCTTCCCGGAGGCAGACTGGTCTGTCCCACCATGCACCCAGTTACCTCCCCGCATCTAACCCGCAAAGTGGGGAGGAGGCGGGGGCAGCCAGAGGCGCAGGACAAGGCGTGCAAAGTTGTTCTTGGCTGGGCTTTGGGACGCAGAAAAGGAGGGGGTGTGGGAAAGGTGGGAGGGGTCCTTTGATCTAGCCACCTTTTGCTTTTGTCCCCTGCTTTTGTGGGTGCTGACTCTGGACAGGAGGCCTGATCGGTCATTGGCCCAGCGGGGCTGAGCGGGCCCCCGAGGGGCTCCCTGCGGGCGCTCTTGTGAAACACCCCGGACAGGGAGGGCAGGGGCACGAGATGCTGCAACCCAAAGCCACAGGATGGTTACTCCATCAGCCACGGGGCGCCCCGCCTGCCACCTGGAGGGCGGGAGCTCCCCCAAAGCCTTGGGCAGCCACTTTCCACTCTTCAGAGTGAGGAGTCTGAGAGAATTGGGACCCTCTGCCGAGTCCCCGTTTGGGGGGGGGGGTGGCCCGCGGAGCCTTCGTGGGAGCAGGGCTGAGTCCCAGGCCGACTTAGGTCCACGGCTCTAGGAGGCGGGACCCCGGGCACACACGTGCGGGGCTGCTGACTCGGCCCTCACCTGCTGTCGGCCAGGCTGGCCTTTCTGGCCCCACAACTCTCTGCTCTGGCTGCTGGCCCCCTGGGGCTGTGCTGGCTGGCGGCCTGGGGAGTGCCAGGCGGTGAGGGAGCAGGGGGGAAGTGCTGAGTCAGCATGACTCGCCAGGAGCAGCCGCTCCGGGGTGCACACAGCGTTATTTTTACAGCTCTGGGCTTCTTCCTAGGCTGGCCCCCTCGACCCTCTGACCTCTCCCCGGCCTCCTCTCCTTGTCTCTGCCTCCCTCACTGCCTTCAACCCCCCTTTCCCCTCGGGAGACCCTCCTGGCCTCCCCCTGGTTTCCTAAGGCCAGATAGACGGGGACGGTCCCCGAGGCCAGGTATCAGGGGTGGGGTGGGGGGGGGGACTGGGCAGGTGGGAGACAAGGATGGGAGTGTCCAGGTCCTGACCTCTGCCCCCTGTCTCGCAGAGTGCCTGCTTGCTGTGCCCCCGGGTTATGACGACCCCCAATAAAGGAAGCAAGGCCTTGAAGGTAAGCGGGCGGGCGGGCGCATCCCGGGTGGGGCGGCAGTGGGAATGGGGGGGCTGCCCGGCCGTGACCGTGCGCTGTGCCCCCAGGTGAAGCGGGAGCCGGGCGAGAATGGCACCAGCCTGACGGACGAGGAGCTGGTGACCATGTCGGTGCGGGAGCTGAACCAGCACCTGCGGGGCCTGTCCAAGGAGGAGATCGTGCAGCTGAAGCAGCGGCGCCGCACGCTCAAGAACCGGGGCTACGCCGCCAGCTGCCGCGTGAAGCGGGTGACGCAGAAGGAGGAGCTGGAGAAGCAGAAGGCGGAGCTGCAGCAGGAGGTGGAGAAGCTGGCCTCGGAGAACGCCAGCATGAAGCTGGAGCTCGACGCGCTGCGCTCCAAGTACGAGGCGCTGCAGACCTTCGCCAGGACCGTGGCCCGCGGTCCCGTGGCGCCCGCGCGGGGCCCCCTGGCCGCCAGCCTGGGGCCCCTGGTCCCCGGCAAAGTGGCCGCCACCAGCGTCATCACGATAGTCAAGTCCAAGACGGACGCCCGGTCGTAGGGGACGCACGCACGCACGCTGGCCCGGGGGGTCTGGGAGGGGCCATCAGGCACGCGGCACATCCGGCAGCCCTGTCCCCTTCCTCCTCCCCTCCCCGTCCTACCTCCCCCCGTCCCCTGCGAAGCACAACCCGCACCCCCGGGGGCGCCGGGCCAAGCCCCTCGATCTCGTCGTCGTCATCGTGTGTTTTGTACGTCGGGATTGGTCAGTTCAGCGGTGACGTGGGTCACCCCTGTCCCCCCCCCCGCCCCCTCCCCCTTTGTACCAAGGCCACGTGGCTTGGAACCCAGAGGCGGCCCTTTGGGAACAGAGAGGAAGAGCGAGCGAGCGAGCGAGCGAGCTGTGGGACCCGCGTGTTCCGAGCAGGGAGGGCTCCAGGGGAGGCGGCTGCTCTCTGTCCCGAGTGGCCCAGGCCCTGAGGGCTGCGGGCTGGCAGGAGGCTGGGCAGTTCACTCGCTTCTCGGAGCAGGGTGTCCCGAGGGCCCCGGGACAGGTGGGCCCACCAGCCTGGGTGCCGGCACGGGGCGCTGTGTGGCTGTGGGCCGGGGGCCCCCGGGCACGCCAGCCTGACGCCTTGCACTGAACAAGACCAAAATCACTGGTTGTGAGCGTGCGTGAGGGTGTGTCTCCCGTGTCCTGCGATGGTCCGTGTTGCTGTTTACATGACCTATTGGTGTGGTTACCTAGCCCTTTATTTAAAAGAGAGAAGTTCCTTTTACGAAGTTATTAAATTATATGTTTAAAAGCTAAAGGAAAAAAAAAAAAAAGAGCTGCAGAGTATTTATAAAACTGTCTTTTTACAAAAAAAAAAAGAAAAGAAAACAAGCAAGAACATTTGACCCTATAAATGGAAAAGGGAAGAAAGTATAATAGAAACTTTGCTAGTTTAAAAAAAGCAAAAAAAAAAAAAAAAAAAAAAAAGCCCTTTCTTGTAAACTTACAGACAAGTCTTTGTGGCTGTTGAAGTTTAGTTTTTATATACACAGAGTTATCAGATGTTATTTATGAAACTTAGTTTAAAAAAGAAAAAAAGAGAAAAAAAAAAAAAGCCAAGCGCAAGCGACCACAGGCGCGTCCCGACGTCCTCCTTGCTGACTTTTGCAATTTGTACCGAAAGTGACTTACTCTCCCGCGGGCCCCCCCCCCCCCCCCCCGCTTCCGGCCGCGTGCCGCATGCCGTCGTCCGTGCCTGTGAGGTCTTGTGCAGCGTCTGTGCCGGTGCTTCTGGTGACCTTTGACCTGTGCGTGTCACTCGTGTCTGTTTTCCCGTGTTTGTTTTTGGGTTTGGTTGTATTTCTCTCCGGCCTGCGAGGGGCAGGGGGCTGGGGTGCCCGGCGGGGCCGCTCCAGCCGTTGGGGAGGGTCTGTGGCCCCCCCCCCCCCCCCCTGGCTTCTCTGGGCTCCCCGCCTGCCCCAGGCCTCTAGGAGGTCTCACCGTTGCCCGTGGCTTTGCACGTGTGTGTCCGGTTTGGGCTGACCCAGCAGCGGAGCAGGGGAAACTGGGAGTTATTCTGGGCCCCACCTCTGGCCCTGGGTGGGGGCTTTGCAGATCAAAGAGTCACTCGGTGCCCACAGGGCCACGGCCACGCGGCCCCCCCCTCCCCCCCCCGCCGTCTTCCTTCTGGTGTCCATCAGCCTGCTCGGCTCCGGCTGCCGATCCCCGCAACTGTTCCTCTTGGCTTCCCACGGCCTCGGCTGGGGTCGCTCAGGGGCCCCCTTTTTCCCAGAACCGTTTGTGTGCTGCGGGCGGAGCTTCCGAGGCAGAACCGGGTGGTTTGGGGGCCCACCTGGTGTGGCTCCTGCCTGCCCGAGGCCTGGGATGTCCACCCGTGTCAGACAAGGGCTAGTCTCCTCTCCCCTGAACACGCTGGCAGCTCCCTGCCTCGGGCCTTCTTCCGCCCCCTTTGGGATCTGTGTCTTCCAGGGATCTGATGCTCGGCTGTGGGGTGCTGCTCTGGGCTGAGCCGCCCCCCCCCCCCCATCCCGGCCACGTGGCGGAGGCAGCCGGTCTCCCAGGTTTGGCTCGGAGAGGTACCTTGTAGGCTCGGCACAGGGGCTGTCTGCGGCGTCCGCCCCCGGGGCTTGTGCCATCTCGGGCCTTGGCCTGTTCTTGGGGTTGGCTGGTTGGCTGCTTTGGGGCCCCGAATCCCGAAAGAGCTCAGAATTGCCACAGTGCGTGCGGCCTGGCAGGGCTTCGCCCGGTGGACAGCCGGTTCTCATCCCAGAGTCGGGCCCCGTGTGCCAGTGGGGCTGGGAGCAGGGCACGCTTCGGCGTCTGGCTTCCCGGCGGGCTGCTCGGCGGCCCGGCTGCTCCACGGTCCTGGCTGTGCCGGCCCTGCCTGCTGTGCAGATGTTGACTGTTGACGCCCAGGCGCTCAGTGGCCTCCTCTGCAGGCTGCTCTGTCCGGTGGTGGCAGTGGTGGCGGCGGGTGGCGTGTTGGAATCGCATTGGATCAGTCAGTCCCTAGAGAGAGGTCCTGCCCGTCCCCGGGTGGGAGGGTCAGCATCCGTGTTGATGGACAGCTCCCCTTCTGTCCTGGCCCGGGGCGTGTCTGTCTGCGAACCTCTGCCGGGCAGCGGGCTGGAGGACAGAGGCGGGTGAGGAGGTGAGAGGAGGGGTTCAGAGTGGGTGGTGCTGAGCAGAAACGGCAGTCATGGGTTCGGTTTGCAGGAGCTTCTGGGGTTGGTGAGGCCGTGTCCCTGGCAGGGTTTTGGGTTTGAAGCAGCTGCCCCGTGGGTCTGGGGGAGCCTCCATGTTCTCGCCATGCCAGCCCTGCGGGGGCCCCTCCACCCCTTCTCCCCTTCTCCTCGGTTTCTTCACAGGAGGTTTTGTCCACATGTGACCAGCGTGTCCCTAATCCTTGTCAATTAGTTCTTCCCACGGTGCGTGTGCTGTGTTCCCTTCCTCCCCTCCGCTTTCCTGACACAGTGAGTCGAGGGCTTTGGCCAGAGCCAAGAATCCCAATCGTGTCCACTAAGTAAACCATGCTGTGCCCCTCCCCTCCCTGACTCCTCCCTCACCCCACTATGGACACTCAGATTTCAGAGCAGAACCCGTGGGCACGGGTCAGCTCTCCCGCCCAGGCCTGGCTGCTGCTCCAGCTGGCACTGCCCCTGGTACAGGCGGGAAGACACGGCTGCTCCGCGCGTGGCAGCTACGAGGTGTGCCGGTCCCCGACGGGCCTCGGCCGCAGCCTCCGAGGTCAGTGCCCAGCCCACAGTTCAGGCTGCTGCAGCTCCAGGCAGGTGGTCAGGCCCATCTGGTCTCCGCAGCCTCCAGCCCCGAGGCGGCTTGTGGGTCAGAGCTCCCCCCACAGCTGGGAAGCCTGAACCACAGCCTCCAGCGCCGTTTCCGCCCTGGGATCTTGTAAGTTACTTTTTTAGGCTGTGGTTTAGCGAGAGGAACCAACACATTAACGATTTTCCCCCCTCAGAAGCCACCGAATAATTCTGGCGCGTTTTTGCCTTCCTGTTGGCTGTCTGGTTTGGGAACGGATGGGGAGACGGATGGCAGAGGGCCTGGCCTGTGTGCTGGGCACAGTGGCACCTGCCCTGGAGCCAGCCTTGGTACGGGGTGTTCCAGAGAGCTGAGGGGCAGCCCTGCCAGCAGCCTCTGCCCAAGCCCAGCCCCCCATCCCCACCCTTTGCCCAGCGAGTCCCGGAAGCCTTTAACCAAACGGGAGCGGCTGCAAGAGCCGCCTCCTGGGTCTTAGGACAAGGGCTGCCCGGTGGGCCCGCTCTCCCGGCGCCGGATGGGGGGCCTCGATCACGCCTGCCCGCCCTGCGGGGACCTGCAGCCTGGAGGTGGGGGTGCCTGGGTCCGCCCGGCGCGGGGGGGTGGCGGTGCAGGTGCAGGTGGGGGGCCTGGGCGCCTGGCGGCCCCCCGCCCCGCGCATATTTATTGCTAAGTTATTGTCCGGGGGGCGGCGCGGCCGGGCCCAGGTATTTATTGCTGTACATAGTGTACGTTTGTGATATATAAGGTTTTCTTTATTTTGTATATGACCAATAAACACCTTTTAAAAAGATTGGCAGGTGCTTCCTTGGGGCTGCGGGCGGGGGGGGCGGGGTCGGAAGGGCGGGTCTCGCGCATGCGTCGGCGCAGGGCCTGCTGGGAGGCGGAAGCGGAAGCGCGCGAGTGTCCCCGGAGCGATGGCAGCCGGGGGTCCGAGCCGCTCGGAGCGCAAAGCAGCGGAGCGTGTCCGGCGGCTGCGGGAGGAGCAGCAGCGGGAGCGCCTCCGCCAGGTACTCGCCGCCAGGCCTGCGTCCTCCCCGCCAGTCCCGCCCGCCCCGCGTCCTCCCTGCACCTCGCACCCGCCCCGAGCCCCGGTCCTCCCCGCCTGCCCCGCGTCCTCCTCGCACCTTCACCGCCCGCCCCGAGCCCCGCTGGCCCCGCACCTCCCGTCCTCACCGCCCGCCCCGCGCCCCGCAGGTGACCCGCATCCTGAGGAAGGCAGCGGCCGAGCGCAGCGCAGAGGAGGGCCGGCTGCTGGCTGAGAGCGAGGACCTGGTGGCCGAGCTGCAGGGCCGGAGCCGGCGTCGCGAAGGCCTGAAGCGGCGGCAGGAGGAGGCGAGTTTCGTGGCGCCCCGTCCGCCGCCGCCGCCGCCTGGCAGGGCTGCTCCGGGGATGGGGCAGCGGGCGGACGGGCGGTGTGGGGCGGGCTGGGCTGACGACCTGCCTGGGGTCCCGGCAGGTGTGCGACGACCCCGAGGAGCTGCGGCGGAAGGTGCAGGAGCTGGCAGGCGCCGTGCGGAGTGCCAAGCACCTGGTGGTGTACACGGGTGCGGGGATCAGCACGGTAGGCGCGCGAGGCCGGTGCCGCGCTCCTGGTCGGGCCCCGGGTCCCGGAGAAGCTCGAGCGGCAAGGACAGGCGGTCCGGGGCGCCCCCTTTTGCGTGCTGTACTGAGTGAAACTGCCGATTCTCTAAAAATTCTCCTTAAAAGCGGCTCGAGGTCCCTTCTTAGAGAAGCTCGAAATGAGTCCGTTTGAAACTTTATTCGTAGACGAACTTGTTTACAGGCCAGAAGTCTGTGTTGTGCTCAATTAGAGACAAGGAAGGAACATAAAAGCGGACATAACAGCTTTAAGTACGATGGGCGCCTCCTCGTTTAAAGTTAGGGAGGTCAGTGTCCCCCGGTCCTGTGGGCGGTGCTGAGCCCACATCTGTGTCCTGGCTGCCCAGGAGTGTTGTGGAGGGTGAGTGGAAAGCAAGGCAGTGCGAGTTAGGGTGCACCAGGGGAGGCCGAGAGAGGCCTTGGGCGTTGAGAAGTTTATGGGGAAGCTGCCCTGGGCTGGGAATATGCATGACTAGCTTTGACAAGGTGGGTGGCACCTGTTTGCCTGATTGACCTGGGGCGGGGGTTGCCTGTGACCTACGTGGAGGCCCAGCAGAGGGAACACCCCCAGGGGGGAAAACCCTGTACGTGTACACAACATCATAGGAGGCAGAAGCGGATGACTGTCAGGTGGAGCCGGCAGTGTCGGGTCCCTAGAGGCCTGGACGCACCCTGGAGGTGGTGCCGGGCTGCAGCCTTGACGGATGGGTGAGGTTTTACGGGCGAAGAAGCGAGTAGGCACTTCCAGCAGGGAGGAGTGCAGGGGCCCCTTAGGAGTGAAGGGGCCAGTGGTGCACAGGTGGGCGGGTCTCCTCTCTCCACCGTGCCGCCGATTGATTGAGCAGGAAGGAGACAGACAGGGCTTCCCAAAGAGAGATCATTCAGCCTGAGGGGGCCAGCGCCCTGGATCCTGGCTCCTACTCTCTCTGGCTCTCGCCTGCCGGGCGGCTCCATTTCCCTGGGGACGTGGGAAATTTGATAGGTAGGGCAGAAAGCACTTATCAGGATGGGACAGAAGAGGGCCCCACGTATCGGCTCACCTTCCTTCTGTGCTGGCCAGAACAGGGGCACAGTGGGCCTGACCAGCTACCCCCTCAGTATGGCGGACAGCGTGACGGCAGAGCCAGTCTGGAGGACCGGGTGGGAGGGGCCAGGCAGAGGGAAGAACTACAGGAGGTCCAGTGCACCTGGGCGCCAGTGGGCAGGCTAGGTCCCCTGTGGGATGAGTAGAGGCCGGTGCAGGGCCGCCCTGGAACGTGATGGGAGAGACACCTGCTTCCTGCTCTCGGGGGGCCGTTGGTGCCTGCAGTGGCGCCTGCTCACGGGGCTTGTCCTCCTCCCGAACACGCAGGCAGCCTCCATCCCAGACTACCGGGGCCCGAACGGAGTGTGGACGCTGCTGCAGAAAGGGAGGCGCGTGAGGTAAGCGCCTGCACAGCCTCCCCCCAAGCGGAGCAGGGGTAGCGGGGGGGGGGGGGGGGGGGGAGGACTGACGCCCGCTTCTCTCTCGCCTGGCAGTGCCGCCGACCTGAGCGAGGCAGAGCCCACCGTCACCCATATGAGCATCGCCCACCTGCACGAGCAGAAGCTGGTAAGAGCCCTGCCTGGCTGGCTGTGTGCACCCCGTGCCCACAGCGTGTGTCCTGGGGTGCCGCCTGCCTGTCAGCCGGTGGACGCCTCGAGGAGCCCACCAAGTGGTGTGGCCTCCTGGCCCGAGCCTCTCTCTCTCAGCCTCCCAGCTTCCTCCCCAGGGGAAGGGGGTGCAGACGCTGACCTCAGAGCTGTTGTTGGGGGCGGGCGGGGCCCCCCGAGTCCTGCTGGGACCAGTGCTTCTCGGGGTTTGCCTTCGAGGGCTCCGTGCAGGTCGGGGTTGCCCCCGGTTTGGGGCTCTGGGCCCGCCAGGCGCAGGTCGGCTGCCCCGCTGCCCGCTGCCGCCCGTCCCCTCAGGTGCAGCACGTGGTGTCCCAGAACTGCGACGGCCTCCACCTGCGCAGCGGGCTGCCGCGCTCGGCCATCTCGGAGCTCCACGGGAACATGTACATCGAGGTGCGCGGCCCCTCGGGCTGGGAGGGCGGGGGGGCCGTGGGGGGGGGGGGGCGCAGCGCCCCCACTCATCGTGCCCTCCCTCCCCAGGTCTGCACGGCCTGCACGCCCAACCGGGAGTACGTGCGGGTGTTCGACGTGACGGAGCGTACCGCCCTGCACCGACACCAGACGGGCCGGGCCTGCCACAAGTGCGGGGCGCCCCTCCGCGACACCATCGTGCACTTTGGGGAGCGGGGGACCCTGGGGCAGCCCCTGAACTGGGAGGCGGCCACCCAGGCTGCCAGCAAAGCAGATACCATCCTGTGCTTGGGCTCCAGCTTAAAGGTACACACACACAAGGCGCTGTGGGTGGGCAGGGAGCGGCCTGCTGGCGGCCGGCCAGCGCGGCAGGAGCCCCAGCGCCCCACAGCCTTGTCCCCTGGTGTGTGTGTGTGGTCTGTCTGTCCGTCCGTCCGTCCCCCAGGTTCTGAAGAAGTACCCACGCCTCTGGTGCATGGCCAAGCCCCCTAGCCGGCGGCCCAAGCTCTACATTGTGAACCTGCAGGTAGTGTGCTGCTCAGAGCCACAGCCTTCACCGTGGGACGACCCTGTCCCGCACTCCTGTGCCTTCGGGGGGGGGGGGGCCTGGCCGAGGGAGGCCCAGGCCGTGGGGTATCGGGAGGGCTGAGCCGCTGACCTCACTCGCCTCCCCCTGTCCCCAGTGGACCCCAAAGGACGACTGGGCTGCCTTGAAGCTGCACGGGAAGTGTGATGACGTCATGCAGCTCCTTATGGACGAGCTGGGCCTGGAGATTCCCCCCTACAGCAGGTGAGGGGGTGCAGGCGCATGCCCCCCTTCCTGCCCCTTGTGTGGATGGGCTGTGTCTTTATCTTCTCCCGAGCCAAGCGCGGAGAAAGCTCCGAGGCGTTGACTGCGGTGTGGTGGCCTCTGTGGGGGGCCAGCCGGGGTCCCTGGCTTCCGGGACTCCCGTGGGGAGAGGGAGTCTCCCGTGCGTGTCTGGACGTCCGTTTCCCCCTTGACCTCAGGCAGCCTTGGAGGGGAGGCCCCGGAAGGGACGTGCTCTCGGCAATCCTAGTCGCACAGACTCGGTGTGGGGAGCTGGCAGACGTGGGGAAGCGTAAACTGTCCCTTGATACCGAGCGTGTGATGATTGAGACGTGGCGTGTGTGTTGAGTAAAAAGTTTACACTCTCTCTCTCTGTGAATTTTCAGGGTCTTATAGGGGAAATCAGTAACTTCTTTTAATCAAAGGGTTCAAGAATTAAGGATCCCTTCACCTTCTGGGCCTGGCAATTCTTGTATGTTATGTTTGTGGTGTTCTGTACTGTGGGCCTCTCGTGTACTGTACTTTTTTTTTTTTTACACATTAACTTAGCTCATTTTCCTTATGAGTGCTTATCTGTATCTTAAGTTTACGATCTGTGGTTCTACATCTCAGACACATGACCTCACCCGGGAGCCCGAGGCCACACCTCCCTAGTCAGCAGGCCCTCCCGCCACCCATCAGGCCTCACATTCTGGGAAGGGGGAGCGGGTCTGGTCCCCCACCCCCTGGCCTTACGAGTGAGAGGTGGGGCCCAGGGCCGCTAGCCACTCGTCCCCGCTGGGACCGCTGCCTCCACCTGCGGGTGCCCGCCTTAGCGCACCGCCGAGGCGGGGCTGGGCTGCGAGCTGCCCCCTCTTGTAACTCAGGAACAGCGGCGGGGGCTACCTGCACGCCAGGCCCGCCACCGCTAAGACGCAGGGCGGGAGCAGGGCCACCTCAGTCAGGTTCCTGTCCTGGGGCAGGCTGTGACGGGCCGCTTCTGGTCACCCCTGACCCGCCTTTCCCCCCTTTTCCGGCAGGTGGCAGGACCCCATATTCTCCCTGGCCACTCCCCTGCGGGCCGGTGAAGAGGGCAGCCACAGCCGGAAGCCACTGCGCCGAAGTCGAGAGGAGCCCCCGCCCGGAGAGCAGGACGCACCCCTTAGCTCAGCCCCCATCCTCGGCGGCTGGTTTGGCAGGGGCTGCGCCAAGGGCACAAAGAGGAGGAGAGTGACATAACCTGGTGCTCCACGGAGAACCGCAGCTGGCACTTTGCAGATGGCGGGAGCTCCGGCCCCGGGCGGGCGGCGCCCAGCAGGCCGGGAATGCCCGCAGGTCCAGAGGGAATGTTGGGGGGTGGGTGACGTCACGGTGACATGCTTAGCCATTTGTCTTGGTGGGGAGCCCCGTTGCACTGCTGTGCTTGTCCTCGCCTGCCCCCCTCTCCCACCGGTGGGCCTGGGTGCTGACAAGTGGCCCATCCAGTCTGACGTGGAGGTGGCAGCCACGCCTTCCTGGGAGAACAGAACTCTGGGTACTTCACACCTGGCCAGCCTAGAGGAAGCACTGGCTGCCTTGCCTCCTCCTTCAGGCCAGTCTCAGGGGCCTCAACCCTATTTCTACTTCTTACTAAAAATGTAACTTTATAGTAAACCTTTTCTGTATTGGTGTGCGGCCGAGGGCTGGGTTTGAGCCTTTGCTTCCCGCAGACCTTTCTGTTGCTAATAAACATCTCTGCACTGTCCTCCAGCTTCACTGCGTGACCACCCCGGCGTCGCTGGGGGGAGCCCGGGCCCCGCTGGGCTCCTGGGGAGCCAGGGGTGGGGGGGCCGGGAGGGACTCCGAGTGGTTCTGCCCCGTTCCCTCCTCCAGGTGCGAGCCCAGGGACGGCACGCGCACGCCATAGGCTGCAGGCAGAGGAAGTGGGCGTGACCATATCCTGGCGGCGCAGGCTATTGGCCGCGAGCAGAGGGGCGGGGCTCTGTTAATCGAAGGCCGCTCGCGCTAGCCATTGGCCGCGTGAGACAGGTGGGGCGGGGAGTGGGCGGGGCCCGGGGGCGGGGCGGCGCTCTCCATTGGTCGCCCGCGGCGGGTGAGTCCCGTGTGACGGCGCGTGCGCGGGGCAGGGCGGCGGTGGCCGCTCGGAGTTTAGGGTCGGTCCGTGCCGCGCCGCTGCCGTGGTGACATGATCCGAAACGGGCACGGGGTGGCGGGCGGCGCGGAGCAGCCGGGCCCGGGGAGCAGGCCCCCCGTGCGGGTGTGGTGCGATGGCTGGTGAGCGCGGCGGCGGGCGTTGGCGACGGGGGGGCCCGGGGGCCGCTGCGCTGTCGCCTGAGGCGCGTCTGGAGCCGCTCTCGCCCGGGGCCTCGGTCGGCCTTCCACGGCGGGGGAGGGCGGCAGGCGGCGGGGGAGGGCTGCGAGCTCCCGGATGGAGGACGGCAGCGGGCGAGCGGGTCCAGGACGCCGGCGGGGACTCGGCTCCCAGAGAGGCGCCCTCCCCGAAGGCGCTCCTTCCCCGCGGTGGGCAGTGGCTGTGCACCGTGGGGGCCGCCGTGGCGCATGTCGCGTGCTTCCGATTTGACGACTTCAGTCGGTTCAGGGCCGCCTTCCCTGGGTCTGTATCAGGGCCCCTCCCACCCCCTGACGTGCCCAGCGCAGGACCAGAGAGGTTCGCCCGGGCGTCCGGGCAGCGTCAGTGTGGAAATGGTGGGACCCAGGACCTCCGTGCAGCCCGCGGGTCCTCTGGCGAGCACACGGCAGGGCTGGGTGATGTGTGGGGCTCAGTCCATAACTTGCCACCCACGAAGCTGCTTCAGACCTTTGCTGATGGAAGTGGCGGCGGGGGTGGGGGGCGGGCGGGCAGACACACCCCTGGCGGCGGAGCCTCTGCACCTGCACCACCTTGGGGTGAGCGAGTGTGGCTGCGTGGCTGCGGACTCTGACCTTGGCCCTGCAGGTCACAGCCATGGGGCCTCGGTGACAGGACACAGCTGGTACCATAGCCTCCTGCACTCCATGCACCCCCGGCCAGCCTCAGTGCCCTGGATTTGGCCTGCCCTTTCCCTTTACCCCCAGGGCCAGAGCCCTGTGACCCCCAGGCCGGTGTGGAGAGACGGAGGTGACAGGTGGCGCTGAGTGGAAGCAGGGACAGCTCTCCTGCTCAGGAGGCCCTGGGAGGCTGGGCATTGTGCCCCCCCCCCCCCGAAGCGCACAGGGAGCAGGTGGGGTCCGGCTGGACAGTCTTAACCAGGCCCCGATTTGAGGCTACAAGCTCTGGGACCAGGTGTCGGGGGTGGTGGTTGGCCAGCAGCTGCCCTTGTTCCTCGGTCAGACTGTTTCCTGTTGTCCTAGAGACTGGCCACCTGTCAGGGTGGGAGAGAGTGTAGCTCACCTCTTTTTCTACAGCTTAAAGGGGCCACCCATGGTGCTGTGAGTTTGGGAGGGGTCCGGGGGGCCACCAGGCCCAGGGTGGGGGCAGGAGCTGTCCCGTGTGTGCTCTCCGTTCTCAGAGCCTGCAGGCCGTGGGCCTTGCTGAGTCTGGCCCTGGACCCCGGGCCCTGGCTGTGCAGAGCTGAGCCCCACCTCCCCTCCGAAAGCCTGGACTCGGCCGGACCTCAGGAGCAGTCCGGGGGTGGCTCCTCAGAGGAGCCAGCCTGTGCCCATTGCCGCCCACGGGCCGCCAGGACTGACTGCCCGCCCGCCCTCTCCACAGCTATGACATGGTGCACTACGGCCACTCGAACCAGCTGCGGCAGGCTCGGGCCATGGGGGACTACCTCATCGTGGGCGTGCATACCGATGGTGCGTGGGGCTGGCCCCCCTCCACCCCGTGCCTGCCTGGGGTCGCCCACTCGTCAGGGCCCCGGGATTCTGGTGGGGGCGGGGCCGTGTAGTTGTCCGTCACAGGCCCCAAGTGGTGGTGGCCCAAGGCGGAGGCGTGGTGGCCACTGGGGGTTGGCTGGTGGCCTCCGAGGTCTCCATCCCGCCCTCCTCGTCTCTGTCCCCAGAGGAGATCTCCAAGCACAAGGGCCCCCCGGTGTTCACGCAGGAGGAGAGGTACAAGATGGTGCAGGCCATCAAGTGGGTGGACGAGGTGGTGCGGGCGGCCCCCTACGTCACCACGCTGGAGACGCTGGACAAGTACAGCTGCGACTTCTGTGTGCACGGCAGTGAGTGGCAGGCGGGGCGGGCGCAGGCGGTGGGGGCGGGGGGCGGCGTCTCAGGAAGTGCGGGGCCTCCTGAGCTCTGGGCAGCCGGAGCCCTCTGGGTCCTTCCCGGGAAATGAGCCCCGGCCCAGGGCAGGCCCGTGTCGGGGTGCGAGCCCTGATGGTCTTGGTGGCTTTGGGTTTAACAGTCCTTGTTCCGTGTGCCTGTCACCTCTTAGATGACATTACCCTAACTGTAGATGGCCGGGACACCTACGAGGAAGTGAAGCAGGCTGGGAGGTACAGGTGAGCCGGCCACACCCACTTTCGGGGGGGGGGGGCGGGGGTGTTGTGATGGGATGTGGTGCTGGACCGCAGAGCTGCCCAGTTTTCTCTCATGCCCGGAGCCTCTAGGAAACGCTGTCTGTGCGTAGCGCCCCCAGGGGGCGGGTGACCGAGAGCTCCGCCCCACCTCTGTTGTCACCTCTGTCCCCAGAGAGTGCAAGCGCACCCAGGGCGTCTCCACCACGGACCTCGTGGGCCGCATGCTGCTCATGACCAAGGCCCATCACAGCAGCCAGGTGAGGGGGGGCGAGGAGCCTCCAAGGTGCCCTCACCAAGCAGGGGGCCGGGGAGGGGGGTGCAGCCGCCTGCCTTTCCTGAGCTCCAGGCTGCGGCCTCAGCGTCCTGGGCGTGTCCACCTCCGGAGGGCCTGGCCCAGCCTCCCCGTGTCTTGCAGGAGATGACCTCGGAGTACCGGGAGTACGCCGACAGCTTCGGCAAGGTGAGTGCTGCCCGGGCCACGCCCGCCCCCGGCTCCCTGCCCCGGGCGCTGACCGGGGACTGACCAGCACTGCCTGGAGGAGGAGCAGGGACGGCCACGGACGGGCGGCCTCTAACCTGGCGGCCCGGCCCTCTCTCCCTTTCCAGCCCCCTCACCTGACACGAGCCAGGGAGATGCTTTTCCCAGAAGGTTCCTCCCAGGTGACAGCGGTGGCCTCAGGGTGCGGGTCCCGGCAGTGCCATGTGCACCGCCTCCCTCCTAGACCTAGGTGGTGGCGGTTGCAATGCCCTCTGTGGCCACGGGGCGGAGCCACAGTCCCACCAGCCACAGGGCCCCTGCCCAGCCTGGCTCAGAAGTGTCCCAGGCACTGTGGGCAGCCCTCGGGGTCCCTGCCCCAGGGAAACGGCACCTGAGCCTATGAGCAGCTGGCAGGCTGGGCTGGGGTCAGTCCTGACCTGGAGCCCCCACACCCGTGCCCCCCAAGCAGGCGGGCAGGCGTGTGCAGCCGCCCCAGGCTCAGCAGAGGGGCAGGCGAGGGACGCGTCTGCGAGGCCGCCGCGGCTGACCAGGGACTCCTCTCGGCTCACAGTGCCCAGGGGGGCGGAACCCCTGGACCGGGGTGTCCCAGTTTCTGCAGACGTCCCGCAAGATCATCCAGTTTGCCTCTGGGAAGGAGCCGCAGCCGGGGGAGACGGTCATCTACGTGGCGGGCGCCTTCGACCTGTTCCGTATCCTCTGTGTGCCCACCTGCCCCGGGGGACCCTCGTGGGTGGCTCTGGGACACTGGGGGGGGGGGGGGCAGGAGGAGGCTGCCTGGCCTGGCTGCTTGTTCCTGAACCCGGCACAGACATCGGGCACGTGGACTTCCTGGCGAAGGTGCACGGCTTGGCCGAGAGGCCCTACGTCATCGCCGGCCTGCACTTTGACCAGGTCCCAGCCGGGGGGCGGTCGTGGGGACCCCGGAGGTGGGCTGGGCCCACGGGGAGAGGCCCTGGCTGCTGGCGGAGGCGGAGAGGGCGAGCTGAGCTGGGGGCTCGGGCAGGGTGGTCTGAGAGGCCTTCCCCAGGCCGGGAGAGGGGGGCCCACCAGGGGTCACCGGCAGGAGCCTGCTGACCGCCCCCTCTGGCCGTAGGAGGTGAACCACTACAAGGGCAAGAACTACCCCATCATGAACCTGCACGAGCGGACTCTGAGCGTGCTGGCGTGCCGGGTGAGCGCGGGCGGTGGGCGGGACCCCGGGCAGCTGCCCACCGTGCTGTGTCCCTGCGTCCCCACTGGCCCCCTCGGCCGGCGAGTGGGGCCCTCCCACCACCCTCAGCCCGGGGGGTCCTTGCTGACAGCTGTGCCCGTCCCCACAGTACGTGTCGGAGGTGGTGATCGGGGCCCCATACGCCGTCACCTCAGAGCTCCTGGACCACTTCAAGGTGCGGCTCCCGGGGGCGGGGGCCGAGGAGGGCCGGGCAGTGGGCAGCGGCTCCGGCTGCCTCCCTGGGGGCGGGGTCCCTGGGGACGGTCCCGGGAGGTTCCCTGACCCCGGCTCCCGCCGCAGGTGGACCTGGTGTGTCACGGGAAGACGGAGATCATGCCGGACAAGGACGGCTCCGATCCCTACCAGGTGGGCGTGCGGGCCGGGGCGCCGTGCTGCTGCGGCTCCTGGGACCACTGCTCCACCCCCCCCTCTCCGGAGCCGGTCTCCCCGCAACCCCGGGCTGTGGGCACCTCCTGGGGTCCAGAGGAGGCCCCCATCTCCCTGTCCCCCCCTCAGGAGCCCAAGAAAAGGGGCATCTTCCATCAGATCGACAGCGGGAGCGACCTGACCACAGACCTCATCGTGCAGCGCATCATCAAGAACAGGTGAGGCCGGGCCGGGGGCCGGGGGCCGGGGGCCGGAGCCGGGCGTCCACACTCACACCCCCCCCCCCCCGCCTCCCCCAGACTGGAGTACGAGGCTCGGAACCAGAAGAAGGAGGCCAAGGAGCTGGCCTTCCTGGAGGCCATGAAGCAGCAGGAGGAGCCGCCCGAGAGAGGGAACCACGACGCCTTGTGAGGGGGACGCCCTGAGCCTGGTGCGGCCGCCCCGCCCTGCGTCCTGCCCCCTGGGCCCCACGTGGCTCTCACAGCTACAGCGGCAGCCCCAGCCTGGGCGGCCCTGGAGGGCCGTGAGGACGTTCCTGCCCCCTCCCTGAGCGGCGCCCCTCACCGGCGGCCCTGCACCTCCATCGGGCTGCACGGAGGGGCCAGCACGCAAGGGGCCCAGTGGGGGGAGGAGGGAGGGCACCTCCCCCGGGGCCACCGCCTGGCGAGCCTGGGGAGGCCCAGCTTCCCTCTGCCAGCTGCACTGTGGGCCCCTCCCTCATCTGGAGCCGGCAGACCCAGCCGGGCCCCGCCCAGCTCTGGGAGAGTCCGCCTCAGGGAGGGACCGAAGGGCCGCACTGTCCTCGGGGCTGGCCCGGCCGCCTCTGCGCAGCGCCCCGCCCTGCGCTGTCCCTGCTGTCCTGAGGGGCTCCTGGACCCACACCTGCTCCCAGGCCACCTCCTGCTCCCCCAGACTCTCCTTGAATCTGTGCTTAACTGGCTGTTGTGCCACCAATAAACCCGGTGGGAGGTGCGCTGTGTCCGCTGTCCGCCCTGCTCCCACGCGCGCCCCCAGAGGGCAGCAGCAGGCAGCCTGGCAGCCAGGGCCCCGGTCCAGCCCCCAAGAGGCAGGCAGTAAGGAGCGGAGGGAAGCGAGAGCCAGCAGGTCCCTCGGGCCCAGAGTCGGTCACCAGGACGGTGAGAGGCCAAATCCCAAGCTCCACGGGAACCCCGTGCAGGAAGTTCTGGGGCTCAGATCCCCGGCGTCTCCGCCCACATGCAGGCCCGTGGGAGGGAACCCTGTGGCTGCAGGTGCTGACCCCTCACCTCCTGGCGGGGTCACCTCGCTGGAGGGCCAGCAGTGGGTCGGCTGGTTTCTGTCCACAGAGAGGAGAGTGAGGGGGTCCCTCAGCCTCCGCCTCTGTTCCCCAGCAGGAGCTGCGCCTGTCCTATTTTATTCTCATCTTAGAGTCCTAACCCAAGGGCGTGTTTTTATTGATTTTTAAAGAGAGAGGAGGGAAAAAAAACACTGATATGAGAAACATCAATCGGTGTCTCCCATCCCTACCCCAACCGGGCGTCAACCTTTCAGTGTAGGGAGCTTCGCTCCAACGGGTGACCCACCCACCGGTCAGCTCTGCCTCAGAACCTGGGGTTCACACACACCCCCTAGCTGGCAGGCTCCACCCACTGCCCTCCCTCCCCAAGTTGGGGGACCTCCCTGCATCTCCGCCCCATCTGGATACCCCAACTTCAAGAGCCCCGAGATACCAGATCTCCCCACACTCAGGCACCCCCTGAACAGAGAGATGGAGGTCTGAGCCTTGCTCCGGGGCTGGGACACCCCTGAGGCAGGTGCGGGCCTCGGGACCCAGGACTCCTGCCACTCTCACCTGAGGCCCGGCTCAGGCTCCTCCCCAGTGTGAAGACAACTCAGTGGGGCGAGGTCATTTTCCCTGGGACACCCGTCTGTTTCAGTATTCAAATGAGCCTGGGCTGGGATTGTGGAATTTTTGTGCTTCCGGCACGCCCTCCCCCCAGACCTGCACTGACCCGTTTCCCTGCCCACCACAGAGGTGTGGGGGCTCCAAGTCAGTGACCCCAGAGGCCGCACCTTGGGAGGGCGCTTTGCCTGGAGATGCCCAGGACTCCCGGCTGGAGGCTCGTCTGTGGGGGACAGGGAGCTGCTGAGGGGTGTCCGGGGCGGAGCAGGGCTGAGGCATGAGGTGAGCAGTGGGGGCCCCGTTGTGCAGTGAGGCTGGGCTGGCCCGGGCCTGAGTCGGTGCAGCCTGGAGCAAATCTGGCTCAGGGACTGACCCGAGCAGCGCCCCCCCCCCAAAAAAAAACACACACACACGTAGGAGCAGTGGGGCTGTCATTTATTTAACCGTCTGCGGGAGAGGGGGTGGCGGTGCTGGCCATCTCCGGGGTCCGGGTGTCGGCTGGGCCGAGGGCGGGCAGTGGGCGGCTCAGGCGCGGGGACAGTCAGCAGCGCGGAGCGACAGGAAGACGGCCGCCCGGCAATAGAAGGTGGTGCCGCCGTCGGGGACCCGTTTGCAGCCCCGCAGGTTTGGGGCGACCTTCTTGATGCAAATGGCCTGCGGGCAGGAGGAGGCTGGGAAGGGGCGCCCGGCTCTCACCGCATCCCTCTCCTCTCCCATACCCTCCCCCAGCGAGACGCTGCTCGGCCTGAGCTTCCGCGGCCCCCACGGCCCCCGCTCCCCACGGCCCCCAGGGCACTCACGGGGCGCAGCAGGCGGGAGCGCAGCTCTGGGATGGCCCTGGCCCTCGCGTCCCCCGGGGGCTCGGAGCGCCGCGCGTAAGGCGACCCCGGCCTCGCCGCGGGTTTGGCCAGGCCGGGGGGCGCCATCAGCAGGCTCCAGGCCAGGGCAGCGGCCAACTGGGTCACGGGCAGGGCGGCCATGGGGACGGGGCTGTGCAGGAGGTCAGCTTGGAGCTGCAAGGTGCGGGTCGGGTTTTATACCCCTGTAGGGGCGGGGGCGCGGGAAGGGGTGGGGTCGGTAGGAGGGGGGGCGGGGACCCCCCAGGGCATTTGTCAGGTCTCAGGCATGGGGGAGGGGCGGGGGGCGGGAAACGGGGAGAGGGGGCGGGGGCGTCCGGGGGGACCTGTCCGGTCTCAGGCAGCCCAGAGGCCGCACCTTGGGAGGGAGCTTTGCCTGGAGACATCCAGGACTCCAGGCCGGAGGCTGGTCTGTGGGGGACAGGGAGCTGCTGAGGGGTGTCCGGGGCGGAGCGGGGCTGAGGCATGAGGTGAGCAGTGGGGGCCCCCGTTGTGCAGTGAGGCTGGGCTGGCCCGGGCCTGAGGCGGTGCAGCCTGGAGCAAATCTGGCTCAGGGTCTGACCCCAGCCGGACCCCCAGCAGCGCGCCCCCCCACCCCCCAAACACACACACGTAGGAGCGGCGGGGCTGTCATTTATTCAACGGTCTGCGGGAGAGGGGGTGGCGGTGCCGGCCATCTCCGGGGTCCGGGTGTCCGCTGGGCCGAGGGCGGGCGGTCGGCGGCTCAGGCGCGGGGACAGTCAGCGGCGCGGAGCGACAGGGAGACGGCCGCCCGGCAATAGAAGGTGGCGCCGCCGTCGGGGACCCGTTCGCAGCTCCGCAGGTTTGGGGCGACCTCCTTGATGCAAATGGCCTGCGGGCAGGAGGAGGCTGGGAAGGGGCGCCCGGCTCTCACCGCATCCCTCTCCTCTCCCCTCCCATCCCCTTCTCGTCCCCCAGCGCAGGCGCTGCCCCGCCTGAGCCTCCGCACCCCGCTCCCCACGCCCCCCACGGCCCCCGTCCCCTACCCCCCAGGCACTCACGGGGCGCCGCGGGCGGGAGCGCAGCTCTGGGGAGGCTGGGGCCCGGCCTTTGAGTCCTGCGTCCCCCGGGGGCTCGGAGCGCCTCGCGTAAGCCGACCCCCGGAAGCCGGACAGCAGCCCCGCGGCGCGGCCCACGGAGTAGGAGCCGGGCCCCGCCGCGGGTTTGTACCAGGCGAGGCCGGGGGGCGCCAGCAGCAGGCTCCAGGCCAGGGCGGCGGCCGCCAGGGTTCCGGGCAGGGCCATGGGTACGGGGCGGCGCAGGGCGTCGGGGCTGGAGCCGCAGCGGCGGGCTCGGGCGCTTTATACCCGCGCGGGGAGCGGGGAGCGGGGGCGGCCGGAGGACCTGTCAGGCCCCAGGCGGTGCCGGTGCTGATGCGGGTGCAGGCTGCAGGCTGGAGGCGCTGCGGGAGCTGTCGCCCGCATCCTCCCCGCCCTCTAGGCCCTCTCCCCGCTCCCCCGCCCCCGTTCCCAGCCCTGCCTGCCTCTGCGGGGAGGGGCGCCCAAGCCACCCCCCTGCCCGTGGCCCCATCCCGGGGGTGGGGTGGGGGGGTTGTCTCAGGACTGGAGGGCACCTCCCCCGGGGGCCTCGCTGAATCCCCAAGTGATCTGAGGGTGTCTAGTCCTGTCACCGAGTCCCCAGCGCCCCCATGAGGAGGGAGAGGCACTGACCACACTGTCCAGGAGACAGGTTCTGGGGTCCCCCCAAGGCAGTTGGCTGGAGGCCACGCCCCTCCGAGGCCACGCCCCCCTCAGGGACACCTGGGCCAGAGCCAGGGCCACGCCCCCGCCCTCACAAGAGGGCCTGAGGCTCCACCATCCGGGCAGCTGGGGAGGGGATGGGGGTCTCTGGGAGGAGGGGCAGCAGAACGTCAGGCCCAGCTCTGGAAGCCTCCACATCCTGGGGGTGGCCAGGGGCAGGAGACGTCACTGCCCAGCGAGGCCCACGTGTTGCACACCTACCGGGTGCCACGAGGTGGACGCAGAGCCTGACGGGAGCCACAGCCCAAGGGGGCCCGCTGGTGGCTGGGCAGCAGGGTGGCTCCCTGGGGGACTGGGGAGGGGTATGCGGGGAGGAGTGGCCAGGGGAGGTCTGCGAAGTGGGGGTGGCCCCCTGCCTCTGGGGGAGGGATGGCGTCCTGAGCCTTCCTGGGGGAGGCAGTGACTGGACTCCGATGTGTGCAGGGCCTGGGGGGCAGCTGGTCCAGCCTGAGGGCCAGAGGCCTTGAGAGAACCAGGCTGGACCCCAGGAAAGTGCTTAAGGGCCCGAGTGGCAGGGCGTGTGGGTCTTCCCCCCGCCCCCAGAGGGCGCTGTGACCTGGGCAAGCAGAGCTCTCTGGGCTGAGAGCACCTGTCCCCAGGGGCGAGGGCGGGAAGCCTGGGGCACGGGAGGGAGATCCCCAGGAAGGCAGGAGAGTCCAGGGGTAGCCATGGCCCTGCCTGAGGTCCTGTGACTCCGGACCGGGGCACACTGACAGGGAGGCCCGAGAACAGGTGCCCAGAACCCCAGCCAGAGGCAGTGCTCGCAGGAGGCGGGAGGCCAGTGCCTGAGGGGTACAGGGAAGGTGCCCATCAGGCTGCCAGGAGCCCCTCCTCCCGCGCCCACTCCCCGGGTGTCCTGGTCACAGGTTTCCCCCCTCGAGGTGTCCTGGGGCAGCAGCCATTGCAAAGGCCCTGTGGGGGGTTCTGGGCGGGCACTGGGCTGAGTTCAGTGAGGCCGACCATCCCAGGGCCTCCTTTCCTGTGGGCACATTGATCTGGCAGGAAGGGGGTGCCACACACAGGTGACGGGAGGCCCTCGGAGGTAACTGCCCTGTCTGCTCACCCCCGGGACTAAGGACGGCCGACAGCAACCACTCCCACCAGGCAGAGGGGGTGACACTCCCTCTGGGGCCCCGGCAGCACCCCGAGGGGCACTGAGAACGTCCAGGAGTCCGTGTCAGAGGCTCCCCACAGTCCCTGGGAAACCCAGGCTACACCAGAAGCCAGCCGACTCCCAGACGCCACTGTCCCCCGGGAGCTGCCCCTACAGGAGCCCCCACAGGCGGTCGCCCCCCAGGGGACGGAGGCCCTGACACCTGAGGACACAGCCTGACTGGGGACATGGCCCTGGGCTGGAGGCACAGCCTGGAGGAGGGGGGACGGGATGGAGACGGACTGCCAGCACCTGATTGCCCCCCACAGTTCTAACATCCTCAGCACCTGCTCAGGGGCCCACTGGCAGAGGGACTGTGGCAGTGGCTGCAACTGCCCAGCCAGGGCCCCCAAGCCAGCCAGCGTGACACCATCAGTGAGAAGCTGCCTCTGGCCACAGGCCTCTGCACCCCGGCTCCTTCGCGTCCACATTGGCAGGACAGGCCCCAGGCCTTGGCACCCACTCCTGCCCCCGCTCTTCCGGCTGCTGCTGCGCCCCTCTGCCCCCCTCTACCCCCCTCTGCCTCCCTCTGCCCCCCTCTGCCTCCCCCCCGTCCCCCTCTGCCTCCGGGCAGTGACTCAGGGTCCGCACCCGAGATGTTTATTCATGAGGATTTTCATATCCAACCCGACAACAGGCGGCGGAGCCTCCGGGAGGCTGGCAGTTTAATGAGTTTTATTGATCGGATAAGTGTCAACGTCGGACGAGGGAGCCGAGGGCCAGTCCGTGGTCCCGGGGCCTCCAGGGCGGGGGAGGCCTCACTCCTTGAACTTCCACTCCTGGCGGCACATGGGGCAGTGCTGCTGCACCTGCTGCGCGTTGAGCCACTTGAGGATGCAGTGCATGTGGAAGCAGTGGGAGCACTGGCCCCACACCAGCGGGCAGTCGTCGCCCGGCACCTTGCCTGCGGGAACAGGACAGCGGGTCACACAGGGGGGCAGGGGTACAGCAGTGGGCGGACCCAGGGTGTTGGGTATGGGTGCCCAGGGTGGCCCAGGGCATCTCAGAGAAGACAGTGGCAGGAGTCACCCCTGATTCTGTGGGACGCCACCCCTTGTGAGCCCCAGGCAGGGAGAGCAGCTGGGGGCCATTAGTGGCAGGAGGAGCCCCAGCCTGGCCCACAGCCCCACTGCCGGCCTCGCCCGGGCCTATCAGCAGACACTGCAGCTCGGCCACCCAGCCCGAGACCCCAACACCCCAACACTGCAACGTGCCTGCCTCACAGCGCAGTGGGAGCTGGTCCTCTTTCTTTTTAAAAAAACTATGTTTTATGACTTCAGAGAGGAAGGGAGAGGGAGAGAGGCAGAGACATCAATGACGAGACAGAATCACTGATTGGCTACCTCCTGCACGCCCTCTACGGGGGATGGAGCCTGCATCCTGGGCATATGCCCCGACCGGGAATCAACCATGACCTCCTGGTTCATAGGTCAAGGTTCCATCACTGAGCCGCAACGGCCAGCAACCTTTTAAAATATATTTTCTCTATCACTTCTTGGCCTTTTGGCTAAGATCACGTGTAAAACGCATTTTCTCTAGCGAAAATGTCACTCGCTTTCTAAAGCTTTTATGACACAACCAGGACACCGTACACTTAGAAAACACAAAATTACACGCCTCCCTCTGCTGCCTGTGCCAGGAGCCCACACCATGTGACACCCCCACATCGAGGTCTCTCCGGCCTCAGCAAAACTTCGCTTGGAATCACCCTATCAAGTCAGGGGCCTTACAAACAGGAGGGGGAGCAGGAGCGGCCAGCCCACTGCTGGGGTCCCGTGAGCCCCCTCCCCCCCCCAATGGAGGCCCCAGGCCGCCCGGAGCCCCGCCTGCTCTGGAAGGGGGGGGACGGGGGCGTCCGATGGCCGTCCTTTTCCGTTGGAACTCGACTCCCGGGCCTCTCACTGCAGAGCCTGCTGGGCGGGTCGGACTTTGCAGCCTCAGGTGCTCCGGGTTGGCCAGGGCTTCCGCTTGAGCAAGAGGAACCCAGTCTGTCCCAAAAGCACCTGAGCCCGTCAAACGCCTGGCATCCCAGCGGGCTCCCTCAACAGCACATGGGACTCCCAACCTCCACCCTCCGCAGCCGGCAGGGGTCCCGCACGAAGACCCCCCCCCCAGCCCCGGGCCCAGCTGGGAGGGTGCCATCTGGAACACAGGCTCACCCACCACACCCCTCACCCCAGGCAGTGCCACAAAAAGACTTTCGAAGACTTTTCTTTTCAGAAGGTACAATCTGTTGCTTAGAAAGTTGCAAGAACTCCCCCCCTCCCCCTCAGACTCCCCTGGCCTCGGTGCACCCTCGAGAAAACAATTTTAAGTGGATTGAAAACACAATCAGATCAAGTAAAGCCAATCCATGGCTGTCTCAGGCTCCACCCACCGTGAGATTGGATCTGGAAGTTAGCAGATGAGACTAAGCCTGGATGTTTCTAACTAGCTCTCTCCCTTCCTCTCTGTAAAAAAACAATAAAATATATTTAAAAATAAAATAAGCCGAAAGCGGTTTGGATCAGTGGATAGAGCGTCGGCCTGCGGACTGAAGGGTCCCAGGTTCGATTCCATTCAAGGGCATGTACCTTGGTTGTGGGCACGTCCCCAGTGTGTGTGTGTGTGGGGGGGGGGGGGGGTGCAGGAGGCAGCTGATCGATGTTTCTAACTTTCTATCCCTCTCCCTTCCTCTTTGTATAAAACCAATAACATACATTTTTTAAAAAAACAAAACAAAAAAAATGGCATTTGCATTAACATTCCACTGTGGCTCGAATTTCACTGTAAGAAGCTGAGCCCTGTGGCCATTCTGGGTGCCCAGCCCCACGAAAAAGGCCTGGTCCCCGCAGGGCAGTGGGGAGCCTGTCTCCCCCACCTTGTCCTCCGGGCACCCCCAGCCCTGGCAGAGTCCTCCCCTGGTTCCTGCTCTGTGTTCCCCTGGGTCTGACCAAAAACTCAACCCTCTGCAGCCAACGTCTGCTTCTGACCTAACTAGGCAGCAACATATTTCTCCTTTTCAGGACGGGCCAGGGACAGGGAACCACAAAGGAGAAATCCAGTGAAACATGATGGTCAGCAAGATCACATACACACACACACACACACACACACACACACACACACACAAAATAAAATAAAATAAAAAATCACACACACAGATACAAACACACACACACACACACACAAACACAGATACAAACACAGACAGACACACAGATACAAACATGCCAGCTTCCTAACTGGGTTGGAGATAGAGAGGGAGAGAGGGAGAGGGGGGGAGAGAGAGAGAGAGAGAGAGAGAGAGAGAGAGAGAGAAGGAGAGGGAGAGGGAGGAGAGGGAGAGGGAGGAGAGGAGAGGCGGCAGGAGGGCTGCTCAAGATGAAGCAGCTAAAAAAGACAAGAAGTCCAACAGGTAACGATGAGGCAACCAAACGCGGAGCCCCACTCGCCCACCGGGAACAGGACGCGGGGCGGCTGGAGGGCCGTGGGCAGGACGAGGAACAGGCAGCGACACCGAGGACCTCGTGGGCGGCGGGCCCATTCGGAACCGGGAGAAGCGAGGGGGCGAGGGACCCGTTGACCAATCACTTTAAAACGCTGCCCCCAACCAGGAGGCACAGCGGAGCCGGCCTCACGGCCCCTTCGTCCTGGGTGGGTGGGGGAGTCTCCTTACAAAATTCCTTTTTTGTTTGGTTCTTTTCGAATAAGTTTCAACCCCTCTCTTTGTCCCACGCGTGTCCCAGCCCAGGGTGGTCACTCACAAAACTGATGGCGTCGGGACCCCCGTTCGGACCCAAACCTCTTATCGCTCTTCTGCCAACTGTTCTCGAGCAGAGGGACCCCAGAACGCAGGCGCTCTGCGCGGTGTTTCCGGGGAGACGCGGGGCGGGGGAGGGGGGGCGCGGGGCAGCGGGGGACACTCACAGTCCGGGCAACAGCCATTGAAGGCCATCCTGCAGATGCCGCAGTTCTCGTCGTTGGCCACCCAGAGCCAAGTGGCCACGCCGTTCCAGCACTTAATCTTCACCTTCATGGCGGTGGGGCCTGCGGGCGAGGAAGGGACCGCTGCGGCCGAGGCTGCGGGGCCACCGCTTCCAGGCGCCGCAGACGCCGCCGAGAGGGGCGAGGGCGCCTGGGCCGGGGTTGCCGAAGAGACCCGGGGCGCCTCAGAGTTCGGTGCGCACTCGGACCCCGGCAGAGGCCGACGGAGGGTGGAGCTATGACGACCCACCCGGCCGCAGGGGGCAGCCAGCAGCTGGGAGACCCACCCCTCCCCGCCCTGAGCTCCCCCAGGACACCGCCCTAGGGCCGGGGTCGCTCAGGGAAGGGCGGGGAGCCCCGCCCAGGCCAGGTCCCGCCCCCGCTCCGCCCACCGCGGAGGATTTAACCGCGCGCAGCGCCTCCTTCCTACAGTTGCAGCGCAGACACCGCGCGGGAAGGTCCAAAACGCTCTGTGCGCAGCCCGGCACCTCGCAGTCCCGCCCGCCCAGCCCTGACCCTTACGCGCACGCGCCGCCCCACCCCTCGCCGCGTCCACAGCCAATCGTCGGCCGCGCAGGGGACGCCGCGCCGGAAGTGACGGACCGGCGTGCTGACGCGCGGGCTCGAGCCGAGGCCGATTCCGCGCCCGCCATGGCCGACAAAATGGACATGTCTCTGGACGACATCATTAAGCTGAACCGGAGCCAGCGGGGCGGCCGCGGCGGGGGCCGGGGCCGAGGCCGGGCAGGCCCCCAGGGAGGCCGCGGCGGCGGAGCGCAGGCCGCCGCACGAGTGAGCCGGGGCGGCGGGCCCCTTCGGAACCGGGCGGCCCTCGCCCGTGGCGCGGCGGGCGGCGGAGGCAGGAACCGGCCGGCGCCCTACAGCCGGGTGAGTGCGGCGGGGCAGCGGCGGGGCAGCGGCGGGGCAGCGGCGGGCGGGGGCCGACGCGCGGCGGGGAAGGCGGGGGGCGGGGTCGGGCCGGGGGGCGCGGGGCCGGGCCGGGAGGGAAGGTCGCACGCCGGTCGGGCCCGGGAGGCGGAGACCCTCTCCGCCTTTGTCTGGTCTGGGCAGCCGGCCTCGTGGCGGGGCTTCGAGGGGACGCCGGTCGCGGCCGCCCCGGCGGCGGGAAGTTAGTTGGAGGGGACGGAGGAGTTGCGGGACGGGGCCCGGGCGCCGGTGAGAGCGGGGGCGCAGGGCTGGCGGCCCCTCACTCTGTCCTCCGGGCCCCGGCAGGGAGGTCTTGCCGTGTCTGCAAGGGAGGGAGGGAGAGCCGTGCGGTGGGACTCACGTTTCTGTTTTCGTGTTTCTTCCCTTTTCAGCCGAAACAACTTCCCGACAAGTGGCAGCACGATCTCTTCGACAGCGGCTTTGGCGGCGGCGCCGGCGTGGAGACCGGTGGGAAGCTGCTGGTATCCAACCTCGACTTCGGAGTGTCCGACGCTGACATCCAGGTGAGGGGGCGGGCCGGCCCCTGCCAGAGCCCCGGTCCTGCGGGCACTGGGACAGCCTGGCCGCCGAGAGGGGGCCCCGTGCTGCGGTGGAGCTAGGCTGCTTGTTCGCTGTATTTGTCCGTCTCCACGGTCTGCAGAGGCCGGGTAGCGCGTGTCCCCGGCTGTTGGCCGTGAGCCCCGTGTCTCTACCTGTTGTTTCTCTTCCCGCCCTCCTCTGTCTCCCTAGCGGGCCACGTTTCAGACCCGCCTTTGGTTGAAGCCTTTAGTTTGTTTTCTGCTTTTAGTTATGACTGGTCGAGTCCCAAAAGAGATTTAAACTGGTTCTGTGGTTAAGAGACGGCACCGTGGGGTCAGGTGTAGAGTGGCCGGGTCAGGGTGTCCCCGAGCTCAGCTGTGGGAGGACAGAGCGAGGCCGGTGAGCACTCACAGTGTCTCAACACTTTTTTTAAGGTGGTTTCTGGCATCCACTGGAAACCGCTTTTGGTGACCTCCTCTTCCCGCTGTGTGCCTGCGGCCGGAGTAGCCCCACACTCTGGGTTCCCTCTCCAACTCCCAGCCTGCCTGAGGTCAGGGCAGTTCCCATGGCAGCGCTTGACTTGAGACTTTGCGGCAGGCTTGAGTAGGAGGAGAGGGGAAGGTGAGCCAGACCTGCCCTGGGGGAGGGGCTGGGGCAGGGCTCCCAAATCAGTGGGCCCTCAGAGCTGGCGCACACGGCAGGTGGTGTCCCTGGTTCTGTGATCTCGGCCTTTGCTGACGCTTGGCACTGTCCTCGGGTGTGTTGTCAGCTCCTTTGTCAAAGACAACAGCGACTTCAGGGGTGCCCCTCACTGGGGGGCTCTGGTGCAGATGTCAGGCCCCCCCGTGCTGGCAGGGGCCCTCAGGCCCAGCTGTTCTGGAAGTTGCTGTCTCGCCTGCCCCGTCCTTCCCCACATCTCCACCCCCACTGTCCTGCCCCCACCTGTATGTCTGCCCCCCAGGGGAGTGCCCTCAAAGTAGCTGACACTCCCGGGCTGTCCCTGGGCCCTCAGAGGAAGGAGTGTGGCTGATCGTGCTCTCCCCGCCTCCCAGGAGCTGTTTGCGGAGTTCGGGACCCTGAAGAAGGCTGCTGTGCACTACGACCGCTCTGGCCGCAGCCTGGGAACCGCCGACGTGCACTTTGAGCGGAAAGCAGACGCCCTGAAAGCGATGAAACAGTACAACGGAGTCCCTCTGGATGGTGCGTTGGGGGTGGGCTCGGGGAGGCGGGGGGCTGGCACCTGTGGGCTTGCCCCCTGGTTAGGGACACTTGGCCTTCACCCCCTTGCCTCCCGTTCTGCCACCCTCTGCTGCCCCTTCATCTGGACCCACCTCTGTGAGCTCCCTCCAAACAGCACTTTCCTCCCTCCTTGGGCTCCTCCCTAAAACCATGGTTCTGCTCTGCAGGCGGGCAGAGGGTGTCGGGGTGCCCCCACTTCCCACCTGTGAGAGATGCCAGGTGCTGGCAGGCTGTCCTTGGCACTTGCTCTCCTCCCAGGGGGTCCAGGTGTCTCTTGGTGGGAGCATTGGGGTGTCCCGGGGGCTCCAGGCTCTGATGGAAGTGTGCCCTCTTATCTCCCTGTCACAGGTCGCCCCATGAACATCCAGCTCGTCACCTCACAGATAGACACGCAGCGCAGGCCGGCGCAGAGGTGAGTCAGGCGTCTGGGGGGCTGGCTGGGGGCTCATGGTCAGGCCCCAGACGTGACACCCCCTTCTCCTCGCTAGTCTAAACAGAGGCGGGATGACTCGAACCCGAGGATCCGGAGGCTTCGGCGGCACTCGGAGAGGCGCCCGCGGGGGCAGCCGGGGCAGAGGCAGGGGCACCGGCCGGAGTTCAAAGCAGCAGATCTCCGCGGAGGAGCTGGACGCCCAGCTGGACGCCTACAATGCCAGGGTGAGTCCCGGGCCAGGTGGCTGGGAATGGCCCAGTGGGAGGGTTGGGGGCTGGCCGAGTGGGAAGGCGGGGAGCCTCCCCTTTAGTGGTGCGACCTCCTCTGACCCCCCCCCTCCCACCTCCTGTTTCAGATGGACACCAGCTAAAGCATCAGGAGGCCGTGCATGGAGCTGGGCCTGGACGTCCTCGTGCCCTGCTTCCGGGGTGGCTGGCGGGGCCTGCGGCCAATGATGGAGTTGTTTCTTCTGTTTGGAAATAGGATTTAAAACTCATGTAAAAATTTTTCTTTTCTTTTTTTTTTTTTAAATTCTGAAACAGACCTGTTTTGTACCGAGTTATTTTTGGGATAAATTTTACTGGTTGCTGTTGTGGAGGAGGTGGCGTTTTCACCTTTGCCATAATAAACAGAAACGTGTGTAGAACTGGAGCTCTGAGTCATCTTTGGAGCCCTCGCCTGGGCCACACTTTGGTGCTGACCGGGATGGGGGGGGGGGGGTGGGAGGGCGGGACACGGGGCAAGTGGGGAGCAGCCTTCGAGCAGGTCTCCTGGCAGGCTGACACTGGAGCTGTGGAGGCGGTGGCTGCTTCTCCAATGTTCCAGGGGTCCTGGCCCTCCTGACCTGGGCGGTAGGGAACCAGAGCTGTCGTCCCTGCTGCTGAAGCTGCTTGGGACCTGCCTGCCCTGTGAGGGGCGGCCGCCTGTGCTGGTGCCAGATTGCAGGTGACACTCGCTCGTCCCCTTCCCCCGATGCTCAGGAACCTGGTGTTGGCAGCACTGACTCCAGCGCCCTCCTCCCTCCCTGGTGTCTGATCTGCAGAGCCAGAGGCCGGTGGCCATGCCTGCCCCTCTGACCACCTCCAGACACGACGGAGCGGGCTGGGGCCACAGTGGGTGCAGCTCAGGGGGACTGAGATCCCCGTGGGAGACAGCTTGGCTGTGGGCTACTCATTTCTGCCTGCAGCCCACCAGAGCCCGGTCCTGTTCTGTGGCTCACACAAGGCTTACCACCCGACAGGGACCGGAGGGCGGGGTGGCGGGGTGGGGCAGGGAGAGGAGCTGCAGTCCACCAGCCTCCCAGCTGGGACCAGAGGAGGCGTGCCTCCAGGGGGAAGAGGGACCCAAGCGTGCTAGGCCAGGCCCTGCCTAGAGGCAGCCTGCAGCTCAGGCTGGAGTGTGACTGATGGGCTGTCTGCCCACCCCAGTGCTGGCCCTGCAGAGCCAGTGGCTGCCATAGAAGGACCTTGGAACAGCCAGGCCTGGTTTGAGCTGCTGTGGCCCAAGTGGGGGCGGGGGGGGGGAATGTATCAGAGGTCAGGATATCGGGCAGAGGCGGGCACATCCCTGACGAGGTAGCCTTGGGAGTGTTGACAGGTGGGTCATCTTGCCCCCCCCCAATGCTGTCCAGAAGCTAAAGTCACTACCTGATGGAGGGGTGGGGGCCTGGCCAGAGGGCATAAGTGAGGGAAGTGCCAGCCACTGGGGTGGGGAGCGGGCATGATTTCTCAGGCCCTGGGAAAGAGAAATCCCGGACAGTGAGGCTGTGGAGGAAAATGGGGGAGGGAAGCTTTACAGGAGCGGAAAGGCCCTGGGGTGAGGAACTGGGAGTTGGACAAGCCCTGGCGTGGGGGGTTGGAGGGGCCGGTGTGGAAGGAGGGGTGTGGGTAGTGGGGCTGCGGGCAGCTCTCGGGCCACCAGTGGCTGACATCCATCGGCAGTGCCTGAAGGCAGATGCAGAGTGGGCTTTCTTAGGGTTTCAGTGTGTGGCACGTGAGATGCTTGTTTTAGAAAAAGACTTTCAATTGAAAAAACATTTGGGGGAAGGGGTTGATGGGGGGGGGAGGAGCGGGGGACATATGTAATACTTTCAACAATAAAGATTTTAAAGAATAAATAAAACACTCACTGGGCACAGCAGGCTGATAATACACACACGGCTGGTCAGGTGAAACCCTTGTTCCCACAGGTTTCTGAAATGAGCTTTAACAAGGTAATGTCATGCCATTCCGTCCTCCCCTCAGGGCATGACTCAGTGACTTGACTGTGCTGTCACACACCCGCCGACACGTTCAAGTTCCAGGATCTTCTCGTCACTGCGCAGCCCCTTCCCCGCCCGGTGGGTGGTGGGCTGCCGGGTCTCTGGGGTCCCCCGCTCTGGGCCTGTCACCAGGGACCTTTTATCTGGCTGCTTTAAGTTCGAGTCCGACACTAATCAGCTGACCTCCCCGCCAGGGCTCCTGAGGATTTCAGGTTCATCCACTTCATCGCACGAATCAACGAGCAGACCTTTACCTGCTGAGCCCGGCTGCTTGCGCTTTTTGGCTCTCAGACTAATGCTGCTGTGAGCTTTATTCACAGGTTATGTGATGGGATTATAAAGATGGCTGTATTTTGCAGAAATGTTCACATGATTTACTCTAGTGAGCTGTTATTAACGAGGCACCTGGGATCAACTGACTTATTTGGGGTAAATAGCGATAGATAATGCATCATTAAAGATTTTCGTGTAAAAATGAATCCAGAAGTTAATCTCGTTAATTTTAAATACATCAACTTGTCTGCGGTCATCTAGCCCAAGCTAGGACAGTTAATTTTCTGTTATCTACACTGGTTGCAGAAACGGTTGTAAAAACGTTTTAGCACAATAGTAAATATCCAATAAAAATTAATGTGAGCATACCAGTTTTTAAATGTACGAGTCCATCATAAACTTACCATAATGTTTTAATAATCTTTGTCCTTGTTAAATAAACACTCAAGATTCTATAACAGTTAAGAACATCCAATGGTGCTCACCTTTGGGGGTTCCTTGGGCACTAATTCACTCTAAATGTTGACAAATAAGTCATTTCTTCTGATTTTTTCTCAACAACTATAGTTTGAAAGGATTAAATAACTGATGAGGTTTTTTTTTTTAAAAAATAAATAAATAATTCCAGCCGGAGCTGGTTTGGCTCAATGGATAGAGCATCAGCCTGTAGACCGAAGGGTCCTGGGTTCGATTCTGGTCAAGAGCACATGCCCGGTTTCATGTTCGATCCCCAGTAGGGAAATCTCATCACTGGTGTTTCTATTTCTCTACCTTCCTCACTAAAATCAGTAATTAAAAAAAATCCTGCTATGAAATGCCAGTGGATTAGACAAGTCGCCACTTTCCGATGCCTGAGAAAACGCCTGTTGAGAACAATCCCCGTGACCTCTGATGCCACGGGCCCGAGAGGCTGCTGGGCAGCCGGAGCCCAGGGCACCTCTGAGTGTACGGGGCAGGGGGGGGGGGCTCATCCAGCCTGAGCCGTGAGGGACCGGAGCACCCACAGCACAGAGGACTGGGCCAGGCAAACCCAGAGGAGCCTGGGAAATGCCCAGCCACCCACATCCTGGTTTCCTCTGAGCCCCGGAGCCGCAGCACAGAAAAGCGGCTGGGCTGTGGTGTGTGTGTAGCCATCAAGAATGGGTCTTTGTCGGGGCCTTTTGGAATCTCCTGGTGGGAGTGTCCCTTTATCCAGACACATCCTTGGTGATGCGATGGCTCTGGGTGGCCCCGGGGGGCCCCTCTGGGAGGGGCGGAGGCTGCAGAGGAGATGATCACCAAGGACGGCTTTAACCAAACTTGCCTTTTGATGAAGGCTCCCTAAGAGCCCCAAAGCCACGGGTCTGGAGAGGTTCCAGGTCAGGGAGCACAGGAGGAGGTGCTGGAGGGTGATGGGCCCTGGAGGGCGTGAAGCCTCAACACAGGCTCCCTGCCTTGACCACGCATTTCTTTAATAAAAATTTTTTTTAAAAATTTATTTCAGATAGTCACAGAAACATCAACAGTAAGAATCATCAGCTGAAACCGGTTTGGCTCAGTGGATAGAGCGTCAGCCTTCAGACTGAAGGGTCCCGGGTTCGATTCCAGTCAAGGGCATGGACCTTGGTTGCGGGCACATCCCCAGTAAGGGGGTGTGCAGGAGGCAGCTGATGGATGTTTCTCTCTCATTGATGTTTCTAGCTCTCTGTCCCTCTTCCTTCCTCTGTAAAAAGCCAATAAAATATATTTTTTAAAAATCATCAAGTGGGCTGCCTCCTGCATACACCCCCCCCCCCCCCCCCCCCCCCCCCCCCCCGCTGGGGATTGAGCCTGCAATACCCTGAGGAAGGGCCTTGTGCACTGACTGGAATCAGAGCCACTGGGCACAGGAGCTGGGCCCGCCCTGCGCATTTCTTGCAAGCTGTGTCCTTTATAATAGACCAACGATCACAAGTTAAGAGCTTTACCGAGTTGTGACTTATTTCACAGAATTTCCTAATCTAGGGTGGAGTGATCGTGGGAATCCCCAAATGTGTATTCTGCTGGCAAAAATGTGGGTCGCTGGGTACCCCACTCGTGGCTGGTGTCTGAGGTGGGGGCCACCTATGGGCCGTCCTCGGGCAGACAGACCTGGCAGAATGCTGACGGCCAACCTGCCCACCACCTCCGAGAGCCCCGCAGAGTTCTTGGGGCCACAGGACAGGAGAGAGAGAGCATCCATTTGTAGTCCCACTTATTCCCACCCTCACTGGTTGCATCTTGTTGTCCTGACCGGGGACCGACCAGTATGGGAAAGTCACTCAGCTGGGGCCAGGACCTAAAAGTTTTGAATTTTCACCCCAGCGGGTTTGGCTCAATGGATAGGGCGTCAGCCTGTGGACTGAAGGGTCCCGAGTTCAATTCCAGTAAGGGGCACATGCCCAGGTTTGGGGCTCAATCCCCAGTGGGGGGCATGCAGGCGACCAATCAATGATGCTCATCATTGATGTTTCTCTCTCTCTGAAGTTAGTAAAAATATATCTTAAAAACAACTTTTGAACTTTCCAGTTGCACCTCAATGAGATGAAGGTCCATTCTATAGAACAGTGGTCAGCAAACCTCGGCTCTTTGGCCCCATCATGAGTGTGGCTCTTCCACAAAATATCACGGCCTGGGCGAGTCTACTTCGAAGAAGCGGTGTTAGAAGAAGTTTGAGTTTAAAACATGTGGCTCTCCAAAGAAATTTCAATCGTTGCACTGTTGATATTTGGCTCTGTTGACTAATGAGTTTGCGGACCACTGGTGTAGACCACTCTGAGGCCCTTGGGGAGGAATGTGCATTCACGTCAGACCGCAGACCGCGGTCCGATGCCACAGTCCCCGCACCGGCCAGGCGGGCCGCCCACGCGGATCCAGAAGATGCGGCTGCAGACGCGTTCTCCCCAAGAACCGGCTTCCCCAGAAGAATTCTGAGTTCTCTCCTTCTTCGGGGCGCTCTGGGCGTGGCCGAGTTGTTTCCGGTCGGTTGGCAAACCCTAAGTCCCTCGAGTGGATCCTTCCGCCCCAAGGAGGGGCCGGGCTCCGGGGCTGGCAAAGGGAACCCGCGGCGGGAGCGAGCGGTCAGCGTGACCCCCGAGGCGGCGCCCATGGAAACAGGCGGAAGCCGGGCGGGCTGACCCGCGCTGGGTTCGGGGACCCGGCGGAGCACGTGGCTGCACGGTCAGCGCGTCCCGCCCGTTCCTGGAGGCCTAACAGCTCGTTGCGGGCGGGGACGCCAGCACCGCCGTCCCGGTGGGGGACACGCGAGAGCCGTGACCCTGCTCCATCCCCCGAGCTCGCGGGCTGGGCCGGGGGGACGCCGGCGGCCCGAAATGTCCGCAGCGAAAGCCTCAGGACCCCCAGCCGCTCACGCGAAGCACCTTCACAAGCTGGATAGCGCAAGATGGCGGCCGCGCGCTCCCGGCAGCCCCCGCGCCCCTGCGCTTGCGCCCTCTGCCGCCCCGCCCGGCGCGAGCGGAAGTCGCGTGACCCCGGAAGTGGCCAGCCGGGCGCGCGCGCGCGGGGCGCGGACGTTCGTCATTTCGTGCGGGAGGGAGCGCGAGCGCGGCGCGGTCGAGCCTCCGGTGAGCGCCCGGGGCGGCGGCGCGGCGGCGGGGCGAGGGCGGGGACGGCGGGCGGCGGGGCGGGGGCGGGGGCCGCGCCTGGGGCCGCCCAGTCCGCGAGGGGTCCGCGCTGGGCGGGGGCGGTGGTGACAGCGGGCGGCGGCCCGGGCGCAGGGCGGGTCCCGGGCGCAGGGGGCTCCACGTGCGGGCGGGGGGCGCGGGCCCGCGGCCGGCCAGGCGGGTTCTGGCGTCTTTTGTGGCCGCTGCTCCAGGCCCGCGGCGCCCCCGCCCCGCCGGCGCGCGCGGGCGGGGTCCAGGTCTGACGCCCCTCCCCTGGGGAAGGCGCGCCCGGCCCCTGGCGGCCCCCGAGCTCCCCACCCCGCCTCGCGCCTGGCCTCTGGCGGCCCCCGAGCTCCCCACCCGCTCCCGGCCCAGATTGCGGGCTCGGCCTGGGGAAGTGTGGGGCCAGCCGCGGCGTCGCGTCTGTGGGATCCTGTCGCCTGCGGCCGCGCTCGGTGGCGTGAGGGCGTGAACCTGGTGGAGGGATCCGGAGGAAGCGGCTGGGGGCCGGGGAGAGCGGGCGGGCCCATTGCGCTTGCCCGCAGGCACGCTCGCCCGGGGTGCCAGGCAGCCCTGGGTGGGATCTGGGAACGCGGGCGGGTCCGCGCCGGGTACCTTCCCCCGGCACCCCGGCTGGACCCTGACCCACGTTGCGCAGGCTTGCCGGGGCCGAGGGGCTTTCCGACGCCCCAGGATGACGGGAAGGGCGGGAGGGATCCCAGCCTCACCACTGCTTCCGCTGCAGCGCAGTTCGCGGTTCCTGGTCCCAAATCCTCCCCACGGGAGGGAGCCTGTGGACACCTTGCGTTCCTCTGCCCTTCGGAGACACACCTGTGGGACTCACCTGGCCTGTTACTGCGTCTTGCATAGAGGCCTGGCTGTGGGCTAGGACGGGGTCTGATGGGCATCCCTGGTCCCGGGAAGCTCCCAGTCCAGCAGGAGGGGTCCCTGTGGTGGGGGCCTGGGCAGCTTGGAAAGAGCAGCAAAACTGGAGGTGACTCTCTCGGGACCGGACCTGCGGGACTGGGGTTTACTGCTGCTGCATCTTGAGCGCGGGGAGCAGGCTGCAGTCCGGGTTAGTCCTGGGAGGCATGCTTAGGGTGGAGGTCCCCTGAGATTAGCGCGGCCCCTCTGGGCCTCCGGAGCCTGTGCTGGGCCCTTGGATACGCTCTGGCTGCAGCTGCCCTCTAGCTCCAGTAGGTGCCCCTTCCCCTTGGGCACGGGGTTGGGGGGGGGGGGCCTGGCTTACAGAGGCCCCTTCAACACAGCCCATCCTGTTGGCTGCGGGCTGCCAAGGGCAGGAGGGGACGCGGTGGGTCCCTGCAGGCTGCCGCAGTGCCCCTGCCCACAGGTGCCCAGATCCAGTGAGAAGGGAGATGGCCGAGCAGGAGCCCACTGCCGAGCAGCTGGCGCAGATTGCCGCGGAGAACGAGGAGGATGAGCACTCGGTCAACTACAAGCCCCCGGCCCAGAAGAGCATCCAGGAGATCCAGGAGCTGGACAAAGACGACGAGAGCCTGCGCAAGTACAAGGAGGCCCTGCTGGGCCGCGTGGCAGTGTCCGCGGACCCCAACGTCCCCAACGTGGTGGTGACCCGCCTGACCCTGGTGTGCAGCACGGCCCCCGGCCCCCTGGAGCTGGACCTGACAGGTGGGTGGCGCCTCCCATGCAGCTGAGGGTGCCTCCCTGCCTTGTTTTCTGGGGACCTGGCGCCCTCTGGTGGGGAGCACAGGAAGTGCAGCCAGGTGACTTATCTGAAGGCTTTGGCTCTGAGGGGCCTGGGTCTCTCTGGGGAGTGGGAGGGGCAGTCACAAGTGGGGGTGCTGAGGGCGGTGGCCGCCCCTAGCTCAGTCTTCTGGAGCACTGTCCTCCCAAACAGGCGACCTGGAGAGCTTCAAGAAGCAGTCCTTTGTGCTGAAGGAGGGTGTGGAGTATCGGATAAAGATCTCTTTCCGGGTAAGGCAGGCTCCGGAGGGACCGGGCCAGGCTGGGGCCGGAGAGCCCGGCTGAGCCCTGCGCGGATCCCCCCTGCAGGTGAACCGGGAGATTGTGTCCGGCATGAAGTACATCCAGCACACCTATCGGAAAGGCGTCAAGAGTGAGTGAGGGAGGGCCAGGCGGGGGGCAGCCGCCGTGGGGAGGGGGGAGGAGAGGCAGTGTGTGCCTCCGCCCCTCTGCCTGACCGCGCTCCCCTGCGCCAGTTGACAAGACTGACTACATGGTGGGCAGCTACGGGCCCAGGGCCGAGGAGTACGAGTTCCTGACGCCGGTGGAGGAGGCGCCCAAGGGCATGCTGGCGCGGGGCAGCTACAACATCAGGTCCCGCTTCACCGACGACGACAAAACCGACCACCTGTCCTGGGAGTGGAACCTCACCATCAAGAAGGAGTGGAAGGACTGAGCCTGGCCCGGGAGACGGGCAGGCGAACGGATGGAGGGATGTGCGCGCCCCGACCCCGACCCCACCCCGACCCCAAACCAAAGTGGTGACAGGGCCCTGCCCAGGCTGCCCATCCCGTCTGCCTCCTGGATAGTCTAGTGTCCCGCTGCTTCCACCTGTGCTGGGGGGGGGCATGGCTCAGGCCCCCCCCTCAGGTCCCTCCTGGGTCCCCCCACCTGTCCTCACCCAACTGGAGGCCATGGCTTTCCCACGGGAGTGGGGAGCTCAGTCCCCTGGGCCTTTCAGTTGTCTGTCTCCCCCTCGGGTGGGGTGGGGTGGGTTGGGGTGCACGATGCAGGGCCTTGGGCCGGCCATTCTTCCAGCTTCTGCTCCTCCCTGGTCCGTTCATCCATTGTTGTCTGTAACGTCTAACCATGATGCCTTAACATGTGGAACGTGTGCTGTGGGGCTGTCACTAACCTCTAACCCTGTGTCTGCATGAGCATGTGGTCTCCTCGTCCTGCCACCCCATCTGCGGTCCCCGAGGCCAGGAGGTGTCCGCTGCTTCCCCAGCCGGGGCCTGGCCAGTCCCCCCCCCCCAACCCTTCTCTTCCACCTCCCCCTCCCCCCGGCCAGGGCCGAGGGGCAGCTCCCGGGGCCTGGGGAAAGCCAAATTGCCAAAACGGAAGTCGGCTCCAGCACCATCTGAGAGGCCAGTGTCCTTACGCTTCCTCCCTGTGCCCAGTGGCAGCACCAGACCCAGAGTCCACGGCCCAGAGAGCCCTCGGACAAAGCCAGGGCGAGCCACTCGCCCACCTGGCCCCGGCCCCAGCCGGTGGGCCTGTCAGTATTTATTGCCTCCATATGGGCCGTCCTCTGGGCCCACTGGCCGCTGCCTCTGCCCCAGGCCCCATGCCACCATCCTAGGCCCCCCCGGACTCAGCCAGGACACTGTGGGACCAAGTGCGCAGTCGGAGCTGTCCGTGCCCCTCCCGGTCAGGCCTGCTGGAGCGCACAGGAGCCTGTCCCTGCTTCTCTCTGACCGGGAAATAAACTCCTGAGGAACCTGTGTCTGCTGCTTGACTCTGGGAAGGGGGGTGGGGCCCATTCCTCTGCGGTTCCCAAGAGCAGGTGTGGCTGCCCCGGCCCTGCCCTGGTTGAAGGGCTGTTGGGAGAGGTGCCCTGTGGGCGGTTCAGACCTGGAAATTTCCAAAAGGACCAAGGCTCTGGGTGGGGCAGCTGGGTTGTGGTTCAGGGACAGGTCCTTGAGCCCAACACCCACTCCTGGCCTGGGGGAAATGCCCCCGCCATAGAGAAGGAGATGGAGCTCCCCATGAGGCAATACATGGGAACCAAGGGGTGACTGGGCCCAGGGGGTGTGAGGGGGCCTGAGGCTGGGGTGCCAGGGTAGAGGAAGGCAGGGCCAGGGGTCCAAAGGTGGATTGGGAGGGTGGAGACTGTCCAGGTGAGACTTCAAGGGCCACCAGTAACTGTCACGCACCCCAGCCCTGGGATGTGAAAGGGCAGATGGGTAACCCAAGCTCCGAATGGGGGTTCAGTTCCACGGGCCCCATTTGCTGGACTGACCTGGGTTTTGAACCCGCCCTCGCTGAGCCTGTCAAAGTGGTTCTGGCCCGGCCGGCGAGGCTCCCTGGTTGAGCTTGGACCTAAGTCCCAGGAGGCCATGGTTCCATTCCTGGTCACGGCACATGCTCAGGTTGCCAGCTGGATCCTCCCCAGTAGGGGGCGTGCAGGAGGCAGCCGATCAAGGATTCTCATTGATGTTAACATCTTCCTCTCTCAAGTCCATATATATATATATTTTTTATTTTATTTTATTTTTTAAGTGGTTGTATCCTAGGCAGGGGACAGGAGCTGCTGCTTCCTGGCCATGCCCTCCCCGCCTGCCACTCTTCCCAGTGCTTATCAGCAGGAGCGCTGCCAGCTGGGTGCCAGGAAATGCCCTCCTGCCCCAGAGGTCGGCGACCACATGCCAGGACGGCTCCCAGGGCTGGCCACCACCTCCCCTCTAACCAGGACCCTTGTGGGTTCCCAGGGGCTGGGCCCTGTGCTGGGGGACAGGGTGTTTCCTGCTTTGCTGGGCTCAGACACAGCACCACAGCAGCCTGGCCCGGCTCTCGGTTCCATGGGGCAAAGGCCCTCCGTGTCCTCTCGCAGCACGGGCCGTCCCCGCCCAGGGGGACAGGCCCGAGGGGAGGGGGGGAGGCAGGGGGACTGCAGAGCCCAGGCCTCTCTCGCCAATATGAGACACAGGCACCTGGGAGCAGGAGGCTACCCCTGGAGAGGCTGGACAGGGATGGGGGGTGGGCACCGGGCAGCCCCTGCAGGCGGCAGCTTGGTTCATGGGCGCGGGCCCCTCGGGGCTCCCTTGGCCCAGAGGCCCATTTCCCACGTCGATCTCCACAGCTGCACATGTGACCTCGGACCCCGAGCGCCAAGTTGTACGGGCGCACAGCCAACAGCCAGGACTTTGTTCTGGCTCCGCCCCTGGGGAAAGGTCACGCGAGGTGGCGCCTACAGAACCTGCGTGACGTGTCTCTCGGTCCCAAGTCTAACCTGGTCTTTCTGGGTGCACCCTGAACCCCCGACCGCCCTGGTGCTCCTGGACCTGGCCTCCTCGGCCCAGCCGGCCTGCGGTCCCCTCCCCCGTCCACCTCATTCCCCCCTGCCCCCCCTCCTCCAAGCCTCTGCCTCCTCACCCACCCCAGATGGACCCTCCTTCCCGAGGGGGTGCCCTCCTGCCCCACAGGTCGGTGACCACAGTCACCAGAGCCGGACCCTGGATGTGACCCGGTCACCAGTCACTGTGACAATCTCCTCCAGTCCCGGCACTGTCCACCCCGCCACCGAGCCGTGTCAGTCCACCAGGCCATGCAGACACCCCGCCTGCCTCCCAGCTCCGCTCCCACGGGTGCCGCCTCCCCGTGGCTCAGCCCCGTGTCCCCACTGCTACTCGGCAGAGACCCTGCAGCCAGATGAGCACCTCGTACCAGGGCAGCCCCTGCAGGCGGCAGCTTGGTTCATGGGCGCGGGCCCCTCAGGGTGGCCTTCCACACCAGGCGAGCTCCTCCTGGGTGACCACCAGCTGGTGTTCACCCCTCGGCACCCCAACCCGCTGCAGGTGGGAAGGGATGTTGATCCTGAGGACTGTTTTGGAGAGGAGCATTTATCACCACTCAAGAGTTCAGCCCATATTTATTTATTTTTTAAATATATATTTATTGATTTTTTGCGGAGAGGGAGAGGGAAAGTTAGAAACATCGATGAGAGAAACATCCATCAGCTGCCTCCTGCACACCTATTGGGGATGTGCCTGCAACCAAGGTACATGCCCTTGACCGGAATCAAACCCAGGCCCCTTCAGTCCGCAGGCCGACCCTCTATCCACTGAGCAAACTGGTCAGGGCGAGGTTGATGTTTCTATTTCTCCCTCTCTTAAATAAATAAAAATGCATTAAGCAAACAAAAAAGTCACCCCGTAACCCATCCAAGGCAGAGGCCTGAGGCAGATTGTTTTCACAGGACTGGGATGCGGCTGTGGCCCCCCGGGCTACAGAACAGTGGCCCTGCCACCACCTGCCTCACAGTGTGCTCCTCAGCTGCAGCCATGGAGGCTCAGACTCAACTGGAGTGGGTTCGACCGCAGCCAGTGGCCTGATCCTCATCTGGTCGCTCCCCTTGGTCCCATGTCACCTCTAGAAATACTTCACTGGGTACTCTGGAGCAGTGGTCGGCAAACTCATTAATCACCAGAGCCAAATACCACCAGGACAACGATGGAAGTTTCTTCTGAGAGAGCCACGTTTTTAAAACTTAAACTTCTTCTAACGCCACTTCTTCAAAATAGACTCGCCCAGGCCGTGGTATTTTGTGGAAGAGCCACACTCAAGGGCTCAAAGAGCCGCATGTGGCTCATGAGCCGCGGTTTGCCGTCCACGGCTCTGGGGCTACCCTACCTCACACCACCAGGAACTAACCCATGTGGTGGTGAGGCACATGCCTTCCCTCCGTCCCCATCAGCTGAAAAGACTCGGGCCCCGGTACTGAAGCTTCAACTCTGAGGGTGCAGTCTTCCGATGCTTCAGTACCGGGGCCCGAGTCTACGATATGATACAAACGTCCCTCGTCTCAGGTTCCCCAAACTCGGTCTGTAAAACGGGTCATAGTAGCGGCAGGAAACCTGGGAGCTAGGGCGCAGCCACGAAGCAATCCCCACCAGAAGCCAGAGAGCAGAGGGCACTGAACTGGGGTGGAGGCCCAGGCTGGATTGCAGGAAGTTCCTGCTGGGGTAAAGTCACCCTGAGAGGCAGACAGTATCCCAGGGGCACCTCCACCTCGCCTGACCCTTGCTCCACTGGAAGTGGGGGAGGCGCGGAGGGGACCTGGCCCTAACCTTCAGGAGCTGCTGTTCCCCTGGAAGGAGTCCCAGTAGACAGAAAAACAGGCCTTGGGGAGCCACACGCCTCGGGGGAAGTGGATTAACAAATGCAAATTCTCCTGGCTTCCCCATTTCTGAAATCAGGACGTTAGTTAGTCCACGTGTACACGGAATGTGGGAGTGTTTCCCTTTTCCTGCCAACCTATTAAAGTGATGATGAGTCTTAACATCCCGTGTGCCTTCGGCTCACAAACAAGGAAGCGACCACAAATAAAGGGGAATGCTTCCACCGAAACCGGTTTGGCTCAGTGAATACAGCTCAGCCTGCGGACTGAAGGGTCCCGGGTTGGATTTTGCTCAGGGACATGTACCTTGGTTGCGGGCAAATCCCCAGTGGGGTGTGTGCAGGAGGCAGTGATCAATGTTTCTCTCTCATCCATGTTTCTAACTCTATCTCTCTCCCTTCCTCTCTGTAAGAAATCAATAAAATGTATTTAAATATATAGGTATATAAAGGGGAATGCTTCCGGGAGCAGCGGGGGTGGGGGTGGAGGTCGGAAGCGGCAGGTCCCGCTACACCCAGCGTTGTGCTACGTTAAGTCCTCCGGAGCCACGTTAAAGAACACCGAGAAAAGTCAGCTTAACGTTTGTGTTTAGCCCAAAACACCCCAACGCGTCAGTTCCGAGCGCGAAGAGCACCGCGTGCATCCTTTGCCCCATCAGCCGCGGGTCTGGTGGGTTCCCCTCGGGCCGTCGCGGGCGGGCGGCCTCGGGGGCAGCGGCGCCCACCTGTTGGACCCCCGAGACCGAAGAGAGCTGCTTGGGGCCGGGTTTTGAGGCTGCTCCGCGGCGTCCGGGATGCATGTGACAGAGAGGCAGCTCCGGGGGGCCTGGCGCCGAGGGGAGGGCGCTCCTCCAGGCCCCGGCCGGCTCCAGCCATGGCGCACCACCTGCGCGGGGCTCTGGCCCGGTTCCTCGTTTCTGCACCTTTGGGTGCAGCCGCCCAGCTCCCCCTTCCTCCGCCCGCTCCGCGCTGGGGCTTCAGGCGCTCGGCTCCCGGGACCAGTTCCAGCAGTCGAACCCGTGCCCCGTGCCCCGCGCCTAGACGCCCCGAGCGCACGAGCCGCACGCGCGCCGGAAGTTGCGTCACCCGGCTTCCGGCCCGACGACGCGAGGGCGGGGCCTGTTACGGACACGCGATCCAGTAAGAAAGCAACACGAGGGGTTTCGGAGGCCCCGGCGCAGCTCCGCCCCTCGGCGGCCGGGGGGACTCCACCCACTGCCACGTTCGACGGAGAAACGCGCTGGGTGCGCGCATCTCCTGGCCAATCAGAAGCCGCAGATCCCGAGCCTCCGCAGGTGGCAGCCATTCCAGAACCGGAGAAAGTCGTGGGGAAAGCCACCAGTCACGAGTCGAGGGGGAGAAAGTTCTCCGCCAGGAGCCAATGAGGGGCCGGGGCAGAGTGCGAGCGCGAGCTCCTTGGCCAATCCTGGGCGACGGCGAAGGAGCCCTCTGAGGCTCTTCCGAATCCGGGGCCGGAGATGGTGTCAGCGTCCAATCCGAGCGCGGCAGGGGCGGGCCCCGGGGCCCGTCGGCCAATAGAGGGTGGGCACGGGCGGGCACGCGCGCGGCGACCGGGTTTATAAGGACGAGGCGGGTGGCGCGCGCTCTCGTGGCCTCGCTGTCCGGCGGCGCCAACCGAAGCGCTGTCCCTGCTGCCGACATGCTGCGCCGCGCTCTGCTCCGCCTGGCCCTGCTGGCCCTGGCCGTGCTGACCCGCGCGGACGCCACGCCCGAGGAGGAGGACCACGTCCTGGTGCTCAACAAGGGCAACTTCGAGGAAGCGCTGGCGGCCCACAAGTACCTGCTGGTGGAGTTCTGTGAGTGTCTCCCGGGCCTGCCGCCCCGCGGGGCGGGGACGGGGACGGGGAGCTGGTGGCTCGCTGGGGGAGGGGAGGGTGGAGGGGCGGATAGAGGGCCGGGCACCCGTTCCCAACCTCCCTCCATGCCTTCCGGCCACCTCGCAGCGGGTTGGGTCCTTGGAGCTGTCAGCAGCCTCTCGGGAGGCTCAGCCTGGGCTGAAACAGCCCCGGACCTGCGGCCATGTCCCTGTGCGCCTGTGCCCTGGGGCCTCCCTCCTGCCCTGGCTGGACGCGGGCTGAGGGCCAGGACTGTTTGCGTATCTGACATCTGTCTCCATGGCAGGATCTCTCTCTTATTTTAAGAAAAACAGGGTGGGCCATGGGAGGTGCCCCAAACACAAAGCACTCAGGGTCCAGCCCACAACGTACCTGCTCCCCAGAATTTTAGAAAATGCAAAGGAATCCCAGCCCAGGTCCTGCCCGCATCCCCCACCCCTCCAGCCGATGACAGGTCTCGCCTGGACCCAAACCTGGTGCTTGATGTGTTCACGCCCCAGACTGTCTGGGCTGGAAACCTCAGGCCCACACAGCTGCCAACCTTGGCTCAGACGTAGTCTGGTTCCCACTGCTGTGTAAAGACCCCGCTGCAAGTCTGAGGCTCAGGCAGGTGTGCCCAGATGCGTGTCACATCACATAGGTGTGATTGGGTCTTAATGAGGGTGACACTGGCTTCTTAGCGTCTCCCCTTCCCAGAGTGAAATTCCAGGGCAGGCCTGCCCACTGCCCACCTGCAGGCGATAGGAAATCACTGACCGTTGAAACAGTTGGTCTTCCCTTGCCCAACGGTGAGGGGGGGGGGGCGTGGTTTGTCATTCGTGGCCTCTGTCCCCATATTGCCCAAGAGGACCACGCTATCAGCCCAGCCTTGTACCTTCGAGGGTTATCTCGGCAAGCTGATAAGATACTCAGAGAGGGGAGTGCCCCAGGAGGAGGGAGGCAGGGAGCCGGTCCAGTGCTTTTCAGCCTCTTGCTTTCCTTCTAGATGCCCCCTGGTGTGGCCACTGCAAGGCTCTGGCCCCCGAGTATGCCAAAGCGGCCGGCAAGCTGAAGGCCGAAGGCTCTGAGATCAGACTGGCCAAGGTGGATGCCACGGAGGAGTCAGACCTGGCCCAGCAGTATGGTGTCCGCGGCTACCCCACCATCAAGTTCTTCAAGAACGGAGATACGGCTGCCCCTAGAGAGTACACAGGTGGGCCGGCCCTGCTGCCCTCGCCACCCAGCGGGACCGGCCCGCCGCCCCGGGAGATGGTTTCGGGGAGGGGAGCGCGTTCGTGATCCTGGAGAGAACCTGGCCTCGGCCTCGGACCCAGTTCTGGGCCTGGTGCGAGTTCAGGAACTCTAGTCCCTGCAGAACCTCCCGAGGGGAGGGGCGGCCTCGGGGTTGGATGGCAGGGAAGAGGGCGCTGGAGCGGGCAGTGCCGCGTTGGCGTCCGCTGTGCCTGTGCTGAGCGCTGAGGGGCGCCGCCAGCGAGGCCGAGGCACAGCTGTCGGGCAGAACTCGAATTCAGGCCCCACTGCCGCTCCGTCCACCTCACCGCTGCTTGCTGGCTCTGAGGCCGCTGGGTGGGCTGGGGCTGGGCCCTTAGTCCAGGCAGCGCCTGTGATGACAGGAGGCTCTCGCCCAGAGAACCGGTTCGGTGGCTCGGCCCAGCTCCTCTCCGGCAGCTGCCTGGTGAATTCTGACACCCGGCCCAGGCTGCCGCCTGCTGGCCCCTTGCTCACTTTTGGAGCAGGAAGTGCCTTGTCCAGCTGCCCTGCCCTCCCGAACCCTGGGGTTGTAGGCGGGGCCGCTGCCCGTCCCACCTGTGATGAAGAAAGTTGATCCTTGTTGTTGGAAGTATTACACATGTCCCCATATTTCCTTGTTGGCTTCCACCCAGCACTGGGCAGGGTCTTCTTATTTTTATTTATTTATTTATTTACTTTTAAAATATATTTTATTGATTTTTTTTTTTTTTTTTTTACAGAGAGGAAGGGAGAGGCATAGAAAGTCAGAAACATCAATGAGTTAGAAACATCGATCAGCTGCCTCCTGCACACCCCCTACTGGGGATGTGTCCGAAACCAAGGTACATGCCCTTGACAGTAATTAAACCTGGGACCCTTTAGTCCACAGGCCAACGCTCTATTCACTGAGCCACACCGGTTTCTGCCAGGGCAGGGCCCCTTTAACCGTGAGGGTCCATGTGGGGCCAGTGGTCAGCCTCTGAGGGGAGAGCGTCCTGAGCTCAGTGTCCGGACCGGGCGTCTTCCTTTTCCTTCTCTGCTCTGCGTCCCCCGAGTGACAGCCATCCTGCTGGTCCAGGGGCTGTGAGGGGCGAGGACGCCTGGCCAGTCGGGTCAGGGAGCCAGGGAGGGGCTCAGCCCGTGTTTACAGGAACACGGCATCGTGCTAAGAAGAATCCTAGTACATCTCCAACTTCTTAAAAGATATTTTACTGGTTTTTTACAGGGAGGAAGGGAGAGGGATAGAGGGTCAGAAACATCGATGAGAGAGAAACATCCATCAGCTGCCTCCGGCACACCCCCCACTGGGGATGTGCCCACAACCAAGGCACATGCCCTTGACCGGAGTCGAACCCGGGACCCTCCAGTCCGCAGGTCGATGTTCTATTCACTGAGCCAAACCGGTCGGGGCTGCATCTCTAAGGAAGACAAAGCCTGGAGCCAGCCGCTGAGGGGAAAGTGTTTGTGTTTAACGAATCGAACGTCAAGAAAAGTTTAGGAAAGCAAAGGGAGGGAGCCGCTGCCTGGGCACCCCGGGGCTCCCACGAGTGGCAGGCACCGTGCCGTTCGGGGCGAGAGGCGGTCTGCTGGACCCGGAGGGGCGCCGGGCGGGGCTGCCCCCGTGGGCTCTGCATGTGTGTGTCCTCTCGGTGCAGCCGGCAGAGAAGCCGACGACATCGTGAACTGGCTGAAGAAGCGCACGGGCCCTGCGGCCACCACGCTGCCCGACGGAGCCGCCGCGGAGGCGCTGGTGGAGTCCAGCGAGGTGGCCGTCATCGGCTTCTTCAAGGTGGACACGGGGGTTCGCCCCGGCGCCCGCTGGGAGGGGGCCCGGGCGCTGCGGCCTGTCGGGCCGTGGACCGGGCAGGGCCTTGGTGCGGGCCGGGGCCAGCTCTGGTTCTCGCCCCCAGGAAGCGGAGTCGGACGCGGCCAAGCAGTTCCTGCTGGCGGCAGAGGCCGTGGACGACGTGCCCTTCGGGATCGCGTCCGGCGCCGACCTGTTCTCCAAGTACAAGCTGGACAAGGACGGGGTCGTCCTCTTCAAGAAGGTGAGCGGCCTGCGCGGCACTGCCGGGTGAGGCTGCGCTGGGGGTGCCTTCCGTTGCTGCTCCCCGAGAACCTTGCCGGGCGCCCCTGGGCCCGGCCGTCAGCCTGTGTCCGCCTCTGTGTCGAGCTGACCGGTGACACCTGAGTAGCTGGTGCAACATTGTTTCCGCTCCTAAAACCGCTTCCTCCCGGATGGACTCCAGGATTGGCTTTTGGGGAGCGTGTCCCACCTGTGGGCATCGCTAGCTCCCACGGCCGCCGTCCGGCTGCCCCTCCTGTTGGTGTCGGAACCGCTGCCCTCTGTCGCTGGGGCTCGGCGGGGCCCATGTCTGCCAGTGACCCACGCGGCAAGGCGGCCTTTGCCTTTCACGTCAGCCAGGACGGTGGACGGGGCCAGCCCAGGACCCGCTCCCGGAACAGGAATGGGCCTGGATTGGGGAGCCGAGAGCACACGGGTTAGGGGGCTGTGAGGAGCCAGAGAGGGGCCGTGTCTTCGGGGCAGAGGCAGGACTGGTGTCCAGCTGGTCAGAGGACGCAGGCGAGGCTTGGGGGTTCTGGGGCCCCTGCTGGGCCGAACTCAGAGCCCGTCTCAGGCCCCGGGGAGCCGCGGGCCGCCTGTGGGAGCCGATGGTCAGTGTCACCGCACACCTGCCGGGATGCTGTGTCAGCATCTGGTCGGGAAGAGACGCAGGTGGGGGAGGCTGAGTAGGTGTCAGGGGGAGCCCTTCGCTTCATCCTCAAGTTCAGGTTGAAGTTGCCCTGAGGCTTGGAGACCAGCCCTGTCATTTCTCCATCCTCTTTTAGTCTCAGCCGAGGACGTTTCCGTTGACTCTAGAGAGAGCGGAGGAGAGAGAAACGTCGAGTGAGAGAAGCACGTCAGTGGGTTGCCTCTTGCACGAGCCCTGTCCAGGGCCTGGGCCCGGAGGAGCCGGAATCGAACCCGGATCCTGTGGTCCACGGGCTGGCGCTCCACCCACTGAGCCACACCAGCGGGGGCTCTCTCCCCTCCCTCTTGACCTCAGGGCGTCATTCTCACACCGGGTCCTGGTTCTGGCGATTTTGTGTCCTTCACGTTAGAGCTACCGTTTTTGTTTTGAGAAGTGGGTGCCCGCTGACGTTCGTACCCCGATGCTGGCCGAGCACAGCCGCACCCCGGGTCTGGTGCCAGCGAGGGCCGTGGCCGCAGGGTCTGCTCTCGGGCTGCCCGTCGGGAGCCCGGTGGGGCGGGAGGGTCTCGGCAGCAGCCAGGTGAGGCCCAGAGCCCCTCCGGCCTCTCCCGGCAGGCCCATCGTCCCTGCTTTCTGGCCTCTAGTTCACCCCTGTGCTCCCGTCCCCCGGGACCACCTGGCTGAGCCTGCTGCTTCCCCCGCGGGATGATGGGACGATGGGACGATGGGGACGGGCGCCGGTGCCCTCGGCGTGAGTCCCGCGGGCCCTGTCAGCATGGCCTTGGTCTGAGCTGTGTGCCCTGTGCCTTTGCTCTTCTGACGTTTGCTCGCTCTCTTTACTTGTGGAAGCTGGGCGTTGGGGTTGGCAGGCCGCCTCTCTACCACCTGTGGCGTCTGGCCTTTTGGGGTGCTGGCCCCCACCAAATGGGCTGTGATTGAAGTAGAAGTGAACAGGGTGTGAGAGGCCACGTCGCCAGAAAGACCGTGTCGGGGCCCCTGACTGTGGCCGCCCCGCAGGACGCTGGGCAGACAATGCTCACTGCCCAGAGCAGCCAGGAGGGGGCCTGTTTGCCTGTAATTGGGCCTGGGCTCTGCCCGGGGCCAGGACTGGCCCGAGCTGTGAGCTGCTCCTGTTTGCACAGCGAGCCTGGCCTTGGCTTCCTGCCTCGTTTACTTCCCCCTTTTCCCCTCCAGGCTGTGGTTTGGGGAAGGAGAGCCGGCTTCAGCCCGGGCACTGGGCGTGGGAGCAGGGCTGGGCCTGGCCGGTGCCCCTGGCGCCTCCCCCCAATGTGGTCGCCTGCTTTTCTGGAGGCACCTGGCGGAAGTGCACGGACAGGGGCAGCCCAGAGGCCTGGGGTTCCCCCAGTCGCTGGGAGCTCCGGGCAGCGAGGCCCCCCCTCACCGGCTAGCCGGACGCGCAGGCACAGGCCACGGTGTCAGGTGGCGCCCGGACTCGTCTGGACGTTAATTCTCTCGGCATCTTAGTGCTGAGAGCCATGTCTGGTTTCCCTTTAACGCCTGCGTGAACAGGCTGGTTTGCCTTCAGGGGCTTCGGGGTCACAGGCCCTGCCCCTCCCTCCAAGCCGGGACCCTGACCCCGCTGCCACGTGAACAGACGGGATGAGGGAGTCGTCTGGTGTGGCCAGAGGCTGAGCGGCCGGTTAACCTGGGGGCCCCTGGGGCACCCGGCGGCGGGTCCCCGCGCCTCAATGCTCTGCGTGGGGAGCTGAGCTGGCGGGTGCGGTGCGCGTGGCGCCTCGCGCTCAGGCCTCCTCTGTCCGCAGTTCGATGAAGGCCGGAATGACTTCGAGGGCGAGGTCACCAAGGAGAAGCTGCTGGACTTCATCAAGCTCAACCAGCTACCGCTGGTCATCGAGTTCACCGAGCAGGTGCGGCTCCCACCAGGCCGCTCGGGCGGGGGGGACCCCACGGAGAGTCCTCCACCGCTTCCCGGGCTCGGGGCCATCGGGGCTGTGTGGGCAGCCGGGCTCGGGCTGAGGCCGGTACCTGTGTTTGACAGACGGCCCCCAAGATCTTCGGGGGTGAGATCAAGACGCACATCCTGCTGTTCCTGCCCAAGAGCGTGGCCGACTACGAGGGCAAACTGAGCAACTTCAAGAAGGCCGCCCAGGGCTTCAAGGGCAAGGTGCGCCCCGAGGGCCGGCTGTGGGCGGGCGGGGCGGCGGGGAGGGAGCCGCACACGGCCCTGCCCGCTCACTGCCTTTCCCCCCAGATCCTGTTCATCTTCATCGACAGCGAGCACGCCGACAACCAGCGCATCCTCGAGTTCTTTGGCCTCAAGAAGGAGGAGTGCCCGGCCGTGCGCCTCATCACGCTGGAGGAGGAGATGACCAAGTACAAGCCTGAGTCGGACGAGCTGACGGCCGAGAAGATCACCGACTTCTGCCACCGCTTCTTGGAGGGCAAGATCAAGGTGGGCCCGGGTGCCCCTCCTCCCGGTCTGAGCCTGGGCCCCGGGGGGGGGGGGGGTGCTGAGGGCAGGCCCGGACGATGTAAGGGGGGCCGTCCTGTCCCCCTGCGTGGGGAGAAGCCCTCTGGGGCGCAGAGACCCTGACCTCCCCCCACCCCCTCCAGCCGCACCTGATGAGCCAGGAGCTGCCTGAGGACTGGGACAAGCACCCGGTGAAGGTGCTGGTGGGGAGGAACTTCGAGGAGGTGGCTTTCGACGAGAAGAAGAATGTGTTTGTGGAGTTCTGTGAGTGAAGCCTCTCCCGGGGTGTGGCTCCCGGGCCGGAGTGGGGTGGGTGGGGGTCGTGGCCTCCGGCCCAGCAGGACTCAGCGCCGCGGCTTCCAGATGCCCCGTGGTGTGGTCACTGCAAGCAGCTGGCGCCCGTCTGGGACAAGCTGGGGGAGACGTACCAGGACCACGAGAACATCGTCATCGCCAAGATGGACTCCACGGCCAACGAGGTGGAGGCGGTCAAAGTGCACAGCTTCCCGACGCTCAAGTTCTTCCCCGCCAGCGCCGACCGGACGGTGCGCGGGCCGGCGGGCGGCGGGCCCCTGGGGGGGCTCGGCCTCCACAGGGAGGGGACCCGCCCGCCGGGCCTGCTGCTCACACCCACCCCCTGCAGGTCATCGATTACAACGGGGAGCGGACGCTCGACGGCTTTAAGAAGTTCCTGGAGAGCGGCGGCCAGGACGGGGCCGGGGACGACGATGTAAGCGGCCGCCCGCGGGGCTCTGGGGCCGCGGCTCACAGGACAGGCGCCTCCTGACGGGAGCGGGAGGTGTGGTCGAGGGCCGGGCGGCTGCAGGCAGGCTCTGCCTCGGCTTCCCTCACAGCCAGCACCAGCACAGGCAGCAGGGGGCGCTCTGAACGCCGGGCTCATGCGGTCTGCCCACTTGTCCCGTATAGTCCCTGCTGATGGGACTCCAAAGGGCCTCCCCAGCCCATTGGCCGAGGCCCGTGCCAGCGGAGCTCAGACGTGCAGAGGGGGCGCCGGAGTTGGTCCCGGGCCACGAGGGTGTGGCGGCTGGGAGGCTGCTGACTGGCAGGGAGGGGGCATGGCCAGGCCAGGGGAAATGGGCAGGGGAGCCGGCAGCTCAGGCCGCTGTGGTCATGGGCTCCCAGCCCGGCAAACCCTGAGGCTGGAGGGTGGGCACTGCCCCCAGCGGCCCGTGCTGGGGCTGGCACCCGGCTCCCCAGAGGGCAGTGGCTGCCCTGCTTGGTCCTTGACCTCTGGCCTCCCTCCCCGTCGCCCAGGACCTGGAGGACCTGGAGGAGGCGGAGGAGCCGGACCTGGAGGAGGACGATGACCAGAAAGCTGTGAAGGACGAGCTATGAGGTGGAGGCACCAGCACCTGATGCCCCTCAGGCTGCTCCCGGCAGCCGGCCCCCGGGCTGCACCCCCTCCGGGAGGACCGCACCCATCGGAAACGCAGGGAACTCTCAGAGCCACACTTCACGCTGACACGTGTCCATCAAGCCCTGTCCTGCTTCATCCCGGGCGGGCTTGTCTCCAGGCCAGCCCTCGGGCCTTCGTAATTGGAGATGTACTTTTTCGTACACGTTCGCCCGGCGCCCGCCAAAATGTTTGGTAATCTCACGCTGGCGGCGGCCACTGCCCGTCAGGGTCCACGCAGTCACCGGCATGGTTCGTCTGTGGGATTTTTAGGCATTTTGGGACTCGTGTCCGGTCCCACCCTGGCCGGGCCGCCCTGGAGACAGGTGTCCCCTGTGGGGGGCAGGCTGATGGCCCCTCACCTGGCAGTGCTGCGGGGACTGCGAGGTTCCCACGCTGCCTGGTCAACAGAGACGTCGGGTCTCCCAGGGGCTCCCCAACACAGAGGGCTGTGGGCACCCTGGGCCAGCACAGACCCCCACACCCCCCGAACCCCCAGAGCAGCACCCAGCTGGTCTGACAGGCCTGGCCTGAGCTGCCCAGAACCTGCCCTCGGTTCCCGTGGGGACAGCGCGGCAGCGTCCCGTTCGCCGGGCGTTTCTACCACAACATTGGATCTGAACACATTGGCCAAATAAAGTTTAAATTTTACCGCCTGCCTCTGCGCCACCTCTGGGCCACGGGGCGGGGCTAGGTTTGACTGGAGAGAAGTGGGACTCGGGGGCATGGACACCTCTCAGAGCTCATGCAGGCGGAGCACTCGGGCGTCTGTCCTCACATCCGTCTCCAGGTGCAAAGCCTCACCCCACGGGTGTGGCCGGCGCTCGCTCTCCCGGGGCATCTGTTGTCTGGGTCAGGACCGGACACGGGGCTGCAGCCCTGAAGGGCGGGGAGAAGGCGCATGGGCCTCAGAAGGGCCGAACGCCAGCCCGGCCAGGCCGTTAGGATGCCCTCGCTTCCAGCTCAGCTTGGGCCTTTCTGAGCCTGGGTCCAGACCTCAGGCCTGCAGTGCCTGCCTGGGTTCAGCTGGGAACCCTTGACCCCTGACCCAGAGCGTGGTAAAGGGCCTCCCACTCCTTGGGGGGGGGGATGCAGGTCTAGGACAGTGAGTGGGGCTCACGGGCCCACCCCAGGCTCCGCTCCACCTGCTCCAGTGAGAGGGAAGGAAGACATTCAGACCCCGTCCCCGCTCCAGGCTCGGCAGGTGCCAGTGTCCCGGCCACAGACATGACGGGACTTGCCAGGAACCTGGTTCTCCCGGTCACTGGCTTGTGAGGTCTGCAGTCTTTTTTGTTGTTTTTTTTTTTAATATATTTTATTGATTTTTTACAGAGAGGAAGGGAGAGGGATAGAAAGTCCGAAACATCCATGAGAGAGACACATCGATCAGCTGCCTCTTGCACGCCCCCTACTGGGGATGTGCCCGCAGCCAGGTTACATGCCCTTGCGGGATTCGAACCTGGGACCCTTCAGTCTACAGTCCGATGCGCTATCCACTGAGCCAAACCGGTCTCGGCTTTGTTGTTTTTTGTTTTTTTTTTAAATATATTTTATTACTTACAGAGAGGAAGGGAGAGGGATAGAAAGCCAGAAACATAGATGAGAAACATCCATCAGCTGCCTCTTGCACACCCCGTACTGGGGATGTGCCCGCATGCCCTTGACCGGAATCGAACCCGGGACCCTTCAGTCCACAGGCCGACGCTCTCTCTATCCACCGATCTGCACCAATCTTGGCAGTCTGGTCCATCACGCGATCCCTCCCAGCAGGAGCCCCTTGCCCACCCTGCCCTGCGGTGCCAGCAGCTGCATCCACGCCCTGACACCCCAGGGCTGCTCTTGCTGCCCGACCAGAGTGTGGGGGCGGCGTGACCGGGGTGATCTCTGGCGGCACTGGGCGGCCCGCCTGGCCCTGCCCCCAGTCTGGCCCCTCACCTCCATCCAGCTCAGCGGCCGGGGGTCCTGGCCCCAGGTGGCCTGTGCCAGGGCTGCTGTCCTGGGTTCGCCTGTCCGCCAGGGTTCGCATGTGGTGCCTGCCCTGCCAACACAGCCAGACCTCCCTGGTGGGGTCAGCACCCTGGGGAGTCCCCGCAAAGGCAGCTCTGCCACCCAGAACCTGAGCGGTTTTGCAGCACCAGGGTTCCGGCTCACCGCGGGGGGTTGGGGGGGGGCTGTGCACAGTCCTGCGCTCCTGCCCGGTGACCCTGCCGGGCCCCTGGGACCAGCCCATCACGTGCTCCAGGCGTGCCACCGGCCCTCCCCGTCCCCTCTGCGGACACAGCTGGCAAGTGTCGCTGGGCCTGCATTGCTGGCGAGTGGCAAGGCCTGGCAGGGCCCACAGATTATCAGCTGACTTTCCAGGACAGTTTGGCTCGACAGCCTGGATGCCCCAATCTCTGTCCCCTCTTCCTCCCTCCCTCCCTCCCTCCTCATCTCCTTTCTCCAAGTGGTAAGAAGCCACTGGCTGGTTCATGGTTCAGACTCCGGGTCAGGGCACAAGCCCAGGCTGTGGGCTCCATCCCCAGTAGGGGGCGTGCAGCCGACCCATGATTCTCTCTCACCTTGGTGTTTCTATTTCCCCTTCTCCCTTCCTCTCTCAAATCAATAAAAATAGATTTTAAAAACAATACCGTTATTTATTTTATTTTTTAAATATATCTTATTGTGTGTTTTTTTTTTTACAGAGCAGAAGGGAGAGGGATAGAAAGTCAGAAACAGCCATCAGCTGCCTCTTGCACGCCCCCCACCACTGGGGATGTGCCTGCAGCCAAGGTACATGCCCCCGACCGGAATCGAACCCGGGACTCCCCCTCCAGTCCCCAGTCGGACGCTCTATCCACTGAGCCAAACCGGTCTCGGCTACCGTTACTTAATTTAAAGCAGCAGCCGCCGCTGGTCTGGAACCGGACTCTGGGGCTCCTTGCACTTTCCCAAGAACGCTCTTTGCTCGACGCGTTTCCCTCCGCGTCCGTCCTCCGGTGGCAGAAACCCCAGGCATGCCAAGCAGGCTGCTGCACCGGTGCCAGGGGCGTGGGTAGGCCGGGCAGAGCCGCCGAAACACAGGCTTGGTCCCCGCGTAAAATGTAAAATGCTCAAAAAGCTCTTTGCAAATGAATTATTAAAAAAAAAATGTATCAATATAGTTTTAGGAATCAACTATATTTGGTGCTTTTATTTTCACTAGCATAGAATCTTTACTCAGATGCTACAGTATGTGGGGAAAGTTCACCCCTTTTAATTGTAGGTAAAAGCAGTGGTAGAATAATTATATTTAGATAACTATTTAATTTTTAATAATTTAATGCTATACTTTTTATACTCTTGCTGTTTAAAGAGCTTCATAGTTACTATTTAAAATCAGAAAGCATTCAGATGATAGGTATTATCACCCTCAGCTACAAGTTGCAGAAGGTAAACAGAACAAGAATTAGAGGACCATATGTGCAGAGTTTTAATAAATAGTGGAGAGACTAAAGTTCAGAGAGGTAAATGGCTGATGTTTCTAATAGACTTGGTTGTGGAATCCAGGCAAGCGTGCAGACAGGAGGAACAGGGGCCCTCAAGGAGCCACCAAACAGCCACCTGCTGGCCCGCCCAGCCTGCCCAGCCTGCCCTGGCCCCAGGCCTGTCCCTCCGGGGAGGGTGTGCCTTGGTGGCAGCCTCACCCCGATCTTTCACCCGATCCCCCCGAGCAGGGGGGAGGGGGGGAGACAGCGGACAGAACTTTCCACGACATCAGAGACATTATCTCCATCAAAGGAAAGTTCACCAGGCTTCCTATAGAGAAGCCAGAAGAAACCGTACCTGCCTCCCCCGCAGCAACCGACCGGAGGTGAGACCACCCAGCGGCCCACGGAGCCCCAGGCAGGGACTCCGGGCCTCACCCTCGGTCAGGCCTGCAGGGAAGGGCGTGCGTGTGGGGGAGGGGCACCTCCAGGGAGGTGGTCCAGCGCAGCTTCCAGGGCTTCTAAAGGGCTTTGCACCCAGAGGGTGTCAAACACGAGGGCGGCAACAGCAGGCTAAGCTGCCAGCCATGACCCACCAGGTAAAGCGTGAGGGTATGAGCTGGTGCTGAGAAGACAGATCAGCCCCAGCTGGTGTTGCTCAGTGGCTAGAGCGTGCGCCTGCGAGCTGAAGGGTCCTGGGTTCAATTCCCCCGTCAGGGCACAGGCCTGGGTTGTGAGCTCGATCCCCAGTGTGGGGCACGCAGGAGGCAGCCGACCTGTGATTTCTCATCGTTGATGTTTTCTATCTCTCCCTCTCCCTTCCTCTCTGAAATAAAGTTTTTTTTAAAGATACACTTTGATTTTTTTACAGAGAGGAAGGGAGAGGGATAGAAAGTCGGAAACATCGATGAGAGAGAAACATCCATCAGCTGCCTCCTGTACACCTCCTACTAGGGAATGTGCACCGCAACCAAGGTCCATGCCCTTGACCGGAATCGAACCCGGGACCCTCCAGTCCGCAGGCCGATGCTCTATCCACCGAACCGGTTAGGACGGAAACAAAAATTTTTAAGGAAAAGAACAACCTAGCCAGCTTCAGGGGTGTGGGCTGCCTCGGTACCACAGGCGCCCCCGCCCCGCCCCCCCCCCCACTGTTTGCTGCTGCTGCTGCGTCCTCCCCATCTGCTACTGGCTACTCTCGGCCCTGAGCCTCGGACCCCTCAGTCCGCTGCTGCTGCTGCTGCTGCTGCTGCAGTGAAGGCAGGTGCCCTGGGCCAGCGGTTGGGTCTTTTTTTTTTTTAATATCTTTATTGGGAATGGAGTCCACAGCCTGGGCATGTGCCCTGACCGGGAATCGAACCGCGTCCTCCCGATTCACAGGTCGATGCTCAGCCACTGAGTGGCACCGGCCAGGCTGGCCTTCAGGTTCTACCCCAGGCGGTACCCAGGCAGGAGCCATCGAGGCCCAGGTTTTGGTAAAAGTGCCAAGAGTCGCACAGCCACCGCGGGAGGTGACGCGAGGGGACAGGGCGGGCGAGGGTCAGGCCGGGTCTCCCCGGGCGGGCACCCTGGGCCTCCCCAGACATGGGCACCCCGGCTTTGTGGGAGGGGGAGCCGGGCCGGGCCCCTGACGCCTGTCCTACAGGCCTCGTCCTTGCGGTGCCCTCTGGAAAGCACCTTCCGGGCCCCGTGGTGGAGCTGGGTGCGAGGGCCAGGAAGGAACTGACCCCTTTGGCCGGGCACAGCGACAGGTGGGCTGAAAGACGAGCCCGTGAACTCGATCTGCGCGGATCTGAGCGCGAGGCGGCCAGCGGCTCGGTTTCAGCTCTCACGGGGGAGCATGACCCGCAGCTTTATATAGCGCCGCGCCCGCGGGGGGCGGGAGGTGCCCTTGCGGAGGGATCGTCGGAGCATCTATCGCTGGTCGGCCGGAAGCCCCGACCTCGGCTAGGAAACCCCCCTCCTCCTGAGCAGCGGGGGCCCCCCAGGGGCGGCCTCCCCGTGGCCCCGCGATGCCCAGCAGGACGGTCCGCTATGAGGGCTACAGCCCGCGGCAGCGGCGCCGGCGGATGCTGGCCCAGCGCAGCGTGCGCTTCCCCAACGACGTCCTGTTCCTGGACCACATCCGCCAGGGCGACCTGGAGCAGGTGGGGCGCTTCATCCGGGCCCGCAAGGTGGCCCTGGACACCCTGTACCCCTCAGGTGAGCGCTTGCAGGCCCAGCCGAGGGGTGTGGGCGGCCCGGGGGTAGCCTCGGCCCTGACCCCCTCGGTCCTGTCCGGTCCCGCCCCGCAGGCCTGGCGGCCCTGCACGAAGCCGTCCTGTCCGGGAACCTGGAGTGTGTGAAGCTGCTGGTCAAATACGGGGCGGACATCCACCAGCGCGACGAGACGGGCTGGACGCCCCTGCACATCGCCTGCAGCGACGGGTACCCTGACATCGCCAGGTGAGGGGGACCGAGCGTCCCCCCCTCCCACCCTGGTCCCGGCCTCCAGCAGCCTCCAGGAGGTGTCCCCCATGTCCTCGTGCCCTCTGGGAGCGGATGGGAAGCCAGTGGCAGCTCCCACAGGACCCGGTTCTCACCCCTCGGCCACCTGGGATACGGGGGCCAGCGGGTGCGGCTCCAGCTGGGCCTGGGCTGTGGCAGATCCCCCAGCAGCCTCCAGGAGGTGTCCCCCAAAGCTGGCTCTGGCGGTGTAGCGAAGGGCCCTCGGGGGCGCTGGCATGGCTTCTGGAAGCCAGTGGCAGCTCTCACAGCGCCCGGTTCTTGCCCCTCGGCCCCCCTGGAACAGGGAGGCAGCGGGTCCGGCTCCAGCTGGGCCCTGGGGCGGGGCATGTCCCCCATGTCCCCAAAGCTGGCTTTGGCATCGCCTCTACCCTGTGCCCTCCGGGAGCGGACAGGAAGCCAGTAACAGCTCCCACAGGGACCGGTTCTCGCCCCTCGGCCCCCCTGGAACAGGGAGGCAGCGGGTCCCGTTCCAGTTGGGACGGGGTGGGGGGCAGATCTCCCCGGGCGCTCCCGCTGCAACCAGGCCGCCCTGTGCGCAGGTACCTCCTCTCCCGGGGAGCCGACAGGAAGGCGGCCAACGACGACGGCGACCTGCCCGCCGACCTCATCGACCCCGACTCCAAGGAGCTGCTGGCGCTCTTCCAGGGCACGGGCTGAGCCGGCCCCGGGCGCCCCGTCCACGCCCTTCTCCCCCGTCCCCCCGCGCGCCCCGGCCTGGCTTTTCCTCCAGGCGCCTTTTGTACGGTGACTCTTTGTACTTTTTCAATAAACACGAGCCTGAGCCCGCGGTGCTGCCTTCCTTCCCCGAGACTCGGCGTGCAGCGCGCCCCGCGCCGCGGTCACGTGGCCCGGGCCCTGCGCGGCGCGTGCGCGGCGCGTCACTTCCGGCCGGGCCCAGCTGGCGGCGGCGGCGGCGGCGGCGAGGTGAGGCGGCGGCGGGGGCGGAGCGGGCGCGGCCGGGAACCGCCCTGGTGCGGCGGCCGCGAGGGCTGGGCAGGGCCCGGGCGGGTCGCGGAGGACCGTGCGCCCCACCCACCCCGCCCGCCCCGCGCGGCCCCGCTTGGGGCGCCCCGGCCCGGGCGCGGGAGGAGGGGGCGTGGGGACGTGGCGCCCGGGCCGCCTTCCCCGAGGTCCCGTCTCCCAGTGAAAGGGACCCTCCCCGAGGGCGGCCCCTCCGCAGACTCCCCGCCCCGGTGTCCGCCGGCCCTACCCCTCCCTGTGGGGCCGGGGACGTGCGGGCCGGTGCGGGGCCGGTGCGGGCGCCCAGGGGTGCGACTTAGCCCGCCCTGCCCGGCCCCGCCCCGCCCTCGGAGGCTCGCGGGGCGGCGGGAGCGAATGCGGACGGGGTGGGAGCCTAGGGCATCGTCCGTCAGTTGCAGAAGCCACAACCCCGGTTGTGGTTGCAAAACCCCCCGGGTCGCACAGGTGCCCAGGCAGCGTCCCCCCCGCCTGTCCCGAAGGAGACTCCACGCACGGGCAGGCGGCCTTCACCGGGACCCCAGGCTGAGGACAGGGGTTCGGGGCGGAGGGCACAGCTGAGCAAAAGCCCGAGAGGCCGGTGGGTGGGCGGTCCAGGGCGGCCCGAGGGTGCAGAGGGCTGAGCGCGGAGCAGGACGGGGAGGGGGGCAGGCCGAGGGCTTTATGGGGGGTGAAAGGGGTTGAAGGGACGGCTGATTTCCAGGTGAGGTGGAAGGGGATGCACACGCCCTGGTCCGTTCCCCTGGTCCTTTCCCCGGGAGGGAAGCAGCTGTGGTCACTGAGGAGGGGCGGGGCGGCGCACTGAGCTGGAGGCCTTGCCCGGTGATGGACAGGCAGCCCCGCTGGGGGTCTAGTTCAGTGACCTGCGGGGGTGGGGGGCTGGAGGGGTGGGCCATCTTCTCATTGGCTGGAGCTGGGCCGGTGAGAGCCCCAACTACACAGTGACAGGGGAGTGGAATCAGATCTGCTTCTGGGGGTTCCGGAGGAACAGAGGGAACAGCCGGTGCGTCATCGGTTCTAGTCGGAATCCCCCGCGGTCCCTGTTCCGGACCGCAGCTCCCAGATACCGTCTCTCTCCGCCGGCGGATGGCTGTGTGTGGGAAAAGGGCTTGGGACTGGGGGTCAGAGGCCAGGCTGTGGGCCCCCCGCCTCTCCCCCGCGGTCTCTGGAGCCCGTGGTTCCCAGGGAAGAGCACGGTACGGTTTGTGTAGCTCCCTCCGCGTGCCTAGCAGGGCCCCCTCGATGTCGGGGTGCCCAGGAATCTTCGGGGAGGCAGGCAAAGCCACAGGTGGCCACTGGGGTGGTGAGCCCAGCTGAACCATCTGGGCGGCCCTGGCTGCCGTCGCCCTGGGGGCACAGAGGTTGGGGTGCAGACCCCACTCTGCTGGGCAGCAGGCTGCTTTATTCAGCAAGCCTCCAGAATGGGGGATGTCAGGGCGTCTCCGGCCCAGTGTGGGACGTAAGCTGTGCCCTGCAACTAGCCCTTGCCAGGTGTCTGCTGTGGCCAGATGTCTGCGTGGCCAGTGTCTGCGTGGCCAGATGTCTGCCGTGGCCAGGTGTTTGCCAGGGCAGGTGTCTGTGTGGCCAGGTGTCTGCGTGGCCAGTGTCTGCGTGGCCAGGTGTTTGCCAGGGCAGGGGTCTGCGTGGCCAGTTGTCTGTGTGGCCAGGGGCTCTGCTGTTCTCCATGGCGCCCTGTATTTTTCTGGTCTCCGCCTCCTCTGAGGGGTCGGGCCTGTGGGGCTGCCCAGAATGCCCTGGTTCACGCTCAGCCGTCACCAGCATCGCTCTCACTCTCAGAAGCGCCCCGATTGGTGGTTCATGCCCCCCTCGATGGCCCTGTCCGCCCTCATGTCGGAGAAGCAGCCCCGGAGATGTCATGTGAGGTGGTGGAGTCACGTGGCTGTGCGTGGACCCTGTTGGCAGGAGGGCCTGGTGAGCACCGTGGGGGCCGCTGTGGCCACAGGGAGAAGGGACTGGCCCAGGGGCAGTGGGATGGGTGGCCTCTGCCACTGAGTGGTTCTGACTCCGCTGTGTGTCCAGCAGGCAGCCCGCTCAGGCCTCCAGAGTGCGGGGGTGGGGATGTGTGGCTCTCCATGCCGATGGCAGCGGCAGAGGTGGCTCTGTGGCAAAGACTGTGTTTGGGCTGGGCCAGGGCCCGAGGCGGGACGGACACCTGATGAAATGGATGGGGCCAGGCCGAGGGCGAGGTGGCAGCAGAGGCTGGGTGTGTCCGCTGAGAGACTGCGGGGGAAGGGTGGTCGGGAAGATCGTGCTGGGGCCGAGGGGGGAGGGAGGTGGGACAGGAGGCCGTCCCATGTCGGGTGGTGCTCGCCCGGGTCCCCCCCACCCCCGGGAATGGGGAGAAGTAAGGAGCGCCGTGCGGAGGCTCCGGGACGGAGCCCCTGTGGGCCGCGGGGAGACTGTGTCCTCAGCTCTGAGAGCCGGGGTTGTGAGCACCGTGAGGCTGCTGCACGCGTTGGAAAGAGCAGGCGGACGGGGAGCCGGAGTTGCCCCAGCCCAGCTCGGAGCTGCCAAGACCTGGGAGGCTCAGGGTGACAGCTCGGCTGTGCATGAAGGCGCTTTGAGCTCAAGGCTCGTGTGTTCGTTGTCCTTGTGAGGGAGGTTGGGACGGGGCCAGCAAGAGGTCCTGGCGGGAGAGAGTGGGGGGAGCTGAGCTGGGGGAGCGTGGGAGGATCAGACTAGGACTCCTCGCTGGGAAGCTGGTTGGGGGGACAGCCGTTCAAGTCAGGCCCTGGGGTGTGCCCCCCTGGAGAGGAGGCAGGCAGTGGCTCCTCTGAAAATGTCACGTGATTTGTCTTCAAATCCGGAGGGAGAACCTGCAGAGTGTCTGGCTCCTGGGAGAGAGCTTCCAGGTCCTCCAACCAGACGCCTCGGGACAGCGCAGACAGACGCTCGGCGACGGGGCACAGCCCTGGGGGAGCTGGGGCCCCCTCAACCCGGCCCTGGTCTGGTCAGGAATGGCCAGGAAGCCAGCCCGACAAGTGGCTTTGGGTGCCCCCAACACCAAGACCAAGCATCTGGGAGCCCGAGGCCCAGCCCAGCCAGGCCTGGGACACAGATGAGGGGACCGGGGGAAGCCAGGCTGTGCCTGGAGGCCGAGGCCGAGGCTGAGGCTGAGCTGCAGTGGGAGGAGAGTGGAGGCTGGCCAGGTGGAAGGGGACAGACTGCAGGGGGCCGAGGGCCAGGATGAGAGGAGGCGAGGGCTGGCCCAGGCAGGCAGGGTGGTCGTCTTGCTGGCACCTCCATCCTGTTGCGTGATTGGAGCTTCCCCTCTGCTCACGGCCACAGCCCCTTGGGGAGTGGCCCTGGGCACCCCCCTGTGCCCTGGCCCCGGGCAGGAACGAGGCAGGGGACCCCTGCCTGGAGGGGCCCCGGTACCGGCGTGCTTCCTGGAGGCTGGTTTTGTGCATTTTTGTTCTTGACTTGGCCTGTGGGCACTGCATACCTGCACAGGTGTTCACACATGGCTGAGTGAGCTGGGAGGACACACCACCGACCCACCCTCTGGGAGGGGCTGTGGCTCACGCTCTGGGCGGTCTGAGGGCCCCTGGGATCCGGGGTGAGTGGGGAGGCTCTTGTGCTGAAAGCCCCCTCCCAGAGCTCCCCACCCCGGCACCTGGCGTGGCCCTGTTCTGGGCGAGGACTGGCCCGGGACCAGCCTGTGCAGCCGGAGCCCTCACCTGCAGTGTGTCCAGCTGGCAGGGGTGAGAGGGAGCCTAAAAATAGCCTCCCACTCAGGGCTCTGAAGTCCCGTGGGCAGAGCGCGGGTGGAAACAGGCCGGGCTCCAGGGTCTTGGTCACTGGGTCAGGCCCCAGGCTGGCAACTTCCTCCTGGCTCACTCCCCGCCCCCACCTGCGCCCTGCTGGCCTCATCCCCAGCACCAGCTCACTCGCCCCAGCCTCCGGGACCAGAAGTGGGGGGGGGGGGGGTTCTGGGCAGGTTCTGTGCAGCCACTGGGCTCCTCATCCCGGAGGCACGTCACTGCCCACAGGTGGGAAACAGACTCACAGAGGCAGCATGCCAGGCCTTGCAGGTTCACAGAGAGGTGCTCTGTGGTTCCGGAAATGGGCGTCAGAGCCGCTGGCACCACCCGTACCCCCAACTAGGGAAGGGCCCCCGGGCAGCTTTCCGGGCGCTGGGCCTCGGGTGCTCCAGATCATCGTGTCCCTCCCTGCACCCAGCCCTGGGGCTCCCACCCGCTGGGCCTGCGCATCCCTAGCCCGGATGGCGGTGGACCCCACCCTGGGTCCCCCAAGTCGTGAGGCCAGAGCAGTTTGTCCTCAGCTCAGCGGGAGGAGGGGGCGCCTGGCACCCTCCCCTCTGAGGCCCCTGGGGTGACTTGCTGTGTCTGGTCTCCCCGCAGAGGCTGAGGCGTCGGGCAGCCGGGCGCGCGAACCAGACCCCAGCGATGACCAGGTGGGTTTCAGGCCTCGGAGCAGCCTCCGTCCGTCCTGGGGGCGGGGGGAGTGGGACCCCCACTGTCCTCACGAGCCGGCTCCCCCCAGCTCCCCCGTCTCCAGAGTCGTCTACAACGGCAAGAGGAACAGCAGCCCCCGCTCCCCGCCCAGCAGCAGCGAGATCTTCACGCCGGCGCACGAGGAGAATGTGCGCTTCATTTACGAAGGTGCGGTGCCCCTGCCCCCCCCCCCCCCGACTTCGGGCCGGGCAGGCCGGTGATGGGGTCGGTCCGCGCGGGGTTCCCAGTGGGCGCTGCCCCCAGAAGAGCCCGTGTTTGTAGCTAGTGAGGTGGGGTGGGGGAGGGCTGTGGAAGATGAGTGTGCACTCTAGGGGAACCCCAGAAGTGGGGCTGTGTGCCTGGAGGGGTGAGTGCTATACCCCAATGGATCACATGAGCCTCTGGGACCGCAGCCCAGGTCAGTCCTAACAAGGTGGGGGACCGACCTGCTAGGGAGCGGGCAGGAGGCGAGGGGTGGTCCAGGCGGGCCTCTGAGGGAGTGGGGTGCCCAGGGAATGACTTCGGGCCCGGAGCCAGCCAGCCTGGGGGCCACATGCTGTGAGTGGGGAGGTGGGGGGGCCTGGGAGGGGCCCTGAGGACGCCTGAGGGGAGGGGTGCTCTCCTGGCGGGACCTGGGGGGGACGCGGCCCAGTGGCTGGAGCTGACTGCCTGGCCATCCTCAGCCTGGCAGGGCGTGGAGCGGGACCTTCGCAGCCAGATCTCGGGCAACGAGCGGGGCCTGGTGGAGGAGTACGTGGAGAAGGTCCCTAACCCCAGCCTGAAGAGTGAGTGGGCGGGGCTTGCAGGGGCGGGGCCTGGCAGACAAGGTCCCTAACTCCATCCTGAAGAGTGAGTGGGCGGGGCTTACAGGGGCGGGGCCTGGCAGACAAGGTCCCTAACTCCATCCTGAAGAGTGAGTGGGCGGGGCTTACAGGGGCGGGGCCTGGCAGAGAAGGTCCCTAACTCCATCCTGAAGGGTGAGTGGGTGGGGCTGGTGGGGCGGAGCACGCAGGGGGCGGGGCCTGGCAGACAAGGTCTCTAACCCCAGCCTGAAGGGTGAGTGGGTGGGGCTCACAGGGGGCGGGGCCTGGCAGAGAGGGTCACTAACCAGCCTGAATGGTGAGGGGCGGGGCAGGAAAGCCCACCTGCTTCCTGACTGGAGAGGCTGGTGGTGTGGGTGGGTCCCGAACCCAGGGCCTCCCAGGTAGCCTCCGGGTCAGACAGGAGCCGCCTCCTGCACCCCCACTGACCGGGCTGCCCCGCACAGCCTTCAAGCCCATCGACCTGAGCGACCTGAAGCGCCGCAGCACGCAGGATGCCAAGAAGTCCTAGAGCCGCGGGGCCCTGGCCTCTGGGAGACCCGTGCCGCCCGTGTGCGTCCGCTCTCCCCTGGGCCCAGCTCCCGGGAGGGGGCGGGGAGCCGGGGCTGCGCTCCCTGTGGGTGGCAAACCCCAGACTGATCGAAGGCCAGCCTGCCCTCCTCCCCGGCCCCTCCCCTCTGGGCAGTCTCAGCTGCCCTCCCTGGGAGGGGGGCCTGCCAGCCCCGCGCACTCCTGGGCCAGCCGCCTGGGTGTCTCTGGAGCTCCCGGCCCTGCCTGCCCCCAGGACCTTGGCCCTGACTCCTCCTCTCTTCCTGTCTCCCCCACTGCCCCAGCCCCGACCCCTGGCCACCTCCAGGAACAGGACAGACTGAGGGCCCTCGCCTCTCCTGGCCCTGGGGGCTCGTCCCGGTGTGACTCTGTGGCCAGAGGCAAGGCAAGGGCGGCCCCCCCATACCCAGCCCGGGTCCCCCACGTCGCTGCTTCTCTGGACTGGACACATGGGAGCAAATCACCCCGGCCCCTGCACCCCCTCACTGCCCAGCCTGGCCCCTCCCAGGCCTGGGACCCCCGGTGCCTCATGGGGTTCTGGCCCTGGTGTGTGTGCCCTGCGGCCCAGCAGCCCCTGGGCAGAGGCCAGGGCCCTGGGGTCCTGTCTGTGCCTGAGATCGCCGGGCCCCTCCTCTGTGCTGAGCCCGGGACCCGTGAATAAACATGGTGGTGCCGGTGGCTTCTTGGCGGTCTGTCCTGCAGCCCACGCTCGCTGGAACCCGAGGCCACAGTCAGGGCTCCTGAGCTCCGGAGTTTCGTCTGATCTCGGGCTCTACGGGGGCTCAGGCCTCTTGGGGACCATGGAGGGCGGGGTCCTGGAGGATGGGGGGGGGCTGGAGGACGGTGGAGAGGGCTGTGGGCTCTGGGGCAGTGGCACCCTCTACAGCCGGGACTCATCGAGACCCAGTGCCCTAGAGCTGCCAGCTGGAGAGCCAGCCGGCCACACCAGGGCTATTTTGGGACATCCCTTCCCAGAGGAGTGTTTGGGGCTCGAGTGCCCGCAGGTGGCTCTGGGGGTGTCTTCCGGGGGTGGCTTCCCAGCACCAGACGCAGGCAGGATGTCCATGCAATAAACGCCCCGAGGTCGCTGCCGGTGGGCGCTGAGCCCAGTTCCTGTCCCTGCGGCCTCTGCTCGGGGCTGGGGCTGTGGTGCCGGGAGCCGAGCTGCCCCGCTGTCTGGGCCGGAAGGGAGTGCGCGCCAGGGCTGGGCGGGGCCCGCGGGCTTCAGCCAGAGGCCGAGAGCACCGGCACGCATCGCATCCTGCACCCGCAGGACCCGGACCCGGGCCGGACCGGCCTGCCTGTGCTGCCCCGGGGGGAGGGGGTCCCGCTGGGGAGGGGGCGGGGCCCAGCAGCCTGTGCTGCAGGTGTGACCTTGAGCAGGTGCTGAGTCTCGGCCTCCGTTTCCTCGGTGGAAATGGGTACCCACCTCCCCGGTGCTGCCCAGTGCGAATGCCGCAGCCGCGGGCGGTCACCCCGGACAGCGGCCGGCCCGGGGGCCAGGGCTCCTGGGCAGCAGCTGGTGGTGGTGGAAGCCCCTCGTGAGCCCTGGCGCGTGCCCGCCTCCCGCTGGGTGTCGCTCTGTGAAGCAGCGGTGGGAGGCCCAGGCGGCAGGTGCGGGACGGCGGCCTCTGGCCGTGTCCGTTGAAAGTCCACCCGGTTGTTTTTAATCCACTTGATTTTGACCCCAGGTGCCTCTGGGTCATCGTCCTGCGGGGCGGGGCGGGGGAGGGGCCCCCGGCCCCCGCTCCCTGGGCCTCACTCCTGGCGACACTGCTGGGCCAGGCACCCCCTCCTGTGGGTGGCCACGGACACCCCTCCATCCTTACTGCCGCTGAGGGTCGCGGGCTGGTGTCCCCACCAAGGACACCCAGGAGCCGGGGAGAGGGCCACAGGCCGTGCGCTGGGAGGGAAGCCCAACACATGGAGCCCCCCTTACAGCAGACCGGTCCTCCAGGGCCCTCCTTCCCCAGGTGGGGCCCAGACATCCCGCCTGGGGGTTCCCCCTCGCGGGCGAGCACTGCCACTTCCTGGTCCCGGGCACTGGGGGCTCTCGGCCTCCCCAGTGGCCGCTCTGGCCGCCTGGCGCCCCAGCAGATTCCCACCCGAGCTCCCTGGTGAGCGCAGGCGGCCTGTGAGAGCGGCCTTATTGGGACGTGGCTTTCCTCTCCATCAGCTGTCCGTGGAGCAGACACCGCTGGGAGCACCCCCAGTTCGTGTCCCCGATGTCTGCCCGTGCTGTCTTCCCTCCTTCAGGGACTAAAGCCCCCCCACCCCCCGTTCTTCTGGATTCGGTGGTAACAGGCCCCTCTCTCCTGCATTTCTGTGAACGGGTGAGGCCTGAGCTCCGTGGGGTGGGGTTCCTAGGAGCTTGGATGTCAGGTATCTGCTCTGCCCCACGCTGAGCGGGGCTGGGGGTCGGGGAGAAACAGGGACCTGCTGGGAGGGTGTCCAGCAAACCATGGGGTGAAGGGCTCATGTGGATAGCGTGTGGGGGTGAGCCCAGCAAACCGTGGTGGGAGGAGCCCATGTGGACAGCGGGGGGGGGGGGGGCAGTGTGGAGCCAACTGGCTATCGATTTTTACTTTCTGAATATTGACTAAAGATTGACAAGAAGGGGGGAGAGTTGGGCCTGGCTACTGGGTGCCGCACCCAGGGGGAGGGGGGGGGAGGAGGAGGAGGAGGAGCAGGAAAAGGGAGGGAGTCTGGGAGAGCAGGTGGGCGGCCGGGCTGAGAGCTGCCAGGTGTCTGAGGCCGGGAGCTCCAGTGGCCCTGCCTCAGCCTCCCCCCGCCTCCCAGGGCAGCCGCCAGCCGCCCCCAGCTGGTCTTTGTGTTTCCATCTCTAAGGGCCCACAGGAGCCGCTGGTTCTAGGTTTTCCCGTCTGTGCTACCCTCCCCGACTGCACCCGCCCACCCCACCGTGCCCCCTCTCCCGTCCCCCCCCCAGCCCAGCATTCACACCCGAGTCTGTGTGCGCTCAGCGGTGCCCCCCTCTCCCGTCCCCCCCCAGCCCAGCATTCACACCCGAGTCTGTGTGCGCTCAGTGATGCCCCCCTCTCCCGTCCCCCCCCAGCCCAGCATTCACACCCGAGTCTGTGTGAGCTCAGCCCCCAGCCGTGTGGGGACGGGTTATGTTTCCTCTCCTGCCCTTTTGCTTTCCTCAGTTACTGCCTTCTTTTCCACGGGCCGTTTCCTGTCTCCCTGTCATCCAGCCTCCTCCAGTGCCATCGGTCACTCTGGCCACTGAGGGAGCCTCCGGAGCCTCTGCCCTGCTCGGGGCCCAGGACCCCAGCCCCGGCCGGGCCGGGCACACCCCCTCGGGATGCCCCCTGGCACTCCTGGTGTGACCTCTGTTTACCAGAGCCCGTGCTTTCCTCTTCCCTGGTCTCCACGCTCTTTAATAACACACACACGTGTGCACACACACACACACGTGTGCACACACACACACGTGTGCACGGGCCGGGTGGGACCTGCTGCTCTGTGGGCGCCAAGGGAAGGACCGGGTGGAGGTGGGGAGAGCAGGGGAGCGGGCCGGGCAGCTGTCTCCCGGGAGGGGTGATGCTGTGGTGTGCGGGGCCCTGAGTGAGAAAGTGGGGCCCTCCCCTGGCCCCTCCCCCTGCCTGCAGAGCCCCCCACTCAGAACCAGCCACCCGACTCCACCAGCCGCTCGGTTCTCCCGGGGACAGGACGGGGCAAAGGAGGACAAGGGCAGAGGGACGGGGGGAGCGGGGGGGGGGGGGGGGGCAGCGGAGGCCCCTGGGTGAGGACGCACCCCCAGGCAGTCACTGACCCTGAGCGCAGCCGCCGTGAAGGAGAGCTGTGCCTTCCCTGTGCCAGCGGGGGCCACACAGGCTGGGGGCACGGGGGCCGGGGGCGCCCGTGGGCAGGGCTCCGAGGAGACTGGGGGCCTGCCGCCTCAAGGTGGGTGCCTCCGGCGGCTGCTGGGCTGGCACAGGGCACCGGCTGCCCACCAGGACTCTCATTAGCCCCCCTGCCCCCGCCTCACCCGGGCTGGGGGGCGTGGGTGGCTGGGGGCGCAGCTCCTCAGGAGGCCCCAGTGCCTGGCGGGAGTAATTCTATTTACCTTTCCTGAGAGCCTCCTGTCCCCTCATTTGCTCCCATTAGCCCGGCTCTGCCTGAGTGGCTCCAGACCACGTGGCCGCCGCGGTGGGCACCCCTCCCCCAGGCCCGGCCGGAGCCCTGCGGCTCCAGGAGCAGGGCACCTGGCTGGCGGCCTGCCTTGCTCTGCTCCGGCTGCTGCGCCCTCCTCCCCTGACAGCGCCCCGCCCCCCACATCCCACCAGGCTCTCGGCCCGTGTGGCCACCCCTGGTGGTCTGCCAGGGAGCGCTCAGCTCCGCCCGGGCCAGCACCCCGCCTGCCCAGCGGGTGCCCGCCCTCCGGCACAGCCCCCGATGGGCAGGACGGCCCGGCAGACGCCGGGGACACTGCATCACCCCGCTCAGACCAGCTCAGTCGGGGTCCCCTCTCCCCCACTCCACCTACTCAGGTGGCCGGAGCCCGGGTGAAGCAGAGGGGGGCGGAGGGCTCCAGGCCGGTTGTCCGGCACCGACCCCGCCGGAGGGGGGGGGGCATCGGGCCTCCCTGGCCATCGCCCCCATCATGTCCCTCCACTGGCCAATGGCGACCCCGGGGGGCCGGGCCCACAGCTGAGGGGGCCTGCCCCTCGGTCTGCGGTGGCTGAGGCCGCTGGCCTGGCGAGAGCCGCAGCCACAACCTGCTCTGTGGGGGAGCCGGGTGCTGCCGGCCTCCACCCTGGGTCCCATGGGGGTTCCAGCTCCAGTCCGTCTGTAAAATGGGGGCCCCGCCCCCAGCCCCCCTCTCAGGGCGCGGCAGCCACTGCACAAACTCTTTATTGTCGGAGGACACACCTTCCTCCGCAGACTCACAGACACACACGGGACACACAGACACGCACTCAGGAGACAGGACTCCGCCCCGCTCCCCCCCCCCCCCGGGCCCCACTGGGCACAGAGCAGGTGTGGGAGCAGGGGGGGCAGTGGAGGGGGGAGGGGAGGCCCGGCCCTCAGGCCCTGCAGTGGGGGCGGGACAGTGGGGCGAGCTGGCGACACCCCACGCCTCTGGGGCCGGGTCCGAATTGTTCGCTGTGGCCTCCCTCCTGAGTCCCCGGTGGCTCGGCTCACAGGGCGCTCTGGGCGCACCCCGGGGGGCGGCCGGCCGCGTGGGGCTCCCCGGAGGGGTCGTGGCTGCCCCCGTTGCTGTCGCGGCCCCGGGACAGCAGCAGCTTCTCGGTGGGGGCCCCGCTGGGGGGCCGGGCCGGGGCCGGGTGCTGGCCGCCCTGGCGCTCCTCCCGCCAGCGGCGCCAACTCCGCAGCAGCTCCGCCTGCACCTGGGGAGCCGACAGGTGGGGCCGGGCCCGGCCACCGGCCCCCCCGCCCCCCCAAAGGCAGCCGGGCGCCCGGGCTGGCAGCAGGAGGGGCTCGGCCACCTGGACACGGGGCACTGGGACGGCTGGGCCCGGGCAAATGCGGGTGGGTGTGAAGGCCGGGCGCCTGGCCTCACTCCCCCACCCCAGGCCGCTGCCTGGCCCTCACCTACCTCCTTGTTGAGGAAACAGTACAGGACAGCCACCAGCAGGCCCTGCAGAGGGGGGGGTCAGTACGGCCCCAAGGGGGGACACCTGGAGGGGCAGGCACTTGGGGGTTCACCTGGGGGGGCAGGCACTTGGGGGTTCACCTGGGGGGGCGGGCACTTGGGGGTTCACCTGGGGGGTGGGCACCTGGGGGGTGAGCACCGGGGGGGGCGGGCACCTGGGGGTTGGGTACTTGGGAGGCGGGCACCTGGGGGGTGGGCACCGGGGGGGGGCGGGCACCTGGGGGTTGGGTACTTGGGAGGCGGGCACCTGGGGGGTGGGCACCGGGGGGGGGGCGGGCACCTGGGGGTTGGGTACTTGGGAGGCGGGCACCTGGGGGGTGGGCACCGGGGGGGGGCGGGCACCTGGGGAGGGCGGGCACCTGGGGGGGGCGGGCACCTGGAAGGAGCTGAGGAAGAGGTCAAAGAAGAGCTTGGCGAAGCGCAGGGTGCCCTGGGCGTGCTCGTCCGTCACGAAGGCGAACACCACCTCGTGGACGCCCAGCAGGGGGATGAGGGTCAGCGTGGACTTGGCCAGCCTGTGGGGGCGGAGCCTGAGCACCGGCACTGGGCACCCGGCCCACTGCGCGCACCCCCACTGCCCACACCCCCCACTGCCCTCACCCCCACTGCCCTCACCCCCACTGCCCGCACCCCCACTGCCCTCACCCCCACTGCCCGCACCCCCTGCCCGCACCCCCACTACCCGCACCCCCTACTACCCTCACCCCCCACTGCCCGCACCCCCCCTTCCCCCCTGCCCCGGCCTACTGCCCGCACCCCCACTGCCCTCACCCCCCACTGCCCTCACCCCCACTGCCGCACCCCCCACTGCCCTCACCCCCCCTGCCAGCATCCCCACTGCCCGCACCCCCACTGCCCGCACCCCTCACTGCCCACACCCCCACTGCCCTCACCCCCCACTGCCCTCACCCCCACTGCCCGCACCCCCACTGCCCGCACCCCCACTGCCCTCACCCCCACTGCCTTCACCCCCACTGCCCGCACCCCCCACTGCCCTCACCCCCACTGCCTTCACCCCCACTGCCCGCACCCCCCACTGCCCTCACCCCCACTGCCTTCACCCCCACTGCCCTCACCCCCACTGCCGCACCCCCCACTGCCCTCACCCCCCCTGCCAGCATCCCCACTGCCCGCACCCCCACTGCCCGCACCCCCACTGCCCGCACCCCCACTGCCCTCACCCCCCACTGCCCTCACCCCCACTGCCCTCACCCCCACTGCCCTCACCCCCACTGCCTTCACCCCCACTGCCCGCACCCCCCACTGCCCTCACCCCCACTGCCTTCACCCCCACTGCCCGCACCCCCCACTGCCCTCACCCCCACTGCCTTCACCCCCACTGCCCGCACCCCCCCTGCCTTCACCCACCGGAACTTGTAGTCCGTACGGCGCATCTGGTGGGCCCGCAGCTTGGCCACCAGGATGTGAAGGATTCGGATGAAAATGAAGAAGTTGATCTGCATGTGGAGGCTCTGCTCAGGGCAGCCCCTGGGCTCCCTGTTTCTCCTGGTTCCCTAGGCCCCGGGGTCTGGGGGGCACAGCTCAGGGCAGAGGGCTGGGGGGCACGGCTCAGGGCGGGGGGGCCGGGGGGCACGGCTCAGAGCGGGGGCTGGGGGGCTCGGGGCCAAGACGGCAGCCCAGCCCCCCGCCAGGGCGCCTGGCAGTGTCCTGGCTGAGAGCCAGGCCTCCCTCCAAGTCTGGTCCGCCTGGGAGGATGCTCTGGGCCCCGAGGAGGGGAGGGGCTGGAGCCACCCCCGGCCCAGCCCGCCCGCCGGGAGGAGCCGGTTTCCTCACCAAAAGGGCCAGGAAGACGGGGAAGCGCAGGATCCACCAGAAGCCCATGTTGTCGTTCCTGGTCCAGCACCTGCAGGCGCCCCCAGTTCCCACAGACCCAACGGTGACTGGGAAAGACCCCCGTCCTGGCCCCCAGGTTTGTTACCCCAATGGCCTCAGGCCAGCGACGCCCTCCCCCCTGCCCCCCTGACCTGGCTGCCCCCCACCCCGCAGGCCCGGCCCCACCGAGCAGCCGCACTCACTGGATGTTCTCGAACAGGCACTTCACCACTGCCCAGGGGATGACGAACAGCATGGGGGCGCCTGCAGGGGCGGCGGCTGTGGTCCAAGCTCCCCCGTACCCCCTCCTCCCTCCCCCCCAACCCCCCCCGCAGCGCCCACTCACCCCAGCCGATGGCCAGGTAGAGGCCAAAGAGGCTGCGCTCCGGGCCGGCCGAGAGGCCCAGCAGGCTGAGCAGGTACACGCCCTCCACCAGCAGCCAGCAGGCGTTGGCCACCACGCCGTACTGCATGGCCACAGCCGCCACGCGGCAGCCCGCCACCGCCTGCGGCCACGGGCAGCCCTGAGCCCGGCGCCCAGCCCGGCCCGGGGAGGGGGGGAGGGGGGTGGGCAGGGGAGGGCCGGGGAGGGGAGGGGAGGGGTGGGGAGGGGAGGGGAGGGGCGGGGCGGGGGAGGGGAGGGGAGGGGCAGGGAGGGGAGGGGAGGGGCGGGGAGGGGAGAAGAGGGGAGGGGAGGGGAGGGGCGGGGAGGGCAAGAGAAGGGAGGGGAGGGGCGGGGTGGGGAGGGGTGGGGAGGGGGGGGGCAGGGAGGGGCGGGGAGGGGCGGGGAGGGGTGGGGAGGAGGGGAGGGGAGGGGTGGGGAGGGGGCAGGGAAGGGGAGGGCCGGGAGGGGAGGGGGAGGGGTGGGGAGGGGAGGGGGGGGCGGGGGAGGGGAGGGCAGGGCGGGGAGGGGAGGGGAGGGGCGGGGCGGGGAGGGGCGCTCACCCCATCGCTCAGCCAGCCGCTCTCGCTGAGGTCGTCCCCGACCCGCTGGCTGTAGCGGCTGCGCAGCAGCGTGTCGGTGGCCAGCACGGAGCCGGCCTTGAGCACGAAGGAGGCGAACAGGTTCGCGTGGATGTAGTTGCGGGTGCAGTGCAGCTTCCTGCGGGGACGGGAGTCGGCGCCCGCCCGCCCGCACCCTGCCCTCACCCCCCCCCCCGCCTGTGCCCCAGCCACCCGCACCCGCCCTCACCCTGCCCGCACCCTGCCCGCACCCCGTCCGCACCCCGCCCGCACCCTGCCCTCACCCCCCCCCCCCCGCCTGTGCCCCGGCCACCCGCACCCCGCCTGCACCCCGCCCTCACCCTGCCCGCACCCTGCCCTCACCCCCCCCCCCCGCCTGTGCCCCGGCCACCCGCACCCCGCCTGCACCCTGTCTGCACCCTGTCTGCACCCTGTCTGCACCCCGTCCGCACCCCGCCCTCACCCCGTCCTCACCCCGCCCGCACCCTGCCCTCACCCCGCCCTCACCCCGCCCGCACCCCGCCTGCACCCCGCCCAGGGCACCCTCCCCCGGGCGGGGCCTACCTGAGGCCCAGCAGGATGGCCAGGGCCAGCAGCAGCGCCCCCAGCGAGAGGCAGTACCCCACCGTGTACATCACCTGGAAGCGGCGGTACAGCGTGGCCACCTCCCTCTGCAAACGCAGGCCATCAGCCGGAGGGGACGGAGCAGGCATCTGGGGCCCCGGGAGCAGGAACCTGGCCCCCGGCCCCGCCGGCTGACCTGGACCGCGACCTCTGCCTCGTCCATCTGGCACTGGGACGCATTCCTCCCCGGCTGCCCCCTCGGCCCCCGAACCCACTGCCCATCGGGCCCGCACCTCTTGTAGACGAAGCGGTGCTGAACTGCGGGGGGTGGGGCGGGGAGAGGAGCTGGTCAGCGCCACGCCCTGAGGCTGCCCCCGGCCCTCCCGGCCCCCCTCCCGGCCCCCCTCCCGGCCCCCCTCCCAGCCCCCCGCCTCGGCAGTCACCTTTGTGGTACCAGGGCAGGTACCAGGGGCAGGAGGTGTTGGCGGTGGTGTTGAGGGGGGTGTCGGGCCAGCAGGAGTACTTGTCAAAGGTTCGGTTGCAGACCAGCTCTGCGGGGGGGGGGGGGGGTGCAGGGGGGAGCTCACCCCCTCATCCCCTCACCCCTTCTGGGGATCCCCTGAGAACTGTCCTCTGCTCCTGCCTCCCAGGCTTCTCTGACCACCCACCTCCCCAGGGCCACCCCGCGCCTGCCACACAGCCACCGCCCCTGGGACACGCATTTACCCCGACTTGCCCCAAACCTGCCTGGGGCTTCCCCCCTTCCCAGTTCCCTTCTTAACGCGCCTCCTGCTCTGGGGACTGAACCCTAATTTCTTTGGCTCTCTTCCTGGGCCCAGCACCCACCCTGCAGGCAGTCAGCCCCCCCTCCCCCCGTGCCGGCCCCTCCCCTGCCAGGGCCGCCCCTCCTGCGCCCGCCTCTGCACCCCCGGGGCCTCCAGGATGGACCCCCCCCAGGACCCCCCTACATCGTGTGAGGTCGGCTCCCTCCTGTGGCCTCTAAGCCATGGGAGCAGACACTGTCCCCAGGCCCCAGGGGGCGCCAGCAGCAGGGGGCACCCCACTGCGGAGACAAGTCTACCCCCTCTTCTTTCCTGCTCCTGCGGCCTCGGGCAGGTCCCCGGCCGCTCCGTGACTCAGTTTCCTCCCCTGTGCTGAGCCTTCCCCAGGCAGAGCCCCGGAAATCCCCCCGGGGAGGGCGGGGGCTCACCCGGGGCTCACCCGTGGGGGGCGGCAGCAGGCTCAGGTTGTGCAGACACTGGTCCCCGTAGAGCTTCCACTTCTCGAACAGGAAGTCCATCACCTGAGCGCCGGGCGCCTGCGGCTGCGGACCGGAGGGTGGGCGGGAGGGAGCCGCCGGGTGGGCGAGGGGAGGGCGCAAGGGGGGCGGGAGGGGGCGCTCACCTGGCAGGCCAGCAGCAGCAGCAGCAGGAGGGGGGCTGGGCGTGGCCGGGTGGGGGGCATGCCTCCGGGCTGCTGCCCCCCACATCTGCCTGGGGCTGCAGAGCGGGCAGAGGGTCCTTTCAGGGGAGCGCTCAGAGCTGCGGGGGGTCAGGCCGCTGGGCCTGGGCGAGCCCCAGTGAGGAGGCTGGGCTGGTTCCCGTCTTGGCCACGGGGGTCCTGCTCCCCTAAGTCCCCCTAGGAGCCTCCGGGTCCCATTGATGAGGCGGGAGCCAGAGGAAGCCGGTGGGCCCTGCCCGGGTCCTGGGGGCAGGGGGTGCTGTGGCCGCAGCTGTCTCTCCCGCGGGCTGCAGCCACAGCCTGCTGGCCCGGAGCCGAGGGGGGAGGGAGAGCAGCAACCAGGCAGCCCCCCTGCCCCTTCGGCCCCCACCGCCTCCCCCATTCGTCCCTGGGAAAGGCGGGGGGGGGGGCGGCCATGACCACTGGCCCCGAGCAGGAGGGGCAGGAGCGTGGTGGGGACGGGGCAGCGCCCAGCCTCCCATGGCCAGGAGCCGGCCATTCTCAGGGCGGCCCTGTCACAGGCTGCCAGCTGCCGGGCCCAGACTGGGGGGGGGGGGGGGGCGCCATGGGGCCTGGTCCCAGGCGGGCGTCCGCCCCGTAAATCCTCCCTCGGGATCCAGAGCCTGCCTCCCGCTCCCGCCGACTCCCGTGGGGCGGCCCAGGCGCCTCCCTGGGGGCCGGGTGCGGGGCTGGGACTGCCGTCTCTGGGCACCGACCGGCCCGGCCTGGCAGGGGACGGAGGGCAGGGGGCAGGGGATGGAGGGCAGGGGGCAGGGGGCGGAGGGCAGGGGGCAGGGGGCGGAGGGACGGTTGGCTGGCTGGAAGGCACAGCCAGGGAGAAGCCAGGAAAAGGGGAACGGGGTGCAGGCTGTGGCTGAAGGTGGAGGTTGTCCAGACACCCCAGGTTTCAGCCCCGCCCATGAGCCCAGCTGGTTCTCCTGGGGCCATTTCAACCAGGGGCTCCCTGAATGCACCCTCCCCGCTCCCCTGCTCCCCCTCCCCCTCCCCTCCCCCTCTCCTGCTCCCCCTCCCCCTCCCGCAATGGGGCCTGGATGCTCCGGAGGGAGAGCTGGCTCCCGGCCCCAGATGCTGCCAGGCCCGGGGAGGCTTCCCGGAGTGGCCGGGCCCCGACCCTGTCCCAGCAGCCTCCTGCGCAGGTGAGGCGAGCACCGAGCTCCGGGCTGAGGGGGAGGCACAGTCTGGGGGTGCCCTTGGGGGCAGGCATGTATCTCCAGCCCCAAGGTCATGAGGTCACGAACAGTTCCTTCTCCTGATTCTGACCAGAGAGCCCTCACCACCTGCCCCTCCTGCCTTAAGCGGGGTGTGTGTGTGTGTGTGTGTGTGAGGAGCTGCCTCTCCCTGTCCCACGGCTGCAGGGGAGGGGTCGGGGTGCAGGGAGGGGTCGGGGTACAGGCGGGGGGTTGGGGTGCAGGGAGGGGTCAGGGTGCAGGAAGAGGTCGGGGTGCAGGAGAGAGGTCGGGGTGCAGGAAGAGGTCAGGGTGCAGGGGAGGGGTCGGGGTGCAGGGAGGGGTCGGGGTACAGGCGGGGGTCAGGGTGCAGGGAGGGGTCGGGGTACAGGCGGGGGGTCGGGGTGCAGGGAGGGGTCGGGGTGCAGGGAGAGGTCGGGGTGCAGGGAGGGGTCGGGGTACAGACGGGGGTCGGGGTGCAGGGAGAGGTCGGGGTGCAGGGAGAGGTCGGGGTGCAGGGAGGGGTCGGGGTGCAGGGAGAGGTCAGGGTGCAGGGGAGAGGTCAGGGTGCAGGGAGGGGTCGGGGTACAGACGGGGGTCGGGGTGCAGGGTGTCCTGAGCAGCGGAGGCTCTAGGCCCGGGAGGGAGGGAGGCCGGCAGGCGAGTGGACGGGAGGTGCTGGGCCCGGAGGACACTGCCCGGAGGGAGGACACTGCCCGATAAGCTGTTCCCGCCAGCGGCCTGCGCGGGGGAGGGGCTGCGGGGAGGGGGCACAGCCTCTGGGAGCCCAGAGGGCTCTGCTGTCAGCCTGGGTCCCACTTCCCTGTCCCGCCCACTCCTCTCCGTGTCACCATGGCCAAGGCGGGGGGCTCTGGTGTCCCCCCCGTCTGGCGGGCGGGCGGGGGGGGGGGCAGGAACCAGCAGCCACAGGCTCAGGCTCAGGTGCCAGAGGCTGCGGTGACCTCGCCAATGACGGGCGGGAGGAGGAAGTCCTGTCCATTTACAGGGGGGGGGGAGCCCCTTCCCCTGCACAGAGCGGAGGCCTGGGGTCCCTGCTGGGCGCCCAGTGCCGGTCCGGACAGAGGACAAAGGCGTTAACTCCTCCGACCTCCTCCGGAGTCAGGGAGCCCTGTGTCCTGGTGGCCCCCCAACCCCTCCCCCTGCCCTCCCAGGGGGCACGGAGCCCCCAGGGCAGCAGGTCTGGGCTGTGGGATGAATGGGGTGTGAGCCCCAGGAGGTGGGGCTGCAGGTGGAGGTGCCCCCCAGATGAGCAGGGGGTGGAGGCGACGGGCCAGGGACTAGGACTGTGCCCCATAAATGCCAGCTCAGAGCAGACGGGGGGGGGGCTCTCTCCTCCCTCCCAGCGCCACCCTCCCCGGCCCCCCCACCTGCCCACCCAGCAGAGGGCACCACTCACTCCCCAACAATCACGGCTCAGCCAGCTGGGGGGCGCAGAGGGGGAGAGAGGAGGAGGGGAAGGGGACAGGGGGAGGACCAGTTGGGGGGGCGCGGAGGGATTCCCAGGCCTGGGGGAGGGACCCCGGCTGGGTGGAGGGCAGGTCCCCCAAAATGGAGGGGGGATTGAGGCCTCCCAGCCTGTGGGGGGGGATGCAGACGGGGCAGGGGGGTGTTTGTAAAACCAGATCAGGTGGCCGAGGTGGTGGCCCAGGTGGACCAGGGGCCGGGCCTCTTGACAAAGCCTCACTCCCTGTCCTTCACCAGGGCCCTGGGGCGGGCGGCCTCCCCCTCCCTCCCCCTCCCCCTGTCCCCTTCCCCTCCCTCCTCCTCTCCCCCCCTCTGCGCCCCCCAGCCCTGGCCGGCCCTCAGCTCGTGGGGATGCATGCGGGCGCCCAGGCCCCAGGGTCAGTGGGTTCAGCTGGGGGGGGGGGGGATGGAAACCCTGCGCCCAGAAATGGGGGGAGGGGAGCGGGTCACGGTGACAGGTGGGCTTCCGGGGTGCCGCCCCTCGCCGCCACATCCCGGAGACACCCCCTCCCGGAGCCGGTGCTGCTGGAGCTCTCCGGGGAGCGGGCCCGAGCGGGGCGGGGGGGGGGGTGCCAGGCCGCCGGGGAGCGCGCTGGGGTGTCTCCGCGGGGCTGCCATGGAGAGGGCAGGGGTACGGGAGGGAGGAGGGGGCAGGGGTGCGGGAGGGGGTGTGGGGAGCGGAAGGGGGGGGTTAGGAGGCCGCGGACGCCCTGAGCTCCCCGGAGAGGACGCAGCGGGGCCGGACGGACGGACGGGGTGAGGACGCAGCCCTGGTCCCCGTGGCCGGTTCCAGCCCCCGTTCTGCGGCCCCCGACGTCCCCTCGGCCGGTGCTCACCGCGCTCCGGTCAGGTTCGGGTCCGGTTCTGGTCCGATCAGCTCCGCGCTCCCCGCCGCACGCCGGCTCCGCGCCCCGAGCCCCGAGCCAGCCGCGCGCAAACTTCCCGGCGGCGACGCTGGGGGCGGGGGCGGCGGAGGCGGGGACGGCGGACCGGGGACGGCGGACAGGGGGACCGGGGGACAGGGGGACTGGGGACAGGGGCGGAGGGGGCTGCAGCCGAGGGTCCGCGCCCCGCTCCTGCCCCCGGACCCTAGACTGGGAGCCGGGGGCCCCACCCCACTGCGGAGGCGGTCCGGGACGGACAGGTAGGGGGCGGGGGGCGAGCTGGGGCGCCCCTCCCTCTGGCTCCCGCTCCCCCAGCTGCTCCCGGTGCGGGGTTCGGGGTGCGGGCTGGTTCCTGGGAGGACCGGCGCCCACTCGCGCTCCTGGGCGGCGCAGGCTGGAAGGGGCCCCCCAACCCCCAGGTCCACTCCCCCCCCCCCGGTTAACCCCTCCAGCGCCACCGCCCCCATCGTGCCCGCTGGCTGCGCCCCCCCCAGCACCCACGCACTGGGGGCTCCACTGCCGCACCCCAGCCTCGTGCCGGCGCCCCTCCGCCCCCATCGCCCTGGGCTTTGCATTCACGACAGGACGCTGCCTCCTTCTAGAAAGTTCTCCCTGCGCTGCCCCCCTGCGCTGCCTCCTCCTTCTAGAAAGTTCTCCCTGCACTGCGCCCTCCTCCGCCCCCCCCTGCGGCTCCCGCAGGCACAGCCCGTCCCCACCCCGCCCCCTGAGCCCTTCCATTCTCTGTCGGGGGCCTGGCAGCCATGGTCTCCCCCAGAGCGGAGACCCGTCCCGCCCACAGATGCTGGCAGGGTCCTGCCCCCCTGCGCCCCTGCAGCCCGGACCCCGTTCTCACCGGTGCGCCTGGAGCCCGGACCCCAGGGTGGCCTTTCCGTTTCAGTTCAGGTGCCGGCCAGAAGGCAAAGGTCAGAGGCAAAGGTCAGAGAGCAGTGGCCTCTGCCAGCAGAAGGGCCGCTGGGCAAACTCAGGTGCGGGTGGGGGAGGGGCCCCTCCCCTCCCCTCCCCTTCTTCCCCTCCCTCTTCTTCCCCTCCCTCTTCTTCCTCTTCCCCTCCCCCTTCTTCCCCCTCCCCCTTCTCCCCTTCTCCCCCTCCCCCTCCTTCCCCTCCCCCTCCCCCTTCTTTACCTCCCCTCCTCCTTCTTCTCCTCCCCTCCCCTTCTTCCCCTCCCCCTCCCCCTTCTTCCCTTCCCCCTCCACTCCCCTCCTCCCCCCACAACCCCTTCCTCCTCTTCCCCTCCCATCCCCCTCCCTCCCTCTTCCCCTCCCCTTCCCCTTTTTCCCCTCCCCTCCCCTCCTCCCCTCACAGCCCCCTCCTTCCCTTCCCCTCCCATCCCCCTCCACCATCTCCCTCCCTCTTCCCCTCCCCCTTACCCCTTACCCCTCCCCTCCTCTCCCCACAGCCCCCTCCTCCCCTTCCCCTCCCATTCCTGTCCCCACCCCCTCCCCCTTCCCCCATCCCTTCCCTTCTCCTCCCATCCCCCTCCTCTCCTCATACCCCCCCTCCCCTCCCCCCCTTTCCCCCTCTCCCTCAAGTGCACCTGTGTGGGGCACAGATCAGGGTCCCAGTGCCCCTGTGTGTGGGTGACTGGACCATCCCAGGCGGCTGTGATGTCAGAGGTGGGGTGACCCCTCCCATGTGATTCCCAGAGATGCCCTGCCCCCCCACCCCGGCCTTATTCCCTGGAGTCTCAGGCTGGGCACAGGCCCAGCACCCCCGGCAGGCAGAGGGGTGGGGGCTCCCCCCAGCGGGCTGGGCCACCTCTATTTACATAACTGGATTCATAGACATAAACAGTGGGGGTGGGAACCGAGGGCCTGGGCCTTCCCACAGCGGCCCGGCCGGGACGAGGACGGCTCTGCCCGCCGGCCCCAGGGTCCTGTGGGCGCCTCCAGGTGCCGGCACCCATGCCCGTGCCAGTGGGGGGCAGGGCGGGGGGGGCTGCCTCTGCCTGGTCTGTGTGGCCATCCGCACAGAGCTCAGGGGGTCCTGGACCAAGCCCTGGAGCCGGTCCCGCCCGCCCTCCTGTTCTTGGGGGGACAGACTGCAGTCAGTGGTAGAGAAAGGGGGCCAGACAGGTGGCGGGCAGAGCCAGGGCGGAGGGGCCTGGTGGGGGGGCCGTAGGGGCTGCAGGAGAGGAGGCCCCGGCTGGTCCCCCTCACACAGAGCTGGTGGCCCCTGGGCTGACCCCCCCAAAACACACACACACTCAGAGTTGGCGGCCCCCGTCTCCTTACCATGCGCTTATTCCTTTTCCTTGTCTCCAGCTTTTCTTGGCACAACTTACAGCACGAGCATTTCCTTCTGGTGGTGAGAGCTCCTCCCCAGTCGGGGGGGCTCGGGGGCCGAGCGTTGACCCGTGACCCTGGAGGTCAGGGTTCGATCCCGGTCGGGGCCCAGGCCGGGTGGCGGGCCCCATCCCCTGTGGGGGGGCGAGCCGGAGGCAGCCGGTCCAGGATGCTCTCTCATCACTGAGGATGCTCGCCCTCCCTCGCCCTCCCTCTCTTTAGCCAATAAGAATACATATACCAGGTGTATGTCAGAAAAGAACTAAAATTCTTTTTTAAAAATATATATTTTATTGATTTTTTTTACAGAGAGGAAGGGGGAGGGACAGAAAGTCAGAAACATCGATGAGAGAAACATCGACCAGCCGCCTCCTGCACACCCCCTGCAGGGGATGTGCCCCCAAACAAGGTACATGCCCTTGACCGGAATCGAACCCGGGACCTTTCAGTCCGCGCAGGCCGACGCTCTATCCACGGAGCCAAACCGGTTTTGGCAAGACCTGAAATTCTGATGCTCGCCCGCCTCCCGCCAGCGCTCCCCCCGACCCAGGGGCTGCTCCGCGTCTCTGGTCATCGGTCACAGGGTGGACGCGGAACAGGCGCGTCGCGTCCCCGGACCTTCTGGGAGGAGCGGCGTGGTGCGTGATGGCGTGATGGCCGCAGCGGCGGCCTCTGCACAGCAGGGGGCGGTGGGGCCGTCCTGTTGGCCCCGGAATGCCGGTCGCCCACCGCCTGCTGGACCCTCTCCCCTCGCGTGTCTGTGCAGGACTCGCTTCCCTCCCCTCCTTTCCTTTCTTGTTCCGGCCAAGACGCGGCCCTCCCCAGGCAGGTCCCCTCACACCCGGGGGGGCTCCCTGGTGACCCCTGTGTCCTGGGGGGGGGGCGGCCATCTGTTCTTCAAGACGACCACGTCCATCGCAGGCCCCCCAGCAGGGAGCGCCGCTCCCGGACCCACGCCCCGCCCTGCAGATTGTCTCCGAGAACACGCGTGTGCTCAAAAACACACTGTTACGGCGTCAGAGAGGAGGGGAGAGGGAGAGAAGCATCGACCTGCCGCCTCCTGCACGCCCCCCTCCCGGGATCGAGCCTGTAACCGGGGCCTATGTCCCGACTGGGAATCGACCCCTGGCTCCTGGCTCCGGGGCCGGTGCTCAGCCGCGGAGCCGCACCTGCCCGCCACAGTGAGTGTCACAGCGCGTCTCGGGGGCTCACCGAGGCGAGGTTCGCACAGACCGTCCCCCTTGGAAACGGCCGGGTCAGTGAGGGCAGGGTGCGTGTGACCCTGGGACCGAGGCCCACCCGGGGGTGCTGGGAGCCGCAGGCCTGGGCCCCGGGCGGGCGGGAGCACGGGGTGTGGGGAGGGGTGAGAGGACCCACAGGGCTGTGGTTCGGGGCGAGTCCGACTCATCCAGCTCCAGGCCTCATGCCCCCAGTGGCTCCCCGATTCCCCCCTCCCCCGCCCCAGGCCCTGGCCCTCCCATCCTCACCCCATCCCAGGCCTGGCCAAGCGGATGGGCCTGGCTTACCTGTTCCCTCCGGGGTTCGGGGCCTCCCGCCCAGTCCCCCACTCCGGCCCTGCCTGCCTGTCCCTGGCGGTGCTGTCCGCCCAGCCCCCACGCTCGTCACTGACCCCAGCCTGGTACCGTCCACAGCTGGGCCCCCTCCTGCCGCCGCCGCCGCCAACATCCCTCTAAGTGGCCTGATTCAATCGGCCGGCGGCTGCATGCGGCTCTGGAGCCTAACGACCCTGCTGGTGGCTCGGGGCGAGAGGCGCCGGCGAGACCGGCCAGGGCCCAGCGCCCTCCCCGGGGGTGGGGGCCGCGTGGGGAGAGAAGAGACACGGAAGGACCCTGGTCCAGGCTGGACTGTGTCCCCCAAATTCATGATGAAGCCCCACCCCACCCCCGGGAGCTCGGGAGGGTCTGTTTGGGGAGGGAGGGTGGGTCTCTATCGAGGGGCGCAGGTGCAATGAGGTCATTGGGCCCCGGCGACCGCGTGGTGCTGGGGCTGAGCGTCCACCTAGGAGCCAGGAGGTCAGGGTTCGATTCCCGGTCGCGGCACAGGCCCGGGTTGCAGGCTCCATCCGCCCCCCCCCCCCGGTGGGGGGTGTGCAGGAGGCAGCCGGTCCATGTTCCTTTCTCACAGATGTTCCCCTCTCTCTCTCCCCACCTTCCTCTCTTAAGTCAGTTAAAGTAATGATAACAGCCGAAACCGGTGTGGCTCCGTGGATAGAGCGTCGGCCTGCGGACTGAAGGGTCTCGGGTTCGATTCCGGTCAAGGGCATGTACCTTGGCTGCGGGCACATCCCCAGTTGGAAGTGATCTATGTTTCTCTCCCATCGATGTTTCTGACTTTCTATCCCTCTCCCTTCCTCTCCGTGAAACATCAATAAAAAATATTTAAAAAAATAAAGTAATGATAACGACAGGAATAATTAAGTGTGGAGGGAGGAGGAGACAGGCTCAGGGTGGGAGTGGGGGCGGGGGGCTGGCCGTGTCCCCTGTGAGATCAGAGAGCCGGCTGCTGACAGCTCCCTGAGGCCAGGGCAGGAGAGGGAGAGGGGGCAGCAGTGGGAAGGGGGGCTCCCTCAGGGCAGGGTCGCAGTGTGTGTGTGGGGAGCCTGCGGAGCCGAGGTCCCTGCGTGCGAGTGGGTGATGCGAAGGTGGGGTGCTCGCGGGGCAGGCGCCGTGGCCTCGGGGAGCCGTAATGGCAGGGGCTGGACACCGTGTCCTCACTTAGGGCATCCGCCACCGACCGCTGCAGAGCAAATTACCCGAATGTGTCTGCTGGCACAGCCGGCACTTATCCCCGCGTGGGGCCTGCGCGGCCTGCGGTGCCTGCAATCAGGTGTCGCTGGGCTGGCTGCAGCGTCTGAGGCTCCCGGGCCGGCCCAGCTCCGCCGGGGCTGCCTCAGGCTTCAGTCCTGTGGGCCGCTCGCCCCTTCCTCGGGCCGAGCAGGATGGCGGCCACCGTCCTCCTCGCCTGACCTCAGAAGATGGCCTTGGCCAGGTCCGTGCGTCAGAGGCACATCTGTCTGTCTGTCTGTCCAGGCTACACTGCAGGGTGGGGGTGCGCGGGGTGGGGGTGGGGGTGTCAGTGTTGCATGGGACAGAGGTTCAGGTTAAGAAGATGAGGAAGTTCTCGCCAGGCTCAGGGGTTGAGCATCGACCTATGACCCAGGAGGTTAGGGTTCGATTCCCAGGCAGGGCACAGGCCCGGGCTGTGGGCTCCGTCCCCAGTGCGGGGTGTGCAGGAGGCAGCTGATGGATGCTTCTCTCTCACTGATGTTTCTGACTTTCCATCCCTTTCCCTTCTTCTCTGTAAAACGTCAATAAAATATATATATTTTTAAAAATAAAAATAAAAACTGTAATAAGTGAGGCTCCACTGATGAAACCGCCTCTGGTGCGGAGAAATTCAAAGGTGGCAGGAGAGGGCAACGAGATTGCTTAAGGTGTTGTTTAAAAATTATTATGAAAGAACTCGCAGGGAAATGCAAATCTTGGCCAAATTGGGTGTTAGTTATTGCTTCAGAAAGCAGAAATGAAAAGAATTTAAGATCTATCTATACAAAAAGAAACTGACAGCCGGTTTGAAGTTGAATGGCCTAAAGAATATTCTTACATTATATTATTCTACAAGGTCATTATAATTTTTTGATATTTTACAACAGCACATTGTACAATTATTCCAAACAAACTCATAAACTAATTCTTTGAATGATTGGCAGCAGTTTTAAAAACGACATGAAAGCAAAGAAATGGGGGAGATGCCGGAAGCCAATCAGTGAATCTTCTCAGAACTAACAGGTGGGGCTGCCCCAACCACCAACATCCAGGGATTAGCTCCGACCCCTCTGAGCAATCAAAGTTGACCAGCACCCCCAAACTCCCTGTCCACAACTCTCCGTCATTAAAACAGTGATTGGCTCCCGGCATGGGTGCGTCTCCCAGGGCAGGCCTCCAGGACACAGGGGCCTGGAGCCCAGCCTGGGGCGGGGACCTGGGTGGGAGGTGGGTGCCCCAGCACTAGCCGCCAGCTCTGCTGCTGGTGTGGCCCCTGCAGTGGCTCTGCTGGTGATGGCTGGTTGGTCCTCCCATCCCCACCTGGGGACTCAGTGTTGGGGTGCTGTGTAGAGGGACCCCAGGGGGGTCCAGGGTTCCCCAGGAACCCTCGCGGGGTGGAAGCCTGGGAAAGAATGCTGCCCCCAGCAGCCCTGGAGGATGAGAAAGGGTTCAGTCACATGCAGGAGCACGGGGGTCAGAAGAGGAAGTGGGGGTGCAGGCCCTTGGTGGGGACGCACGCTGCATCTTGCGTCCAGCGGCCCCAGGCCGAGCCCTCTACCTCCAGCCCCTGCGGCCCCCCAGTCATGCACCAGAGGCAGCCAGCAGCTCTCCACACGCTGCGCGGTCTGCAGGGGTCTCCCAGACCCCCCCACAACATCCCCGCGGTTCCCGGGGGGTGGGGGGGTCCCAGGACAGTCACTCCTGGCTGGACAGACCGGCCGCGTGGCCCGGACTCGCCCTTCCTCCTTCCGGCCTGCGCTCCGGCCACTCCAACCTGCTCGCCCTCAGCTCCAACCGGATCACCCCGCACGCGCCCCCTTCCGCGTCCGGCTCCCCGCAGCGCAGAGCAGGTGGACAGCGGGCGGGCGCCTCCAGCTCGGGGAGCCCTCAGGGTGGGGACCCGCCGGCCGAAGCCTGTACCCTGGTCCCGCCCGGCGGCCCCCTCCCTCGGGCCCTGCTGCCTCCTCCGCTGGGCGGGCGGCTCGGACCGGACTTGGGCCTGAGTTTTCCAGTTCGCAGTGTCTGGGCCGAACCCCAGCAAGTCCTCGGGCCGCTCCTCCCATCCGGACGCTGGGCCTGGCCGCTGCCCGCGCCTGGCCACACCCACCCACGCGCCACGCCCCATCATTGCCCCGCCCACCAGCACTGTCCCCGCCCCTGTCCCCACCCACAAACCCCGCCCCCGCCCCACGGTCAGCGTCGCCCGGCCGCCCCCCAGCGGCCCCGCGGGGAGTGACAGGCTTCTCCATCCTCAACTGGGTCTCCCGGGGCAGAGATCAGTTCCGGGTTTGGGAGGCGGAGGAGGAGAGGCCCTGCCCTCTGGGTGTGTGTGTGTGGGGGAAGGCCATGCTGTGCCTGGGTCACCCTTGTAGGGTCAGGGGTCAAGGGTCACGCTGGGATGGGTCAGGGTTAGGGGCCATAGATGGTGATCAGTGGCACTCAAAGCTGTTAGGATTTCGCCCGATTTAAAAAAATATTTTTACTGATCTCAGAGAGGAAGGGAGAGGGATAGAAACATCAGCGAGAGGAACATCATCGACCCGCTGTACGCCCCCTTCCGGGGATCCAGCCCACAATCTGGGGGTGTGCCCCGACCGGCCCCAACCCGCCCTCTGGGCGCGCGGGGGGGCGCTCAACCAAGTGAGCCCCCGGCCGGGGCAGGGGTGACTTTTTCTTCTTTTTAGAAACATGTCAAGCCCTGGCCGGTGTAGTCCAGTGGATAGAGCGTCGGCCTGAGGACTGAAGGGTCCTGGGTTCGACTCCGGTCAAGGGCATGGACCTCGGCTGCGGGCACATCCCCAGTAGGAGGCGTGCAGGAGGCAGCTGATGGATGTTTCTCTCTCAGCTATGTTTCTGACTTTCTGTCCCTCTCCCTTCCTCTCTGTAAAACTCAATAAAAAAACATATTTAAAAATAAAATATATTTGAAAAATAAACCAAGCCTGGCTGCTGCCCTTGCCGAAATTTAAAAATATATATACATTTATTGCTTTCAGAGAGCAAGGGAGAGGGAGCGAGTGAGAAACATCAATGATGAGAGCACGCTCCCCACTGGGGATCCAGCTTGCAACCCAGGCATGTGCCCTGAGCAGATTCGAACCCGGGACCCTTCAGTGGGCAGGCTGACGTGCTATCCACTGAGCCACACCAGCCAGCGCATTTTGTGCAGCTTTCTGTAAACCAGTCTTTGAGGAAAAGGCCTGGGATGCTGGGAAAGGTGGGGCCGGGGGACCCAAGGCGGGGGAGGGGGAGGCAGTGGGACCCCAGAGGGCGGGGCTGGCCCAGGCCCCTCACACTCCAGACTGGTGCTGACCTCACACCCAGGGCTGTGGGCCCTGAACCAAAAGCTCCCCGGGGAGGGCCCCTCTCCCGGCCCTTTGCTCTGCTGGGTGCTTGGTGCCAGGCCCGGGGGAGCTCTGCCCACGCCCTCCTCTGTGCCCTGGAAACCTCATCCAGCCACCCGCCCTCTGCTCTCTGCCCTGCATTGGCCCGGCCAGGCCGTCCCTGCCAGACGCCCAATCAGGCCCGGTCCAGCCGGCGTGGCATCGTGGGCCCGGGCTGGGGGGAGGCGGGGGAGATGCCAGCTGCCCGCCGCCCGGGCTCACTGCACGCCGGCGGTCGGTGCCAGGCTGTCGGGCCGACCTGCCTCCACGCCCACGGGCTGCTCTGTTTGCACCACAGCACGGCCCTCACGGACGCGAAGCTCCCCACCAGTGACCCCCTCTCAGGGCTCGATCCTGATGCCCCAGTGGGTGCGGAGGGCCGGGGCTCCCGAAGGCTCCGGGGGTGCGGAGGGCCAGGGGCTCCCCGGAAGCTGGGAGGGAGGCGGGTGCGGGCGGCGGCCTTAACAGCAGCCTTGTTGGGGTCCCGTGGCTTTCAGCGTGCTCACAGCTGTGCAGCCATCGCCGCCTCCTTCAATCCTGCTTACCCCCTCGCCGCCCCAGACCGGGGTCAGGGCCCTGAGGTCTGGGCCTGTCCTGGGCCTTGCCCAGCTCCCCACCCTCGCCCGTCTGCAGTCCGCCTGCCCAGGCTCCCCCCAGCCCTGGGCTCGCTGGACCAGCAGCCGGTGTCCGGGAGCCTGGCTGGGGTTCGGGCGCCACCCCAGCTCAATAAGGGGTCTCTGGGCCCGGTGCCTGCTGGGAAGGGGGCCTGTGGGTCCACAGTGAGCGGGACCTGGGACACAGGACTGATCAGACTTCCCAGCTCCACCCCACACATCCCCACGCTGGTTTACAGCTGCCATCCCCACCCCCCAACCCCTCACACCCCAACCCCTCACCCACACCCCAATCCCTCCCCTGTACCCCCAAACCCTCCCCCGTACCCCAACCCCTCACCCCAATCCCTCCCACACCCCCAATCCCTCATCCACACCCCTCCCCCGCACCCCAACCCCTCCCCCGCATCCAACCCCTCCCCCCACACCCCAACCCCTTCCCGCACCCCAAGCCCTCACCTCCAACCCCTCACCCCTAACCCCTTGCCCACACCCCTCACCTCCAATCCCTCGCCCATACCCCAAGCCCTCAGCCCACACCCCAAGGGCCTCGAGGCAGCAGCCGGGCTGGGCTTCCGCTTGTTGCCCCTGACCAGCCGCAGAGCACAGACCACAGACCACAAAACCACAGACCACAAAACCGCAGTCCACACGCCCTGGACACAGGCACTGACAAACCGGGCAGGCACTGTCCTTTATTGTGTCCCCGCCACCCGCTGGGGACGGCCCGGGCGGGGCAGAGGGACGGAGCAGCTGGCTTGGGGAGAACAGAGCCTCGGGGCTCTGGCTGGCCAGCTGTGGGGGACCCCAGGACCCACGGCCGCCTCTGCCCGGGGCGCGGGAGGGGGTGCGGCACGGGAGGGGATGCGGCGCGGCCAGCGAGGGACACGGCCCGCCAGGACAGCAGCAGCCCCTGGCGCCGAGTTTTGGCAGATCTCCCTGCTGAAGCCACTGGGGGCAAGCTGGCGTGGGGGGCCCGGCCCGCACCGGCCCGTGGTCGGCTGACGGCTGTGGGCTCGCACCCGGCGAGCACTGCAGAGGCTGCAGCCGGGACAGGGTCAGGGCCGGGGGGCAGGGACCCCAGGCCCCAGACGGCCCAGCGCACACACCTCGTGTCCACGGCCCGCAGGGGAGGGGCGGGATGCCTGCCTGTGTGTGTGTGTGTGCAGGGGAGGGGCTGGGCTGTGCAGGAGGGCGGGAGCTCGGGGCCGGGCAGGAGCGGCGGCTGCGTCGGGTCAGCACGGCACTCTGAGGCCGAAGTGCCTGCGGAGCTGCTCCAGGAACACGAAGGTGAGCACCGTGTGCGGCATGAGGCGGATGCCGGCCGGCACGAGGCCCTGCAGGGGGGGGGGGGGGCGGGCGGAGTGAGGAGCCAGGGAACCCCAGCCCCCACCCACCGGGCACCCCTGACCCCGGCACCACCACCCGCCCCACCCGCAGCCCCTCACACCCAACCTTGTAAAAGGCCAGCGGCCCCAGCTTCGCGGTTTCCATGGCGCAGTGCAGCACGCCCTGCGGGACGAGGGGGGCAGACGGGAGACTCCTTCCCCTTCCGCACGGAGCACCCCTCCCACTTAGAGCACCCCCCCACGGAGCACCCCTCCCACACGGAGCACCCCTCCCACAGTGCCCCTCCCCCACGGAGCACCCCTCCCACAGCACCCCACCACGGAGCACCCCTCCCACAGTGCCCCTCCCCCACGGAGCACCCCTCCCACAGTGCCCCTCCCACTTAGAGCACCCCCCCACGGAGCGCCCCACCTATAGCACCCCCCCAACCGGCTGCCGGCCAACATGTGCGGTGACCAGTGGCCAGTGCACACGCAGCTGGACATTCAAACAGGACGACGTGTGAGCCAAAAGGTCACGGCTGCCGGCCGCTGCCCGGGGACTGCTGATGCGGCAGAACCAGAGCCCGGAGGGGGGTGCCAAGTTGGGGGGGGAGAGGGCAGGCCATGGGCACCGGGAGGACACGGGGCCGTGGGCGCTGGGGAGCAGGCCGTGCTCCCAGGTGGCGCCGGGCCCTGCCTGTCAGTGTCAGACTCTGCCTCGGGCACATGGGCCAGGGCTGCTTGGAGATGGCAGCTGGGAGGGACGGGGGCACGGGGGAGAGACAGTTGTCGGCCACCCCAGGGCAGGGCTGGGCGCAGGCCGGGACCCCAGGCCGCTCACCTGGTACTCGCCCTTGGAGTTCATCAGGCGGGTCTTGAGCACGTCCAGGGGCTGGCACAGGAATGTGGCACATCCGCCCTGGGGGGAGGCACGTCACCAGCGTGCTGCCTGGGTGCCCCTCGGCCCTGCCCAGACCCGGCGGCGACCAGGGCTGCAGGGGCACTGACACGCTGGCCGGGGCCGGGGCGCTCTCCCCTGGCCTGACACCCCCAGGCTGCGAGGGCCCGCCCGCCCGCCCGCACTCACGGCGATGAAGCTGGCGATGAAGTGCGTGAGGATGCCGTCAGACAGGTACCCCGTGCCCAGGACCAGCTGCTTGGCCTGGTCGTAGCAGGACAGCTGTGGGGTGCAGGGAGTCAGGGAACGCCAAGGGACCCACAGGGGCACCACCCGGTCACCCAGCAGCTGCGGGCGTCGCCATGCACTGGAGCTGCTGGGCGGGTGAGACCAGCCCTCGAGGGGCTGCCCACCGCCGTCACCCGTCACGCCTGTGCCCACCTCCCAGTGCCCATGTGGCCCCCACCTTCCTCTGTGGTCTCTGGGGGGGGGCGCTAGGTAAGGCAGGGACCTCCGGAGGCTCCCCCGACCCCCCTCCCCTGTAGAAGGCCTACCTGGCCCACAGTGACCAGCATCCCCCGGCTGGAGGCCATGCTCGCCCCCGAGAACAGCTTCCTCAGACCCTCTGCGGGGAGAAGGCGGGCCCCCCACGTCCGTCAGGCTGCCCGGCTCTGGACAGTGCTGCTGCCCCGCTGCCTCCTCGAGCTCTGGGCTCCCAGCTGGGACTGCCTGGTCCCGCCCGGCTCCGGCTCCGGCTCCTGCCCCTCCCCCAGCCTCAACCCCTGCCCCAACCCCTGCCCCAGCCCCAACCCCTGCCCCAGCCCCTGCCCCAGCCCCAGCCCCTGCCCAGCCCTGGTCCTGCCCCGCCAGGGCCTGCTCCTCACCTTCTCGGGCCACTCGATACAGGCCGTCCACGGCATGGGCGTAGCTGCCGGGACACGGAATGGGCCCACGTGAGGCTCACCGGTCCACGGCTCCCTGGGGACCCCCTGAGCCCCCAGACCCTCCAGGAAGCATGGGGGAAGCCCGGAGCCAGGCCTGTCCCAAGCTCAGAGCAGTCTCCTCCCTCGGGGACCTCGGCCCCAGGACCCCAGAGACCCCCAAAGTCCCAGCTCCTAACCCCCTTGAAAGCCCCACGCAGGCTTCCAGGCCCGTGGTCGGCAAACTCGTGAGTCCAGAGCCAAACGTCAACAGGACGACGACTGGAAGCTCTCTGGAGAGCCAAGCTTTTAAAACCTGAACGTCTTCAAAACAGACCCGCCCGGGCCGTGGTGTTTGTGGAAGAGCCACACTCAAGGGGCCAGAGAGCCGCAGGTGGCTTGAGAGCCGCAGTTTGCCGACCCCGGCTCTAGGCCATCCTCCCGGGAAACGTGGGCGAGGTGCTATCAGCCCTGGCCCCAGCCCCCCGGGAAAGCCCAGCGCCCAGCTCTGCTCCCCCTGGCCCCTGGGTCCCGGCCGAGCCCCCACAGCCCCACCGGCCACACCCCGAGGGCAGAACCGGCCACGACTCACTTCCGGCGCTGGCTCTGGGGCAGCTTCATGTCGTTCTGCATCCTGAAACGAGGGCGCGGCTCAGGGGGTGGCAGGGCTCCCTCGGCTCGCCCCACGGGCTCCGCCGGACCCATCGGGGGGCAGCAGAGACCCTGACCTTGGGGTCACTGACCTGACGTTGACCATGTCGGCGGGAGTCCCCACAAAGCCGCCGATGAAACCTGGAACAGACCAGACCCAGCTCGTGAGCCGGGAGCTTCCCTGCGGCCCTCGGCCCCCCCACCCCTCCCTCCCTCCCCACTCACCGCTGACGGCGCCCAGCAGCACCTTCTTGTAGAAGGGCAGGGGCCCCTCGCTGCCCTCGGCCACTCGGTCCCGCACCGTCTCGTAGATGGCGAACCGAGTCAGGGAGTAGGTCATCTGGGGGAGTGGAGGGGCCGGCTGAGAGAGCGGGGGAGGGGCAGCACAGGGCGGACCCCACGTGGACTCCTGGGTCCCCCCAGGCTGGCTGGGCGCACGGGCATCACCCTGACCACGGGGACGAGGAGCCCTCCCAAGGCTCACAGCCAACGGGTGGCTGAACCCGTTTGCCAACCCGTCCCCTCCCCAGGCCTCAGTTTCCCCATCTGTCAGTGGCAGTCTCCAACCGGCTGTGAGCGGCACACCCCACACCGCCACGCCTTGTGCCCACCCAGGGGCTCCAGCTGCCCGGGCCCTGGGGTTCCTCCCTCCTGAGCAGCCTCAAAAAGGAGAAAGCTGCCTCGATGCCCGTGGGTGCCCACAGTGGGCAGGAGGCACAGCACCGAGCCAGCCCCCCCTCCGCCCGGGGGGCCCCGGGGGCACCTGTCGGCACAGGGAGGCGCTCAGGCCGTTGTAGAGCGCCAGCACGCCGTCGGAGCGCACCACCTGCAGCGCCATGCCCGTCATGCCCATCCTCGCCTCCTGCTGCGTCTGCAGGTGCACCTGTGGGGGGACACCCCTGCTGAGGCCTCTCCCACGGCCTGAGCTGCTCCCCTCCCCGCACAACCCGTGGGCCACGAGAGACAGGAAACCGAGGCACAGGGAAGCAGAGGGGGTGGCGCTGGGCCACGGGGGACACCACCAGGGAGCTGGGCCCCCCACATCCGTCAGGCTGCCCGACTCTGGACAGTGCTGCTGCCCCGCTGCCTCCTCGAGCTCTGGGCTCCCAGCTGGGACTGCCTGGTCCTGCCTGGGAGTCCTCGGGCACCTGCTGCGGTGGGGACCGGCCCCATTTCACAGGTGAGGAGACTGAGGCCGGGCCCAGCAGGGTGAATCCAGAGCCCCATTGCGCAGCCTGCTCACTTCTCAGGGGACAAAACTATGGGGACTCAGAAGCATGGGGGCCTGGGCGGGGCAGAGGGGAAAGGCTGCCTCAGGCGGTCACTGACCGGTGCCTCAGTTTCTCCCGTTGTGCTGTGAGGGGGAAGGGTCACGGTGGATACACCCCCCCCCCCCCCCCCCCCCGCTCAGGCTCGTCCCGGGCCTCGGGGGTGGGGTGGGGTGGAGCAGCACAGGTGGGGATGGAGAGGCCTGTGCCCAGCCCAGGGACACAAGCGTGTCCTCTGCTGCCCAAGCCAAGCTGGGCAGGACAGTGGGCACTGGGCCTGCGGTCAGGGCGGCCACGTGGGCGCCCGCCCGGGCAGGGAGAGGCTGAGGATCAAGTCAGGACATGAGACGGAGAAAGATCCAGGAGCTTTACAATTTCCCCAATGAGCACCCCGAGAGGTGAAAGCCCGCCCGGGCCTCCTCCAAGGCCGGCCTCAGCCCTGGCACGAGGCCACAGGCTCCCAGGCAGAGGGCAGCCCTGCTCCTGTGGCCACCTGCCTCCCCGACTCATCCTGGCAGCGAGGCAGCACCTGGGGGCGGGCGGGCAGGGCAAGGGGCAGAGACACCCGCAGGGGCCTCGGACAAGGAACAGGGGGCTCTGCAGGCCTTGGGGGCTGTGCCGGCTCGTGGTCACAGCCTGACCCTGGGGGACCCCCGTGGTGGAGGTGGGGACCTGCGTGGGCACCCGGAAAGCAAATAAACAGGGTGGGGGGGGGCTCTTCACCCCAAACCAGCTCACCGCCGTCTGCTCTGGTGGTCAGTGCACCTCCAGGCCGGGGGGAGGGGGGGCTATTCCCAGGCCAGCCAGGTCTCAGGCCCAGCAATGGGCTACCAGCCTCAGCTTCTGCTAACCGCAGGGCACGGACCCCCGATACCCGCCCTCGGAATTCACCAGGTGGCATCTGATTTACTAACTAGAGAGGCAATCCCCTCCCTTTAGGAGAGCGGCTGCTGAGAGAAGCATGGCCATGGGCAAGGGAGGGGGGTGCCCGGTCAGCCCTGCCACAGGAGGCCATTCCTCCAGGACGCCACGTGGGCACAGGCAGTTGGGGGGAAGGGGGTGGCCGCCCCTTGCCCACAGCCCCACGTGACGCAGTGCCCATTCCCGGGCGGCCTGTGGTTTGTGTCTCCGGCCCTTTCTCCTTTGTTCTTTGTGGTGAGACCAGGCGGAAAACAACCTGCTTGGCAGGCCCGGGAGACAAGGAAGTTTTATCTTTTTCTGCCCCGTAAGCAGGGCAACACCTGTGGGTGCACGCGGCCCAGACTGCCAGGCACCCACCGGTCCAGGAGGAAGCAGCCCAAAGCGGGGCGCCTGTGCCACTCCCCTCGCTCCGCCGTGCCAGGCCCCCGCCGGGCAGGGGGGCGGCTGGGTCCGCGCCCTGGATGCGCGGGAGCCACCCCTCAACTGCCATCAGGCAGCACAACGTCCTCGGAGGCGCGAGGGGAACCGGCGCGGCGAGGCCAAGCGGCTGCCGAAGGTCACAGGCAGCGAATGCAGGGCTGGGAGGGCCAGGCCTCCGGGGGCCGGGACATCAGGGTGCCCTCCCCCCCCCCCGGGGGACAGGCCCGGGACTCCCTCCCTCCATCCCGCTCTCAGCGGCGTCGGCGGGCGGGGCAGCGAGCCCGTGGGCTGCGGGCCTCCGGGCGAGGCCAGGCCGGCCGGTGCCCGCGGAATCGGGGGCCTGGGCGGCGCGGAGCCCGGCCCCGCCGCCGCCCGCCCGCCCGCCGCCCTCACCTTGAGCAGGTCCAGCGGGTGCGTGCAGCAGGCGGCCCCGGACGAGGCCAAGCCCCCGAAGTACCAGCGCGACACGCGCGCCTCGGCCGCCATGCCCGCCGCAGCGCCGGTCGCCGGGCCTGACCCGCCCCCGCCCGGACCCCGAGCCCGACCCGGACCGGCTGCGCCACCCCAGCGCCGGGATCAAAGCGCGTCTGCCACCCGCGCCCCGCACAGCCAATACGCCCGCGCGGCGAGGGGCGGGGAGGCATCCGGGGCGGGGCCGACGAGACCACGCCCCCTGCGTCTTAAAGGGGCCGCGGGCGCACGGACAGGCGGTGAAGCCGTGGATTCCACTGGCCCGTTCTGCGGGCCGCCTTGATGCCCCCAGGCCCACCCCACGTCTAAGGCACGTGGCCCTGCCAGCCCCCCGCAGGTTGGTGTCCTCCCTGGACACGTGCAGTTGCAAGAAGCTGCAGATTCCCCGAGGGACCAGCCTGCGGTTTCCTCAACCCGGTCTTCCCAGCCAACTTCGGCCTCAGGCCTCCCTCTGATCAGGCAGCCCGGCGCTGGCGTCCTGGGAGACAGACCCGGTTCCGATGCCAGGCTCCGGCGCCCAGGCGACTATCAGCAGGGTGCCTGCCCCTGCCTGGCTCTGGGGGGAGGCATCCACTTGCCTGCAGGCTCTGCGCTCACCCCCCAGCCAACAGCAGGAAGTGCAGGCGGGCCTCGCCCATAGGAAAGCCCCAGTCCTTGGGGACACTCTCAGGCAGGATCTCGGGGACCCAGGCGTCCTTTGCCGGAGCAGCCTCCAGTCTCAGGGGGCACGGCCAGCCAGACCCCTTCCCCAGGGCAGGCCCTGCGCGCTCTACCACTGCAGCCCCCAGCCCAAGGGAAAACGGGGAGGAGGGGCACTGGGGAAACCACTCCTGGTCCACTGAACCCGCGAGGCCTGGCCTCATGACCTCTGGGCACCAGCCAGTCTCCAGGATGTGAGCAAACCCGCCATCGAATGAGCTGAAGTGGCCACTTGGAGGCTCAGGAGCCAGGTCTTCCGGGAACCATCGGCCTCTGACCCCGAGGTCATCCGCGGGGAGGCGAAGAGCTGGATGATGTCCGGCCCAGAAATGCTGGGTCAGGGAGGCAGCTGCCCGGTCTGAGGGCTGAAGGGGGAGGAGGCGCTCAGCTGGCTGAGCCGGCTTCTGTGCCCAGAGAGGGTGCTGGTTTGATTCCTGGTCGGGGTGAACATGGAAGGCAGCCCATCGGGGCTCCTTTACACTGATGCTTCTTTCCCTTCCTCTCTAAGCAAGTCCCAGGGTGTGGGTTTGTTTTGAGGGTGTCAGATGCAAACTAGGAAAGACCATCACCCAGGGGTGTGCTGGGGGAGGGACCCAGAGGGGAGGTGGGGGCTCACAGGAAGCCCCACCAGGTAACTGAGTGGCTCTGACAGCTGACCCACCGGCCAGAGCCTCTGTGGCCCGAGCTCGGTTAGTGCCCTCCCCGGGCATCGGGTCGATCCCGGCCAGCACACCTCCAGGGGCAGCCAGTGCGTGCTGGTGGGTGGAACAGTCAGTGTTTGCTCTAAATCAATTTTCAGCAAACGGAACACCGGAACCAACAGCCCAGCCCGACTGGGAGGCTGGGGGTGTGTGGTCCATGGCAGGCCTCCCAGGGAAGCGAGGGGCTGGCCAGCCCACTCCCTGCCCCACTGGCCTTGGGATCAGTCCCGGGAGGTGCTCAAGCCCTGGCTACAAAGAAGCAAACAAGCTTAAGAGCAGAGGCCTCTGAGGTGGAAGGGAGACCTCGGGGTCCCTCACTATCAGCCCCAAGGAAGCAAGGGGCTGGGGGAGTGAGGGCTAGACTGGGTCCTCTGGAGGGGACCCCAGCACTCTCTGGGGACAGTCCTTAAATTGGGAAGGGCTGGCAGGAGGCCCAACAGCCCGGACACTTTAAGAATAAAAATGCACAGAGCAGCATCTGAAATGCAGTTCCCGGAAAAGACGGGTCAGGGACAGAGGAGGGCCGAGCGGCTGCTCGGATGGATCCCGGCCCGGCCACATGCCCGGCTGACGCGGCGACAGGCACGTCTGAGGACGGGGCGGCCGGCCAGGCCGGGCTTGGGTGGGGCTTGGGGTCCGTCCGCTCTGCACTTCCTCCCGGAGCCCGAGCCACGTGGGTGGCCTGGCAGACACCAGGGTCCCTGGAACGCCGGTGGGGGCAGGACGCACGAGTTGGCGCCAGCTCCCTCTCAGCCGTGTCCCACGTGACCTTTGCACCAGGCCGGGCAAAGGGCAGGAATGCTAATTCCTATTGGGGTCTCATAAGGTGCTGTGTGGGCACCAGCAGGGAACTGGGGGTCCACAGATTGCCCCTCCCAGAGCAGAGCCCACGGCCCTGGCCAGGGGGTCCCAGGGCCATCCCCCCGGGACCCAGGCCAGGTGCCCCCCCCCCCCCGTCTGACACTGGTATCCGGCCACTGGTAGGCTGCGGCACATCAGGGGAGGCAGGATGGTGGGCGGGACCCCCAGGACCCTGCCCGGGAGGTGGGCTGCAGGCACCAATAGACACAGGTGCCGGCCTCGCCTGGGGAACAGAAGGCAGCTGGCTAGGGCCACGCTGAGAGCCACCATGGGATGCAGCAGAGACCCCATTGCCCCAGCTGTGCCCCTGGTTCCCTGGCAAAGCTGGATGAGGGTCCCTGAGCTCAGCCCACTTCCATCCCCCAGCCCCCCAGGGGCGGGCAGCTCAGCAGGCTCTGCCTGGCTCCAGGTGGCCCAGCAGCCACTTCCAGGGGGTGGGTGGGGGGCACACCCAGAGATCCGCTGATTGGGAATCATTAACCATGTGGGGCGGCCAGGGAGGCTCTTGGGGGCAGGGCTGCCTTCCCGCCTCCTTAGACCCACAGGTCCAGTGTCCGGTGGGAGCACATAGCACATGGCTGGGGGTAGGGGGGGAGCCGGACCCTGGGATGGGGGACCACTGGGAATCCCCACCCGGGAACTGTTCCACCCACACGATTCCCGGACACAGCACCGCCTCTGGTCCCACAGAACTTGCAGGTCATTCTTCCAACAGGCGGAGGGGCGGGGGGGGGGGGGGGAGTCCCCGCACTCAGGGGGTACCGCAGCCCCTCCCTCCACTCTGGCCCGAGGCCCAGGGAGCTCAGCCAAGGGTAGGGGGAAGGCTCCTGGGAGGAAGGTCCTGGGCCGTCTTCACTCCCCGGCCAGTGCTTTCCCAGGGCCCCAGGCACAGCACCCCCTGCTGGCCGGGGCGAAAGCTGCACGCCCAGCTCCTGGGTGAGATGTGCTGTCAGCCACGCTGGAGGCTGGGGGTGTGGTCCCTGGCAGGCCTCCCAGGGAAGCGAGGGGTCGGCCAGCCCACTCCCTACCCCACTGGCCTTGGGATCAGCCCCGGGAGGTGCTCAGGCCCTGGCTACAAAGAAGCAAACAAGCTGAAGAGCGGAGACCTAACGCTGGACGGCTAACGCTGTGGGCTGTGGGGTCTCAGGACCCGGATGATGGCCTGCAGACCCCCCGCCCTCCCATCCCGCTGCCCAGGACACAGAAGCAGCAGCGCTCACTGCCCAAACCGTGTATTTTCTCAGCGGCCACCAGGGGGCGCGGGGCAAACCCGGGGCCGGCCAGAGCCAGGCCAGGTGCCCACTGCAGCGCTGCCCCCTGCCCGCTCCGTAGGTCCATGCCTGTCCCAGGGCCCGGCTGCCGCCCAGTGGTGGGTGTGTGTGGCCTTCTGCTCCAAGGAAGCCCGGGGCAGCTGAGCCTGGGTGCTGGGCCGGGCAGCCGGGCCTCTCCCGGTCCTGGGGACCCCTGTCCACAGTTCTCGGGGAGGAGGGGGGCTACTCCAGGACCACGGTGCCGCCCACTGCCTCCAGCGCGGCCTTGATCTTCTCCGCCTCGGCCTTGGCGACGTTGGCCTTGATCTCCTGGGGCAGCGCCTCCACCAGCTTCTTCGCCTGCCGAGAGCCAAGCCAGACGCCGGGAGCCGAGTCAGAGGCCGCCCGGGCTCCCTGCGCCCGCCCGCCCGCAGGGGCCGCCCGAGCTCACCTGCACGAGGTTGATGCCCTGGACGTAATTCTTGATCTCCTTGATCAGCTTCACCTTGTCCACGGGCTTCGCCTCCGTCAGCCGGACGGTAAAATGTGTCTGCTCCTTTTGCGTGGGGATGTCTTCTTCCTCTGCCGCCTGGGGGTGAGGGCGGGGGGCGGGTGAGAAAGGACGCGGGAACAGGCACCTTTGCTCCTGGGCTGCGGGTCCTGCAACCCCAGAGGCAAGGCCCCCTCCCCGCCCCCCGATTCTGGCAGGAGGGACGCCCAGCAGGCCGCCTGCCCACTCGGTGCCTCCCCTACCTCGTCCACTCCTCAGTCGGACTGGCCTCCACCACCCAGGGCTCTTCCCAGCTCTCCAAGGGCGGTGCTAAGAATGCCTCCTTCCCCGGCCCCCAAAACACATCCTTTTAAAACTGTAGCTTAGGAGACAAGGCAGAGCAACCCCCAAAAGTGCTTTGTGGGCGAAACGACGTTATAGGGGAGCAGTGGGTCCCAGCCCCAGCCAGGCCAGGGCTGTGTCTCAGGACCAAGGACACCAGCTCAGCCCCTCCCTTGCCAAGTGGCGGGTGGGGAGTGGCAGAGCCCCCCGGGGATGGGAAGAGTTGGGATCGGCATCAAGGCTGATGCCCTCTGCTGTGTAAGTGGTGCCGGGCCACCTGTGCTTTCCGAGGGGTGTGCAGGGCCCCGGAGAGATGACAGGCCGGAAACCTGCCTCCAGCTGAAGGGAAGGAGACGCAATCGCGGCAAAACCTTCGTTATTTCTAAGGCTGGGGAAGGTGTGATTATTTCTACTGGAGATTTTAAAAAATCACAAATACTGGAAAATGCACACACACAAAAAAGCAACAACAAAACCCCACAGATTAGTGTGTGGCCTCATGTCTACTGGTTTCCTCGCAGACACCAAACCCGTGGGGCTGCCCACGGCCTCCCTGTTTCTCTCCAGCCTGGACACGCTCAGGGCCTCGTGCCTGGGAATGCCTTGCTCTCTCCTTGAACCCTTCCCTCCCCTAAGCTTCTTCTCTACTTCTACCCCCGCCCCCAGAACTTAGAAAGCCCTGCTATCCAGCGTAACGACTTTGTGTCCTTTTCCTTCCCTCGGCTCCCTGTTCCCCTCCCCTGGAAACACAGCCCCCACGGGACACACAGTCCCCAGTGAGCAGGGAGGAGGCCCAGGGAGGCTGGCCAGAGCCTCAGCCGGAGGCACGCACAAGTGTGGGGGTGTTGACCGGTGCAGGACAGCGATGAGGGACAAAGAGAGAAATTAGGAAGTGAGGGAAGCTGGGAACTGGGCACCAGAGAAACAGGTAGGTCTCTGCGGAGGCCGGCGCCTGGCTCACCTCGGGGGCTGCGGCGGCAGGGGCGGCAGCGGGCATGGCACCACCCATGGGCATGAGCCCCACATCCTGGATCTTGAGCGTTTTCTGCAGGGACAGAGGAGAGCAGTCTCAGCAGCTGGGGGGTCACTCCCAAACACGCGCAGGGAGGAGCCTGGCACATCCTGGCACCCAGGGAGCACACTTTCCACAAGGGACCAGACCCCCCCTCCCAAACACTCCAGGAGCAAGACCCAAGCCCTGGACCCCACTCCCCAGGCCCGGCCAGTGGGTACCTTCAGGAGCTCATTGAGGTCTGAGATCTCCAGGAGGGTGAGGCTGGCAATGTCCTGGACCAGCTGCTGGATCTTGGGGGGGTACTCCTTGGGGGCATTGTCTAGGGGTGCACCGGCGAGGGCCTCTCCCCTTCGATGACTGCTGCATCGCATCAGCCGCACGGTGCTGATGCGTGGAACCTGTTGCCTGGACCCCATTCAAACAGAGCTGTCAGCCGGGCACAGGTAGGTGGGTGCCATGAACTCTGGTCTAGCCCCTTGGTTCCGATCCAGGTTCTCAGACTCCAGGATCCACGAGAGCAAGGGGGTTTCCCAGCTACTTTACATTTTATTCTCTTCACAAGCCTTAGAAACCCACATCATCGTCATCACCATTATTATTATTGTAGGATGTTGCCCTTAGCAACTTCCTGGTTTGAATGAACTGAACCGTGGCAGCTCCAGGGGAAATGCAATCACGTACATGCATTTTGCTGCACGAAACTTTCAGAATTGGAGCATCGGATGCAATGGTTGGGGGTCCTGGGCTGCGGGGGAAACTGAGGCCCGGGCAAAGGCGGGAACCCTTCCCATGTGATCTGAGACCACCCTGGCACTTTCTCCGGCCCGCACGGGGGAGGGGGTGGAGGTGGGTGGGTGTCTTCACGCCCCGCTTTCCTTTTGGGTCCCGCCGGGCTGGGGTGGCCTCCCGCCCGGGGCCCCAACCTGAACTATTGGTGGCCGGCTGACTCCCACTCTGCCCGCCCGGCCCTCGGCAGCCCGCGGTACCTGGCGAAGCGGAGCGCGGCGCAGCGAAGCCCTAGACACGGCCCCCATAGGGGGCGAGCAGCCGCCGGCAGCATCGCTCCACCGGCGGGAAGGTCACACGAGGCTCCCAGTAGGAGGGACGCTCTAGCCGCCGGAGCAGCCGAGCATACGAGCTGTGGGTGGACGCTCTAGCCGCCAGGGCCGCCGAGCATATGAGCTGGGGAGGACGCTCTAGCCGCCGGGGCCGCCGAGCATATGAGTTGGGACGGACGCTCTAGCCGCACCTAGCGCTTGCCTCCTCTCGCTCGCCGAGATTACCCACAAGGGACCGGGGCCAAGGAAGCCAGTGGAAGCCGAGGGTTAGCGCGGGCTCCGTCTAAGTCGGGGGCGGGCCTGGTCCGTGCAGAGCAGCCCAGTGACCCCTGTGGGAGCCTCGCGTAAGCCGACCGCGGCCTCCGGCTCGTGCCGTCTGCTCGGCAACCGTGGTCACCACGCGCGGAGTGCTCGCTGCGCTCTGGCCCGCGCGGCTGCCTCTCCCGCCGGCCCGGGAACGTTTTGTCCTGCGGTGCAGCCGCCCCGGGAGCGAGGACGCCTCCCTTCGCGGAAAACGAGCGCGCGTCCCGGGCAGCGTGTGCAGGGCTGTGATAGCCCGGAAAGGGAACCGGGCGGCGGGCTAGCTGGTCTAGGGAGAAGAGCATTTATAAACCCTGGTTCTGTCCCCAGACCCCAGACCCTCCGCGCCCTGCCGCCTCCTGGTCCAGCTCCTGGACACCGGCTGCAGCGCGTGCCCAAGGGTCTTGGCGTTGCTCCTTAGATGCAGCCAGAGGAACAGGCGGGTTCCTCTCCCGCTGCCCTGGTGATGCTTCGGGCCAGCGCGGAGGTCCCCCCCCCCCCCCCCCCCCCGCCGCCTTGCACCTCCTGGCCCTGGCCCTGCCCCTGCCTTTGGCCTGCGACCGAGGAACTTCTCTGCCTTTTAACTAGTTCGGCCCCTCCCAGAGGAGCCAGGGCCGCCGTCACGTCGGAGGTTTGGGTGTTTCAGGAGCTGGACTCTGGATGCAAGCGGCGGACTCGAACATTGAACATTTCCTCCAACTATAGCTACTGGCATTGCAGTCGGACCCGAACCGTGGGTCCCAGGCCTCAGGGGCAGGTGCCAGGCTGTCCTGCAGGGATCCCGCATACTCCTGCCCAGCTGCCCAGCACCTCCCCCCTGAGCAGACACGTGGTACTTGTTGAAGAGACTTTATTATGGCCGATCCATTCCGTCTACCGGGGCACTAGGTGACACACAGCTCAGAAGCAGAAAAGCTGGAGACTAGCCCCCCTTCCTTGGGGGCCAGGAGCCCCTGCTGACAGCTCTGGGGGAATCCTAGGAGGAGGGGGGCAGAGGGGCCCGACACCCAGGCTGGGGCTCCCCCACCCCCCCCCAGGCCCGGCCATGGGAAGGAGGGTGGAGCCCGAGGGGTGAGCACAGAAGGGCGGCGGGGGCAGGGGCACTACATGGAGGAGGGGGGCGCGAGGAGGGGCAGGACGCTGGTCAGGCGGAGGCGGCGGTCTCGGGACGTAGTGTTACTCTGGCGGCGCTGGCCAGTCAGGTCAGTCGAAGGAGATGAGCTGGGCTTCGCTGCCCTGCACCTGCAGCCCCTGCGCGGGCGGCTGCTGGGCCACAGGGGGAGGCTGCTGGGGAGGGCCACCAGCAGGTGCCATCTAGGGGAAGAGAGGCCATTGGTGCTCCTCCCCAGGCCCAGCTCCCCTCTACTGGCTGCTCTAGAACACCCCACCCCAGCCTTGTGGTCCCTTCCAGCCCAGGGTGCACCTCCCCCTCCCCTGGCTTGTCATGGGCTCTGAGCTTCTTGTCCCAGCAGGGCCCCCCTAGAATCCTGACAGCTGAGCTTAAAGTCACGTGGTTTGCCGCCCCCCCCCCCCCCCCCACCCCCCCCGCCCAACTGTGGGCCGCGTGGCATTCCCAGCTGGACTGCCTATCTTCCCAGGACAGCCCCCTGCAGAGGACCAGCCCTGGTGCTGGCCTGGGAGGGGCTCACCTGCTGGTACATGGGCTGCTGCCCCGAGATGTAGGGCTGTGGTGGGGGCTGCAGAGATGCGTCCTGGCTGGGGAGGGCGGTCATGAGATTCTGTGGAGAAGGAACGGAGCCCCAACATTGAGAAAGGAGCCCTGTAACCAGACCAAGGGGGAAGTTTCTGACTGGGAAGACCAGCTGGGGAGCCTGGGCGGGGGCCGGGGGAGAAGGGGGATCAGAAGGGCCGAGCCTGGCCAGTGTGCCCCCAGCCTGTCCGCCGGGACCTGCAGGTCTGGATGCTGCTGCGCTCTCACCTGCATGCCGTAGGGCTGGTAGCCCATGGACACCGCCTGGCTCCCCATGTAGCCCACGCTGGCGGGCTGAGGGGGCTGCGAGGGCACCGTCTGTGGAGGGAAGGCCTGTGAGGAGTGGGAGGAGGGCTGGGCTGGCGCCTCACAGGGGCCTCTTGGGGAGGGAGCAGCCTCGCCCTACCTGATAGCCCTGGGTTGGGGTGGGCTGGTAGGAGGAGTAGGCTGGGCTGGCGGCGGGTCCCGCTGGGCCCTGGGGGGCCGTCTGTGCACCAGTGACCCCTGCGGGGTACATGTAGGTGCTCACCACGCTGGGATCTGGAGGAAGAGGATAAGGCGGAGACCCCAGAATTGGGGAGCATTTCTGTGAATTTTCCTGTTTGTTGTGAGACTTGGAACCAAGCTCATGCTTCACCTTCTCATCAAAGGAAAATGAGAACATCAGCACAGATGGGAGGGGACCCCGGCGATGAGTGGTCAGGACTGAACCCAACTGTACCCCAGAGCCGGGTCAGGCCGGCAAACAGCCTGTCACAGGCCGGGCTGGCATTCCTGACCCCTTTCTGAGTCCTGGGACCCAATGAGTCAGTCAGCATGGGACGGGGGCGGAGGGGGGAGGGGCGCCAGAGCCTCCAAATCGCAAGGTGTCAGAGTGGACGCACTTTAGCGTGCGCAGCAGAGGCGTGTGCGTGTGCGTTCAGAGAGCAAATGTGGTAGAACATTAACATTTGGGGAATCTCTGCAGCATTCATTCTCTTAGCTGTTCTGTAAAATAAGCCAAGATAAAACAGAACAAATACTGGTCTGGGGCTCACATTGGCTGGTCGGCTCATCTGCCCACCCAGTTACCTGCTCCGGCCGCGGGCACGCTGGGGTAGGGGCTGCCGGCGGCGGCGGGCTGGCTCATGTACACGGTGTGCATGGGGGAGCCCTCCACCGAGCCCGCCGGGCTGTAGGTCCCGGGGAAGCTGGTGGGGCCAGAGGGCTGGTACAGCACGCCGCCCGCCGCGGGCATGGCCTGGAGCTGGGGACAGAGACAGCTGTCAGGGGGCTCCCGGCGGCTGCAGGGCAGCAGGAGCGGGAGGGGCGGGAGGGGCAGGGCGCCTGCCTGGGCGTAGGGAAGGGAGAAGGCTGGCATCTGGGCGCGCATCTGGATGGTCTGCTTCTGCTGCTCCAGGCGCAGCTGCCGCTCCTTCTCCTGCTCCTGCAGGCGCTGGATGGCCAGCTGCCTCTGCACCTCCAGGTACTCCTGTGGGCACAGGCAGCCGTCAGCACCGGCCATGCCGGTGCCCGCACCCGGCCGCCAGAGCGCCCACTGCACCTGCTTCTTCTGCCGCATGATCTCCAGCTTCTGGGCCAGCTGGATCTGGCGCTGGCGCTCCGCCTCCTCCGCCGCCCGGCGCAGCTTCTCCCGGTGCTCCTCCCGCAAGGCGCTCAGGGCCCCCCGGGCGTCTCGGATCTGCGCCAGCTTATCCTGCAGCCCCTCGTAGTACACTGCAGGGGGCAGAGCGGCCGTGGCTGGGGGACGCCTCCTTCAGCGGCAGGTCCCATGCCTGGTGGGCCTTTCCCGTCACTGGGACCACCCCCTGGAGCCCGGGGGCCGCCCTGCCCGGGAGCCTGCCCAGCGCCCACCGGCCAGCAGCGTGGAGTGGGGGCGGGGGAGGGGGACGCACGCCGGCGCTCGTCCAGCTGGTTGAGCAGCTCCAGCAGCTGGGGGTGCATGCTGTTGATGGACTGGAAGAGGGACAGCACAGCCGAGTCGTTGGTGATGCTGCGGCCTCGCACGTGGTTGCTCTTCATGCGGTTGACGAAGGTGCTGACGGCGTTCTGCAGGGCCTTCAGGAACTGCGCGTGGCTCTCCTCGGACTCCCCGTTCTGGAACTGCTGTAGGGAGGGGGCACGCTGTGGGGGCCCCGGGCTCCCCGTCTGCCTCCATGGGAAGGGCCTCTGCCCGGGGCCTCAGCAGCCCCCCTGCACCAGCCGCTGACACGAGGCAAGCACCTCGGCTCTGGTCCTTCAATGAGGACAGAGCCGGCTGCAGCCCCGGGGCCGCCCACAAGCACCCCCAGTCCAGGTGACACGGACGGGCCTCCCCTGCAAAGGCCTGGCATCTACTCCAGTGGCAACAAGGCCCGGAGCCCCAGGACCGACGGGGGGGTCTGGGCACCGGTCTGCTCGGCAGGCAGCCAGGCCCAGCGCCTCCGGTCACTGGGACAGGGCGCCTAGGCAGCGGGGCCTCCAGAGGCCGTCCGTGGCCGGAGGAGGGCGCTCACCTCGCTGAAGAGGCCCCCGGAGGAGGGTAGGGGCTGCGGGTCCGCCTCTGGGAGGGAGGTCTGGAAGACACAGAGGGTGAGTGGCCGGCCAGGCCCCGGGGCCCTCCCAGGGTCAGCGACAGCGGCCTCACCTCCACCGAGGCCACGGGGGCCGCGTGTGCCTCCCCGGGCTGGGGGGCGGGCTCCGCCAGGGGCGCGGGGGCGGAGGGTGTGGGGCTCTTGCGCGCCTCCTCCTGCTTCTTCTCCCAGTAGTTCCGGTTGAGGTAGCGGGCGAGCTGTGGACAATGGGAGGTCATCCGAGGCCAGGGCCCAGGGGGGAGCCCTGAGCACAGGACACTCACCTCGGGGTCCATGTCCTCAGCCAGCGGCGCCGATGAGTTCTGGGGAGAGAGGGGCGGGGCTGAGGGTCACAGACCACAGCACAGCGCCCCCACAGCCCTCACTCAGGGGCCCCATGAGCCCAAGGGGGTCGGTAACAGCTGCCAAAATGCAAGGGGCATCTGCCCACGCCCCACCAACCATACGAATGTCCCCCAATCGGTAGGCGGCAGGGCTACTCAGCCTGTGCCTGTGGCCCCACCCCAGTCACTGAGGGACTCAGCCGACCCCACGGAAAGTCAGCCCTGTCCTGGCCAAGCTGAGGCTAGAAAGGGCAGCCACCTCGGCCTGGGACAGACACAGACAGCATGGGCCTCTGCACCCGCCCCCGGGGTACTGGCCTCCCTCTTGGGCCCACCAGGAATGTCAAGCCCAAACGGAGAGGCACAGGAGAGCCAGGGCTCTCACCAGAGGGGCTCCCGCCTTCCCAGGTTTCTCCCCCCTGGGGGACCCCTGGCCGGGAGCCGAGAGCAGGGATGGGAGTGGGGAGGGGGTCCAGGGGCAAGGCACGTCCTTCCTGGGCAGCCTACACTCTGCCCTGTGGGGAGCAGTGCAGCAGAGTGTGGGCCGCAGGGGCAGGGGGACTCACCACGGGGGACGCGTACAGGCTGCTGGCGGGGGGTGCGGACGAGGTCACAGGCGTGGGCTCTGCCTTGGGGTATGCTGTGTAACCCGACTTCTGTCTCTGTGGGAGAACCAGGAAGAGTATGTCCCGCAGGGAGCACAGGCGTAGCAGGCCCAGCCTCCAGCTCGGTGCAGCCTCGGTTCCCCGCCCCACTCACCATCCTCTCCTTCTCCTCGGCCTCCGACTGGGACAGCGCCAGGGCCAGCTGCAGCTCCTCCTCCTCCTGCAGGGCCGTCTCGTCCCGCTTGGGGGGCAGCTGGGGGCGGACAGGCTGGTGAGCGGGGCCCGGGGAGAAGGGCGGGGGAGGGGGGCAGAGGGGACCCCGCGTGGGCGTACCTGGGACTGCTGCGACAGGGGGCTGGTCAGGTACTCCGGGGGCAGCTCCGTCGTAGGGGGGGCCTTGCCATCCACTTTCCTGGACAACAGGGTGCTGTGGGGGACCGGGCACCCCACCCGGCCCCCAAGGATTCCCCAGCACCACCACAGTGACCGCCGTGGTCACAGCTGCACCCCGAGAAAAACTGAGCCTCAGACCAGCGGGCGCTTCCAGGCGGGTGAGTCCCCGGCCTGAGCCGCAGCCTGTGTCCAGGAAGCGAGGCTCAGACACCGCCTGGGACGGACGGACGGACGGACAGCACGGGCCTCTGCACCCACACACCAGGAGCACAGCCCTGACCCGAACCACGAGGGACCAGCCCAGACTGAGGGCCTGGACGCGTCGGGAGGGCAGAGGAGGGGACCCCGGGAGCGGAGAGGACACTGGGTGGGGAGGACACGCAGCGCCAGCGTGGGCTCCGCAACAGAGCGTCCTCTTCTGGGCACGCACCCGGAGGTCCAGGACCAAACACGTGTGAACACACGTGCGGGGGGAGCCCCCGACAAGGTCGATACCACGGGACCAAGCAGAGGGCACCCCTCGCCTTGTCACGCCCGTGTCTCTCCGGGAAGTTTCACTTCCAAACTAAACAGCCGAGAGGCAGCAAACTCCAGCGCCGGCTGGCAGCCCCAGGCCCGGGGGCCCGCCTGGCCCCGCCCCGAGCCGGAGAGGGGGCAGGCCGGCGAGCAGCAGTGGCCTCGGGGAGCCGGGAGCGGCCGGCGCCCGGACTCACTTGTTGAGCTGCTCGTAGCAGGGCTCGCACACGCGCACCTCCTTCTCGATGCCGAACTTGGGGATGGTGGAGTACCGGGAGGAGCACTTGCCGCAGAAGATCTGGCCGCAGGCCCGGCAGTGGTGCTGCGACAGGGAGGGCGGCGGCTGCAGGACGGGCCACTGACCCACTCGCCGCTCCACCCAGCAGCGCCCCCGAGTGCCGCCAGGCTGGCCCCGGGGGGGGGGGGGCAGAAGGCAGGCCCTCCTGACGGTGCACTCACCTTGCGGGTCACCACCCCAAACTGCACCCTGCAGCGGTGGCACTCCTCGGCGTCCACCCAGTCGGGGGCCTGTGGGCAGCAGAGTCAGGACCGCCCCGCCCTCCCTGTTCCCCGCACCCCGCACCCCCCAGAGGCCGGGGGGGGGGCGCTCTCCAGAGGCGCCATTTGACCGCCAGCCCGCCAGCCACAGCCTGCTCACCCCCCTGGGCAACACGGGGCACCACGCAGACAGCTGCTCACGGCGGCCCAGGCCCCCAGCAGCCTGTCCCGCCCCCTGCGCCCCAGAGCAGCACGCCCCTCGCCCGGCACCAGACTCACCCTCTCGGCGGCGAACATGGCATCGCTCTCCTTGAACTCCGGGAAGACGTGACCTGGAGAAAGGCTGCAGTCACCCGGCCGCCAGGTGCACGAGCCCCGGCTCCCGTCCCCAGCCTGCCCTGCCCCGGGGCCCCGCCCGAGGCTCAGCACCGGCCTCCACGGGCCCCCGTGAAGCCCCACTGGTCCCGGCCCTGTGTGCTGCTGGCCCACCCGGCCACCCGGCCCCATGGGGCGCAGTCTGGAAAGGCAGGGGCTCAGGTGCCGGCGCTGAGCCGACCAGGTACCACCTTGGGGACGGACACCCGCTCCAGTGCCACTGCTGGTCTGGGGGGTGCTGTCCCCGCCCGCCCAGAAGGAACACAGCCCTCGGCCGCTCACCCTCCACCTTCATGATCTGGTAGGTGTCCTGCACCACCTTGTACTTGGGCTCGTTCCGGAAGGCGTGTGCCCAGGCCTGGATCAGGTACAGGATCTTGTTCCGGACGCTGACCTCCACCTGCCTCTGCGGGGGAGGAAGGCATGAGGGGGGCACGCACTTGGGGCGCAAGGGGTGTCTCGGCGCGGCCCAGGGCGGGGAGGACCCACTGCTCGGGCAGAGGGGGGCAGGTCCCCGGTGGGGTCAGGGGCCACCTCTCCCCAGGGCCAGCTGCCCTCCGTGGAACCCCCACCCTGAGGAGAACCCCCTGCATCGGTCCGCCCACGGGGCCTGCACGGTCACCCCAGATTCCGTAACAAGACTGGACTGGGACCCTCTCAGCCTGCAGCCAGCCTGGTGCTGGGCCCTCCTTGCAGTCAGTCAGGCCCACATGGAACACCCTCTCCGCCGGCCCGAAGCACCCAGCTACACCTCTAGCGCCTCGGGCGCCACCCACCCAGGCCGCCCGGAAGGGCACGGGCGGAGCAGGCGGCCTCAGCGGGCAGCCACAGCTCAGCTGGCTTCTGGGCCTTTCCTGTGACCTGGGAGCCCTGTGTGGAGGCCTCTTATCTCCACGCCTTAGGCCGGGATCTGCCAAACTCCTCCCAAGGAGCTCCCGGCCCCAGGGGCCCAAGCCACCAGCAGGACCAGGAAACCCTCAGGGCAGAGCACCCAGGCAGCCTCACCTCCGTGGGGAGCCTTTTCACCACAGAGAATGTCTGCCCCCAGCTCTGCATCACACAGCCTCGGGGTCACTGCCCGAGTCACAATCCCTGCAGGGGCAGCGCAGGCCGGGAGCTGCGGGCCGGGCCCCGCTGGACATAGTGTTTCGGGCTCAGCAGGCCTTTCCCTCCTCTGCCAAAGGGCACTGCCCCTCTCCCCCCCCAAACACATTGGCGCACGTGCACCCTGCTAAGTGCCTGGGCTCCCCCGGCCTCTGATCACACACACACACACACACACGCAGCTCCTGCCTCCACCTCCCCCCCTCAGTGAGTGCCCTGCCTTCACAGCTGGGCTCCGGCCCGTGTGCCCGTGTCAGGTGGGGCAGGTGAGGCCCCCTGTGCCCAGACATCACCGGGTGAGACGCCTGGCGCAGGGACCACCCACACTCACCCCGTGGCCTCTGCCACACCCGGAGCTGCTTCTGCCATAGGTGCCATAGGTGCCAGCAACACCCGAACAGCAAAAGCTTGGCAGCGGGCAACACCCCCTCCCCCCTGCGGCACGCTCACCTTCAGCAGCTCCTTCAGCTCCTCCATCGTCTGCTTGTTGGCCACCTCGTCATGGACGGTCTGGCCACAGTTCTTCACCACGGACTCCATGACCTGCAGATCCCAAGGAGGGGAGGGGAGGGGGGGACAGACTGGTCAGCACAGGGACCCCTCCTGGACACCGCCCCCCCCCCCCCCCCCGCGGCAGAAGGCCGCTCTCCACAGGCTCTCGGGCTCCTCCTGGCCCCACCCAACTCCACGTGCCATCCCCACGTCGGAGGCTGTGCCAGTGTCGGGAGGCAGGGGAGGCCCGGCCCCGCCCGGCTGCTCACACCTCCCGCCTGATGCCTGCACTCTGCTGGCGCTGCCCGGGCAGCGGGAAGGCCTCGGGCCACTCCTCTGCCACCCTGACCACTCGGGACGGGGCCCTGCGAGGGGGTGCAGGCGTCCAGTCACCTCCAGGGCATACAGGGCCACATGGGGGTTCTTGTCGCTGACTTTCTTCTTGATGGAACTCACGGCATACTTTGCCCTGAAAGAAAGGGTGTTGGTAGGAGCAGGAAGAGACGGGAGAAAGAAAACGTCTCAGCAGCTAAGAAGTCCAGCTGCCGTCTGGCCCTTGAGGTCCCCAGGCTGGACGGAGCGTCCTCTGGCTGTGCCCAAATCTCAAACCCCAATGCCCGGACCACAAAGCTCTGCCAAGGCCGGGGGCCCCCGAGGGCAGCGGGCACAGTGACCCTCACTCACTGCGCGCCCCCTCACCCACTGCGCGCCCCCTCACCCACTGCGCGCCCCCTCACCAACTGCGCGCCCCCTCACCCACTGCGCGCCCCTCACTCACTGCGTGCCCCCCTTACTCACTGCGCGTCCCCTCACCCACTGCGCGCCCCCCTCACCCACTGCGTGTCCCCCTCACTCACTGCGTGTCCCCTCACTCACTGCGTGCCCCCCTCACTCACTGCGCGTCCCCTCACTCACTGCGTGCCCCCCTTACTCACTGCGCGCCCCCTCACCCACTGCGTGTCCCCCTCACTTACTGCGTGTCCCCTCACTCACTGCGTGCCCCCCTCACTCACTGCGCGTCCCCTCACTCACTGCGTGCCCCCCTTACTCACTGCGCGTCCCCTCACCCACTGCGCGCCCCCTCACTCACTGCGTGCCCCCTCACTCACTGCGTGTCCCCTCACTCACTGCGCGCCCCCTCACTCACTGCGTGTCCCCCTCACCCACTGCGCGCCCCCTCACCCACTGCGCGCCCCCTCACCCACTGCGCGCCCCCTCACCCACTGCGCGTCCCCTCACCCACTGCGCGCCCCCTCACCCACTGCGCGCCCCCTCACCCACTGCGCGCCCCCTCACCCACTGCGCGCCCCCTCACTCACTGCGTGTCCCCCTGGCGGATCAGGTCGCAGATCTGCAGGATGGACTCCCAGTCCGTCTCCAGCAGAAGCTGGCTGGTCGCTTTGTCTAAGACCGAAACGTACCGTTACGGGGGGCTCCTCCTGCTGGGAGTCCGAGGGGGCCCCCAGCTCGGCAACAGGGAGGAGCGGCCTCCATCCCGTTTTAAACACTCAGACCCAATGGAGACCCCGTAAGAACCCTCCCGGCACAGTGGTAACCGTGAGAGCGCCGGCCTGACCCAATGAGGCAAACAGCGAGCCCGGCCCGTGTGTCTCAGTGGTTCGGCGTCTAGGACAGGGGTCGGCAAACCAGCCCACAGAGCCAAACGTCAGCAGCACAGCGACTGACCTTTCTTTCTAAACCTAAACTGCTCCTAACGCCACTTCTTCAAAACAGACTCGCCCAGGGCCGTGGTTAATCTGTGGAAGAGCCACACTCAAGGGGCCAAAGAGCCGCATGTGGCTCGCGAGCCGAGGTTTGCCCACCACTGAACGGGAGGTCAGGGCTCAATCCCACAACCTGGCCAGCAGATAAGTGATTTTTCTCTCATCATGGATGTTTCTCTCTCTCTCCCTTTCCCTTCCTCTCTGAAGATAGTAGAAATGTAAAAAAAATATATATATATAACAGAGAATATCCTGTCCTGTGCTGGTTACCGAGCCTCTTCCCAACATTCTCCGTGAATTCGCTTCCAGCACAGCCTGATGAGCTAGGTCCTGCTTCCACCTCCTTGCAGATAAACCTCAGCGGGGGGGGGGGGGGGGGGGGGGGGGGGGTGTCGCTGCCAGGAGTCGCACAGCTTGCGGGGGACACAGCCAGGACTATGCTGGCTGAGCCCCCGGTTTTCGGAAGCGTGACCTCGGTGATGGGATTTCCGCAGGGGGCCAGGCTTCGGAGAGGCACCTGCACTCTTGTCCTCAAGGGACTGACCCCCGAGGACTCTCCCACAAATCCCTCTCACTCGGCACCCTCTGCCCTGGAGACTGCGAATAACCTAGCAAGGCCTGCCCATCTCCGAATCCATCTGCTCCTCGAAAGGCCGGGTCCCTCGTCTGCACCTCCCAAGACCAAGAATGATGCCTGGCCTGAGGGTGGGCTGGGGGGGGGGGGGGGGAACCAGGGGAGACCCAGACAGAGCGCCTGTCAGGAGCCTGCACGCGTCGTTTCATCCGGGGGATGAGGGGAGGGGGCTTGCCCAGGAACATTTCTTTTCTTCCTAAAATGTGTGACCTCCACGAGGCTCAGAAAGGATGGGCCAAAACAGCCCCCGACAGACAGGGACACGCCTTCCCGAACCACCGGGCCAGTGGGGACAGGGGGGCTGGCCGGGTCCGCAGGGAAGCAGGCCTCAGAGGAGCGTGGCAGGTCCCAGAAAGGTGTCCTCTTTTGGGGATGATCTCATGTTTGGGTCCAAAGCCCCAACCCCACACAACCTAGGCTTCTTGCGGGGAGGACGTCCACTGAGATTTGCTATTCGGTCGAGTCACCCATCTTGATGACTCAGAATCTCGAGATCGCTGGGTCAGCGCCCGTGGTCGGCTCCCGGAGACCTGCCGGCTGCGGGCCCGGCTCCTCCGCGGACCCTCACCCGCCCGGCCAGCGCCCGCGCCTGGCACTGCCAGCCCCCGCTCGCGGCGCGCCCACCCAGGGCCCGGGCCGCGCGGCGGCCGCTCCGCTCGGGGCCGCTCGGGGCCGCGGGCCGGCGGGGAGGGGCAGGGGCCGCGTTACCTAGGAGACGCTCGAAGGTGCCGCTGCCGCGCCCCATGGCGACCCGGACCCGACCCGACGCCGAGGCCTCCTTTGCTGCGAGCCAGCGCGCCCCCGACTTCCGCTTCCGCCTTCCCCCGCGGGCGCGCGCACGCACGCACACGTCCCCTTCCTCTATCCGCCAGGGGGCGGGCTTTCCGCTCGCTGCAGACTCTGCGCTCCGATTGGGCCGCGGCTTCTGGAAGACCAATGAACAGCCCAGGAGGCGAGGCTTGTCCAATGAAAGCGGATCTGGGGGCGGGCCTTGCGTCCCTGCGGGGCGGAGCCACGGGGGCCCAGTGGCGCGAGGGTTTGGGATGTGTCTGCTGTTGGGTGCCGCTGGCGTGGGCAAGTCGCTGTTGGTGAAACGACTGCAGACTATCCTTCCGGTCGGCCAGGCGGGGGGCACCGGGAGGCGGTGGGCGGCAGGGGGTGGGCGCTTGTGGGGGGGGGTGCCTGGGGTGGCCGAGCTGGGCGACGTGGGACTCTCCGGAGGCGGTCGGGGTCGGGGTCGCCCTGGGGGCTGGAGAGGGAGCCTAGGGGGTCGGGGGCGGCCCTGGCGGAGTCCCGCCTCCACTGTTCCGCTTGGGTCCTTGACCGCCTTGCACAACTGAGCTCCCAGGATGGGAAGGACGACCTGGGCGATCCTCCCTCGACGCGACCCACGGTAGGCGTCGCGCTCCCGCACGTTTAGCAGAAACGGTGCCCCTTGCGTCTGGCCAAGGACGTTGGCTTCTTAAAACACATTTCGTACCGCTCACGAGTTTTCTCGTGTTTCGCGCGCCGTCTGCTCTGGACCTTAGATGTCAACACACTATCTTGTCTACATCGATCGAAGCGATCTCATTGAAAACAACACCTAAAGTGCATTATGATCTGTAGTTATGATGGTTTAAATAACATGCAGTTTGCCTAAAAACGTGCGGTCCCTGGCATATGTCTTAGAGATTTCTATACGGTAAGCAATGTGTTAAGCGGACACGGATCCAGCCGGTCGTCGGGTTTAGTACACCCCAGGGGAGCGAGGGGGGTGTCAGGGAGGAGCTGGGCCCGCGAGGACACCGCGCCTTAAGGTGGGGTCTCCCGCAGAGCCAGAAGCCTCTCTTCCTTACGGTTCTGCTTTAGGGCCTTTTGAATTTTGCGTCACCGTGGGAAGGACCTCGGCATTGCACAGCGAGGGTCCCTGTGGGAAAGAGATGTGCTGGTCTCTGCACCCCGTTTCTCCCCACAGGTGGGCACCAACCTCACGGACATCGTGGCCCACAGGAAGATCACCATCCGGGAGCTGGGCGGGTGCATGGCCCCCATCTGGTCCAGTTACTATGGAGACTGCCGTTCCCTCCTGGTGGGTCCCAGTCTTGGGCGGCTTTTAGGGGAGTGTGCTCCGAATCGGTGTTGGCTAGTCCCGGACCTGACTTTGTGTGGGATGGGGTTTGGCTTCCTGAGAGACTACGCTAGTGGAGGGGACAGGGCCCGTGCCCCCCCCCCCCCCCATCCACAGCTCATGCAAAGGCTGGGGGAGGTTTGCTGAGGGGGTTCCTGCCCTGCACAGCCCTCCCCACAGCCCTTTGTGTCAGTCATCCTGTTCCTCTCAGGCCAGGTCTGGGGTGGCGGCGGGGGGAGGGGGGGGGGAGGAGATTGTCAGGGGCTGCCTCCATCACAGACTGGCCCCGAGCTCTGCCTCTTCTCCCCAGTTCGTGATGGACGCCTCCAACCCCACCCAGCTCTCCGCTTCCTGCGTGCAGCTCCTGGGCCTCCTCTCTGCAGAGCCGCTCGCAGAAGCACAGGTCCTGATCCTCTTCAATAAAACGTACGGGTCCGGGCAAGGGGTGGCCCCTTAGGGAGGGGTTCCGCGGGGGTTGGAGCGGCCCTGTGGGGCCCACTTTCACAAGGCGCCCCCTTTGCTCCAGTGACCTGTCCTGCTACATGACCGTGGAGGAGATGAAATCGTTAATCAGGCTCCCAGACATCATTGCTTGTGCCAGGCAGAACATCACCGTGGCAGACATCAGTGCCCGCACGGGCACGGGCTTGACCAAGGTGCTGCGCTGGCTCCAGGACACCCACGGAGCTGGCCGGTGACCACTGGGCGGGGGACGTGGCTGGACCGGTGACCACTGGGCGGGGGACGTGGCTGGACCGGTGACCATTGGGTGGGTGGGGGACGTGGCTGGACCGGTGACCATTGGGCGGGGGACGTGGCTGGACCGGTGACCATTGGGCGGGGGATGTGGCTGGACCGCTGACCATTGGGCGGGGGATGTGGCTGGACCGCTGACCATTGGGTGGGTGGGGGACGTGGCTGGACCGCGCTACGGAGAGGTTTGTGCTTAGGAAGAGGAGGACCCAGGTAAACCTCGAAGGGGACTGCAGTGCCGAGGTGCAGCGACCGGTAACCTGAGGCACCCAGGGCGCAAGTCCCGACGGCCCACGCTGGAATGGAGACTGTCCCGGGCTGGGGGAGCAGCACCTGCTCCAGACCTGAGCACCCGGCACAGCACAGGCAGGGCTTCAGCCGCAGGGAGGGTCTGGGGGAGCGCGGGAGCCGCTGAGCTCACGATTACATCGGCGGAAGCCCATTCTCGTTGGCACGTCCTGGGGGTTACCCCTGAACGTACCTCTTTGGGGCACTGTTCACCTTCCTGTAACTGGAAGGAACCGTCTGCGAGCGTGATGACACTCGGGCCTTGCCGTGCTCCTGGCTGCACTGGTGTGCTTCCGGCTCTTTGCTCTGCACGGCCTGTGCCGCGGCTGGGCGCCACCTCCCCAGACGCCACCGAGCAGCCCTGGGCCCGGGCCATCTCCACTCCTCACTGGGGTGCCCATTGATTTCACAGGCAGTTGAGACCCAAAGGGCTTTCAGATACCCTCTAATTTCAGAGGACTTCAGCAAAGCCTGGTTAATAGCGTGAAGTGTTACAACTCTCTGGGCTGTCAGTCACTTCAGCTAAGAGTGCGATTCCCAGAAGGGGCCCCCTTTTCACTGTAAACTTTCGAATTATGTAAACCACGCCCTCTGTGTTCAAAAATGAACTAAAATGGCGAAGCAAAAAATGGCAACTTAAAACCTGAAAACAAAAAAGATCTGAACTGTATATCCAACTGCTACCCCAACCGGAGAGAGAAGAACCTAAGGTGACATTCCAACACCACTGGCCTGTCTAGTGGGATGAGGAACCTGAAATCTTAAACCTCGTTCTGTATGTTTATGTTAGTGCTGTTCACAGTATTTTTGTTTGTTGGAGGACAAAGTATGTTTGTGAAACATTCTCAGTATAAGAAGACGTAAAATATTAAAATTTAATAGCAAATAACAATACAAATTCAGAACTTCAGTTACATATATATATACATTTTAAAAATTATATTCCTAAGGACTGTCTGTAAACATGGTCTATAAACAATGACATCTCTCCATCAGTGAGCATTTCCTAGGACCCAAATGGTCTCTAAGCATCCCACCCACACCCCCCACCAGAGAACAGTGGTCTCGGACAGAAATGGCTGCGTGTCACAGGCAGGGATGGGGCACCTTGCACCTGAGCTGGGAGCCCAGGTCAGATCATTGTCAAAGGCACCAGGTCTTTGGAGGACCGACAACTCCCCGTGAGAAATGCTTCCTGCTGCCACGCCCCTTGGTGTGGTGCTGTCACATTAGAACTAAGGCACCACAACTCCAGCTGCCTCTGGGGACTTAACTGGTACTAGGAGCCCACGGTGTAGGCGCCAACCTCCCCTGGAGGGTCCTGCCCCACCTCCCTGCACTGGCTGCCCCGCCCCCAGCCCAGCTGTACGGCTCAGGTGAGTCCTAGAGGCTGTGATGGATTCCATTGGTCAAGTCCACAGCATCTACAACCAGCTGGCATTTAGGGGTGGGGTTAGGGGAGGGCCTGCAGTTGTCTCAGCCCAGATCTGTGTGTGCAGCATAGCTGAGAGCCATGCTAGGCTTGGGGACGGCGCCAGGTGACTGGCTGCGCCTCAACCAGGCGCTGGCCCTGCTATGGGGCTCGGCACAGACGACCACGGGGCGGGCCTGGCGGATGGTCTCGCTTGGGAGTTCAGGGAGGAAAAAATGAGAGCCAAGACTGGAGCCCTTTCCCGAACTCGGAGCTGGTGCGCCAGGCTGTGTCCGGGGTGCGTCCAGGGACAGAACTTTGGGGACCCCCTGCCCTCACCCATCCAGTGCAGGAGCCCTCCTCTCTCAAAGGCAGGTCTCCGGCTTCTTCCTGGAAGGGAGGTGGGCTGGCGGCCCCCGCGACTGCCGCTGCAGCTTGGCCGCCCTGTAGGCCTGCACTGCCCGCTCCCGCTCCTCCGCCAGGATGCGCTGCCGGGCCATGGAGGAGGGCGGAGGCCGGGACACGCTGCCGGGACTCAGAAGCGTCGCCAGCATCAGCGACTTCTTGCCGGGCTGAGGACCAGACAGAAGGTGGGGCACGGGGTCAGGAAGAGGGGAAGTGACAAGGTCTGGTTCCAGAGCCGCAAGGCTAGGCCCAGCCCCGGGAGAACCGCACCCCTGGTGGCACCGGGAAGCCCCGCCCTCCTTACCTGGCCCGCACTCCTGCTCTTCCTGGGCTGGGCCGTCAGCTCCGGGGGCTGCATGGCGACCTCGCCAAACTTCACCGTGTCTAGAGGGCAGAGGAGCACGCCTGAGCCGCTGGGTGCGTGCCCACCCACCCACCGGGGCACGCGGGTGCCGCAGGCCCCACCCCCGCCCAGGCCCACAGTGCCCTCAGGAGGAGCCACCTCGGAGCAGCTCCTGCTCCAGCCTCTCCGCTGCCTTCTCCTCTCTCTTCTTCCGGACCCTGTCCCGCCGCCGCTTCTGGAACCTGGGGAGGAGAGCCCGTCACCGCAGCTCCCAGCTCCCGTCCCCCCGCTTCCCCACCACGGCTGTCCAGCAGAGGGGCTCTGAACCCCGCCAGCCACGGCGGTAAGGTGGAGACCCCGGCGGCCTCTTCACAAGGAGGAGCGGAGGCTAACGGGCCACTAAGGGCTCGCACGTCTCTGGAAGAAAAGGAGACACTGGGAACGCCAGTCCTGGTCCAGGGGGAGACGGTGGCACCCGCTGACCTGAGGGGGAACCCGGGGCTGTGTGTCAGCCTCACCAGACCCCCACCCACAGTCCTGATGCCCATGGGGGTGGGCGTGGTCCCTGGCAGCCAGCAAGCCCTCCTGGGGGGACACTGAGCCTCATCCTTCCTCCCGAAGGCAACCAGCCTGGCGGACAGCTGGCCCTGGACCCCCTTAATAACTTTCCAGAGAAACACAGACCCTCGGAGTTCCTGGGTCAGGGCCTCTCTGACCCCCCTGGTCTCTCCCCCCCCCCCCCGGCCACCACCACACCCCTCCAGGTGACCAGGGTTTTCAACTTCTTTCCATGAATGACAGGGTGAGGTGGGGTTGCCCCTGGCAACAGAAAACCAGCATGGGACCCCAAGCCCCTCCAGCCCCCACTCACGCTCTCTTCCCCTCCGACTTCTCCTTGGGAGCCACCTGGGCCTCGGGCTGCTGGGCGGCCTGGTTCTTGCTGAGGAACAGCACGTGCTGGACCTCCTGCTCCATGCGCTGGACGTAGGCCCCTTCAGACTCCCCCTTCCTCTGCTTGAACTTGGGGACCGCGATGTCCGGACCCGCTCCCCTCGCCTCCTTCTCCAACGTCCTCCTGAAGGCCGCCTGGGCTGAGGGCAAAGGGAGATGAGGCACGAGGAGCCGGGAGGAGTGGCGGTCCCGGGCTGGCTGCCGTGGCCAGTCCCTCCTGAGGCCACAGGAAGGGAGCACCGGGCTCAAGAGGGAGCAGCCCAAGGACTGTGGCTGAAGGGGATGTACGATGCCCATCTTGGGGCACCCACAGGAACGGGGGCACCCCAGACCTCTGGCACATGTCGGAGAGGTCACTGCAGCTCGGCTGAGAAAGGAAACAGGAAGCCACCTGCATGTCCGTCAGCAGGTGAGCGCTGAGTGCGTCCCTGTGCTCAGGCAGAGGCCTCCCTTCCCGGGGCAGAGGAGAGCACAGTGCAGCCCCGCACAGGGGAGTGGACTGACCCCTCAGTCCACGGCACACGACGTGGAGAAGGCAGGCACGAAGCACGGACAGCGGTTCCCTTAGTGCAGTGGTCAGCGGCAAACTCAGTCAACTCAAGAGCTACAGTTTGCTGACCACTGCTTTAGGGGGAGGAGGCCTACAGAGCAGCCTGACTGTACCACATGTGAGTTCACCTTCTAAGGAGTTTGGGTTTAGGTCCAATTAGCCAACAGCAGCGCTGCAAAACCAGGCCGGCATTTGGGAGAACAAACTCATCTACACAAAACAGAGACTCCACGCCCCAGCACGTGCCAAGGCCACCTCAGGCAGACGCTGATGCAGGGCGCTGGCCTGGCCTGGCCTGGGGGAGGGGTGTGATCGGTCCGTTAGTCAGAGTGAGCCTCATCAGTGCCTTCCTGAACCCCAGAAACCCCCCACTTCTCCCCACCATTCTCTCTCACAAGTCTTGCTAGCTGGCCCTGCCCAGTCTCCCTCCCTCGCTTGCTGCATAGTGGCCCCCGTCGGATGACTCTCCACTGCTCTTGGGGGAAATCAGTGCTGCTGACACCAGGCCCCGGGCTTCCTTGGAGCCTCTTCTGAAACCAGAGGCGGCTGTGGCCCTGGAGACCCGGCCTTGGTCAGTCATCGACCCCGCCCCCTCGGAGCACTCACTGGCTTGGGCATTTGGACAGTTTCGCTCTATTGCCACCCACACAGGCCCGCACGTTACCTTCTTTCTTCCTCTTCTTGTTACTGACGGGCTTTTTCATCTCCTGGCGGCTCCTCATGATCTCCCGGAGACGGAAAGGGATTTCCTGCTCATCCTGGTTCTTGGGCTTGCAATTCACTTTCTTCTTTTCTTGGCTAAGAAGGGGAACAACGGGGGTGAGATGTGTCCTAGGCCCAACAGAAGCAGGATGGGAGAAAATGAAGCTTCGCGGGCCGCCCTAGCTGCGGTGGGCAACGCGGGTCGAGGCGGCATCCTCCCCCCGAGGCTGTCCCTGGTCCGGGTTCTCGCAGAAGGCTCAGAGCGGCCCCCCCCCCCCCCCCAGGGGCCGCCGCTCCCTGATCTCGCCTAGGACGGCCAAGAGGCACCCTGGAAGGTGGCAGGTGCCCACTCCTTCGCGCCTCCACGCGCGGCACGGACAGAGCTCAACGCGAGGGGCCAGGCAGGGGGAGAGGCCGGGGCAGAGACGTCAGGGGGTGAGACCCACCTGCGCGGCCTGGGCCTCGGCGCCGGCTGCTTCCCCAGCAGCTGTTGCCGCCGCCCCTGCGGCCGCTCCGGGCCCCTAGGCCCCCCTACCCGCGGGGGGCCCGCTGTTCGGAGCTTGGCTCCCGGCATTTGCACACGCTGGGGTCCGGGGAGAAGCCACTTCCTCTCTCGCGGGCGGTCCTTCCCCAACAACCGCCACTTCCGCTTCCTTCACCGAGCCCCACGCTCATTGGGGAGGTGCAGCTCCTAGCCGAGTGGCGATTGGCTAAGGTGGCCGCCGCTCACGGCCCGGAAGGGGCGGAGACTGGGGCCCGCAAGCGCAATGGGTCGGGCCGCGGGCGATGCTGCTGCGGAGCGTAGCCGCGGGCGGCTGGGCAGCGGCCTCAGCTTCCCGGTGCTCGGTGAGTCCCTGGCGGGCACGGCGCGGTCGGGGTGACCGGGGGGCTGGGGCGGCCCGTACCGGGGAAATCCCGGCCTCCCCATTTCCCAGGGACCGCGGCTGCAGCCCGCGCCGCCGGCGGGCAGGGCGGCCTTGGACGCCGTTTGTCGGTGCTGCTCCCGCCAGGAGCGCCAGGTCTGCAGGGAGGGCCGTTTTGCTTCTGGGCCGAGCCCGGAACTGGGCCAGCGGGTTCTGGCTCATCCGCTCGTCCGTACATACCTAGCAGCACCTGCTGCATGCGCGCCCTTTGGGGAGACCGCGGTGAGCAGGGGGCTCGCGCTCCTCGGGAGCCGGAGACAGGAGTTCGGGCTGAGTGTGTTGGTTTTCAGTGCCCTGGAGACACCTGGAGCCGAGAGGGGACCCCAGGGCCAGGCCGGGGCTGGAGGAGGCCGGGAGGCCGCTCACGGGTCTGTGCGGGTACCCGGGCCGCCTGGGTTTCTGGGACTGAAACTGGACGAAGAGGTGATGCGGTCAGGGAGATGGTCAGAAGGACGGGCCCTCTATACTGGCTAGAGAGAGAGGTGGCGTGGGGTGGGGTGGGGTGGGGCCAGGCTTCCCGCCTGCCACCCTCCATCTGCTGGAATGCCTTCCCAGTGACAGGCCCTGAAACCAGCACTTGTTTTTAGTCCCATCATGTAACATCCGGTTACAGAGGGAAACTAAGTCTAGACCGGTCTAAGGTCACATGGGAGCGAGGCAGCGGGGGAAGGCTGTGGAGCCCTCTGCCATTGAACTCACAGGCCTGTTTGCGTTCTCAGGGGCCGGGCCGACTCGGCCGCTGGGAGTGGTGCCGTGGGCTCCCTGGAGGCGGCAGCGCTCTGCACCGGTACCGTGCCGGGACTCTGGTCTGGGAAGGCCCCAGAGAGTTCGGGAAGGACCATGGGGAGCAGGGTCCCCATTCCGGTGCAGAGGGCACCAGCCATCCCCAGTCCTCCCTGCCTGACGGGAGCACGCCCGAGGCCCCGTACCCCCCGCCCCCTGAGCTCCAGCCCCCCACAAACTGCTGCATGAGCGGCTGCCCCAACTGCGTGTGGGTGGAGTACGCGGACGCACTGCTGCAGCACTACCAGGACGGCGGGGAGCGGGCCCTGGCCGCCCTGCAGGAGCACGTGACTGACGAGAACCTCAAGGCCTTCCTCCGGATGGAAATCCAGCTGCGCATGAGGAGCAGAGGCTGAGCGGGGAGCCCGGAGCCCCTGCCCAGCAGCACACGGCCCCTCTGTCCCGGGCGCTCCACGGGGCTTGTGTCGGGCGGGAGTCGACTTCACCTGATTTATTTATTAATAAACTCTCTGCTGCGGAGACAGAGGCCTGTGCTGTGGTCCGAGAGCTGGTGTCCCCCGATGGTCACCGACCCCGCAGCCTGCACTGGCCTCTGAGGGAGAACTAAGCCTCCTTTCCTTCAACGGTCACATGACACCGACCCCGGGGCCCCTCCCATGTCCTGCGGAAGGTCAGCTGTGGTTGCTCAGCTGGGGCAGAGGGAGGACTCTCTGGCCCCAGGAAGTTGCCCTTGGCAAAGCCCTTGGCTGCCTGGGAAGCTCCCCATCTGTCCTTGAGGACACCCCCATCTGCCAGCCGAGGAGCCGGCCGCCCGTCAGCCTGCAGGAGCCTGAGCGCCCGCTTGGGCAGTTGGCCGGCGGAAGGACCCTGAGGCCCCAGGCGTTAACCCTAGAACCAGCGTCCCCGCTCCGTCTCGTCCTTGATGGCAGACCTGGCCATGGGACCATCTGCCCAGTGGGACTTGATTCCTCCATGGGAATCCCCCCACTTCTTCCCCCACCCCAGCAATCCCAAGCTCCGATGCTAGCGGCCTGGGTAGGGCAGGGTTAAAAGAGAACTTATGCCTCTTTATTTCCTCATTTAAGGGAAAGGCCGAGGCTGTCACATGACTTCACGAGGGATCTGGCCGACAAACAGGCCTCCTCTTGGATGTGAGGCTAAAAACTGGGAATGCTGATTCCTACTGGGGCCGATGGGGTCTTGTGAGGGGCTGTGTGGGCACCTGCAGGGAACTCGGGACGCACAGAGCCGACCTGGGGCACAGCCCATAGGGACCCCAGGTCTGACACCGTCCTGTGGGCCACCTGCAGGCTGCAGCGTGTCCAGGGCATGCAGGCGGTTTTCCGGAAGTCGGTCCGGACTGGACTGAGGTGGGGGGAGGCCCAGGACAGCAGCGGTTCGTCTTTGTCTCAAAGGGGAGCTGCCCAGCTCACTGTTCCTGACCACACTCCCCACCCCCGCGCCCCTGTCTTGGAATCCTGGGTGGTGCCCGCCCCTGCAGCCCATCAAGCTCATTAGCGTGGCGTCGGGGGACGGTGCTAATCGGCTTTCCTGGCTGCAGGATAAATGCCCGCCGACCCCTGGTGAGGGAGGCCGCCACTCACACCGATGCCCTGAGGCCTGCCCAGTGCCGGTGAGTAGTGACCGCCCCCGTTGCCTTTCCGGGCAGCCACTCACCCAAGGGTGTTCGTGGGCATCTGTACAGAGGGTGGGAAGCGTGGGGTTTCACCAGCACGCTGAGGCCTGGGTCTGAGGGATGCACAGCTAGCTGGTCACCTCCTCTGCTCCCCCAAGCCAAATGGAGGTGCAGGCCATCCCCAGGCCAGCGATTCTCTGGGAGTCTCATGCCCGGGCACCGGCGGGAGCCTGGTTGGGGCCACGGCAGCTCAGGCAGCCGTTTCCATGGGGACAGCACCTGCCGCTGGACTCCCTTAGGGTACAGCTGTCCACGCCAGGCCCAGGGTCCAGGACTGGGTAAAGGACCCGGCCAGCCTGCTGCCGTCCACCTCGGACCCTCTGGGCTGGTTCTGGGCCCAGCACGGAGGCTGAATCTTAGGGAGGGAAGGTCTGGGCGGGGCCATCCGATCCCAGGCACCCAGCACCCACCCCTGAGCCCTCCTTGCCAGTTGGGACCGCCTGCCCTTGCCTCGCTTGGTCTCAGCCAGCAGGTGGCTGTTGGCAGCCCAAGGCTGGGCTCTGGCATCGCAGCCCATCAGACGGGGGACGAAAAGAGGACCCTGGGGCCGGTGGTGTGGGCACAGCACCTCCTGTCTGTCATGCTGAGCCCCGGAACCTTCTGGGCCCCAGTGGCCCGGGGATTAGTCTCCCTCTGCTGCTAATAGGCTTGGAGGAAGCCTAGCTGCCCTTGTTCTTGGCCAAGGTCACGGGTTTAGGGCATCTGGGGAGTGGCTCTGGGGGAGGGGAGAGGAGAGGAAGTCACTGGGTCAGTGTTAGGTGGACGCCAGTACCCAGAGGGAGCTCCAGGCGCACCCGGGCGAAGCTCCGAGACTCCTGTGAGACCCCTTCCCTGCGGGCATCCGCCCCTCCCCGGGCCCCCCTCACGGGCACTGCTGGCGAATGAGAGTACGTCCCAGCCTCAGGGAGAAGGGGCGCAGCTGGGGGGCCCAGTGGAGGTGGCGGGGGCTGCTGTCTGGCCATGCTGAGGGCCCCTGGGTCTCACACTTAGGGGTTCCCTCTGGCGGGTTGGAAGCAGAAGGCTGACGGATCCCCACCTGGTCTGCCCCCAGCGCCCAGCCTGAGGGAGTCCAGCAGCCCAAGGTCGCCACAGGATCGCTGCCAGCCTGGCCATGAACCTGGAGCCGCCCAAGGCCGAGATCCGCTCGGCCACCAGGGTGACAGGGGGCCCCGTCACTCCCAGGAAAGGGCCCCCCAAATTTAAGCAGCGGCAAACCAGGCAGTTCAAGAGCAAGCCCCCCAAGAAAGGTGTCCAAGGGTGAGAAGAGCTGGAGAAGGGGTGCCTCTTCATGGGGACGGAGGGGCCCAGCAGGGAGGCGGGGAGGGGGGTGTAGGGGGGTGGAGGCTCAGCCATCCTTTGCTGGTTGGGGTGGTCCCGTTGTCTAGCGGGTTTCTGGAGAGCCCCAGCAGGGTCTGTCTCAGGGCCCCCCACTCCCAGCAGGAGGGGAGAGGGCGGGCGGGGGGATTCCTGTCACTGTCTTCAGTCGTTATTGCCAAACAGGCCCAGAAAGGGGGCTCACTGTCATCTAGACGCCACCACAGCCACTGGCACAGGTCCCTGCACGTACACGCACAGCCCATGGGTGCACTCGCAAGGCACACCCACACACTCCACATTCGGGCACCTGCTCACCCTCACACTCCTCACTCAGACAGACACCCGCTCACACTCCACACTCAGACACTGCTCACCCTCACACTCCACACTCAGACACCCGCTCACCCTCACACTCCACACTCAGACACCTGCATTCAAGGGCAGACATACCCCCTCCCCATTCCACTCTCACCATGGCCACCATCCTGACCGCTGTGTGCTTGCAGGTTTGGGGACGACATCCCTGGAATGGAAGGCCTGGGGACAGGTATGACCCTGCTGGGTCCCACCACGTTCTCCCCACTCACCGCCCACCGCAGGCAGGGTCCCCACCTCCTCTGGCTCCCCCCGGGCCAAGACTCACTTAGGGACGCCCCCAGCCTGCCCTTCATTTTCTCCCCAACATCCAAGGTGAGGTCTCCCTGGATGGGCTGGGAGAGGAAGAGAAGCCTTTGCTGCCCCTCCCTGGGGCCTTCCACACCCACTGTCTTCCCGGGTGGGGTGTCCGCTCCACACCCCAAAGCTGGCGTGTCCTGGGAGGACGGTGCGGACGGCAGGGGCTGAGGGGATGTGGGCCCCCCTCTCCGCAGACATCACGGTCATCTGCCCGTGGGAGGCCTTCAACCACCTGGAGCTGCACGAGCTGGCCCAGTACGGCATCATCTAGCTGCACCCACGGCCCGCCCCGGCCCCCCACCCCACACCGCCGCCAGGGGCCTCCGGATTGGGAGATGGAGTCTGAAGACCTTCGGGGGGGCAGCGACAGGAGGCCCCCTGCCTGGCCTCCCGGGACACCGGCCCCCATCCCCCTCCTCCTGCAGCTGGAAAACCAGGGCCGGTGCTGCCTGTCAGTGCAGCGGCTGGCCACGCTCACTGTCACCATCTATACTAATAAATGGGTAATATGCTAATTAGACCAGACGTCTTCTGGACAACCATCCGGACGTCCTTGCAGACAAAACCACAGTGGCACGGGCCAAGGCAGAGACAGTTAGGGGCAACTAGGCGGCCGGGGAGGGCAGTTAGGGGCAACCAGGCCAGCAGGGCGGTTAGGAGCCAGAGGTTCCAGATTGTGAGAGGGATGTCCATTTGGGGGTCCCAGATTGGAGAGGGTGCAGGTCAGGCTGAGGGACCCCTTCCACGCACAAATTTTGTTCCCCTGGGCCTCTAGTTTCAAAATAAAATGATCGTCACTGGCTCGTTGGGGGGGGGGTGTGTCGGGAGGGGTGTGGGTCCTTCCGCAGGGACGCAGGAATGAAGGCGCGGGGTGGAGGGGCTGCCGTGCTGGCCAGGCCAGAGAGGGGAGAAAAGCCCCCGGCCGCTGATCCTGGGCCGCTGATGGCCGGGCGCGTGCGTGCGGCCTGCCGGAGCGGGCGGCCCAACGCCCCAAACGCCACTCCCGGCGGCCCCAGCAGGAGGCGGCCTGGGCAAGGCCCTGCAGGAGGGAGCTATCCCCACCCCCCCAGGGCGGGAAGCAGGTGCAGAGGTGGGCAGCTCACCCAGTGGCCCAGCCAGCCGGGCCCCAGTGTCCCCCAAGAGCTTGACTGGGCAGCACCCAGGTCCCAGCCGTGCAGTCCTGACACCACCCCCAGGAGAAGCCGGTGCCTGCGGGGACCTTTGCCAACGGCCGGCCAGTGCGTGTCCTCATGGCCCGGGGCAGTGGCTAGACGGCTCTCGGAAAGACCCTCTGGGCCCCACTGATGCGACGAGCAGAAAAGACCACCCTAGAGGAAGGGGGTGAGCCCGTCCAGGGGTGGCCTGCCGGGCTGGAGCTGGGCCTGAAAGGCGTGTCCGCAGGATGTCGGGCGCCAAGAACTCAACACTGCTCACCCGAGACGGAGCAGTTTACTGTGTGAATGGCGCATCCCGACGATGTACCCCTCCCCACACAAGCCCTCTAGAGGGAGGGGCTGGGGTCAGGGGTCACAGCTGGTGGTGTCGGGGGTCAGGGTCTGAGGATGCCCTCAGGGTGTCAGACACGCGGTTTGGGTCAGAGGTGGGAGCGGGTGGGAGGGCCTCGGAGTTGGGAGCTGGGCAGCAGGATCTCATCCAGCCCCTGCCCCTCTGGCTGGGTGGCCGGTTCTCTGACCAGGGCAGGTGTCAGGGAGGGAGCACTGCCAGGGGGTGGTCCCGGGGCAAAAGCCTCTGGAAATCAGGCGGCGGCCAGGCTCCGGGGTACTGGCAGGGTCAGCAGGCAGGCGGCGGTGGGCACCTAGGGCAGGGGAGCCCGGGACAGGGCAAGCCCGGGGCAGAGGCGCAGCGGGGGTGGAGGAGGCGGGTGTCCCAGCCGCCGCGTCCACAGCTCCAGCTCAGCAGGAGGCTGGCGCCCCCTTGCGGCCGGCCAGGGCCCGCTGCAGGTGCGCGGCCACCAGCAGCTCGGCGCCCTGCACCAGCGCCGCCCCGATGGCCACGCTGCCCGCCGCCCGCACCGCCCCCCGCAGCCACCGGCGGAGCGGCTCGCCGCAGCCCTGCACGTGCACCAGCCCAAGAGCCGCGTCCTCCGCCAGGCCCAGCGCCCCGAAGCCGCACTGGTCGTTGACCGAGGCTCCGTCCTCGCGGGGGTCCAGGCAGCAGGAGGCGGGCAGGCTGCAGGCCCGGACGCCGGGGGCGCTGCAGTTAAAGTACCTGCCGTGGGGGTGGGGGGTGAGATGTGGGGGGCCTGTCAGTGTGCAGGGCCGGCCCAGGATTCCGGGATCCCAGGCTGCACCGGGACACCTCCCACCTCCACACCTTGCTGGGCCACACACAGGCAACAGGCACATGCGTCCACACACTCAGGCCTGAGTGCACATGCACCAGGCACCCAGGGGTGAGTCCACACACAGACACACACAGGCACAGACACAGGCACCCAGGGGTGAGTCCACACACACAGACACACACAGGCACAGACACAGGCACCCAGGGGTGAGTCCACACACACAGACACACACAGGCACAGACACAGGCACCCAGGGGTGAGTCCACACACAGACACACACAGACACCCAGGGGTGAGTCCACACACACAGACACAGACACAGGCACCCAGGGGTGAGTCCACACACACAGACACAGACACAGGCACCCAGGGGTGAGTCCACACACACAGACACACAGGCACAAAGACACACAGACACAGCGACACACACACAGCGGCAGGAGAACAGCCTGAATGAACCTAAAAGCCATTCTCATTTGACACAGCTGTTCCATGTGTCGCCCTCACAAAAAACTGCCCCAAGTGACTTCTCCAGTCTGCACGTGGGTGTGTGTGCGAGTGTGTGCACCAGGGTAGGTGTAGGAGTGTGTCCACGTGGGTGGGTGTAAGAGTGTGTACATGTGGGAGTGTGTACACACATGCAGGAGTGTGTCCATGTGGGCGTGTGAGGAAGTGAGAGCGTGTGGGTAGGTGTAGGAGTGTGTACACACATGTGGGCCTGTGTACGTGCATACACATGTGGACGTGTGTGCACACGCGTGGGAGTATCTACACACATGTAGGAGTGTGTCCGTGTGGCATGTGAGGAAGTGAGAGCATATGGGCAGGTGTAGGCGTGTGTACACACATGTGGGCCTGTGTTGTGCGTGCACACATGTGGACGTGTGTGCACACATGTGGGAGCGTGCACACACATGTAGGAGTGTACCCGTGTGGCATGTGAGGAAGTGAGAGCACGTGGGCATCAGGACTCACGGGCTCCGCTCCCAGTCCCGGTAGGAGGCCGCCCCGCAGCACTGCAGCCCGAGCTGGACTTGGTCCATGAGGAATCGAAGGTCAGGGTCGTCCTGGTAGTGGGCGATGGCCGCACGCAGGGCGCGCCCCAGGCCGTCCTGCAGGGGGCCCCAGAGGGCCACCACCAGGGCCCCCGCCAGGGCCTCCAGCACCAGGAAGGCCAGGAGGCCCCCCGAGAAGCAGCGCAGCAGGCGGGCGTTCTTGCAGAGGGCGCCCAGGCAGCCTGCCAGGCTCACCGCGCTGACTGCCAGCCCCCCCAGCACCAGCCCCAGCATGGGGTCTGCAGGCAGGGGGCCCCCCCAGCCGCTCCCTAGAGAGGCCTTGACAGCCAGGCCCCAGAGCCCCACAGCCAGGGCCAGCAGGCCCAGCAGAGAGAAGAGGAAGTTGCACAGAAAGATCAGGCACAGGAGGCAGCGGCTTCTCAGCGGGAGGGAGGGCAGGGAGGGGGCCCGCTCGCCCCCCAGGCCCGCCCCCCAGGCCCATCCTTCCTGGCTCTCGGGACCCAGGCAGCTGGCAGGGGCGGGTGGCTCCTGGCACCCAACATCCTGCAGAGGGAGGAGGACAGGGTATCAGAGCCTGCAGGGCAGGGCAAGGGAGCCAGTGAGTGGAAGGGGCTGTTCAGAGACCCTAGACAGCCAGGGGCATGAGCATGGGGTCGGGGCGCTGGGGAGGGGAGAGGGATGGGTAGTCAAGGTGGTGGAGGGGGAAGGAGAGGACCTGAGAGAGGCCTGAGTCCCCCGTGGGTACATCTCCTGGGCCTGAGCTTTCCTGGGGGCCTGGATGCACCCCGTGCCAGTCACATGCAAGGGCAAGGCTGCACCACACTCCGGAGACCGAACGGGTGCGGGGTGCGGAGGGTGCGGGGAAGTGCCTGATGCCTGACTGGGACAGCCCACCCCCATCCTAGCAGCTCCTACGGGGGCCTTGGGCCTGGGGACAACTCCAACGGGGGTGGGGGAGAGGAGGCCGCCCTGGCACTGACTTACCTGGGACAGCAGGGGGCTCTTCTCCCCCTCCTCCATCCCCCTCCCCCAAGGCAGGTGTGCTGGCCCCTGCGGCCTCTCTGGTGGGGACGCCGCGGGCACTGGCACGGGGGCTGGCGCTGCCGTGTGCGGCCACTCTGGAAGCCGGGAGCCCCACCAGGATGCGGCAATCACGATGGGGTCATGTGAGGAGTCACATTTTAGGGCTCAGGACAGCCTCTGCTGGTCCAGACGCAGCCGCCTTTCTTCCCGAGCTGGTTTGTGCCCTCGCTCTGTGGACACCCCGCGGCCATCGCTTGTGGGGCCCCCGTGGGGGCCTCCGCCTGGGGTGTCCACGGCTGCTCCCCCCGCTCCCTAGAGACAGGGAGCCCTGAAAAACTTGGTCACGGTGACAGTCTCAGGCCACTGGCCTGTGCGTCTATCCCCATTTCCTCCCGGTAAAAATGAGCCAGGGGGAAGGAGAGGACCTGAGAGAGGCCTGAGTTAGTCCTGGTTAGTCCTTCCTGGTTAGTCCTTCCTGGTTATGAGTATCCGGGATCTGAGCTTCAAAGGTCAGGGTCATCCTGGTGGTGGGCGATGGCCGCACGCAGGGCGCGCCCCAGGCCGTCCTGCAGGGGGCCCCAGAGGGCCACCACCAGGGCCCCCGCCAGGGCCTCCAGCACCAGGAAGGCCAGGAGGCCCCCCGAGAAGCAGCGCAGCAGGCGGTTCTGCTGGTTCTGCTCAGTGGTTAGAGCGTCAGGCTGCAGACTGAAGGGTCCCAGGTTTGATTCTGGTCAGGGCACATCCCAGGGTTGTGGGCTCCATCCCGAGTCGGGGGCGTGCAGGAGGCAGCCGTTCAATGATTCTCTCTCATCATTGATGTTTCTATTTCTCCATCTCCCTTCCTCTCTGAAATCCACAAAGAAAATAAATACCAGGTGTGCCGGTTAATAATGCGGATTTTTTTTTCTCAATAGACGGGGTTACACATATGTTGATATATATGCGATGGAATACGTATGCTATTTTGGGGGAAGGCTGGGGTGGATGGGAGGCGGATGCTGGGGGAGATCAACCAAAGGACTTGTATGCATGCCTATGAGCATAACCAAAGAATGAAAGACACTGGGGCGGGGAGGGGGGCAGGTGGGGACATGTACTGGGGGGTAAGGGAGGCTGGGGGGAGGATATTGGGGTGGAAAAAAGGAAAACTCATGTACTAGTATTAAATATGTCACACTGCAAAAAGATCAATAAAAATATATTTAAAAATATGTATGCAATTTTGTTGTGTTGCTGCTTCAGATGACCACTTGTTCTGATCTTTGGCACACACACTTTCTGAGCAGCACTTCAAAACGTACGAAGACGTGGGAAATTGGGTCTCTGAATGGTCAGATGAACTATTAACCGGTTTAATAGTGCGGATTAACTGTTAACCAGTTAACAATGCGGATTGACTGTCAACCGGTGAAGCATGCGGATTTTGTAATCCAAAGAAAACCCGATAATTTCAAGAGAAACATCAAAAGTGCTTTATTCAAAGCAACGTCCGTCGCTAGCTACACATTTCCCCATCCTTCAGGTAAGTTGTGGGTACCCTTCCAATAGAACTTTTCTTGTTTTGAGACCATTCAGAGACCACATTGTCCGCTTTCTCTGTCCGTTTTGAAGTGCTGCTCAGAAAGTGCGCGTGCCATCGATCGGAACAAGTGGTCCTATGAAGGAGCAACACCACAAAATAGCCTACATATCTCATCGTATATATATGTATATATATCAACTCCATCTAATGAAACAAGATCTGCATTATTAACCGGTACACGTAGTGTATATTTAAAAAAAAAACACAAAAATAAAAAGGGGTAGAACTTGGTTATGGTCACCATTGTGCCTCGTGCCTAGCATACCTTAAGAAAAATCAGTATCACCCTGGCGGGTGTGGCTCAGTGGTTGGATTGTTGTCCCATACACTGAAGGTTCATGGGTTCAATTCCCAGTTAGGACACATACTCAGGTTGTGGGTTTGATCCTGGTTGAGGTGCTTATGGAGGCAGCAGATCAATGTTTCCCTCACATCAATGTTTCTCTCTGTCTCTCCCTCTCCCTTCCTCTCTGAAATCAATAAAAACATGAGATGGAGCCAGTCCTTTAAAAAAAAAGTATTTGGGGATGAAATAAGTCAATGGAACAGAACGTGTCCCAAACACTGACGTTGTAACAGTAACAACAAAATCAGGTGGGGGTGCAGGTCTCGGGAGTAGCAAGTTCCTGACTCTTTCCAGCGCAGCAGTTGAATAAATACAATTTGAACATGAACCTCAGGCGTTAAAAAAAAAAAAGACCAAAAAAAAAACATAGATTTTCGCCTCTTGGATGTTTTCATAACTTTTTCTTACAATCCAGGGCAAGGTCAGCCCCAACATTTGCAGGGCCCAGTGCAGCATGAGCACGTGGGGCTCCTTGTTCAAATTTACTAACAATTTTAAGACAGTTCGTTGGGCGGAGCTTGGGGCCTTTGGGGTCCGAGGTGGGGAAGCAGTCCTGGGGACATGCGGGAGGACGTGTCCCTGTAGGAGAGAGATAGTCCCCTAAAGGCAGCCTAGCTCCACCTGGCGCGGCTCAGAGGACCCAGTGTCAGCCGGGGCTGAAGGGCCCACTTCCCTTCCCGGTCAGGGAACAGGCCTGTGGTGGGCCCATCCCCAGTGCAGGGTGTAGCCCATCCGCGATGCTCTCTGGTCATCTATGTTTTCCTATCTCTGCCCCTCTGAAATCAAGAAAAATACATACAATCCAAACCGGTTTGGCTCCGTGGACAGAGCGTCAGCCTGTGGACTGAAAGGTCCCGGGCTCGATTCCGGTCAAGGACATGTACCTTGGTTGCAGGCACATCCCCAGTGGGGGGTGTGCAGGAGGCAGCTGATCGATGTTTCTGACTCTCTATCCCTCTCCCTTCCTCTCTGTAAGAAATAAATAAAATATATTATTAAAAAAATAAAAAAGAAAAATACATACAACCGAAACCAGTGTGGCTCAGCGGATGGAGTGTCAGCCTGCGGACTGAAGGGTCTCAGTTTCGATTCTGGTCAAGGGCATGTATCTTGGCTGCGTGAACGGTGTGCAGGAGGCAGCTGATCAATATTTCTCTCTCCTCCATGTTTCTAACTCTCTCCCTTCCTCTCTGTAAAAAAAATAAAAAATCAATAAAATATATTTAGAAAAAGAAAAAGAAAAATTCATTTTTTTTCTCAATTGTAGCTCACAAGCACTAGTACAGTGGTCGGCAAACTGCGGCTCTTTGGCTCCTTGAGTATGGCTCTCCCACAAAATACCATGGTCTGGGCGATTCTATTTTGAAGAAGTGGCAGTAGAAGAAGTTTACGTTTAAAAATTTTGGCTCGCAAAAGAAATTCCAATCGTTGTGCTGTTGATATTTGGCTCTGTGGACTAATGAGTTTGCCGACCACTGTCTAGTGACTGAGCTGCAATTGACAAACATGTATGTATTTTTCTAGTATGACTAGTATGACTAGTAAAGTACTAGTGTAACTAGTGCTTTACATTAGCTCCAGGTGCACACTCCCACCTCCCCGGGGTTTCCCGTGGGGCCGGGTCCTGGCTCCGGGCAGCATTCCTGGCCGGGCAATAAGGGGCGGGGCTTCGCGCGGGGCGGGGCTTCGCGAGGGCGGGACGGGCGCGGGGCCGCCGTGCGCATGCGCGGCCGTTGGTGCAGCCGGAACCCGGTTTCGGGGCTGCGCGGCCCGGGGAGCGCGTTGCGCGAGGCACCGGGCGTCGCGGCTGTGGCTGTCCGGCGGCGGCGAAGCTGGAGCGGCGGTGGCGGCGGCGGCGGGAGGCCGGGGCTGAGGCCGGGGTTGGGACTGCGAGGCCCGCGGGGCGGCAGGCGGCGGCGGCGGCCCGGGCGTCGAGCCCGGAGGCGGGAGCGGCCGCCATGGCCGAGAGCATCGTGAGTGGGGCGCCGGGCGGGAGCGGGCGCCGGGATGAGGCAGCAGATTTGCGGGCGCGGCCTGTGGCGGCCCCCGCGGCCCGCCTGCCCTCCGCTCCGGGCCGGCTGCGGGGCGGGCCCAGGCCTCCCCCTCGGCCCCTCCCGGCCCCGGGCCCTCGCCCTCACCCGCGGGGCTCCTCGCGGCGGGGCTGCCGGGCGGGCCCTGCGGGGCGCTGTCCTTTGCTCACCTCTGGTCGCTCCGTCCGGCCCCACACGCGTCCGGTCGGTGCCCTGTCACGACTCTCGGAGGCCGGCGCTGCCTCCACGCGGGGACCTGGCGGACCCTCTCCGGGGAGGCCCGGCAGGAGACGGGAGCCCGGCCCGCTGGCTCCCGGTGGCCGGGAAGGGGTGACAGCCCCCCGGTCTGTGCTGTGCCCCCATGGAAGTGGCTTTCCTGAAGTTAGGACTCGGCACCCTCTTCGTTTTACCCTTTAAAGGACAAAAAAAGTCACTGAAAACCAGAAAACCGGCCCCGCGTTGACTCGTGGAAAGTTTTCCCTCCAAAGTCAACATGGCAGGGAGCAAAGTCAACAGACCAGTGGCCCGAGGGGCTGGGGCCTTTAGGGACTTGGGGATCCCCCGGCGCCGGGCAGCACGGGGGCAGGGAGCCGGGGAGCGGCCTGGTCTGCAGGCTCCAGGCCCAGGACATGGCCTCCCAGAGCCGCCTTCTTCCCGGCGCCCGGCAGGGGCCGAGCCTGGAGAGGACCCAGAGAAACTCGACTCCTGGGAAAATAAAGCTCAGCGATGGGTGGTGGCTGCTTCTAGAAACAGGCCGAGAGCACTCAGACCCGATTCCCAGCTTCCCCGCCCCCCCCAGTCCCCAGCCGGCCCCCAGATTGTGGGGGACAACTGGGGTCTTCTTCCTTCTGAAATTGATTCCAAGGTGTGTTTTTTTGTTTGTTTTTGTTTTTGTTTTTTTTAATACTGTTATTGATTTCAGAGAGGAAGAGAGAGCTAGAAACATCCATGATGAGAGAATCGTGGGCCGGCTGCCTCCTGCACACCCCACGCTGGAGATGGACCCCCAAACCTGGGCCTGGGCCCTGACTGGAAATGGGGTGGTGAGCCCCTGAGCCTCGCCAACCAGACAGGTGGTGGTTTTTAAAGTTGGGGGAGAGGTCTTCTTAGAACTTCTGTAGGTGTAACTGACGTTCATCCCAAGATGAACTTCCCCCAAGAACAGTGCAGGGCAAACTGCGGCTCTTTGGCCCCTGGAGCGTGGCTCTTCCCACAAAAGACCACGGCCTGGGCGAGTCTTATTTTGAAGAAGTGGCGTTAGAAGGAGTTTTAAAAAATTTGGCTCTCAGAAGAAATTTCCATCCTTGTGCTGTTGATATTTGGCTCTGTTGGCTAATGAGTTTGCCCACCACTGCCCAAGAAGCTTTCTGAGCTCCTTTACTTAGAAACGGGGACAGCTAAGCCACACTAGGCTGCGTCCCTATTGCAGGTCTGCCCCTGTGTGTGTGTTTTATTGGGGGGTTAGAGGCTGAGTCAAAGCTCTCTCCCCCCCCCCCTACCCGGGGCAAGTTAAATGCTGGGCTCAGCCCAGAGGGGTGCCACGCCCTGCCCTCTGGGGTGGCCAGGCTGGTAGAGTGACTTCCTACTTCCTAGGCATCAAGCACTGCCCCCCACGCCTGTGAAGCTGACCTTGGGCTCCCCACGCGGTGGAGGGTCAAAGGCAGGCGCTGCGTCAGCACAGAGCTGTTCCCAGGTGTGGAATCAGTGGAGGCAGCTCGAAGTAAGAGCCAGAAGCCTCTGTGTTTGCACTCCCCTCGGAAAGCGAGGCAGCGAAAAGGTGGAAAATGCTTCATGCTCCTGACAATTGGGATTTCATAGGGAGTATTGACAACAAAAATTGAGAACATGTGGCAAAGGCTCTTCCATGAAGTGAAAGCTGATGGAACAGGAGGACAGCCAAGCTATTTTAGGAAAATCTGGATGATTCTTTGTTTGATAAGAGCAGATAGTAGTTTGAAGCTGTTGTGGCGTTTTGTCCTGTCTGTGAGTCTTTTTTTCAAACAATAGCTGGTAACATTTCTCATTCGGATAGTGTTTCAGACAGCGAAGTGTCGGGGTTGCTGAGGGGAATATTCTGGCATATTCCTGTCTGGCATGTCCCCTCCTCTCCATCCCCCCCACCACCGTGGTTGGAGCATCAGCTGTGTGTGTGTGTGTGGGGGGGTAGGGCGTGCTGTCTCCCGCCCCGTGGTTGCCAGGTAGTCACTCACCTTCCAAACGGCTTTGATCAGAGGAAATCAAGTCCTTGAAAATGAGGCTGTTTTACATTTTCTTATAGTTCTCTTAAGTTTTACACCATGTCACACACATTTCTTTTAATCTTTACCACAAGCTAATGATTTCAGAGAGGAATGGAGAGGGAGAGAGAAAGAAACATCAATGATGAGAATTATCGATAGGCTGCCTCCTGCACGCCCCCTGCTGGGGATCAAGCCTGCAACTCGGTATGTGCCCCGATTGGAAATCGAACCCAGGACCCTTCGGTCCGCAGGCTGATCCTCTGTCCACTGAACCAAACCAGCCAGGGCTGGTGCTTTTAAATCAGTCTAATGTGTGTATAGATCCTGGAACAAAGTTTGGTCTTTTTAGAGAAACCCAGTAATTCATGATTCATGGTGTGCTTTTTTCCTTCCCTTTTAAGAAAATATATATTTTACTGATTTTTTACAGAGAGGAAAGGAGAGGGATAGAGAGCTAGAAACATCAATAAGAGAGAAACATCGATCAGCTGCCTCCTGCACACCCCCTACTGGGGATGTGCCTGCAACCAAGGTACCTGCCCTTGACCGGAATCGAACCTGGGACCTCTCAGTCCGCAGGCCTAAGCTCTATCCACTGAGCCACACCGGTTTCGGCACTTCCCTTTTTTTGGAATCTGAAGATAAACATGTTTCAGATGCACTCTATATGATGGCTGAGAATTGCAGTGGTGTGTTCTGAGTGAAACAGTCCGCTGAGGATCAGCGGACTTCGCCCTGTGTGTCACCTGGGCACCTTGGTGGGCACTGCCAGGGGGAGGGGCTCCGAGAGACTGCACACACTCCTGGGGCAGAGCCAGGCCTTCCCAGCCCATCGTAACTGTCTTGTTTCGTTTACAACAGATCATCCGAGTTCAGTCCCCGGACGGGGTGAAGCGCATTACTGCGACCAAGCGGGAGACGGCCGCCGCGTTCCTGAAAAAGGTACCTGTGCCGGCTCCTCAGCTGCGGCTCCGTCTCCTCAGGGCGACTCCCTTTCTCTCCCCTCCTCCCCTCCCCCCTCCCCCCTCCCCCCTCCCCCCCTCTCCTCCTCCCCTCCTTCCCTCCTCCCCTCCTCCCCTTCCCTCCCCCCTCCCCCCTCCCCTCCTCTCCTGGCCCCTCCCACTGGTCTGTCTCCTGCTCTGCTTTTCCCCGTGGTGCCTGGTGGGACTGATAGAGGATCAGGTTGTGGCACAGTATACAGTTGTAGGACCAAAGTCCCAAGGATTTAGAGAGAGAGAGAGAGAGAGAGAGAGAGAGAGAGAGAGAGAGACATTGATGTGGGAGAGACACGTTGATTGGTTGCTCCTAAAAACATGTCCCAACTAGGGCCGGGATTGAGCCTGCAGCCCAATATTTGCCCTTGACCAGAAGTCGAACTGAGACCATTTGGAACATAGGCCAGTGCTCCAGCCACTGAGCTACTGGCCAGGCAAAGGGCTGTCTTCACTTTTAACCGAATAGTTTGCTGTACGCGTGTGCCCGAGAGGGGCTTTGAAATGGCCCCGCCCTCACAACTTGCGGGGGCGTGTGTCGTCACTGGCACTCTGGCTCCAGCTTGCTGTCCCCGCAGCCGGTGGCCTTGGCCCTTGTTGACCGGTGGCAGCACGCCCTGTGAGGAATGGGGTTGGCAGGCGCCCTGACACCGTGTGCTTTGCAAACGCCTCGCAGAATCTCAGTCCTCGGCTCCTTGGAGCGCAGCTGCTGCTCCTCCCTCTGCTCCCCCTCAGGCCCCTCTGCGTCCAGCCGCACCCAGGGCAGCTCCTCAGGCCACCACTCGCCAGGCTGCGCCTTGCCTGCCTTTTTGCTCTCCCTCCTGCACCAGCTCCTGTTGAGTCACCCCAGGTCCAACCTGTTCTTTCTGGGGGCGGTTCCTAGTCCGGTCCTAACTGGCCGTTCAGCAGCATGCAACACAATCCCTTCTTTTATCAGTTGGAAACTTTTTAAACCATGAGATAGGCCAAGACTGGTTTGGCTCAGTGGATAGAGCGTCAGACTGCGGACCGAAGGGTCCCGGGTTCGATTCCGGCAAGGGCATGTACCTTGGCTGCGGGCACATCCCCAGTAGGGGGCCTGCAAGAGACAGCTGATCGATGTCTCTCTCTCATCGATATTTCTGACTTTCGATCCCTCTCCCTTCCGCTTTGTAAAAAATCAATAAAATATATTAAAAAGATAAAAATAAACCATGAGATAGATACATACTGAGAAATGCCTGAAAAATAATGATGCAAAGGCCCAGGTCACAGGGCGTGTGTGTATGGGGGGGGGGGCTGCCAGCGTTCCGGAAGCGGTCGGGCAGCCGTCCACACTCCCCCACCCCGCAGCCCTCCCCTGACCGATGGGAATCGCCACCTCTGGGGCCCCCTCCTGCCTGAGCCCTGCATTTTCACTGGTGCCTTTGAGTGGAACGTAGATGGGGTCAGGCTGCGCGTCCTCTTTTGTTGCCTTCGGTGGCATTTGCAGTGCGTTCGTTCCATCTGTGTCATGGCTATCCGTGTCCCATCCACGGCTCCCCGCGGCACGGCGGTCACTCCATGGTCACTCCAGGCTGCGGGGGGACTCTGGGCTTGTGCTGAAAGGCCCGGCGCCACACGCTAGATTTTGGCGTCTTCAGGTGCAGAACTCAGACTCCGGGGCAGTGGCTCCACAGGAGCCCTGTGAGCACCCGGACTCCCGCACCTGCTGCACCTCCCCGGGGCCAGCTCGTGGCGGGCTGCCACCACTGGCCACTGGGCATCGCTGTGTCCGTGCTGGCAGGACAGGGTGCTCCGTGGTGTATCGTCCCTCCGCAGCCACCTTCCTCCGAGGGCTGGTCTGCACCCTGCGGGAGAGTTCTCCCTCCTGGCTTGGTCTGTAGGAAGCATTATTTTTGCAGAATTGGTGAAATACCACAATTAATTGATTTCCGTTTATATCAAAGCAGTTTCAGAGAAGAGTCAAATTAAAGCTATTATTTTTAGTCTTGAGTCCTAATTTTTTTGCAGTTGGGGACACAAAGTTTCACAGTCTTAATTTCCTGATGCTTTATTTTATGAATGCCACTTTTAGCTTAGGAAAAAACCATAGTTCAAATACTTATTAAAGTACATCTGACATAAAATGGTAACTTTGTCTCAAAGATCATTTTGGTCACTCTTAGAATTTCAGAATGACAAGGTGACTTGGAGTTAGTTGTAATCCATTTTTAAAAATCGGTGGAAAATAGGTTAGAACATGAAGTTAATCATTAAGTCACTCCTTTTCCGTAGTAAGTCAAAGCTGGTTCCATCCACAATCCCCTGTGAGGGTGAAGGAGCAGGTAGAGAGCGTGGAGGTAGAGGGCTCTGCGGGTCTCGGACAAGCTCCGCCCGCCCCGGTCTAGTGTGCACCTGCCCCGTCTCCACAGGCTTCCGGGGCGGTCCGGACATTTCCGGCATGTAACTCGGCGCTCCCTTAGGTCTGTGTTCTGTCTGGTCCGTTGTTCTGCAGCCTGGAGAGCACCCACGGGCACTTACTCAGGGGAGCCTTGGCCACAGCCCCTAGCACGTGGCTGACCCGAAACCGGTCTCCTCCACCCGCCTGGGTGTCCCAGCTGCGGGATGTGGGCTGACAGTCGGGGCCCCGCACACCTGGCCGCGGTCACTCCGTGGTCTTCTGGTCCCCGAGGCCCATTGAGCGTGCCCCACTGTGTGCCTCGTTCCCCGTTAGGTTTGCTGAGCTCCCCGGGCTTGTCATTCTCTGGTTTTCATCAAAGTGGAGGTTTCCAGCCGTTCTCTTTAGGGTGTTTCTCAGTTCTGTTCTGATCTCTCTTTCCTGAGGGTCATGTGACACGTCCCCGCGGTTCCTCAGGCTGTAGTTTCGTTACCTTGTGTTCCTGTTAACCGGCTCCTTCTGTCCTCTCCCTCCTGCTGGAGCCCGTCCAGCGGCTCTGCCATGTCAGCTCTTGTCTGGTTCACGGTGGATGAGGTCCTGCTGCTGCCGTTCTTCCTGGCTCTGCCCTGCGGCTCTCCGCTCAGCCCTGTACTCAGGGCTCCTCACTCTTCCTTCCCTGCTCCGGGGTCCCCATCTTTGTTGACTGTCTCCCTTGTTGGTATTAAGACCCTCGATGGCAGGAGCCTCGTCTGTGTCACCCACTGCTCGGGGCACCACGTGGAGCCGGCCTGAGGGCTGTGTGCTGCGTGCCGTGTGCGTGTTGCCCGGCCCGCGGGGCTCGTTGAAGCACAGGCGCCTCCGCTCCTCGTTCTTGTTGGGGCAGCGTTGGGATGGGGTTTTCACACGGGATTCCAGCAGAAGTCACACCTCCTGTTGTACCAGGACCCAGTCTTAGAGTTACACGGTGCTTTGCTTCCTTTTGGCCACTTTTCTCGTTTTGCTTGACATCTGTGTAAGCAGCGCTCACTTCCTCAGGAGAGCGAGGGTAAGGAGAGCACTGTGGGTAACCAGGAGCCGTGTCTGAGTTGAGAGAGTGTCCCAGGAAAGACCGTGCGGGGATATTTTACCAAATCTCTGTGGTTTGGGCTCTTTCAGGTCGCAAAGGAGTTTGGCTTCCAGAACAATGGCTTCTCGGTGTACGTCAATAGGAACAAGACTGGAGAGATAACAGCGTCCTCCAACAAGTCCCTCAACCTGCTGAAAATCAAGTGAGCACCACTGGGGGGGGGGGGGGAGCGCGGGAGGCATGGCGGCTGCGCATTCTCTTCTGAGGCTGGGGCAGGGCCACAGCGGCGCTGTCGGTGTGGGCGCCGTAGACGGCGGGGCGGCTTCGCTGGAGCGCCGCGCAGCCCCCAGAGGTGACGGTCAGGGAGACGGCGGTGGTTTGTGAAGGGCTGTCTCGTAGAAGAGCAGGTGCAGCCCGCGTGTGGCTGAGTGGGTGAGCGCTGACCTGTGGACCAGGACCGACGCAGGGTTGGTTCTTGGTCAGGGGCGTGCAGGAGGCAGTTGGTCAGTGATCCCTTCTCATCGTTGGCGGCTCTCCTCCTCTTTCCCTTCCTCTCTCCGAAATCGATGGAAATATTTGAAAAAAAGAAAACCTGGGGCCTGGGCAGAATTCCTGATTTAAAAAGCATGCCCTGGCCCGGCTGGCTCAGTGGGTAGAACGTCGGCTTGTGAACCAACGGGTCCCGGGTTTGGTCCCGGTCAAGGGCACGCACCTCTGTTGCAGGCTCCTCCCCCGCCTGGGCCCTGGAGGGGGCTCACACAGGAGCATCCAATCTGTGTTTTTCTCAAGATATTTCTGTTTTCCCTCTTCCTTCTCTAAAAAGCCATGGAAAGATATCCCCAGGTGAGGGTTAAAAAATAAAAAGCAAACGCAGGCAGTATGTCTGCGAGACTCGTTTTCGTCCAGCGGTGACGTGTGTGCGCACCTGCACGTGTGCAGGAACACGGAGGAAGAAATGGAAGGATGTGTCCATCGCAGATAGGATGGGGACTAAATAGGGAGCTTGGGAGCGAAAAAAGGGAAGTGGGGGCCAGAATGAGATGGAGAGAGAAGCTCCCTGCCCCCCAGTCTGTGTGGTGACTACAGCTGACCCTTCACCAATGAGGCTCCACTCATACACACATTTCCCAATAAAGACACAGGCCCAGCCAGCCGCAGGTTGGAAATGGTGTCGTCAGTCCGCAGCTGGAAACCTGGGGGCGGAGCGTCTTACGGGAGGTGGTCCTAGCGCCGCGTTCCCGTGTCTGCTGAGTGTCCTGTGTGAGAAGCTAGATAGGCCTGTGGGCTGAGGCCAGTGCTCGGTGCAGAGACCCTGGGCTGGCCGCCTGGGCTGGGCGCGGAGGGGAGGCGGGGGGAGAGCCTCGGTCTCTGTCGGAGCGGAGCCTGGTGCTGAGCTTCCGGCGCGGCTGGCCGGCTCTCATGCCAGGTGCTGTGTGCACTCGGGTGCTGGGAGGAAGACGGGCCTGGACTGATGTTTGTTGTTGAACAGGCACGGCGACCTGTTATTCCTGTTCCCCTCGAGCCTGGCCGGACCCTCGTCGGAAATGGAGACTTCCACATCCGTGAACTTGAGGGCTCCCAACGTGGTGGAAGACGAGATCGACCAGTACCTGAGCAGACAGGACGGGAAGATCTACCGGAGCCGCGACCCGCAGCTGTGAGTGCCGGCTCGGGCTGCTGGTTATAAAGCGTCTGCTTGGAGCGAGGGTCCGAGGAGGAGCCTAGGTTGACCCTGACATGGCAGAGGGGGTTAGGAAGTGTGACAGGTGGGAGGAGGGAGGGAGAAGGGGTGACATCTGGGTGCCCGCGAGCCTGGTGCTCGTCCCTGCCACCCCGTGTAGTGAAGGTGGAGTGGCTTCAGCCTCACAGGCACGGACTTGCTCTGTTCTTCATGAACCTCGTTTGCTGGAGACGGTGCCCCTTGGAACGATCGCTTTCTCCGGGGATCACGTAAACGCCTGTGCGCGTGCGTCCGTTTGGGCTCTCGGTTCCACGGCAGCTAGAAACTCCTGAGTCCGGCTCGGGGAGCAGAGCTGCCGTGTGACGGTCCTGCCCACAGCGGAGTCTTGCTAATGGCGTCCTCCCTGGGGTGGAGGTGCCAACACCAAGACTCAGGGGCTCCAGGTGCTGCCTTTGCAGCTGTCGGTCTTGGGTCCAAGAGCCTGGTGGTGCTCTGCTGCCGGCAGCACAGAGCCTCCTCTCTGCCCTTTCCTCCTGGCCCCCTGCCCGCTGCCCACAGTGCCTGGGAGGCTTCCTGAGCAGCGTGAGCGTGTGCAAGCGGACCGCTCGTCTGGCTACAGAGCCTGCCTGTTCGAGACCAGCCTCTGCTCAGAAAGTAGGACTAATGCGCCTAAGAGATGGCCCCGTTTAGAGCGAAAGTGGGCTCAGTGCTCAGCGCTCAGCATCAGTCTGCATGCCAGTCTCAGTTGGCAGGAAAACGCCACTACAGAGACCATGCTGCTGACCTCTAAGCTGGAAGCGGGGGGCTCTTTCTCTTTTAAAAGTGGAAACCTCATATGTAGCTTTCAAGGACACCCTCCCTGCCTGGGACGTACAGGAGCCAAGCAGTCCAGGTGTCTCTCATGGACGTCTCTCTCCCTTTCCCTCCCTCCCTTCCATTGTCTCTGAAAAAGCAATGCAAAATCTCCTCCGCTTCTGCCCTATCCAGGGAGCCCCTTGCTTCAGATTTTTATTTGTGTCAGTGACCAAGTCCCTTCACGTTCACTCTGTCAGTGTCAGCAGTGCCGGCAGCAGCAGTGGGAAGCAGGCCTGCTGACCTCTGTGTCTGCCCTGCCCTCTCAGGTGCCGCCACGGGCCGCTGGGGAAGTGCGTGCACTGCGTCCCGCTGGAGGTGAGTCTGCAGCAGCTCCCGCTTCCCCCGCCGGCTCGGCTCCCCGAGCCCGGCTCTGCGCCCGGGGTTAGAGGAACTCGTCTCTGTACCGCCCTGGGCCTCTCGTCCCTCCCTGCACGGAGGCGAGCTCTTATTTATGGCGCGACCTTCGGGGGGATGGCGGCCGTCAGCATTTGTGTGCTGTGATGAAAGGCCGTGCTCACGGGGCCCCGGCGCCATCCTTTACCCTGACACACGCTGCGCCGGGCCCTTCGTGCCGTCGTCTAGATTTGCTCCCCCGAGCCCCCGTCTGCTCATCTGCCCGGGGAGATGGAGAGTCCGCGGCCGTGCTGACGGCGACTGGCCCGGCTGAGTTACTGCCGCCGTCGCCATAGGCTTCTCTTTCCTGCTGCATCTGACTTTTGGGGGAAAGTTTTCCCAATACTAATTTGACTTAGGGCGTTTCATATTTAGTAGGGATCCATTTTCCATTTTCATCCTGAGAAGATAGGGACCCAAAGGAAAGGTGGGTTCTGACCTAGAGTGGTGGAGAGAGCCAGCCCCGGCTCCCCCTGGCCCGTGGGCCCGGTCCCCCAGCCCCCCGTCCTCGGCGCCAGCCTGTGGCCGGGCGGGTGACGCTCTGCCTGTCTGCAGCCGTTCGACGAGGACTACCTGAACCACCTGGAGCCGCCCGTGAAGCACATGTCCTTCCACGCCTACATCCGGAAGCTGACCGGGGGCGCTGACAAGTGAGTGGCCTGCGTGCGGGCCACACCGTGTGCTGTGTGTGTGGGTAGGGGTTGCTTGAAGCCATTGGGAAGATAAGTAAGAAAAGCAAAGATGGGCATCTGGGCCCAAAGCACTTGGCCTCGTGGGTTTTCCCGGTTGTAGAAAAGAAACAGGTGGAAACTGATGCCTGGAGGGCTGGGCAGGTGCCAGGCTGGCGATGCCACTGTGGAGGCCCCAGGGACTTCCCAGAGTGTCCTGGGTGTGCAGTGCCCGGTCCACGTGGTCCTTGAAGGAGGCTGAGATAAGGCGTGATGTTGGCCCGTTGTGGCGGGCGTCTGAGTTTCTGGTCTGCTTTCTGGAGAAACAGAACCGTCCCGTGGTCGTGTCAGACTGCCCCCGTCAGCCCCCGCCCGGAGCCGGGAGTTAGCAGCCCCGTGGGTCTGGAGCGGGCACGGGCGGGCACAGCGGGCGGCTTTTCCCTCGAGTGCAGGCCGTGGTGGTGGCCAGAAACGACCATTTTGTTGTCTTTCCAACCATGTCAAGTCCTCGCTTGTGTGAACCTTCTGTTGGCCACAGAGACACTTACCAGAAAGGGGTAGACTTCCTGCTGTGATGTCTCATTCCTGCCGGTTCAGCAAGAGACGGGGAACCGAGTCAGCAGCATCCTGTGGCCTGAGTGTCGTTTTTCTCTGACAGCCCGCTGACATCCTAAAATGACTTTTACAAATGTTTTACCGGGAGAGAAGAAATCCCATCAGAAACCCATTCTGCCTGCCAGTGGGATGAGCTATGGAACTTTCTGGACCAGGGGCAGGACTGTGTCAGCCTTTCTTCTGTCTGGGTTAAGCACCTTGGGATCTGGGGACACATTTGTAGCTGTCACCAACTGCAACCGCAGTGGTGGCAGCCGCTCCACACGCCCTCCAAGCAGAGGCCTGTGGCCTGGGAGGTGAGGCCGTGTCACGCTGTGGGCAGGACAAGGGCAGAGGGCTCGCCCCATGTCTAGAGCAGGCCCATGCTTCCTCGCTGGCGGGCTACTGGCCAGTCTTTGTTTTTGGCCAAAAGCAGAGGGAAGCTGTCGTTGTGTGTTGTAGTCAGTTTTTTCCTGAGAAAAAGCCGTTTTCACAAACCTCGAGGTGTGCGTCGCACAGTGTGAGTGTCGCTGATAAATTAATGAAACTTAAAAGGCACTGCGTTTCCCTTCAGGGGCACAGGTTAGGTCAACAGATTCTCAACAGTACCCTTTTTTAAACATATATATCGTGATTGATTTCAGAGAGGAAGGGAGAGGGAAGGAGAAATAGAAACATCAGTGATGAGAGAGTTGTTGATTGGCCGCCTCTTGCACACCCCCCACTGTGGATCGAACCCTGAACCTTTCTGTGCCCGGATAATGCTCAGCCAGGGCTCACCAGTCTTCTTGAAAACCTTCCCGAGACCGGTGTGGCTCAGTGGGTAGAGCATCAGCCTGCAGACTGAGGGTCCCGGGTTTGATTCCGGTCAAGGGCATGGACCTTGGCTGCGGGCACATCCCCGGTGGGGGGTGTGCAGGAGGCAGCTGATCAATGTTTCCCTCTCATCGATGTTTCTGGCTTTCTATCCCTCTCCCTTCCTCTCTGTAAAAAATCAATAAAATATATTTTTTAAAAAAACAACCTTCACGGGAGTTAGAGCTGGACGGGGACAGTCCAAGGGCTTATGTGGGAACAGCGAGGCGGTCCTGGAGTCCAGTGCCCAGGAGGCCGGGCCTCCACTCTCCCTGCCGCTCCTCCCCGGGCTCAGCACAGAGCTCTGTTCAGACTGGACAGGACGTGAATGTGGTTGCCAGACTCCTGCCGTTTTCTTACTGTCACCTCTCGTTACGTTGGCTCTTGCTCAGGGGGAAGTTTGTTGCCCTGGAGAACATCAGTTGCAAGATCAAGTCGGGGTGTGAGGGACACCTCCCGTGGCCCAACGGGATCTGCACTAAGTGCCAGCCCAGCGCCATCACACTCAACCGACAGGTGAGTGACGCGGGAGCGGGTTTCGTGGCCGAGAGTGGAGCTGCTGCCCCGAGTGTCACCCGCGCAGGTCCCAGTCTGCTGGCCGAGGAAGGACCCTGTGGACTCGCACCCTGAACCTGCTTTGTGAGGTTGGCACCTCCTGCCAGCAGGGTTGGCGCGTTTCCTTTTTGTCAGCTTGTGTGGAGGCAAAACTTTCCCCGGGGCTGTTCCTGCCGCTCCGTGCTTGTCGCTTGGCCTTTTGAGACCTCGAGTCTCTGAGCCTCGTGCAGCACTGTCCTGGACCGGCCCAGGGCTCCGGGTGGCGGGGAAACGAACCAGGAAAACGGGTTCTTCTGGCCTTTGCCGCTGAGGCCCTGCCTGAGACAGCCCACTGTGCTCCCTGCTGCCTCGGGCGTGCTTGCTCCTCAGGGAACCCCTGTCCAGCTGGAAACCATTCCTCCTCCCCCTCCTTCCCCCCCTCCTCCTCTTCTTCCCTCTCTCCCCTCGTTCTTTCTATTTGAGAACAATTCTTTCCTTTAGAGCAGCAGTTCTCAACCTTTCTAATGCCGCCACCCTTTAATACAGTGCCTCGTGTTGTGGGGACCCCCAGCCGGTGGTTGAGAACCACTAGCAGGGTCGCCTAAGACCATCGGAAAACAGATATTTACACTATGATTCATTAACAGTAGCAAAATCACAGTTACGAAGTAGCAACGAAAATAATTTTATGGTTGGGGGCTACCACAGCACAAGGAACTGTATTAAAGGGTTGTGGCTTTAGAAAGGCTGAGAACCGCTGCCCTGGAGACTTTTCACTCCATTTTAGGTGAAATCGCAGCGCGGTTCATTTGAATTAACTTATCGAGGAACTCCTCTTCCCCGCCTCTCCCCAGCCTCTGCCCCGAGTACCCACTAGGAGCTGACGTGGTCCTGAGGCCCGTTCTGAAGTGGCACATTCTAAAGCAGTGATCGCCACCGGGTCCATGAGATCTGAGAGGTGGCAGCCACTGTCCCAAAAGGCCGGGTGCGTGTGTGTGTGCGTGTGTGTGTGTGTGTGTGTGTGTGAGTGTGTGTGTGTGAGAGAAGAACCAGGTCAAAGCTGTTCATTTCTAATTTTTGTCTAATGTTAAAAAGTCTCCTTATCTTTACGGGTTTTTCACCTCGCCCGATGTTAATCCTGCAGAAATACAGACACGTGGACAACATCATGTTTGAGAATCACACGGTTGCTGACCGCTTCCTGGACTTCTGGAGGAAGACGGGGAACCAGCACTTCGGGTACCTGTACGGACGGTACACGGAGCACAAGGACATCCCTCTGGGCATCCGGGCCGAGGTGGCCGCCATTTACGAGCCTCCTCAGGTGGGTCTGCGTTTCCTCCTGAAGGCTGTGCGGGCCTCAGGCTGTCGCTGCTTTTGTTTCGCCCTTTGCCCTGTGTCTGTGTCCACACGTGTGCACACACACACATGCGCACACACGCACATACGATGCTCATTTTCTGAATTATTGGAGAGGCAGATCATGGCTCCTAAGTACTTCAAGTGTGTATTCCCCTGAAGGACGTACAAGAGCATCAGGACATCCTCTCACGTGACAAGTCCATTGTCAGCGTCAGTAAACTGGACGTCCACAGTGTCTCCTCCCACCTGCCATGGTCAGTCAGTCCACTGGCATCAGCTGCGCCCAGTGTCCGCAATCCTTCCCTCTCCTCTCGCCGCTGTGCGTACTCCCCGGCTCAGCTCTCCAGACAGAGCGGAAGCAGTCACGCACTCTTCACTCACCCCCCCACCCCTGCGGCTCAGAACACGCCCCCATGGCCGCTCGTGTTGGGCTGAAGCGGTAGAAGGCTTTTTTGGTGACGGGAGGGCTTAGGTACCTCTGTTACTGTGGGTGTTTGCTTTTTAAGATTTTAGTTTTTAGGGAGCAAAAATATCGATGTGAGAGAGACCTCAGTTGGTGCTGGTGCCCTGACCAGGAATGGAACTAGCCGTCTCGGTGCAGGGGTGATGCCCAGCGAACAGCCACACCGGCCCGGCTGGCGCTGCTCTGAGGTTGCGTGGCCCTCGCCGGTGTGGCTGTGTTCGTTGGCGTGCTATCCCACAGTTCCCTGTCCAGCCACATGCCCAGGCTGCGGTTTGGTCCCTGGTTGGGGTGTGTGGGAGGAAACTGATTGGTGTTTCTCTCACGCACGGGTGTTTCTGTTTCCCTCTCCCCTCTAAAGTCAGTGCGCGTGTTTTCAGGTGAGGTTTAAAAAGTAAACAATTAAAATTAAAAGGAAAAGTTAAGTTGCTGGGAAGATGCTTCCACGTGACGATGTGACCAGTCAGTATGGCTCACGCCCATTGGTGATTGTATTTGGAGGCTGAAGGGCTGCTTTTCCATATTGCGGACGTGAGTTCCAGGGAGCAGCGCCCGCTCACACGGGAGGAGTCCTCGTGTCTGCACTTGAAACAGGGTGGGCGGAGGGGTGGCGAGGGCACGGGATCCTAGAGCGCAGCACAGTGGCGGCTGAGCTAGGTGCTGCTCCGCGGTGCTCTGTGTACCTTTTGGTGACTTTGCTCTGCATTTGGGAGAAAACCGCTCCTTTCTGAAGTCAGACCTGCAAACTAGGCATTTCCTTCTGAGCTCCCCTCCCTGCAGGTAGTGCCGGCTGGAGCCATCTCTGGGCTGGTTGCCAAAGTGTGACTGTGTTAGTGTAAGCAGACACCCACGGGACGCACTGCTCCCAGCTCGGTCCCGTGGGTCTCCCTGCCCCGGAGAGCGCGCCACGACCGCCTCCTTTATATGGCAGCCCGGTCTGACGGCAGGCGCGTGGCCGTGGCAGTGTGCAGGCCTGGGCTGCCCGCCAGTGCCGAGCCTCCCTGCTGTGTCTGAGTAGGTTTGAGTGCAGTCTGTCTCCCTCCCTCCCTCCCTCCCTCCCTCCCTCCCTCCCTCCCTCCGGTTGGCATTTGCAGTGTTTACTAGCTACCATGACGTGTGCTGCCATGCCTTTGTGTGGTTCCCTGTTGAGGGGACGCTAGGTGGCAGCAGAGACCCCTCTAGAAGAGCCTGGTGTCCTCCGCGCGCCCCACCCACCCCCTCCCCCCCAGGCACAGGGGCTCCAGCTCAGTGTGAGAGTGTGAGGAGTCCTGTTTGGAGGGTCCCGAGTTCCGTTGGAGTGACACTGAGCTAGAGGGCGGGGCAGAAACCTCTGGGCCCAGACTGCTGACGGAGCCCTCAGCCCCACTGCGACCCTGCCCCTCCGCTCCTTAGGGGCTGAGGCTCGTGCTGCACGTGTGGCGAGCAGGGTCCTCGGGTTGTCCTGAGTGTGACTGGTCTCTGCCCTGGAGCATTGATGGCCCCAGATGGGGACGGGACACCAGTAACAGGCAGCTCTGGCTCTCCAGGTGTGGCTGGGGGCAGGTGCAGGCAGGGAGCTCGGGCCGGGCCTGCTCGCTGTCCTGGCTCTGCAACCGTGCTTCTGCTCATCACACTCCTTCCTGCTGACCGCAGCTGCTCCCAGTGCGGGTCAGACCGCCCGCATCGCCTGCTGCAGGCAGCGGGGGCCGGGGGCCAGTAGGCTGGGCGTGAGCCAGCGCGAGGGGAACTGTTTATCAGGGATGCTGTGCAACCAGCCTCCTCCCAGCAAGGACCCTTCACCCCGTGGAGCCTTCCTGAGCCCGACAGCCAGGCTGCAGCGCTGCTGCGGCCTCAGAGCTCCGTGTTCGCGTCTTGAACCACACGCAGCTGAAGGACACGTGGAGACGGCCTGGGCTGGAGTTCTCTCCGCTCTTGTCCCTTCTCCGGCCAGGGCGCGCCCTTCTGAGCCGCTCTTCAACCCTCTCTCCCCTCACTGCCGGCAGATTGGGACACAGAACAGCCTGGAGCTTCTTGAAGACCCAAAAGCCGAGGTGGTGGATGAAATCGCTGCCAAACTCGGCCTGAGGAAGGTATGGTGGAGCCGGGCTCTGGGGTCACCCCGGGGGGAGCGTGGCCAGGCCGGGCAGGACTGAGCCCTCAGCTGCTGCGGCCCGAGGTCTGAAGCCTCGCCGTGTGGGCTGGGCGCCCATCGCTTTGCTGTGTCTCTGGTTGAGTGCGCTGCCAACATGTCCCTGAGCATAGGAACAGCCCGTGACCCTTAAATCCGCCAGCCACACTTCTCGGGGACCTTCATGAGGGGTCCTCCTCCCGCCTGGCCGTGTCCTCCCGCCCTGCTATGCGCACCTCCGGCGGGCGCTCCTCCCTGCACCAAGGCCCTCACTCGGGCTGGAGCTGTGTCCTCTTCTGTGGGCGCTGAGCCCATTCACAGTGGGGGCGGGGCACTTAGGCGGAGCTGCCTGCTGGCCTGCTGTCTCATCACACCCTTGTAAGGTGGCCAGGACCTTGAAGGTGGGGTCGACAGCTCCATGTTGAGCTGTGGGTCTGAACACGGCTTAGAGGCTCACTCTTAGTCCCTTTACTGCCAGATCTGTGTAGACAGCGAAAACATGCCCTCTGGTCGATTGGGGAACAACTGGAAACACTTTCTAGCCCAGCAATGCCAGGGGGGCCGTGGTCGCCGGCTGGGGGTGCTCAGGCCTGTCCTTGTTGTAGGTTGGCTGGATATTCACCGACCTCGTCTCAGAAGACACCCGCAAGGGCACCGTGCGGTACAGTCGGAACAAGGTGAGGGCAGGACCCGCTGACCACAGCAGGTCCACACGCAGGTCACCCCCCACCCCCACCCACAGACCAGCCTTCGGGGGCAGCTGGGGTGCTGGTCGTCTGGTTTCAGGGGGACCGTGGGCATGGTCCCGCCCCAGCTCCTGGTGTGTGCCGTGCAGGCCTCGGGGGCTCTGAGGGCGTGAAGCCTCCTGACCTGCTTGCTCTCCCCCAGGACACCTACTTCCTGAGCGCGGAGGAGTGCATCACCGCAGGGCACTTCCAGAACAAGCACCCCAACATGTGCCGGCTCTCTCCGGATGGGCACTTCGGGTCCAAGTTCGTCACTGCCGTGGCCACAGGTAGTCAAGGCCAAGACGCTGAGAGGCCCTCCCTCGGCTCCCCCTCGGCCTCCGGGGCTTGTCCCGACGAGGCTGCTTCTGTGGTCTCACAGCGACCGCTCCGCCTGAGTCTCCTCACCAAGCCGGGCTGTCGCTGGCGGGTGTGGCCCAGAGGACAGAGTGTCGCCTACGGGTCCCGGGTTCAATTCTGTCAAGGGCACATACCTTGTTTGAAGGATCAATCCCTGGGTCCTGTCTCGGGCCCGTGGGGGAGGTAACTAATTGATGTGCCTCTCTCACATCAATGCCTCTCTCCCTCTTTCCCTGCCTGCCTCCCTCCTTCCTCCCCTCCCTCTCTCCCCCACTCCACCCTCTCCTCTCCCCTCTGTTCCTGCCCCTTCTCTTCCTTCCTCCCTCTCCCTCTCTCCTATTTTCTCTCCCTCTCTCCCTCCTTCCCCCTCCCTTCCACTTTCTCTAAAAATCAGTGGAAAAATATCCTCCGGTTTTGTCTGCCTGAGTGTGCGGGTCCGTTCAAGGCCCTGCTGGCTGTGAATAGTTGTGTGTGTGGTGGGGACTCTCCTGAACTCAGCAGTGTCTGCGTCTTTTACTGCTTTTGACTGCAGCCACCCCCCCACCCCCACCCCCGCTGAGCAACCAGCACTTCCAGATTTTCAGAGCATGCTCCTCCTCCCTCCCCCCTCCCCCCCAACATGCTGTTTTAGGCTCCCTCGGGCTCCCGGAAACCTGCCCCTTTAATGACTGTTTCTGTAGGGAATTACTGGGGGGGGTGGACAAAGGCCTGTTTAGAATGGCAGCTCCTCTTGGTCTCTCTGACCGCCTCTCCCCCACTCTGCAGCTGTTTGCACTCAGCCTTCACTGGAGGCCGCACCGGAGGCTCATGGGTGGGGGTCGGGAGACAGAGAGCCGTGTGGGGCGCCCCGGGCAGGCAACGCGGCAGCTCGCACTGGGGTCGCACCGGTTTCTCGAAGGCAGACACTGGAGGGTGATGTCACTGCGGTCGTTGCTTTCACTGCGATGGCTCTGGCCCGCTCTTCTCTCTCGTGCTTCGTGCCTCCTGCCTCCAGCTGACACCCCCCCCCCCCCCCCCCCCCCCCCGGCAAACTGGAATGAAAGCTGGCTGGCATGCAAGCTCTAAACCAGCAGCCCAGGCTTTGGCTCTGAGCGGGTTTGGGCGGATGTTGAGGATGCTCACCACCTGTTTCCCCGATTCTGGGAGAAGGGGCCCTGGGTGGGGCTGCGGGGGGGGCCGCTGTGGGCTCCATGCTGCACCTAAGGTGCTCGGGCTCTCGGAGAGACGCTGCGGGTCCGAGATCTCCGCTGCAACAGCTCCTGCAGCTGCCTGCGCTGTGGTCCGGAGAGCCGCCGGGCCGGCTCCTGTCCCGGGTGCTCACGACGTCTCTCCTGCAGGCGGCCCCGACAACCAGGTCCACTTCGAAGGCTACCAGGTGTCCAACCAGTGCATGGCGCTGGTGCGGGACGAGTGCCTGCTGCCCTGCAAGGACGCGCCTGAGCTCGGCTACGCCAAGGAGTCCAGCAGCGAGCAGTACGCGCCCGACGTGTTCTATAAGGTAAACTTGGCTCCGGGGGATGAGGCCCAGTGGACCCCGGCCGCCCCGCCCGTCCTGCTGCTTTCTGGTCACGTGGCCATTGGTCAGCGGCCGTGGTTTAGTCTCAGCTGCGGATGGAGGTGATCGGGGCGTTTCCGGGCGTGGTGGGGCCTGTCACTGGAAGGGGCGTGGCTTCCCTGGGTCTGGCGTTCAAGCACCAAATCAAACCTCAGACCGGGCAACACCAACAGCTCGGTCTCTGAAAACAAGAAGGCGTGCGTCGGGGCCTCCCCGACGGGCTGGAGCTGTGCTCGGTGCGCGCTCTCCCAAGGCGCCGGTGCTCCAGGCGAACAGCGATCCCCCCCCCCCCCCCCCCCCCGGCGTCCTGAGGAGCTGTCACCCTTTGCATTGAGAGGCACGTCCGGGTGGCCCCTGAGGAGTGAGGAGAGAGGAGAGAGGAGTGCCGGTCTTGGTCTTCCTGACGGGCAGACCCTCATGCTCAGCTTGGCCTTGTTCCAGGTTGTGACCGAGGCCCTGCGCTCCCCACTCAGGGCAGCCAAGGGCCCACCCGGCTCCGTCAGCCTGCAGGACTCGGTCTTTCGGAGAGCCGGCAGCCTCTGTCTGAAGGTTCAGTCTTCACTTTTCACGGCTGTTCCACTGGGTGGACTCGAGGCTGACGGCTTGGGCCACAGTCAGCTGACCCACAGGGCTTCCCAGGAAGTCGCTGTCACCAGCTCTTCCCACTGCTGGGCGGCTCCCAGGTCAGGGTGTTGTGGTCTGATTGGGAGGTGCCCGAGCCCTGGCATGTGTGCCCTGTCGGGTTTGCTGAGCCGCCTGGGTCTGTGGGGTGATGTGTTTCGGGCCCTTGTGTTAACTTCCGGTGCAGCAGCTGGTGGTGGTAACACGACACCTGTCACCCCCTGGAGAGCCCACTGCTCCTGCTCCCGCCGTCCCGGCCACAGCGGTGGTCTCGCTGTCCCACCTGAGGCCGCAGCACCGGCTCCGGTGCCCGCCCCGGGGCCCCAGCCTGGCCCGCAGGCGTCTGCCTCGGTCTCCGAGCTGGTACGCCCAGTCCGGCTGTGGCCGAGGCATGGCGGGGGGCAGTAGGGACCATGATGTTTGACTTCCTGTCGTTCCTCTGGGCGTCCAGGTGACCCGGTCATCTCCGGGTCGTGAGGTCAGCTGAGTGACCTCATTACACCTGCCCAGCCTGGCCTGTGGGGTCTGCACGTACGTGTTCTGACTCCGTGTCATAAACAACACCTTCTAAAGCATGTTCCAAACTGCAGCTGTGGCGGCTGGTACGCTGTGTATCCAGCACCTTCATTCCTGCCCCTGAATTCCCGAGAGGTCCTGTCGGGGTTTCCAGGACGCACCTCTCCCCCCGCCCATCCCCACCCACCCCCGTCCCCGTGCGGCCAGGCTCCCAGCAGCACCCAGTGCCCGCTGCCTTGTCCTGTGGTCCTCCTTGAAGGCGAGTGTCAGGCCCTCCCGCTAGCTGAGCTGGCCGTGGGGGTGCTTTCCCGGGTCATGCTGAGCGCTGCTTGCGATGGCTGCGGGGCCTGTGCTCCCTCCGGTCCTGCTGCTTGTCCGCTGCCTGGGAGCGAGCACGCCGCCTGGCGGCCCCTGTCCTGGGCGGGTCAGGGTTAGCGTGCTTGGGAGCCGCCGTGCTGCAGTCTGTCTGAGGGGCCCCAGAGCACGCTTCCTGCCCCAGCCCGGGAGCCGCAGGCGAGGCTGCTCGTGCCGTCTGCTGCCCCTTGTCTGTTCTCAGACAGAGCAGTGTCTTCCCGAGCAGGCGGTGCCCTAAACGCTCTCGCAGGAGAGGCCCTGGCCTTCTCGGTCTCTGTGCTGGTGCGCCGGGTCCGGCTGTGGCCGAGGCATGGCGGGGGGCAGTAGGGACCATGATGTTTGACTTCGTGTCTTGCTGAGGAGGAGACAAAGCTGCCGGCTCTTGGGCAGCTGTCCGGCTTCGAGGGAAGGCTGTCCTGCTGCACCGACAGGGCTGACGCCTGTGGACGTGACGGCTGCGAGGTGTTGGTGGGCTCGGCCTCGGCAGAGCCATCGAGGGAAGGCATGCGGGGCAGGGAAGGGGTGCAGAGGGGTGGGGCTGGGTAGTTAAATGGGAGAGAGAATAGCATTAACAAGCACCCCCTGGAGGGGTCGCCGCGAGCAGGTGCTGGGACTGCTGCTGCGGTCGGAGCTTAATTAGGTGAAACAAGTTCCAGACGGGCTCCTCCTTACCGTGAGTGGTTGCAGGTTAGGTCTTGTTGGGGCAGGCATCCATTTTTGGAAATGGTGCTTTAGTTGGATTGGATTCGACTCCTGCCTTGTCGTCTCCTCCATCGAAAAGCTGCCGCTTCGGGGCTCCTCAGCCTCTGGCTGCCCGTGGGCCCGGTGAACTGGCCCCGCTTGGCCACCAAGGAAGCCAGCGCAGGCCACTCCGGCCCCTCTAGGCCGAGGGGAAGAGTCATTCGGCCTCACTGGTTGCAGACAGACAGGCAGGCAGACAGCTGGGTGTGGTCTTCAGGGAGGTGTCTGATGCTGATGCTTGTGTAGTAGCTGGCTGGGTGGAGCTCAGGACAGTGCTGTGGGCAGCTCTGTGGCTGCAAACAGAAGGTGAGGGAGGTGGGGAATGCGGGCGCGCGATGTGTTGCAGCCGGGAATTTCCATTTCTAAACCAGAAGCAAGGCGGGCGGGGGGCTTGGTCTGACCAGGGCTCTGCGTCCTGGGAGGGCGGGTGTGTGCGTGCCGGAGCTCACACCCAGTCGGGTCCACGAGCTTCATAAATGGAAACTTTAAAAAAAAATAAATACATTTTATTGATTTTTTTACAGAGAGGGAGAGGGATAGAGAGTTAGAAACATCGATCAGCTGCCTCCTGCATGCCCCCCACTGGAGATGTGCCTGCAGCCAGGGCACATGCCCTGACCGGAACCAAACCTGGGACCCTTGAGTCCGCAGGCCGACGCCCTGTCCACTGAGCCACACCGGTTATGGCTGAACGGAAACTTTTTATGTAAGCCCCCAAGATTGGGAAGTTCTTGTGTGTGGCTCTGAGTGAGTGATACGACGTTCAGTGAGGACCTCGATAGGAAACAGGAGCCTGCAGAGCCTCTGAGAGAGGCATCGGCTCTCCTGAGTTCACGTCCAGCGCTCTGGGGAACGCGCAGGTTGGACGTAAACCGGGTTCAGTTGTCACTTTATGACGAGTGACCATGTGCTGGCTGTTGCCCGTAATTAGACTTTGTTCTGTGCATCTGACAAGGCAGACAGTGGACGGGACAGACTGGCAGTGGGTTCGTGTCCGTGTCTGTGTCCGTGTCCCGTGTGCATGTGGGCTCGTGCATTTTCTTAGAAACGTGTCTGTATTCAGGTCATCGGGGGGTGTCTGATGTCGGAGCGGCAGATGGAGACCTCAGCCCTCGTGTGGAGGAGCCGGGGGGCGGGGCTCCGGGGTGGAGGCTTTTCCCTGTTGAGGCGACAGTAAGAGCTCCTGGAACGGAGGGCGGGTCCTGTCAGAAAAGGCTTGCTTTCCCTCCTGCTCTCGGACCTCGGCAGGAACTGTCACCGTTTCCCAGGAGGCAGCACGTGGGGGAGAAAGGTCGTGGTCAGCAGAGCTCACTCCCTTGTTTCCGTTTCAGGACATAGACAAGTTTGGCAACGAGATCACCCAGCTGGCCCGCCCGCTGCCTGTGGAGTATCTGATCATAGACGTAAGCGTGTGCCCGGTTTGCTGCTCTGTTCGGTGACTAACGAGTTTGCCGACCACTGTCCCAAACCAAAGTGCCACAGGGGACCGCCAGCCCGTCCACGCGTGGCGGGTGCAGGTGCTGCCCTGCTCACAGCTGCTGCCACGTGGGTTCCCGGGGGCCCAGCCGTCATGGCCTGGAGTGGGGGGCAGTGAGGCTTCCTGGGTGCACTTCAGGAGCCAAGAGGGCCTGCCCAGGGTCTCAGGGCTCTGGCCTCGGTCGAGGCGGTGACTGTGAGCTGACGACAGCCCGACAGTTGGCAGCAGGCGTGCTCTGCCCGCCGGGACCGAGGGCTGCGCTGGGCTCGGACGGCACGTGAGGCAGGCCTTGCATTAGGGGGTGGCCCAGGAGCTGAGCTGTCAGTGCTGCGTCCGAGAACATAGCGATTTCTCAGGCCGCGGGCGTCTGGTTTCAGACCACCGGGTGTGGCGAGAGGCAGGCAGATTTCAGGAACCTCCCAGAGGCCGCCCGCCAGCCCTGACTTCCTGCCTCACACATGGTTCCCGTTGTGTTTGGTAGAGGAGGGGGTCCCTGTGACACCCCAATTCCTGTGGAGGTTCTCAGAGGGGCTCATGCATCAGCTAGTCAGCTCCGAGAAGAGCCGAGGGAGAGAGTAGAAGCACAGGACCCGGTGCTTGGTGGCGTGTGGCCGCCCCCTGGGCGCCCCGGATTAGTCCTGGGCTGTGCCCCTGGTTCACCCTGAGGTCGTCCAGGCCACGGAGAGCAGCTGGGGGTCGCCGGATGGAAGCCGCCCTCGGCTGACCCAGTCGGGCTGAGTTGTATCCTAGAGACTGCAGACAGCAGCCGTCAGGGGGTGGGGCAGTCTTGGAAGTGACTGGAAGCAGTTCTCAGCACGCTTCCCCGGGTCAGGTTCAGCGTTTCGCTTGGGGTGCCCAGTGGTGCCCGTCCTCGTGGGCAGCGAGGCCTCTGGCTCTGAGTTCGAGGGGCTTGGCTGCTCTGTCCTGAGGTCGCCCACACCCCATTCACACAGGTCACTGACGGGTTTGTCTTTGTTCCTTAGATCACAACAACGTTCCCCAAGGATCCAGTTTACACTTTTTCTATCTCACCAAACCCATTTCCTATCGAGAACCGGGACGTGTTAGGGGAAACACAGGTGAGCTCTTTGCTTTAGCAGTCGAATTTGAAGTCCCTGCTGCCTGTGCCCAGTGCTAGGGTCCTGGTCCCGCAGGGGGACCGAAGAGGGAGGGATGTCTGTCAGCCTGAAGCCCTCGGGAGGGAGGCTCCTGGGGCTGGAATGGCCCATGCTTAATGTCTTCCTTCCGCCCGCCGGCCCAGGACTTCCACAGTCTGGCTACCTACCTGTCGCAGAATACCTCCGCCATGTTCCTGGACGTCATCTCGGATTTCCACCTCCTGCTCTTCCTGGTCACCAACGAAGTCATGCCTCTGCAGGTGGGGAGCGGGTGTACCGTGTGAGCCGGCGGTGTGCCGGGGCTGGGCACAGGCGTCCTCTTCCTCTTCTTCTGGAGCAGGCGGGCGGTATTGATGGAGAGGTGACTCTCACCCTCGGCGTCTGCAGACAGATAGGTCTAGATGGGGCCTGTGCTGGGGCCAGTCTGCTTTGTGGGAGCGAATCGTGAGGGAAGCAGGGCGGTTAGCTCAGTCCCCGGCTGGCCCTCCTGTCAGGGCTCCTTGCTGGGCAGCAGGGACCATCTGCGGTCCTGCCACACCTCACTCGGGCTGTGTGAGCCCCGGGGCCTGGGCTGTAGAGTGCACAGTGGAAGGCAGCATGGAGAAGGTAAAGAGCCTGAGGGGGGGAGTGGGGGGCTGAACTCCAGCCCGGCCACCTCCGCCCAGGAGCTGTCCTCTGGGTGCTGGCAGGTGGCTCTGCGGCCGTGTGGAGCGGGAGGATTAGAAGTGCTGGCTCCGTTTGGCACGTGTCTGCACGGAGTGTGTGGCGTGTGCGTTTCGTAGTGACAGCCTGTGAGGGTCCCGCTCCCCTCTGCGCTGTGTGACGCTGGGGGAGGAGCGGCGGGCAGGAGTGTCCATGGCAGGCAGGCAGGCAGGCATGGACCCGGTTTCCCCTGCAGGACAGCATCAGCCTGCTGCTGGAGGCCGTGCGGACCCGGAACGAGGAGCTCGCCCAGACCTGGAAGAAGTCGGAGCAGTGGGCCACCATCGAGCAGCTCTGCAGTAAGTGCTCCCTCCCCTGCTCCCAGCTCCTTCGGCCCCAGCGGCCACCGGGCGCAGGCGGCTCTGCTAGGGCACAGCTCTCGGGCTGATGGCACTGTGGACGGCTCGGCTGCTCTGGACTCGGGAGCAGTTGCTTGGGGTGCACTTGGACGCCAAAGGGCAGTGTGCAGAGCTTAGCTGTGGCGTCCTCCCTGTGAGAAATGACCAGCGCCTCTTTCCCCTCTGCAGGCACGGTGGGGGTGCAGCTCCCGGGCCTCCAGGAGTACGGAGCCGCCGGGGGCTCCTCGCATGCCGCCACGGCCGCCATGTGGGCCTGTGAGCACTGCACCTTCGTGAACCAGCCGGGCACCGGCCACTGCGAGATGTGCAGCCTCCCCAGGACCTAGGGCTTCGGCCCTGCTGGCAGGACTGGGCCCGCCACTCTGAAGCCAGGGACGGGAGCCGGGCGCTCCTCACGGAGGGCGGGGCTGCCCCGGGCTCTCCGGCCCACGAAGCCTCTCGGTACCAGGCTTCCCTGGAGGATGGAGCCCCCCAGCAGAGGGGTGGGTGGCCACGGACGCCTCTCTGGGGGTGGACTGGCGCCCCGACATTTCCACCTGCAGAGGCGGGGGCGTGCTTGCTGCTGCCCCAGCTCCTCCCGTCCTCTCTGGACGCTGTTTGCTCTTGCCCCTTGCAGGTTGTGGTCGGGCTCTTGCTGGCTTCTGTAGCCTGTTCTCGGGCAGACCCTGCTATGAGGGCCACTTCTCCCCGCCCGGTAGCCGTTGTCTGGTGGGAACGCAAGTGGCCATGGGCTCGCGGCCTCCGTCTGCTTGGCCTGCAGGTCACTCTGCTGCCCGCCCCCTCTCCGCTCTCACCCGCCCTCCAGGTGGGGTTTTAAAGTTGGCATTGGTTGTAATAACAGTTCTCAGCAATTCCTGCCCCCAAGACTTTTATTTATTTTTCTAAAGATAAAAACTGCATAAAAGGGGAGTGAGAGAGACTAGCTTCCACTTCCTTCCCCCCGGAGTCCCGGTGGGAGTACGGGGCGATGCGTGCAGGCGGGGAGCCTCAGCCCCTTCTCGGGAGCAACCTCAGTGCCTGAGACCTCCGCCAGGTGCACTGCTGGGGTGAACGAGGTGCCCAGGACTGGAAACTCTGGTCCCTTTGCCCCCATACAGTTCCTTCTTGGGGCCTTGCCTGGCTCTGGCCTCTGACCCGGTGATGTGGCCATTGAGACAGGTCTGGGGGAGGGGGGCCTGGCCTGTTGTAAACCACGTGGTCTGCCATGGCATTGGGAGGTGGCTGCCCTGCTGATGGTGCGAGGTCTGGGCCATCCCTCGTGTGCTCCGGGTCCCCGCACGTCCTCGGTGGCACCCTGCCCAGGAGCCTACGGGCACTCTGATGCCTCTTTGCCTTAACACGAGCCTCCAACTCTGAGCTGCTCTGCACCCACAGGGCAGGCCAGTTCAGGCACAGCCTGCTTAGGAACCCCACCTCTGCCTTGGGGGGCCGGCCTGTGGGCTCCTCACCCCACCCCCCAGTGCAAGGAGGCACTCAGCGTTTGCTGCGGTGGGAACGGCCCTGCCTGGCACCTCCAGGTGCACAGCATGGACTTGTCTGCTTGTTGGCGGGGGCTGATTGGGTGGGTCTGGCCAGGGCAGAGGGCTGGTCTGGGGGCAGGAGGGGCAGAGCAGCCGCCCAGAGCATAGCTACCTGCATGGACCATCAGTTGCCCTCCCAGCAGCCCTGGCCGGGGTCTGGCCTCTGGTCCCTGCGACCAGATGGAGGCTGCAGGTGGGCCCGAGCACGACCTCACTCAGACCTCGCCGCCCCAGGGTCTCCGTCTGCCCAGCTAGCTTCTCACCAGCATTCTCACTCCCGGCTGGCACCACGGAATTCACTTGTTCTGTGTCTTTTAGCTAAAGAAAAAGCATTGTGATTCTCTGCTGCTGGTTTCGAGTGCTCTTTGTTCAGTAATGCACTTTATTTTATTGTCCAAAGTGAGTCAGCTCAGTGTTAGGGTGGGAGGGGCGCCTTGGTGGGCTTGACCCGCTGTTCAGCCACCTCCTGCACAGGGAGGGCCCCAGCCCCCTGAGTCCCACCTGCCCTCCTGTGAGCACAACCCTCTTCTGCTACCAGGCCCCCAGCGGAGGGGTGACTGCTTGAACTTTGCTGGCAGACCGCCTCCTCGGGGCTCCCCCCCCCGCCCAAGGCTTGCAGCACACTTTCTGCCTGCAGGGCCGGTCACATGGCCCATCAGGTGGGGACCTTTGAGTGGAGGGACCCTTGCCAGGGGTCCTGGGCTCTGGTCCCAGCAGGTGGGAGGTGGGGGAGGAAGAGGGGAGCCAGTCTCCCTGGGAGCCCTTCCTGACTGCCACCCAGCTGTCACTCCTGAGCCTGCGTGCTGGGACAGGTGCATGTGGCCGGCAGCAGGTGAAGGAGGGGATCAGGAGCCCCTCAGCTGCAGGGAACAGGCCAGAGGGACATCTGCTGGCCTGAGTGACTGGGTGCGGTGCCAGCCTCCACGCACCGTGCAGCACTCCGGTGACTGCTCCCTGAACAGGCATGTAAGACACGGCTGGTGGGCAGGCACACAGCCCCCCTCCCCCAGACGAGGCTGTCACCAGCAGTGGCTTGCACGGCTGACAGCTCCCACGTCCAGGGGTGGCCGCTGTGCTGGCCAAGGGCACCTGTAGCCACTGAATTTGGTTCTGGAAATGAGGTTTGCAGATCTCCCCCAAGTAATCGAGCAGGGGGAGTGCACTACTTGGCACCAATTTCAGGGCTACCCTCCTACCCTGGCACATGTGCCCCATCGTGGTTGTGCTGCCTGTGAGCAGCACCTGGCACAGCCTGAACCCGCTCCCCCCACCCCCCTACAGGCTGGGGCTGTGACCTGCCCTTCGTAGGTGACACTGCCTGCAGATGTGGTGTAGAGATCACTGGCCGTCCCAGGCTTCCGGCCAGGAGCATGGAGGGGCCTCAGTGTCCCCCTCGGGTCTGAGCCGACCAGAACCCTTGGCTTGTGCTTGACCTCCCCGGTCAGCACTCGAGGGTCCTTGGCGTTGGATGGGCAGGTGATGCTCCTAAACCCTCAGTCACAGGTGTGGGCGGCCTGGGCTTGGGCCAAGGAGCCTGCTGGCAGAGCAGGGCGAGGGCCGGAGGGGACGGCCCCCCCTGTAAGTGTTGGGAGACTCAGGCTCGCTGAGCAAGACAGCTCCGAGCACTCGGGTGGGGGTGGGGGGCTAGAACGGAGCATGGCACAATGAGAAGGCCAAGGGGGGCTGGTCTTGTGCCCCGTGGCCGCCCTCCCGCCGTCCCGGACAGCAGGGAGCAGAGGGGGCCAACACTGCAGACGCCATGCTGGCTGGCTGCTGCCCCGGGGCTGTGTGCCCGCCTCCCCATCAAGGGCAGTGAGTACTGCTGCTGCTGGCTGTTTCGGCAGGATCGCCAGCCTCCCTGGTGCCAGCCTAATGCCAAGCCAGAGGACATTTGGCAGCGAGGCCCCTTCAGCATGCCGTGCCTGCCATGCCCCCATATGCCTCTCATGGGTGGCCTTGGAGATTATCCCCTTCACTTTAAAAAAAATAGTTTTATTTCAGGAAAGGAGAGAGAGCAATAGAAACATCAACGATGAGAGGGAATCGTGGATCGACTGCCTCCTGCACATCCCACACTGGGGGTGGAGCCTGCAACCTGGGCGTGTGCCCGACTGGGAATCCAACTGTGACCTCGTGGCTCATAGGTCGTGCTCAACCCCTGAGCACCCCTGGGCACATTGGCTTAAAGGAGAGGGGTGTCGCTGACATCTGCAGGCACCGTTCAGGGGTGCTCTGGTCTCCGTTTCTCATCCAGAGGAAAGCTCGGGCCCCTCTCTGGTGAGCACTTCTCCAGCCCTGTCCACTCTCATCCCAAGATGACTGCTAGTGATCCCCCTCATTTTCTTTATGGCCCTGCCCCCAACCCAGAATTCCTCTGGCTTCCCCCACAGTCCATGCAAACCAACACCCACACCCGGTTCGTGTCCAGGCACAGAGGGGGCTGTCTGTCCACGTTTGGCTCGGCAGGTCAGAGGGATGGGACTCACCGCTAGGCCCAGAGCCTCTGGCTGTGCCGCGGCCGCCTGCTCTTGTACCCCGCAGCACCCAGGCGCTCCCCAGACCCTAGCAAGTCACTGTAGGAGTGGCCGCCTGCCCCGAGGGGAGCGGGACTTGGTCCCTGGCCGTGTAGCCCTGCACGGGTGAGGAAGATGCTGCGGACGCGCAGGGCACCCCAAGAAGCGCCTCGGGCCGCGCGGAAGACGGACGGGTGGGCAAGGACGACACCGGGTTTCCCGCGTTTGCTAAGCTGCCCGGTGTCCCTGACTTGAACGCAGCCCGGTCGCCTCCCTGCCCGCGAGCAGGGTGGCAGCCCAGACCCTAGGACCCCGCCCCGCCCTTGTTCCATCCTTGCCGCGCCCCTGTATTGGCCCCGCTCCGCCCCGTTCCTGTATTGGCCCCGCTCCGCCCCGTTCCTGTATTGGCCCCGCCCCGCCCCGTTCCTGTATTGGCCCCGCCCCGTTCCTGTACTGACCCCGCCCCGTTCCTGTACTGGCCACGCCCCCGCCGTGCCGTTTTACGGCGGAGACCGCGCCGCAACGTGGGCGGCCGTACAGCGCCCCCGCCGCCTCCTCAGCCCGCCTCCCAGCGGAGCGGTCTCCCCCGCGCCACCTGTGCTTCCCGGGCGGCGGGCCCGCACCATGGCCGGGCTGGCGCCGCGCGTGCACTACCTGGCGGGCTTCAGCTGCCCGGTCGGGGGCCTGACGGCGGGCGGGCCCCGCGTGCTGCCCCTCGGCCCCGAGGTGTTCCTGACCGCCGGCAGGGAGCTGGTCTACGTCTATGACCGGGAGGCGCGGCAGCTGACCGTGAGCGGCGGGGCGGGGCTCCGGGTCGTCGGGGGCGGGGTGTGGGAGGGCGGGGCTCCGGGTCGTCGGGGGGTGGGGTGGGGTCAGGGGATGGGGGTGGGGTCAGGGGGTGGGGGCGGGGTCCAGGGGCGGGGGGGCGGGGTTCCGGTTCGTCGGGGGCAGGGTGTGCGGGGACGGGGGGTTGGCGGGGGGCTGGGTCCCGGGGCGTCGGGAGCAGGGGGTGTGGGGGGGGCGGTGCCTCCGAGGAGCCTGTTCGGAACCAGAGCCTCCGCCTTCCCCTGCCCGCTGGCCAGGCCGCGTACAGGTTCCCCGCGCAGGTGTGGCACCTGGAGGTCCTGGCCCTCCGCAGGGCGCTCCTGGTCCTGTGTGCCCGGAGGGGCATCTACTGCTTGTCGTTAGACCAGGCCCGCAGGTAAGGAGGGGCGCTGTGGCAGGTTGCCATGGAGACAGCAGGTGCCTCTGGGCACTGACAGTTCCCTGTATTCCCCAAGGTCTGTGAGCCCGAGTGACGGGGACACCGAGGACGGTGCGTCCCCCTCCCCCGTGACCCCCGTGGACCCAGACACCTGTGTGCTCCCCGATGCCACGCTGTGCGCGTTCGCGGTGCTGGGCGACCTGCTGGTCGCGCTGGCCCAGGGCCCCGCCCAGTGGAAGGTGCAGCTGTTTGAGTGTCCGAGTCCCGGGGAGGACCCGGGGCCCAGAGGCCGGATTGGGGAGGTGGAGCTGTCTACCCACACCCCCCCAGCGGGGAGCCCGGGGAAACCCCAGGCCCCCCACTTCCTCCCGGTGCTGTGCTGTGTGTCCCCGCCAGGCTCCGGAGCTCGGCCCGGCCCCCCACGGGATCCCCGGCCCCTCACGCTGGAGGGGTCCCTCTTCGGGCTCCTCTTTGGAGCCGACGCCGCCCTCCTGGACTCGCCCGTGATCCTCTGTGGCCTCCCCGACGGCCAGCTCTGCTCCGTGGTCCTGAAGACCCTGGTCACCCCCGGGCTGGCCCCCGGTGACCCCAAGGGCCTCGTCAGGATCCTCCATCACCTGGAGGAGCCCATCGTCTTCATCGGGGCCTTGCGGACGGAACCCGCGGCCGAGGCCCCGGAGGGCGCAGACCTGGACTGTCTGGTGGCGCTCGGCCGCCACGGCCGGGCCCTGGCCATCAAGGTCAGCCGGGACGAGGCGGGGGGTCCGGTGCCAGAGCTGCGGGAGTACTGCCTGCCGGGGCCCGTGCTCTGCGCGGCCTGCAGCGGGGACAGCCACGTCTACCACGGCACCCCGTCCGGCCTCTGCGTGGTGGACCTGGCCCAGGGAGGCCCCCCCGGGGACCCCGCGCCGCCCGACCGCCCGGGGGGCCTGCCCCCGCTGCTGTGTCCCTCCAGCCTGGGCGTCTGCAGCGTCGTCTCCCTCTCGGTGCCATCCCGGTCGCCTGAAGGTAGGTACGAGCCGCCGTGGGAGTCTGACACCGAGGCCTGGGGGTGGCGGACCCCCTCGGCCTGCCGCTCTGGAGCTGGCCTCCTCCCTGCCCGTGCCCGGCTGCTGTGGCACCGCAGGGCGGCCCGGTCCCCCCCCATCCCCCCACCCCCCCGGCAGGGCAGCCTCAGGGTGGTCGGGCCTCTCCCGGGGCCGGGCTGCTTGTGTGTCCTGGGGGTCAGGAGAGGGAGGTCCCGCTCTGCCTGGGGGGGGGGGGGGTCTGTGCTCGGTGACCGGGTCCTGCCTCGCGGGCCGGCGGAGAGAGTTGGCCTTGACATTTCTCCGCTCGCCGTGTGGCCACCCGGGAGCCCTCTCTACACGGGAGGCAGCAGCTTCCTGAGCTCTGAGCCTGTGTCTGTCCCGTGTTGGGGGCAGCAGCCTGCCCGGGCACGCGCCTGTCTGGCGGCCCCGCGTCGGCCTGAGGCCTGCCACGCAGAGTTCTAATGTGAAAGGCGATTTGACGGGGAAAGGCCGCCGTCCACGCGGGGAAAGGGGACCGTGGGGAGGGGGCGTGGGGAACCACGCAGGAGCCCGACAGACTCGGAGGCCCACGAGGGTCCTGGTTTGGCCCTCAGTGCAGTCACATACCCTGCGCCCCCTCCGCTGTGCCACGCCCCCTCCTGGAGGGCCCTGGGCAGTGCGGGCACGGGCACGGCAGCTCTGTCTGCCCCCGGCCGTGCCCGGCTCTCCAGTCGTCCTGGGTCCTCTGGAGCTGGCTTCCTGCCAGTGCTTGTCTGGAGTCTGGGGGAGCAGCCGCCCTCCCGCTGACCGGGCCCGGCCCCTGTCCGTCTGCAGGGGGCACCGAGCTCCTGGCCCTGTCGGCCAAAGGCTGCCTGATGACCTGCCGCTTGGACCCGAGCCCCGAGCCCCCTCAGCCCGGCCGGGTGACCGCGGAGGACTCGGGCCGGAAGATCAAGGACCTGCTCTGCGGGATCGGCACCGTCTCGGAGAGGTGAGGGAAGGCTGTGCCCGCGGGAGGCGGCCTGGGCGTGGCCGTGGTCCCCAGCGGGGCCCCAGATGTGGAGCTGCCTGAAGAGGGCTTCCTCCCCCGCCCCCGTCTTCTCAAGCTGCCCCCCTTGACGCAGTAGGGCGTGTGGGAGACTTCTCAGAGGCCCCCTCTGCTCTGCGCCCAGCGATGCCGCCAGCAGCCCCTCCTCTGGCCACCCTCACCTGCCCTCCTGTGCCCCAGGGCCTCTCTGGGGGAACAGCAGGCTCCCTGGCCTGGTGGGCGTGGCCCAGATGACGGGCGGTGGGGGCGGGACACGCAGGGTTGCTCCCCGGGAGGCGGGGCTCCGCGATTGGTGTGGGAACGGAGTCCTGGTCCCTCCTGACCCGCTCCCACTCCTGCCCGGTGCCGCCCGCCCGCCCGCCCAGAGTGTCCTCCCTGAAGAAGGCCGTGGACCAGCGCAACCGGGCCCTGACGTGTCTGAACGAGGCCATGAACGTGAGCTGCGCCATGCTGGCCCGGGGGGAGGGCGCCCGGCCCGTCTCCTGCACCACGACCGCCGCCTGGAGCCGCCGGGGGCTGCGGGACGTGCTCACCGCCACCTGCCGGCTGGAGAACGGCAGCAGCTTCTGCCTGGACCGCGGCTGGGCCCTGTGCGTGCAGGTGCTGCCCGGCCCCCACGCCTCGGACCCAGAGCCGGCGGGCTCGGCCGTCACCTACACCGTCCCCGTGGACCGGCTGGGCCCCGGCGAGCGGAGGGAGGTGACGCTGCTCCTGGGCCCCGGCGAGGACGGCGGCCCGCTCGACCTGCCCCTGACTGTGTCCTGCGCCCTCTTCCTCAGCCTCCGGGAGGTCGTGGGCGGGGCCCTGGCCCCCTCGGACCCCCTCGGGGACCCCTCCTCGGACGGGTGCCCCCCGGACGTCCTGCCCGAGCAGGAGGGCATCTGCCTGCCCCTGGGCGAGCACACGGTGGACATGCTGCAGGGCCTGCGCCTCCCGGGCCTGGCCGTGCCCGCCCCCGCGCCCTGCCCCCCTGCCGGCGACCCCGTGAGCACCTTCCTGGCCGCCTGCCGGCCGCCGGGGGGCGGGGAGCCGCTGGGGCCCGAGTCCCTGCGCGCCAAGTACCTGCCGCCGTCCGTGGCCGCCATCCGGGTGTCGGCCGAGCTGCTCAGGGCCGCGCTGGGGGACGGCGACGCAGGTGGGCAGCGCAGTGTCGCCCGCATGGACACGGTGGGGGGGGGCGGGGGGCTCCTCACGGCCCCGGGCCCGTCCGCACTCACAGCCCGCACCCTCCGTCCCCCAGGAAGGTCGCTGTGCTGCGCCACGCTGCAGTGGCTGCTGGCCCAGAACGCCGCTGCGGACGCCGTGCGGGCCCGAGCCCTGACCTCGGTGCAGGCCCTGGCCCCCGACGGCGCCGAGCTCCGCCTCATCGTCCAGGAGGCAAGCAGAGGGGGCCCCCTGTCTCCGCGAGGTGCCCCGGGTGCCCCTGTGGGCCTCGGCCAACACCTCGTTCTCGAGCGAGTTCCCCGGGAGCAGGTTCCTCCCCGGCGGGGGAGCAGATGCCGGTGGTCGGTGGCCGGTTCCTGGGGGGAGTTGTGGGGGGCAGAGACCCCCGCTTTGCCCAGGGACGGGGCGGGGGGGGCGGCCGGGGGAGCGGGCACCAGCCTCTCTGTGCGGCAGGTGGCGGTGCCCGGCCTGTGCCCGGCGGGGCCTGTGCCGGCCGTGGAGATCCAGGTGGAGAGCTCCTCGCTGGCCAACATGTGCCGGGCCCACCACGCCGTCGTGGGGCGCATGCAGGTACATCCGCACGGGACCCGCCCCGGGGTCCGGGGCTCCCCCCTGCCTCCAGGCGCACCTGTCTCGCAGGGGAGGGGGGGTGGGGAGGAAGGACTTGCTGCTGACCCTCTGGCCCAGCCCCCGGTGGGCACCCAGGACCTGCCTGGCCAAGGGGTTGAGGGGAGACACCCCTGCTCATCACCCGCCCCGGGCAGCTGGTTCTCTGTGTCCCCAGAGGATGGTGGTGGAGCAGGCGGCCCGGGGCTCCAGCCCGCCCGACCTCCGAGTGCAGTTCCTCCACCAGATCCAGGCCAACCACGAGGTGAGCCCCGCCCCGCATCCCCGCAGCCCCCCGTCTCCCCGCAGCCCCCCGTCTCCCCGCAGCCCCCCGTCTCCCCGCAGCCCCCCGTCTCCCCGCAGCCCCCCGTCTCCCGCAGCCCCCTGTCTCCCCGCAGCCCCGCAGCCCAGCCCCAGAGGCCTCGGGGCAGGCGAGTGTGTGACCCGCAGGACCTCCGGCCCTCAGGACCCGCAGAGGCAAAGTGGGCTCAGCCTCCTGCCCGGCCCTGCTCCGACCTGAGGGCCAGGCCTCCCGTCCTGAGGCAGGTTGTCCCTCATTTCAGAGGCCACAGCGGACAGTTTTTCCCCGGCTGCCCCTCACATGTTGGTTGGGGTTTGTGGATGACTTGGGGTGAGCAGGCCGGGAGGGTGGGGGCCTAGCTATTGTCACTCACATCCTCCCCCCAGACGCTGCTGCGGGAGGTGCAGGCCCTGCGGGACCGGCTGTGCACAGAGGACGAGGCCAGCTCCCAGGCCACGGCCGAGCGGCTCCTGCAGGTGTACCAGCAGCTGCGCAGCCCCAGCCTCCTCCTGCTGTGAGCAGGTGGGCCCCCCAGCCCCCTGGCCTCCTCCTGCTGTGAGCAGGTGGCCCCCTCTACCAGTGCCCCCAGCCCCCTGGCCTCTCCCTGCTGGGAGCAGGTGGCCCCCCCCAGTCCCCCGGCCGCCGTGCTGCACTCTTAAGGAGAAAGGACATGAAAGGTGCCTCCAGCTCCTGAGCTGGGGCAGGTGCCTGCGCGTGGCCATGGAAGGTCAGGGTGAGCAGACCCCGGGCCCGACGGCCACCTGGCCTCTGTGGCTGTGCTCGGAGACGGGGTCACAGAGCGGCTTCTCAGGGTAGCCCAGTGGACGCTAGCCACCCCTTCCCTGCCTGCCCAGCGAGTCCCGTCCTGTCCTGGGTTCAGGGCCTCGGCCCACCCCTCCTCTCCCTCCACGGCCGCCGTGGGCTCGCCCTCAGCCTTCACTGCGCAGCCTCCCCGGACGCAGGGGCTGGGTCAGCGGCATCCCCTCCACTCAGGGTCCGCGCGGGACGAGGGCCGGCGGAGCAGGAGCGGCATTGCCCGGGCGGCTGGCGGAGGCCGCGGAGCCCGCCCGGGACCAGGAGGGGCGGGCCTGTCGGGGTCGCTGTTCCTGGGGCACTGACCATCCACCTGCCTCATCGCCCACCCAGGGCCTCGGCCCCGCCCCTGCCCCTGCACCACCGGAGTCCCCAGGTGTGGGGGGCTCCCTGTGACCAAAGCACAAAGACTGGCGGTGCTCCCCGGTGGCCAGAGGCCTGGGCACCTGTCACCTGGTGCCCATGGCTGGGGCCGCCCCAGCGCTCAGCTCTGCACCCGGGTCCTCAGGGTGGGAGGTGACTCTGGGTGTCATTGGTGCTTCTCTGTGGGCCGCGGCCCCGCTGCTGCCACAACAGGCCTTCCTGTAGCCACCTCGACTCCGCCCATTTGTTACCCGCCCCCCCCCGTCCCTCTCCCCACCCCTCCCCCCGCCGTCGGGGGGGCTCTGATCGGGTCCTGGCACCCCAGTTCCGCACCCGGGGAGCCCGGCACCGGCCTCCTTGTGCCCCGGGGTTGAGGTCAAGCTACACGTAGGATAAAGGGGAGAAACACACGTGTGGGGAGGCCGGACACAGGACAGCGGGCACAGACCGGCCGGTCGGGACACCCCAGGAAGGCACAGGCCCAGCACACGGTGGGTGCAGCCCACAGCCAGGAAAGGTGACACTGCTCTGGAGCCACCTGGACCAACCGCCCCCTCCTCCACCCTCTGGGCCCCTCGGCTCACTGCCCCAGCCCCCCTCTTCCTGCCTCCCCTCCAGCAGCTGCCCCAGGCCCTGGGCCAAGTGCGCTGTGGCCAGAGCCGAGGCCGGCAGCACCCTGGGATCTGGGCCTAGCGCCACCTTCCCGGCCCAGCCTCCCGGACGCCACCAGGGGGCAGCACAGGCTGCAGCTGGGCAGCTCCCTCCTCTCCTGCTGGGCACAGTCTGTCTCCCTCTGTCAACCAACGGCCCTGCTTTGTCCCTAATGAGAGGGGAGAAGGCCCAGAGGGTCCTTGGGTTGGGGGGCCCGGGGTGACCTAGCAAGTTCTCTGTCCCCAGGACTCCTCCCAGCCTGCCTAGGCCATGTATCTGATCTGGCACCCACTCTGCCCCCCTTTCCCGGGGGAAGGGCAGCGAGAGCACCTGTCTGGTGAAGTCACCTCTCCGGGGTTCTGTCCTCCCTCTGGCTCCGGGCCCTGCCTCAGGCTGTCTGCTCCTCCCCAGCCCCCCAAAGCCCATCCCCAAAGTCCTGACCAACTCCAGGGCCAAGCCTCCCACCTGCACCCACCTCGGAAGTCCCAGGTCACCCAGGCCAATGCCTGGGGGGGAGGGGGTTCTTGTGAGCTGGGGGCTCTGGTGACAGCTGCTGTGGGGGGCACACAGGTGGGGGTTTCAGCACAGGTTGGGATGGGCTTGGCCTGAGAGCCCCTTCCTGGGTTGGGGGTGACTGGGTGGCAATGAGGGGGCTTCCGGAACCGAGGGGCCCTCCATCCACAGCACTTCAAGAGGGTGGGTGTCGCCTGTCCATCAAGTGTTTCCGGATCCCTAACCCCGCCCATCCTGGGCGCAGTGATGTCTGGAGACACGCTCGCCCCCCCCACCCCCACCGGACCGTTCACTGCGCAGACCCCGGGGGCGTCTCCTCCCAGGGTTTTGGGGGGAAGTGGAGGGGAGAGCAAGACAAGCGGAGGCCCAGGGCCGTGGTGGTGTGGGTGCCGACCTGGCTGGAGGACCGACACTGCGTTTCCGGAGTGACCGGTAGTGGGGGCCCCGCCACCCCCACAGCACCCAGGAGGGCGGGGCCCGGGGCAGACCCACCCCTGTCCCAGCCCCTGCCTCGAGCCACCAGCCACTGGACAGATGGTTTAATGGGGACACGGGCGTGCTCAGCACCCCCAGAGCTCAGTACTCCCAGAGCGCGAACCCCGAAGGCGTGTCCGCATCCGCGCGCAGCAGCCCCGAGGCGCCGCCGCGCAGGTACTTGCCGCTCCGGGCGCGGATGGCCAGGCGGCCGCGCTCGCGGAACTCGAAGAGGAAGTCCTCGGGCCGCTCGCCGTCGCTGCACACGCTGCCGTGGCTGCCCGTGTGCCAGAACCCGCCGCCGCGGCCTGCGGGCGAGCGCGCGTGGGCGGGGTGCTCGGGGTTCGCGCCCCACCCCCTCCGGCTCCGGCCTCTCCACCCTCCCCGGCCCCCGGCCCCCGGCCCCGCTCGCACCCAGCCCGGCCGCGCACCTCGGATGTGGTAGGCGCCGTCGCTGAAGCTCAGGTGGAAGACGTCGTAGACGGAGCGGTTGGTGTCCAGCTGGTTGGAGCCGCGCCGCTGGCAGACGAAGCCGTCCAGGCCGCGCAGCACCAGGAGCGGCCGGTTGATGAGCTTGAGGACGAACTCCTCGTCCTGGCCTGCGGGGAGCCGTGCTGTCCGGGCCTCGCCCTGGGGGAAGGGCTCCCCTGCTCCCCCCCGCCCCCCCCCGCCCCAGACCTGCTGCCCACGTGACCTCGCGAGGGCTGCGCCGGGGCTCCCCGCAGGTGGGGGGGGGGGGCGGGCGCTGTGATGCCAGCAGCCATCATCTGGGCCAGCAGGGTGGCAGGTGCCGGGGACAGCACCCGCCCACGGGAGGGGGAGGCGGGCTCATGGTGAACTCGGGGCCCAGCCCGGCCTCCCGGCAGGCGGGGAACGCTCACCCACGAAGTCGCTGGTGGCCGCCAGCTGTCCGTTCTTCTTCATGCACACGTAGCGCCCATTGTTGGCCTTGAGGGCCACCCGCCGGCCCCGCCACTCCACCTCGAACATGGTGCTGGCGCAACTGAGGGGCAGGACAAGGTCTCTTCAGGGCAGCAGGACACGGGGCTCAAAGCCAGGGCTCCCCACCTCCCTCAAGTCCAGTACCACCCCCCAGGGGGAGGGACAGGCCCTAATATGCCACCCCATTCCATTAAGAGCGGTCCCTCACCCCAGTAGGCATTCCTCCCTGGCTGGGCTGCTACAGTGTCCTGGTGATGGAGGTGGAGGAGGTGGTGGTGATGGAGGTGGTGGTGATGGAAGTGGAGATGGTGGTGGAGGTGATGCAGGTGGTGATGATGGAGGAGGAGGAGGAAGTGGTAATGGTTGTGGAGATGGAAGTGGTGATGATGGAGGTGGAGGGGGAGATGGAAGTGGAGGTGGTGGTGGAGATAGAAGTGGTGATGATGGAGGTGGAGACAGGTGGAGAGGGAGATGGAAGTGGAGGTGATGGTGGACATGGGGGTGGAGGAGGTGGTGGAGATGGAAGTGGTGATGATGGAGGTGGAGATAGAGGTGGAGGGGAAGATGGAGATGGAGGTGGTGGTGATGGAAGTGGAGATGGTGGTGGAGGAGGAGGAGGTGGTGGTGGTGGTGGAGATGGAAGTGGTGATGGAGGTGGAGGAGATGGAAGCGGAGGTGGTGGTGGACGTGGGGATGGAGGTGGTGGAGATGGAAGTGGTGATGATGGAGGTGGAGACAGAGGTGGAGGGGGAGATAGAGATGGAAGCGGAGGTGGTGGTGGACGTGGGGATGGTGCCCTCACACTTGTGTGGCTGTGGCGTGGATGCCCCCGTGGGTGACCAGGGCCCAGTAGCCCCCGGTGCTGGCATAGAAGGTGCACTTCTTGGTCTCCCGGTCAATTTGCATTAGGAAGGTCTCGTGATCCAGCTCTTCGTCCTGGTTGGCTGAGACGTTGACCCCTGGAGGGAGGAGATGGGAAGCCCCTCACGCCTCTCCCTGGGCAGGTGGGAGCAGACGTGGGGAAGCATGCTCTTGGGGCAACCCCGAAGCCAGAGTGGGCTCAAATGAGACCCTGAGAGGGTTAGAAGGCACCTCTCCAGGGTTGGGGCTCTGCCACATGGGCACGTGCCCACACACCTCTGACCACAGCCCAGGCCAGGCCCTCCGTGCTGGCAGATCGCAGGCCTTGCTAATCAGCAGGTAATCTGCTTCCCCTCAGCCGGCACTGACACCGGCCTCTATTTATAGCTTGGCCCTAAGCTGCTGTGTGGGCCCCGTAGGGTCCCTGTCCTCCCAGTGCCACAGCCAAGGTCTGGGATTCACTCCTGGGCAGGGACTGAATCCATGTCACCACCCAGCTTCCCATTCACATGTGGGGTCTCCCAGGGGTCCCAGGGGAGGGCAAGGCTACCTGAAACAGTACCTGGGGTTCAGGTCAAGGGTGGCCAGTGAATGAAAGATGGCCCACTCCTCACCCCCATCAGCCTCACCATCTCCAAACCAATGCCACTGCCAACCGCATCACCACCAACACCATCATCACCAACACTACTAACATCACCACTATCAACACCAACACCGTCGCTACCAACACCATCAACATCATCACCACCATCAATGTCATCACCACCATCACTACTAACCACCACCATCAACACCAACGCCATCATCACCAACACCACCACCGTCACCATCACTACCAACACCACCATCACCATCACTAACATCACCACCAACAACACCATCACCATCACTACCAACATCAACACCAACACCATCACTACCGACACCAACGCCATTATCACCAACACCATCAACGTCATCACCACCATCACTACTAACATCACCACTGTCAACACCATCACTACCAACACCACCAACACCATCACTAATGTCACCACCACCAACACCATCACTAACATCACCACCACCAACACCATCACTATCAACACCAACGCCATCACCATCACTACTGACATCATCACTATCAACACCAACACTATTGCTACCAACACCACCATCACTATCAACACTATCACTACTAACCACCACCATCAACACCAACATCACCACCACCAACACCATCACCATCACTACTAACATCACCACCAACACCAATACCATTACCACTAACACCATCATCACCATCACTAACATCACCACTACCAACACCATCACCATCACTACCAACATCAACACCAACGCCATCAAAGCCATCATCACCACCACCACCACCATCACTAACATCACCACCACCAACACTATCACCATCACTACTAACATGACCATCACTACCAACACCAACGCCATCATCACCAACACCATCCCCATCAACGTCATCACCACCATCACTACTAACATCACCACTGTCAACACCATCACCATCACTGCCAACATCAACACCAACGCCATCAAAGCCATCATCACCATCACCACCAACACCACCATCACTAACATCACCACCACCAACACCATCACCATCACTACTAACATGACCATCACTACCAACACCAACGCCATCATCACCAACACCATCCCCATCAACGTCATCACCACCATCACTACTAATATCACCACTGTCAACACCATCACCATCGCTACCAGCACCGCCACCATCAACATCATCACCATCATCACCATCACTACTAACATCACGACTATCAACACCAATGCTACCAACATCAAAGCCATCATCACCATCACCACCACCATCAACGCCACCACCACCAACGCCACCATCACTACCAACACCAGCACCACCAGAATTGCTGGTAGGACCCCCAGCACCATCCCTGTCACCACGGCCTCCTCACCACCACTCGGCCACCTCACCTGCCAGGCCCCAGGAGGCTGGCTCACAGCCAGACACAGGCAGGTGCTGTGCCAGCATATCCTTTGACCCAGAAGCACCTTTTCACATCCTAACCTGCATTTCGCCGACAGACCGAGTACCCGGGCCGTTGCCGGGGCAGCTGGACCACAGGCCTGTGGTGGGAGGGACAGGGCTGAGCACCCCCCACCCCCCATTGGAGCCAGGAGCCGGTGCTGCCAGGACATGCTCAGGGTATTTACGGAGTCCTCCTCCCCCCTCCCCCACTGGGTGGGCTGAGAACCCTGACTGCGGGCGGGCAGGGCCCCTAGAGCCAGAATGGGCACGCTCCCAGGCGCTCACGCTGGGCCTCTGCCCTCCGGAGAGGGCTGGTGCTGTGCCAGGTCAGAGCGTGTCGGCCACTCCTGGGTGCACGGCGCCAGGAGCCCAATTCACCGTGAGGCGCTGACACTGCTGGCCCGGGGCCCGGCCAGGAGGCCCGTGAGGACCTCAGCTTCCACCGCCGTACCCACCCCCCACAGGCTGGGGCTGCATGTGGGGGGCCCACTGGTCACAGGAGGCCGGTGGCCGTGAGCCAGGAGGCACAGGGAGCCAGCCACACCGACCGGGCAAAGACCGTGCCTCTCCTGAGGAGCACAGTCTGGGAGGGCCCCCTGCTCCCTGAGCCACCGCCTGGAAGGACCCCAGGCTCCCCCTGCCCCGCTCCCAGGGCCGGACGTCTGCTCCCATCTGCCCAGGGAGGACCGCCGGCCAGCCACACGGGGCGTGGGAACCCCGCTCTGCCTCCCTCTGGTCCTGCTGGGCCCTCCCCAACCTCCTTTTAAAGTTCAGAAAGCGGGGTGGTGAGGGGGCAGGGGGCCGTGGACACACCCTGCTGGGCACTGCTCATGTGGCTCTCAGCAGCTGCCCAGCTGTCCTGACACAGCCCCTTGCTTCTTTTGGGAAATGTATATTCCATACATTTTTATTGATGTCAGAGAGGAAGGAAAAGAGAGGAGAGAGAGAGAGAGAGAGGCATCCACGAGGAGAGAGAATCACGGACCGGCTGCCTCCTGCATGCCTTACGCTGGGGATGGTGCTCACAGCCTGGGCCTGTGCCCGGACCGGGAACCGAACCCTGAGCTCCTGGTTTATAGGTGGACGCTCAACCCCTGAACCCCCCGCCGGCCAGGCCAGAGCCCCTTCCTTCCGACCCCAAAGCCAGTAGCCCTCCACGGGGACCCCCCCCCCCGCCACACACACACACACACACACACACACACACACACACGGCCCCTGCGGCACCCCACACGCGCTGACCGACCGCCAGGCACGACCCCTCCCCCCTCGCCGGGCCCTCACCTTGCCGCACGGACACGTAGCGCCGGTTGGCGGCCACCAGCACCACCTGCGGGGGGCTCTCCTCCAGGTCGAACAGCTCGTCCTTGCCGGGCCTCGTGTTACGCCCGGCCCGCAGCATCCCCGTGGGCCCCGTGGGCGCCAGGTAGCGGCCGTCGCAGTCCTTGAAGGCCAGCTTGCCGGCCTTGAACTCGAGCGTGTAGCGGGCCCGGGCCTCGGGCTCCCGCACCAGGCGCCCGTCGCTGCGCAGGAAGCGGCTGTCGCGGGACCGCAGGCAGTAGCGCCGGTTCTGGAAGGTGAGGGTGACCAGGGCGTCCACGCCCCGGGGCGTGTGGCTGTCGGCCGCCATCTCGTCCTCCTGCGGGCACAGGTGCACGTAGCGCCGCCGGCTCACGCTCAGCAGGTGGGCCTGCGGGTGGATGGCCAGGTGCACCGTCCACAGCTCGGCCGGGGACACGGCGGTGGCGAAGCAGGACAGCCGGTCCTCGGCGCCCCCGAAGAAGCGTCCGTGGGGCTCCGAACGCAGCGCCCAGCGCCCGTCCGGCTGCGGCAGCACCAGGAAGCGGCAGTCCCGGCCCGGCCGCTCCGCCTCGCAGGCCACCCGCCCGTCCTCCTCGGCCGACAGGTAGCGGCCCAGGTGGCTGCTCCGGAACAGCACGGCGGGGCCCTGCCCCGGGTCCGGCTCCAGCACCCAGATCTGCTTCCGCTTGAGGCTGGGCGCCGAGGCGTTGACCTTGAAGCCGAAGCTCTCGGCCGTCAGGTAGCGGTCCGCGTCGTTGAGGAGCCCGAACTGGATCTTCAGCACCTGGTGGAGGCCGTTGGTCGGCATCTCGGACGGACGGACGGACGGGCGGACGGACGGACGGACGGACGGCCCGACGAGGCGCGCTCTGTGCTCACGAACCCCAACAGCCCCCGGGAGCCCGGCGGCGCGGCTGGGCTGGCCCGAGGCCCTCAGGCCCTGCCGGCGTCATGGACCCTCTGTCCGCGGTGCGGCCTCTGACAGGTGGCCGCGGGCCGGCGGGCGGCTCTTACATGGCCCGTGCGGGCAGCAGAGGGCGGGCGGGAGGCTGAGGGACAGCGGCTGCCTGTCGCTCCCCCAGCTTGGGTTTCAGCCACTCCCGGGCGGCACGGGCCACGGCGGGGGGCCCTCCCCTCCCCGCCCCCCCTCCCCCCCCGCGGCTGGGGGTGTCCCCGTCAAAGCCCCGGCCACCTTTGTGCTCCAACCCCCCTTTCCCCCCCGGGACCGCTGGGGCCTAGGCTCCGGCCTGTGTCCCCCGCTCCTGGCCTCCCTAAGGCCCCCGGCCCCCAGCACGGCCTCACACCCAGCTCGGCTCTCCCCGCGTAGGACAGGCCTCGGGTGGAAACGGCGCCGTGGCAACCCGATCGCGGCCCCCCGCGCCCGCCCGCAGATCCGGTTACCGCGTCTCTGATTCCCGCTCCGGGAGCCTGCGGGCGGTCAGCGCCCGGGGGGGGGGGGGGGCCTCGGTGGGGCCTGCGGCCTGGTGCTTCCCCAAGGCGGGCCAGGCTGGAGAGGGGCGGGTGGGGGTGTCGCTGCCGTGAGCGGGCCAGGCGACCCGTCCTGGCACGGAGGTACCCAGACCCGAGGTGTGTGCAGACTGAGTCAGCCGGCTGTGCGGGGCCTGGGGGGTGAAGCCCGCTAACAGGCTGCGCAGAGGAGGGTGACACAGGGAGGCGGCCAGCAGGACCTGGGTCAGGGGCCCAGCTCCCAGCTGACTCTGCGCCCCAGGAGCCCCCCTCGCCCCTCCTCCATGGGTGAGCTCTAGTCGGCTCGGCCTCGCTGGACGGTCTTGGGGACCCCGAGCTGCCGTCCACGTGGACAGGGAAACTGGCCTGACTTGTGGGGTCTTTATGGCCACCAGGTGCAGGAGGCCAGATAGGGATGAGCCAGCTACAAGAAGGCACCCCACACCAGCCCTTCCCAGTCTCAGCAACCAGGGCCTCCCTTGCACCCCTCCCTGTCAGCCCCGGGCGTCCTCGGGGACCTGCAGGCCTGCTCCCCAGCCCGGCCTGTCTGTCTCCTGCACCTGCCCCGGGGGCCGGGAGCCAGGGAGTGAAACCGGAGCGGCCGCCTGGGCCCTGGCCAGCTCTCATCCTCTTCCCCATCCCCGTGCCTGACCCTCGGGGCTCCCCAAGGACCCGCCAGGGACATGGGCACTTCGAGCCTCGGCCTCCGGAGTCTCGCTCCGTCCAGGGGGCCTGCGGCCTGCACCCCTCAAGGCCATGACGGGCGCCCTGACAGGGGTCCCTTGGCTTTAAATGGACTTGGGCTGAGCACGTGTGAGCCGGCGGGTCGGGGGGGAGGGGCACAGTCAGGAGTGGATTGGGGTCAAGAGTCCCTCCATCCCCAGCTCTGGGGCAGCCGTCAAACCTGGCACATGCAGACCGGGGAGCAGACCAGGGACCCGCCAGGCCTCCTGCAGAGAAAGGCCCGCGGCCGGGGTACGTGCTGTGGTGCTGTCCGAACCCCGTCTGTCTGTGCCCGCGGCCCCTCCTCAAACCCTGACTGCCGCCAGGCCCAGGAGAGGCACTTGAGGGGGGGGGGGGGCGCTGAGGAGCAGCGGCGGGGGCGGGGGCGGGGCGCCTGAGGAGCCGAGGCCTCATTAGCGTGACGGGCGCTGGCAGGTGTTTGGGGAGGGAGCGGCCGCCAGGCGCTAAGCGGGGCCTGGCTCCGGCCACGGCTCCGTGGCAGAGCCAAGTGGCTGAGGCCTCTCTCGCCATCCTGGGCCCCCAGGCCCCGCGGAGGCGGCCGGCTCCTGGGGTGGCCTTTCGGGCCCCGGGGACTCTGGGAGGTGGGCCTCTCTCTCGGGACCGGAGGCCCTGGCCCAGCTTCCCGGGCGGGGCCCCTTTCTGGGGTCTGCATGGTCTGGGACACAGCAGGTGCTTAGTGAGTCCCTGTGAGTGTCCCATGTGGGGTTCTTGTGGGATGGCTGGGCCCACAGGTCCCCAAGGACGACCCTCTGTGCGTGTGTGTGTACATGTGTGTACGTGTGCGTGCGTGCGTGTGTACATGCCTGTGTGGTACACATGGACGGGCCATGCACTGCATCAGGGGGTCGGCTGCAGGGCCCTCCACGCACACTGTGTGTACACGTGTGTGCATGTGTGTGTATGCATGTGTGAGTACACACGGGCGGCCCATGCACCGCATCAGGGGGCCGGCTGCAGGCCCTCCATGCACACTGTGTGTACGCGCGTGTACACGTGTGTGTACATGTGTGTGCATGTGTGCATATGCATGTGTGAGTACACACGGATGGCCCATGCACCGCATCAGGGGGCCGGCTGCAGGGCCCTCCATGCACACTGCTTCCCAGGCCGGGGGCTGCACCCTGCCCCTCGGCATCTCCCTGAGGCCGCGTGGGGCACCCACTCCTGGGACCTCTCGAACCCCTGGCTCTGACCCAGGAGCCCACAGCTGCCCCTCGGGGCACACAAACGTGCTGCCCGCGTCCCGTCCACCTGCCGCTCGGGAGTCCCGTTCCCCGGCCCCGCCCACCTCTGAGCTGGCCGCCCCCCCCCCCCCAGCCGGACGGGAGCCAGCGTGTGCCCACTGCCCGGCCCCCCATCCGCCGCCGCCGGGCCCGATCTCAGGCCCTGAGAGGCCACCTGAGGGAGCAGGGCCCCGGGCCCCCTCCTCTCTGCCCGGGAGCGGCCATGCGGGCGGACATGGCCAGGGGAGCCCTCGTGGCCTGGCCCCACCCTGGGGCTCTGGGGAAACAACCACCTTCCTGGAAGCTGGGCGATGGGCAAGCCCCCCAAAGGGTCCCCTCCTGCTCCCTCAGGCAGGCCCCTCTGGCACCAGAGACAGGACCCCTGCCTGGCCGGTCTAGACCACCCGCCCCGACACCAGCGCCAGCCCCGGGCTCCTGCCAGCGTGCTGCTGCTGCCATGGCGACCGGCGCGTGCGCTAGGCTGGGTGCCCGGGCAACGCCGATGCCGTGGTGTGAGCTGGCACAGGCTGGGCGTGCGTGGGGGCGGGGCGGGGGGGGGGCTCCCACCTCGGCTGGCCCAGGGCCCTGGAAACTGGGAACTGGCCCAGGACAGAGCCAGGTGGCCACAGGCGGAGGAGGGGGGGGCCCAGGCCACAGCGACCCTGGCCCAGGCGTGGCCTCGATCGGGGTGCCAACAGCACAAGCCCAGCGCCCACCCACTTCCCAGCCCCTCAGTCCCGGCCTGGCACCTCTGGGGCCCGTGGGTGCTCCCCTGCCTGCACTCTGCCCCCCCCAGGGCCAGGCTTCCTGGACAACACCCCTGTGCCTCTCCCCCCGCCCCGGCCGGGCCACTTTCCCGCCGGGCACCGGTGGGCACCGCCCAGGCCCTGCTCCCGGGGTCCCCCCTGGCGGGCGCCCAGGCCCCCCCTCCTGCATTGTGCTTGCGGCCTGCTGGGTTACCTCATGATTTTTTCATGGCGCGCTCGCTGCCCAGTTCCACTTACACACGGGCGGGCGGGCGGGCGGGGCGCCTTCTCTCACTCCAGCCTGTGGGTTGGTTTACGGGAGGCCTGCGGGCGGTTTAGGGTGACAGCTCCCCTCGGGGGGCGGGGGCCGGTGCTGAGAAGAGCCCTGTGGGGAGGGGCCCCAGGACTCAGTGGGCGCAAAGCCTGGGAATGCCCAGCCTGCACCTCCTGCCTGCTCCACGTGAACCCCCAACCCCCATCCTCCTCCCCTTCCCTCCCCACCCTATGCCCCCCATCCCCAGGACCCTCCCATCCCCCACCCTATCCCCCCCCATCCCCACGACCCTCCCCTCCTCCACCCTAGGGCCCCCCCCATCCCATTGAGGCGACAGAGAGGCAGAGGCTTCTGGGGGTCAGTGAGGCCAAAGGCTCCCACAGACTGGAGGACAGGCGTGAGGCTCTGAGCACATGGGCGGACAGTCAACACCCAAACCCCAGGGCCTTTGCACGTACAGAGGACACGGGCTGCTTCCATGCACATGTGGGCTCGACCCCCAGTGGGGCCGGCAGGAGGCAGCCGATCCCTGATTCTCTCATCACCCATGTTCCACGTCCTCTCTCCCTCTCCCTTCCTCCCTGAAGTCAATAATATACACACTGAGTGGCCAGATTATGGTGACCTCTGAACGCATCATAATCTGGCCACTCAGTGTGTGTGTATAGACATATATATATTTAAAATATATTTTATTGATTTTTTTTTTTTATAGAGAGGAAGGGAGAGGGATAGAAAGTCAGAAACATCGATCAGCTGCCTCCTGCACGCCCCCCACTGGGGATGTGCCCGCAGCCAAGGTCCATGCCCTTGACCGGAATCGAACTTGGGACCCTTCAGTCCCCGGGGCCGACGCTCTATCCACTGAGCAACACCGGCCAGGGCACCAATGTGTGTGTATTTAAAAACCCCGCCCACAGCCCAGGCCTGTCCTTCCGGCTGTGCTGGGGGCCTGGGAAGGGGACCAGCACAGCTAAGCGCCCCATCCCCCACCCCTGCCCCGCCCCCCGTGAGTGTGGGTGGGTCTGCTCCCGGTACTGATTGACGCCCACTGTCCCGGGTGGACACGGGTGGGGGCTGACTCCCCTGTCACCCAGGCAGGTGGAGTGCTGCCTGCCAACTGCCCGGGGCATCTCCTGTCCTTCCTCCGCCAGCCCCTCTGCACCTGGCTCCCTCCACCCTGGGGGCTCCTGCCCTCTGCTCCTCCCCCATCACCCCCCCCAGGGCCTCTGGGAGCCCCCATCACCCTGGTGCAGCACCCCGGGACCCCTGAGGCTACCCTGAAGGTGCCCACCTCCCCTGTCCGACCCCGACCCTGCGTCCCACAGCCAGGGGGGTGCACAGGCCCACCCCCACCTCTGGCTGCTCCTTCCCACCGTGTGACCTGGAGCCTGCCGCACCTCTCGGCCCCCTTCTTTCTCTCTGATTACTGGGGTGCTGCCAGTCACTGGACAGACACCGTCAGTCCGGGAGCAGCCCCAGCTTGGGGTGCTGTGGGTGCTGTCTGCCTACACAGGGGGGGTGCGCTGGCTCTCCGGTCCCCCGGGGGCCCTGAATGCGGGCAGAGCTGGGTCCCACCTTCCGGGGTCCCACCCTCCTCTGCGTCACCGGCCTGAGGTCACCGGCTACGCCCGGGCTGCTCTGCGTCACCTGGAGGGAGGTGACTCACCGGGGCCGGGCGCGGGCACCTCCCCAGACCCAGCCCGCCTCCCCCCGCCCTGAGTTGGAGGTGAAGGGCAGGCAGGTGCGTGCGGCCGGACTCCCCGCTGGGACCCCCTGGCGGCCCACCTGGGCATGGCACCGGCCTGACCTGGCGCAGGGCGCCCCCTCCTGGCCCGGCCTCCAAAGTCGCTGCCCGGTGCCCGCGGGAGGTGCGCGCCCCGCAGACACTTGGCCCTCCTCCCCCATCCCTCCGGCTCTTGGCCGTGCCTGGCGGGCAGAGGAGATGGGGTGCGGTGGAGGGCGGGTGGGGGGGGGCCGCTGGCACCAGATCTGAAGCCAGCTGACACTGGGGGTACGGGGGGGGGGTGGGGGGGACAGGGCGTCCCTGTCCCGGGTGTGCGCCTTGGGGGCTGCCAGCTGGTTTCCCCGCCGGGGCCCACGGGTCTCTCCCGGGGGCGTCAGCGCGGTCCCCGAAGGGACGGGTTCCGGGGCGGGGCCGGGCTGAAAGTGAGCGCCCAGCGGGGTTCACCCCGCGCTCCGAGGTCAGGCTGCTCCGGGGCCGGTGACTCCTCGACCTGCGGGGGCGTGGCCGAGCGCAGCCCCGCCCCTCAGGCCCCCGCCCCGCCCCGAGGGCACCTTCCCCGAGTGTGGCCCCGGAAGACCGCGGCTGAGGCCGGGGTGGCTGGTCCGACCCGCCCGGGGCTGTGGCGGGGACAGGGCGCCCAGAGACGCAGCCTCCGGCCCGTGTCCCTCTCTCGGACCCGCTCTCCGGCCCTCGCGTGGGGCTCGGCCCCGGGCCCCAGACCCGGTCTGGCTGGGAGCGCTGCCCACAGTGCGGGAGGGGCAGGGGGAACTGCCCCTGCTGGTGCCCCTCCAGGACCGGCCTGTCCAGCCCCGAACCTCTCAGCTCGGGGCGGGGGCTGGGCACTGGGGCGCCTTCCCTCTGGGCCTGGGGCCTATCCCCCTGGCACTCTGGGGTCAGGGCTGGGTGACAGCGGCCTCTGAGCGCAGGCTCCCCCCCCCCCTCCCTCCACCCTCTCTGGGGTGCTGGTCCCAAGCGCTGCCCAGGTTCGGGACCCTGAGAGGTGGGAGACGACAGTGTTCAGGTGGAAGAGGGTGGCCTGGAGCTCCTCCCAGAGGAGGCAACTGTCCAGGCAGAGGGCCCCCCGGGGTGCTGGGGGGGGGCTGCAGAAGCGGGGGGTTCCTAGAGACCCACAGCCCCAGGCCAGAAGCCCTGGTGGCACCAGGAGGGTGGCCTGGTTGGCAACGTTAATTGTGGGGAGGCAGGAGGTGGGTGGATGGGGGGGGACCCCACAGCAGGCCAGGGGGTGCCGGGCTGAGGCCTGGTGGGCAGCCTGGCTCTGGCTCTGGCTTTGGAGGGACAGGACTATGGACCAGACAGACTCTTGGGCAGTCAGAACCACCAGAACCACGAGGGGAGGGGACAGAAGGCCACCCCCAGGGAATGGCTGCTCGGCTGCCAGATGGTGTGGCCTGAGAGTCCTCCCGGGAGACTGACCCTTGGGCTGGGCTGGGTGAGCACTTCCCAATCATCACCCACACCCCAACACCAGCGTTGGGGACAGCGAGGCCAGAGGCCTGGACCCCGCAGGTGAGGCCGGGGGGAGAGGGTGGCTGGGCTAGCCCATGGCCTCCTGCCCAGCGCGGGGCCACCAGCCTCTGGCCTCTGCTGGGCCCGGCCCTCGCCGAGGTGTGCAGGGGGGCGGGGGGGCTGGCGCTCTCCCTGGGTCCTGCTGAACCTCACAAAGAGGCCCCGTGGCCCCGGGCAGAAGGCAGGAGGGGAGGGGCCCAGGGACCCTGGGTCTGGGTGTCTCTGTGCACCTGACCCCCCCAAACTCTACGAGGGGTGCACAGCGAGCCTCAGTTTCCCTGCTGTGAAGTGGCGAGACTGGACAACACGAGGTTCGGCCCACCGCACGCTGGCCCAGGACACAGGCGCCGCCTCCCTCCTCAGGGGGCGAGGGGCTGAGGGAGGGAAGGGGCTCGAGCCCTGACAGTGGACCCCAACAGTGGACTCCGGTGCCCCAGGCTGAACTGAGCTGGACAACCAGTCCCCACTGGCCCCAGAGCAGAGACGGAAGGGTGTTGCCCTGACCTTGTCCTCTGACCCGAAACAGGCAGGCAGGCCTCGCTGGGGTGGGTGGGGGTGCCCGGCCTTGACTCCCCGGGTGGCCCTCAGGGTCACCACTGCAGACAGCCAGCCAGGGGGCTGCCCTCCCCCGCAGCCCACCCCACACCGGGGAGGGGTTTAGGGGGGTACTGACCAGCCACAGGCCCGGAGACAGGGCAGAGCTGCGGGCAGGGGCCTCTCGGGGGTACAGCTTTGATGGCGAGGTGACTAGGCTTGCAGCTGCAGCCTCAGTTGTGGGGGTTCCTGCAGCTCTCCCCTCCCCATCCTCATCAGGAGGCAGCCGCCACTCCAGGGCCCACCTGGGTGTTCAATGTCCATTAAACTCCACCCGTGCCTGTCCGTCCCTCTGGACCTGCTTTCTGTTCCGGACCCACCCCGGGGGGCGGGCGGGGAAGGGCACCCCTGGCAGGTGGAACGGCCCAGACAAAGCCCAGGCCGGGCCTCTGCCCCAGGGAGGGGTGTGGGGAGGTGGGCTTCGCCCTCTGCTGTGGGGCGCAGACCCAGACTCTAAGGCTGGAGCGGGGTGATGACGGGCTGTCCGAGGGAGGAAGCTGGGCAGCGGGGCAGTGCCCAGGACCCCGAGACCGGCCTTGGCTGCAGCCCCCCAGACTTCCTCGCCAGGGTGCCACCGCCCTGAGCCGCAGCTCCGCCGAGGTCACCGCACCCCCCCTTCTCCCTCCCGCAAGCCGCGGGCTCAGGACGGAAGGACACGCCGCCTCGGGCAGGAGGGAGCCGGAGCCCCCCACCCCCGCCGGGGCCAGCGGCATCCCCCCTCTCCAGCTCCCGGGGCCCGGGTCGCCCTGCGCTTCCGGGACCCCAGCCCCCGGCGATCCGGCTGCGAAGCGGGGCAATCTCGGTGCAGAAGGCGGTGCTCCCGCCCCTCCCGGCTCCGCGCGGTGCCTCCCCGGCGGCCAGCACCCGGCGCCGGCCCTTCCCACCCGCGGCCCGCAGCCCCCGGGGGTCAGACACCGACCCCGCCCCTCGGCCGGGCCAGGCCTGCGGCTCCCTGGCCACGCCCCCGGCAGCCGGCCACGCCCCCTTCGTCCGCAGCCCAATCGGCGGCCTCCGTGACTAAATAAGGCGAGGAGCGCCCGGCGCCCCGGCCGTCCCTTCCGTCCCCTCCCGGCCGTGACTCAGGCCGCCGGCGGCGGGCGGGGACGGGGCGGCCGGGCCGCGGTTTCCCGGGCGGCGCCGAAATCGCCAAATATGGCCCCGCCGCCCGTCCGCCCGCCCGCAGCTCACCTGCGGCCGCACCTGGGCCCCCGCCCCGCCCCGCCGGGCACAGCCGCCTGCGGGGAACTAGCTTCCCTGCCCCGCACCCAAGCCCTGAGGCGGGGGGGGGGCGCCCGGGTCCCGGCCCTCCTCCTCCCGACTCCGGCCAAGCACCCCGCGGCCCAGGTGGACAAGGGAGATGGGGTGGCGGAGACCCGCCCCCTCCGTCTGTCCCCGCAGCAGCTGGGCCGAGGCCAATGTGCACCGGGCCTCCCCAGACAAAGGAGGACTGGACGGGGTGGGAGGGGATGGCAGGCGCCCCCAAGTCGGGGGGCCTGGGCGGAGGGCGAGGGGCCTCGGCCAGGGTCCACCTCCTCCGCCTGCACCGGGCGCCCCTCTCGGGGTGAGGGCGGGCAGGCGGGAGGTCCCCGCTTCACTCACGGGGGTCAGGTACTCGGTGGACAGCAGCCCTGCCTGCACCTCGGAAATCTGGGGTTGGGGGGGAGGGTGACCTAGCGAGGCCCTGGGGCGGGGCAGAGGCAAGGCCTCAGCATCTGGGAACCAGGGAGACGCAGCTGTGGTCACCAGCTGCCCCTACAGGGTTAGGGGCGCCCCCCCCCCAACACCTGCCCCTGTCCAGCTGAGTGTGGACACAATGGCCCTGCCTTCCTCCCCGGTTACACCAGCAGCTCCCCAAGTTACACACAAGCCTCAGGAGGCCCGGGCCGCTCCCCGAAGCCCGGAACCAGCAGGTGCGGCCAGGCCCTCCCAGGCCCCCTGCGCCGGCTCTCGGGGAAGGGGGGCCCCCCGGGGCAGCGTGCTCACACACCCCAGGCCTGGGCCGCTCCCAGCGCACAGTAGGGCCCCCAGTCCGGAGGGGAGGTCACGGGGGGCAGTCAGGGCCTCCTCCCTGCGGTATCCCCGGAGTGCCCACGGGAGACTGGGAAGGAGACAAAGCCCGCACCCCGGCGGGGAGGGAGGCGGATCCGGAGCGGAGCCGCGATTGGGGACAATCAGGGCTGCGGTTTGGGGAGGATGTGGGAAGCTTGGGCTGTCTGCGCCGCGCACCCCGGGGCCCTGCAGGGCGCCCTCCTCGGGCGGAGGGCCGTGCGCGGCCCCAGTGCCGGGGGGGGGGGGAGGTGGGGGGAGACTGCGACAGGGGCGAGCTCAAGGCCCCCCCAGGTTCCCGGGCCCTAGGACGGCCTTTGGGGACCCACCGCCCCAGCACTGCACCAGCTCCGGGACCGCCATGGCGGCCCAGCCTCCGAGGGGCGGGGGGCCAGGCCAGGGTGACACACCACGACTTGGGGCGCGATCCAGCCCCGGGCTAGGCAGTTTCGGGGTGCAGCCGGGCCCTCCCCCACGACGCGCGGCAGTCCCGGGGCGGGGCGGGCCGGTGGGCCCCTCGGGAACCTCCCTCCTTCCCCCCGAATCTCTGGCAGCTCCGGGGGCTCCCGCCGGCCCCACCCGAGCGGGCGGCGCGGGGGTTTCGGGCGCGGGGGTCCCCCAGAGCCGAGCGGGCGCAGGCGCGGGCGCGGGCGGGGCCGTTGGGGGCGGTGCGGACTGGAGGCGGGGCCCGGCCAGGGACCCCACGTGCCCTTGCCGGGCCAGCCAATGGGCGGCCGGCGTTCGGAAAGATCGCCATATATGGACATGTTCTGGGGCCGCGCGCGCCGCCGCCCCACGCGCGCGCCCCGCTCCGGCTAAATAGCGGCGGGGGAGGCCGCGCTCGGTCTCAGTCGCTGCAGCCACCGGCTCCCCGCTCCTCTCCGCTCCGCTCGCTCTCGCTCTCTGCGCCCCGCCGCCCTCCCAGGTAAAACGGCCGGCTCTGCGCGCACTGGCCCGGCTGAGTCCCCGCGCCCTCCTGCAGGCCTCGGCGGAGGCTCCGGCTCGGGGAGCCCGGGCGCGGCGGCGCCGGAACAAAGGGTGCCCCGCTGGGCGGGCGGGCAGCTGCCAGGCCCGGGGTTGGGGGAGGGGAGCAGGGCGGGGCCGGCCGCAGTGCGGGGAGCCGGGGCGCGCTGCCGCGGGGAAACCTGGGGGTCGTTAGAGAGCCCGGCGGGGTTCCAGGCGGTTGCTCCGGGCGGCGGCGGCGGCGGCGGGCTGGGGTCGGGGAAGGTTGGTGGGACTGGACGTGGAGGCCGGTCTGGGCCCCGGGCCCCGCCTAAGTCGGTCACCTCTGCATGCAGGTCGCCATGGAAGAGGAGATCGCCGCCCTGGTCATCGACAATGGCTCCGGCATGTGCAAGGCCGGCTTCGCCGGGGACGACGCCCCCCGGGCCGTGTTCCCGTCCATCGTCGGGCGCCCCCGGCACCAGGGCGTCATGGTGGGCATGGGGCAGAAGGACAGCTACGTGGGTGACGAGGCCCAAAGCAAGAGAGGCATCCTGACCCTCAAGTACCCCATCGAGCACGGCATCGTCACCAACTGGGACGACATGGAGAAGATCTGGCACCACACCTTCTACAACGAGCTGCGCGTGGCCCCCGAGGAGCACCCCGTCCTGCTGACCGAGGCCCCCCTGAACCCCAAGGCCAACCGTGAGAAGATGACCCAGGTCAGTGCCTGCGCCTCCGCCCTCCCAGCCGTTGCACAATCATTTTCTGTTCAGCCTTGTTTTTTTCTGAAATTCAAGTGTTTCTTTCGGTATTTCCAGGGTTCTGTTCCTCTCCTGGCATTTCTCCCTGAAGTCTCAAGGTTTCTCGTTGTGTTTTTGCCTGCTTTCTTTTTTCTTTTCTCCACACATCACACTTGTGGCATGCCGGCATGCGGGGTGTGAGCATGGGGGGGCCCCGGGGTCCCCCCCGCCCGCGTCTGAGGGGAGCCCTTGCCTCTCGTCCAGATCATGTTCGAGACCTTCAACACCCCCGCCATGTACGTGGCCATCCAGGCCGTGCTGTCCCTGTACGCCTCCGGCCGCACCACCGGCATCGTGATGGACTCTGGGGACGGCGTCACGCACACGGTGCCCATCTACGAGGGCTACGCCCTCCCCCACGCCATCCTGCGTCTGGACCTGGCGGGCCGGGACCTGACCGACTACCTCATGAAGATCCTCACCGAGCGCGGCTACAGCTTCACCACCACGGCCGAGCGGGAGATCGTGCGCGACATCAAGGAGAAGCTGTGCTACGTCGCCCTGGACTTCGAGCAGGAGATGGCCACCGCCGCCTCCTCCTCCTCCCTGGAGAAGAGCTACGAGCTGCCCGACGGCCAGGTCATCACCATCGGCAACGAGCGGTTCCGGTGTCCCGAGGCGCTCTTCCAGCCCTCCTTCCTGGGTAGGCGGCCGGCCGGGCGGGCGGGCGGAGGCGGGCCCTGACCCGGAGCCGCAGGCCCGGGCTGAGCGAGCTCTGTCCCTCCTCAGGCATGGAGTCCTGCGGCATCCACGAGACCACCTTCAACTCCATCATGAAGTGCGACGTGGACATCCGGAAGGACCTGTACGCCAACACGGTGCTGTCCGGCGGCACCACCATGTACCCCGGCATCGCCGACCGCATGCAGAAGGAGATCACGGCCCTGGCCCCCAGCACCATGAAGATCAAGGTGAGTCCGGAGTGGCTGGGCCGGGGGGGGGGTGCGGGGCGCCCTTGGAAGATGGCAGGAGCTGAGGCCGCTTGTCTTTCCGTCCCCAGATCATCGCCCCTCCGGAGCGCAAGTACTCGGTGTGGATCGGCGGCTCCATCCTGGCCTCGCTGTCCACCTTCCAGCAGATGTGGATCAGCAAGCAGGAGTACGACGAGTCGGGCCCCTCCATCGTCCACCGCAAGTGCTTCTGAGCGGACTGTGGGCTCGTCACCGCGTTTGCCGCATGAGGGGCTGAGTCCGCTCGCCCTGCGCAGGCACGCCTCATGCCGCCCCGAAACTGGAACCGCCTTTGACAAGAAACGTCCTGAAGCCTGTATCTGAGCTCAGCACTGGACTGTAGGCCTGGTTGCTGACCTTGACCTGTATCGTTACCTGTTCCTTGGTACATGTTAATGCCCTGTACATACCTTTCATTTAAACCCCTGTCCACGCGTCGGCCAGTCCCTTGGCCGAGACCAGAACGTGTTTCTGCGGGAGAAACCGGCGGCCCCCGAGCCACAGGGCCTCGTGTGTGCGGGCACCGGTCCGGGCAGCTGCCCTTTCCCCGGCTGAGTTCTGCCCCGCCGCCCGCCGGGGTGGGGTCGGGGTGGGGGGGCCGAGCGCTGGGCCCACTTTCCTTTCTTAGTTGAGTTCCTGCCAGAACACCAGGCTGTTACTTGCCTTGAGTTGGAAACGGTTTGCATTCCCACCTGTAAAGCTCTGTCCTTTAATTTATGTGAGGTTTTTGTACGCGATTCTTGAAGAAATGACAAATTTTGGTTTTCTACTGTCACGTGAGAACACGAGGCCCCAGCAACACGTCATTGTGAGGAAATAAAAGTGCTGCAGTACAGCGTGCCGCCTGCGGGGCAGTGTCTTTTATCAGCCGGCCGCGGGGGGGCTGGGAGGTGCTGGGTGCTGCTGCCTGTGGTGCACTAGGTGGGCCCCAGGTGGAGGGGAAGGTGCAGGTTCTGCCTTCACACCCAAAGGGGTGTGGCTGGCTAGCAGGCTGTGTCGGGAGGGGGAAGGTAAGTGGCTGTGGTTGGGGAACGCCCCAGTGGGTTTGGCTGCTGCCACCTGTCCACCTCCCCCTTACCTGGTGGGAGGGTGCGGTCAGGAGCACAGCTAGGCTAAGTGAGGGTGTGGAGTCCTTTCGGCAGAAGGTGGACCCTGCCCAGCTCGGGCCTCCACCTGCCCTGCTCTGAACTGGGTGTCTGGGGGCCCTGTCTCCCTTCCCAGCCTTGTGGCTGGTGTGGCCGCAGGGACCTTGGGCTCACAAGCAGGGGTCATGGCCCTCCCCCACCTCGGTGGTGGCTAGGACACACTGGCCCTTCCTGTGGCTCCTGGGACAGGAAGTGGATGCCACAGCCAATCCCTACGGCCTTCATGGCGGAAGTCCTGTGGGCTCCGAGCCAGCCAGTGCAGCTCCCAGGCATGCACCTTGCCCTGGGCGTGTGGCTGCCGAAGGCTTTGCTGCCAGGAGGCCCCTCCGTGCCCCTGAGCCCAGCCTCCTGGGGAACCCCACCCGCCCAGCAGCTCAGCCCAACAGGAGGTGGGTGGGTGGGGGGGTGGGGTTGAGTATGGACCCCTGAACCGGGAGGTCACAGTTGGGTTCCCCCCCCCCCCCCCCCCCCGCACAGGCGCACTCACGGGCTTGGTCCCTGGTGGGGGCTGCATGGGGGGCAGCGACCCATGATTCTCATGGATGTTTCTCCCTCTCGGAAACCAATAAAAACAAAGACCAGCTGGAGCCACTTCGACTTGGGATCTGAACTTGCTCAAAGCTGGCCCCTGTGCCGCCCCTACAGGGGCCCTGGGCCCACAGCCTCAGGCCTCGGCCCGGAAACACAGTTCGGCCCCAGACCAAGAACCAAAGGTCAAGGGACAGGAAGGCAGGCTGACAGAGCACACTGACAAAGGCTTCCAGGGTCCCAGGTACCACTGAGCTTAGCCCACGGAAGCTTCTGGAAGCCGTGCCTCTGCAGAGATGTGTCCTGGGCACTGGGGTCTCTGCCTGCCCCATGGCCACCAGCGTCCCAATGGTGGGGTGAGTGAGGGACGGCCTGGCCAGCCAGCAACCCGCCAACACCCAGTTGGGGCCCCTAGGTCAGGGGGAGATTGTGTTAGCGCCCTGCTCCCGGTTCCACCCACCTTTCCTGGGGCTCCCCTCCCTCTCAGCTTCTGCTGGGACCCCCCACCTTTCCTGGGGCTTCCCTCCCTCTCAGCTCCTGCTGGGACCCTCCACCTTTCCTGGGGCTCCCCTCCCATTCAGCTCCTGCTGGGACCCTCCCACCTTTCCTGGGGCTTCCCTCCCCTTCAGCTCCTGCTGGGACCCCCCACCTTTCCTGGGACTTCCCTCCCCTTCAGCTCCTGCTGGGACCCCCCACCTTTCCTGGGGCTTCCCTCCCCTTCAGCTCCTGCTGGGACCCCCCACCTTTCCTGGGGCTCCCCTCCCATTCAGCTCCTGCTGGGACCCCCCACCTTTCCTGGGGCTTCCCTCCCCTTCAGCTCCTGCTGGGACCCCCCACCTTTCCTGGGGCTTCCCTCCCTTTCAGCTCCTGCTGGGACCCCCCACCTTTCCTGGGGCTTCCCTCCCTCTCAGCTCCTGCTGGAACCCTCTGGGGAGACCACCAGGGGGCACGGTGGGTTGGCCATGGGACCGGTTTATACCATAAAGTAGGGGCGACCACCTTCCCTCCTTGCAGGGATGACAGTCTTCAAGAGGGGCTCCCCCTCCCCCGTGGAGGCCTGAGGGGCCATCAGCAGGCTGGGTGGCTGAGTGACTGGGGCCTGAGCAAGAAGGAAGTCCTGCCCGACCCCTGGTTCTGGCTCATGGGGTGAGCGTTGACCTAGGAGCCAGGTCAGGGTTCGATTCCCGGTCAGGGCACAGGCCAGGGTGGCGGGCTCCATCCCCAGTGGTGGGTGTGCAGGAGGCAGCCGGTCCATGATTCTCTCTCATCACTGGTGTTTCCCTCTCCCTCTCTGAAATAAAAAAAATATTTAAAAACAAAAATCCACACATCACGTCCGCCGGCGGCAAAGGCAGGATTTGGGGGAGGACAGGCAAATGGGAAGGAAGGAGGACCGCACCTGCCCAGGTCACGCCGTGGCCTGTGGTCACCCCTTCATTTTCCCTGTGCTCTGTGCTCCCCGATTCACAGAGCTTCCTCCCCTCTCCGCCCTCCCTCCCTGCCTCCCTGCCTGCCTTTCTTCTCCTCTCAATCTTATTTCAGAACTGGTTTCGGGAAAGTTGGAGGCACATCCCCAGTAGGAGTTGTGCAGGGGCATTCCCCGCCCCTCCACGCGACTTAGCTTTTGTTCCTTCAGTCCCCATGTGGCTTGGTTTGTTGACAACTGTCACCGGGCACTGGGCCTCTGGCTCCGCAGGCCCCTCAGGCCGGCTGCCTCTCAGACTGCCCTGGTTTGGGGTGACCTTGCCCGAGCTGAAGGCGGGCCCTCTGCCGGGGTTCTGTGACCTTCCTCCCGCTGTTATCGGGCCTGGAGGGTTCAGGGGAGGAAAACCACGAAGGCCGAGCGCCCTTCTCCGAGGTCATGGTCAAGGGTCATGCTCTCTCGGTGACGCAGGGTAGTGTGCCCCTGGTCACCTGGCTCAGGCGTGCTCCCATGGGAGTTTCTGGAAGCAGGTGTCCTGCTTGCAGGGTCCTGCCTGTGCATCGGAAACGCATTACCTATCTCTCCTGTCTCCCTGCCTCTGACGGCAGCCCCAGGCTGGCCGTGGACGGCGTCTTGGGCGGGCAGGGGGGTGGGGTGGGGGCTGCAGCCTGCCGGGTGCCTCGGACCAGGAGGTTCCAGACTCCTTATCAGGCCCAGGGAGTGACCTTCTGCTTCTATGTTGCTGAGAGTTTTTAAAAAATCGTAAATGGGCTTTAAATTTTGTCCCTTTTTTTCTCTGCTTCATTCAGATCATGTGTGTCAGGCAGTTTCCGTTTTTAAATTGATTTTGACTAAATTGTTTTTGCTGATTTTTTAAAATTATTTTTTTAAATATATTTTTTATTGATTTTTCACAGAGAGGAAGGGAGAGGAATAGAGAGAAACATCGATCGGCTGCCTCCTGCACACCCCCCACTGGGGATGTGCCCGCAGCCAAGGTACATGCCTCCAACCAGAATCGAACCTGGGACCCTTCAGTTCCCCAGCCGACGCTCTATCCACTGAGCCACACCGGCCAGGGCTCCAAGGTTTTTGCTGAAAAGGCTCCTTGACTGCACAGAAGTCTCTGCACCAGGCTCACAGATCTTGCCTTTAAGGGCAATTCAGCCAAGGAACACCCCTCATTGTCCACAACCTTGAGGGCTGGGGGAGGAAAACCACCCTGGGTCAGCACCACCCTGCCCCAGCCCCGCCCCTTGTCCCGGAGGCATGGACAGAGGGCCCTGGGCCAGGCCCTGTCACCTGCCGGAGCCTGGAATGCTGGGTGTCCCCGGCTGTGGGCCAGGAAGCCAGCTGCCAAGGACAGCCTCAACTCTGATGTCATCACACCAGCACCAGCCGGGAGCCAAACCTGGAGCCAAACTGGGCGCCTGGGAAACAGGACAGGGCCTGCAGTGGGGAGGGGTGCACACCAGCCCTCCGGGAGCACTTCCTCCGCTCTGCTCCACGCAGCTCCCATGGAAACTACACCCACACCCACACCCACTACACACACACTACACATGCTACACACACACATCACACATATACATCACACACATTACACCCACACACTACACACACTGCACCCGGTCCTGCCCGTTTTCAAAGAGAACTTAACGCATCAGGCAGTGCAGAAGGGGAGAAGGGGAGAGAGGAGGGGCGAGGTCTGGCTCACTGGCTCTTCGATAGGCATTTCTAGGGCTGCATCTGCTGCCCCCCACCCTCTGCTCAGTGCCCCTGGCCCCACCACTGAGGGCCTGAGTGAGCCACGTGCAACTGGGCACCCGCCGGCCAGGGCCGCTGCTACTTCCGGAGCATCAGATCAAATTGCACTGGGAGAGACCGCGAAGGGGCCGAGGCCGGGGGTCTATCCACTGGGCCACACCGGCCGGGGCTGAGGCCTTTCTCTTAACCTCCAGCGGGGCTGCGGGCGGGCACGGGGTGCGGGGACAGGCAGGGGAGCAGGCGCCCAGAGCCCCTCTCCCCGCCCCTGCCGCCCGGGCCGACCTGGACCCGCCGCTGAGGCCTCGTGGGCCATCGCCTTTGTCTCAGGGTAAAGGACCCGCTGGCCGGACGTCGCCGCTGGGCCGGGGGCCGCCCGTGAACCCGCGTCTTGCTTCCGTCCTGAGGTTTTTCCACAAAAAGGACCGTCCGGCGAGGCCGTGAGTCCGCCCCGCCCCGCCCCCCGCCGCAACAGGGAGAGGTTCGGTTCGGGTTCGGGGTTCGGGACCCGGGAAACCCCCCCACAGCTGCCCGCAGGGGGCGGGCTCCGGGCCAGTGCGCACGCGCACGCCTGCCTCGTTTCCATTGGTCGCTGCGCCTCCGCACTCCGTGATTGGCTAGGACGGCCGCGCTCCTGGCCAATTGGTGCGCGGCTCCCGGTGAGCCTGGCAGCTGGGGGACCCGCCTGGCGGCGGGGGTCCGAGTGGGGTCCGAGGGCGCCGCCTTCGCCGCAGTCCATTGGTCCCTCCTTTGACCTTCAGGGAGGGAGATGGTCGCCCCGCCGTGCGGATTCACAGGCGCCGACCTGGCGACCGCCCTTTGCCGGGGACCCCACCCCACCCTACGTGGCTGGGGGCTGCCCTGCGACCCTCGCAGGTTTCCCCTGAGTCCGCGCCTGCTTCTCCCCCACCCCACCCCCGCTGTCCTTTCCGAGACACCAGGCTGAGGAGGCAAACAGCCCTACATCAGGGAAACCCCATCACCCCAAGTTAGTGCGGATCATCGCTCTGTAGGCGGTGAGGATGCGGGAAAATACAAAGTGTTTCCTCCTCTGTAGTTTGTACATCATTTCCAACGACTACATAGCTTGTAGCGAAAATATGACTTTTTATTTATTTATTTATTTTAAATATATATATTATTGATTTTTTACAGAGAGGAAAGGAGAGGGATAGAGTTAGAAATACCGATGAGAGAGAAACATCGATTAGCTGCCTCCTGCTAAACCTACTGGGGGTGTGCCTGCAGCTAATGCACATGCCCTTGACCAGAATTGAACCCGAGACCCTTCAGTCTGCAGGCCGAGGCTCTATCCACTGAGCCAAACAGGTTTCGGCGAAAATATGACTTTTTAAAAAATTAATGTGAAATAATAACTGTAATGGAAGAAACACGTGTTGGGGAGGATGGAGAGAACTTGGACGCCTCATATGCAATGCCAGTGCCGCCATGATGGGAAAGTTTGTCTGCCACTCAAAGAGCTGAAGATGGACTTTCCCCTCCTGGGAACACCCAAAGGAACGGAGGTCAGGGGCCCCAAAGCCAGTGTTCATGGTGACATTGTTCACAGGGTGAAGGTGCAGACCCCCCACATGTCTGCCAGCAGGTGATGGACCCCATCACCTGCTGGCAGACATATGGGAGGTCTGGTCTACACAGTGGAATGTCCTCCATGAAAAGGGATGGCATCCTGGCGTGCTACAGGGCAGGGCCCCAGAACAGGATGCTGAGTGACACAGACAGACACGAAAGGACCGACACCGTGATTCCACTTACGTGCAACTAGAGGCCTGGCGCACAAAATTCGTGCAGGGGGGCAGAAGGGGTCCTTCGGCCCAGCCTGTACCCTCCAGTAATCTGGGACCTTTTGGGGGATGTCTGACTGCGGGAGCCAGCCTAGATGTGACATCCGTCTGGAAATCCGGGACCACTGACTCCTAACAGCTCACCTGCCGGCCTGATGGCCCTAAAACTTGAGCTTCTTCCCTTTTTTTTATTTTTCATATTCATACTTCTTTATTTTTTATTTTAAAGTTCAAGCTTCTTAAGAACATGAGGCTTTTAAATATATATGTATTTTTATTGATTTTAGAGAGGAAGGGAGAGGGGAAAAGGGATAGAAACATCCATGATGAGAGAAAATCACTGATCGGCTGCCCCTGCACGCCCCACTCTGTAACCCAGGCAAGTGCCCTTGACCAGAATCGAACCTTGGACCCTTTAGTCCATAGGCCAACGCTCTACCCACTGGGCCAAACGAGGCAGGGTGAGGCGTTTACCATTATTCCATATTCTTTAGAGAGCTAAGCATAGTAGACACAGCAAATGCTTAATACTACGGCTTCTATTCAAACACTTTCCACCCAGGAACATTTCAATAGGCAGTCTCCAAAAGCCTAGGCTGGAACACCTAAAAGTAAAGTACTCAGGTTTCAGGCATCAGGTGTTGTTAGCAGGGTTTCTATCCCAATTAAACTCTGACTCTGAGTTCTCAACAGTCTGGACCCGTGGTTGGCAAACTGCGCTTGTGAGCCACATGCGGCTCTTTGGACCCTTGAGTGTGGCTCTTCCACAAAATACTACGGCCTGGGCGAGTCTATTTTGAAGAAGTGGCATTAGAAGAAGTTTAAGTTTAAAAAATGTGGCTCTCCAAAGCAATTTCAGACGTTGTACTGTTGGTATTTGGCTCTGTGACTAATGAGTTTGCCGACCACTGGTCTGGACAAACTGCCCTTCACTGTCTCCAAAGTTTCTTTCCTTTTTTAAAAAGTATATCCTATTGATTTTTTACAGAGAGGAATTGAGAGTTAGAGACATCGATCAGCTGCTTCCTGCACACCTCCCATTGGGGATGTGCCTGCAACATGCCCTTGACCGGAATCGAACCCGGGACCCTTCAGTCCGCAGGCCGATGCTCTATCCACTGAGCCAAACTGGTCAGGGCTCCAAAGTTTCTTATTCGTCACCATCCCATTTTCCTCGCTTCAAACCAAGGCAACAAAGGAAGCTTTAATTCTGACCTTCCTCCCTGCAAGGGAACAGCAAACCTCAGTCGAAGCAATTTCCCGCCAGAAGTCAGTCCAAATACCGCGAGACTGGACTAGAGGCTCACTACGCGCATGCGCAACAACAGCCTCGCTTTCCTCCACTATCCCACAATCCTCTGGCCGCACACTTCCGGTTTCTCTAGCGCCTCCTTCGGTGGTGTTTCCTTCAGTGGCGTTGAAGCATCCAAGGCCTGTAGCTGGAGCGGATTTTTCTGTTCTTTGGCGTCGATGGCTGTTTACTGTCAGGAATCAGTGACGTTTTGGGAGCACTACGCTGCCATGAACACATCCACAGCCCATGCAGCCCACGTCCTGGTCACCATGAGAAAGGTAGGTGCTGAGCCCTTTCCAATCGCACCTTCCTTTTCCCTCCCCAGCTCACTCCAAAAACCCGCTCCGGCCGACCCCCCAACCCCCACCCCGCAGGCCCTTAAGACCTTCCCCCATCAAACTCGCACCCTATGGTGTTGCCCAGGGGCGCCCCTGACCGCTCCCTGGGGGGCGGGACCCGCCTGGGCGAGGGGCCTGGTGTTCTGGTCTCTGGTTGTTCTGGTTGTTACGGCGTTCCGGTCGCCAGCTTTATATATATATATAATATAGATAGATATTTAGAGTCGAGACAGGACCTAGGTTAAAGATTACTAAGAGCTGGGGGAGTAGAGGAATGCAACATTGTTGCTGGATGGATGATACAAGGTTCTTGTTTGGGGTGAAAAGGTCTGGAAATGGCTGGTGATGATGGAAGAACATGGTGGCTGTTCTCAGTGCCACTGATCTGCATAGAAAATGGTTTTAAAGCCGAAACCGGTTTGGCTCAGTGCATAGAGCATTGGCCTGTGGACTGAAGGGTCCCGGGTTCAATTCAGGTGAAGGCCATGTACCTTGATTGCGGGAACATCCCCAGTGGGGGGTGTGCAGGAGGCAGCTGATGGATGTTTCTGTCTCATCGATGTTTCTGACTTTCTATCCCTCTCCAAAAAATCAATAAAGTGTGTGTGTGTGTGTGTGTGTGTGTGTATAAAGAAAATGGTTTTAAAGTGGCAAGTTTCACCCCAGCGTGTGGCTCAGTTGGTAGGAGCATCATGCGCACACCAAACGGTCGCAGGTTCGGCTCCAGGTGAGGGCACCCACCGAGGTTGCAGGTTCAATTCCTGACACCAAACCTGCAGTGCTTCTCACATGGATGTTTCTCTCTCTCTCCTCCCTCCTAATCTCTCTCTCGTTCTCTAAATAAATAAATGCCCTTGGGTGAGGATTAGGGAACTCATGGGCAGAGTTTGTTGTATATATTTTGGCACAATAAAAAAAAAAATGCCATGGAGTTGTGCACTGTACATGAGATACTTGTGTGGTTCGTGAAGTATGCCTCCACAAAGCTGGTAAAGCATTTAAAGCCAAAAGGTTGGAAATGGCACCTGCCTGACCTCTCTGCACCCAAGTTGTGGAGAGCGGCTACGACGGTGGACAGGTTCCAGCCTGGGACTAAGGCCAGGGCACGACCCTTTGGTGGCAAAGCCCAGCACAATTACAGACAAAGGCTGTGGTTGTGAGCTTGACCTTATGGGTCCGAACCTGAGGGCCCCCCGTGGCTGAGTGACAGGGGCTGCGGGAGGTGCCGCAAATAAGGCTTGATCAGGTGCCTGTGGTTGAGTGGATTCGAAACCCCGAGAGGATGCTGCGGCCACACCCTCCCTTTGCCTGGTGGGATCCTGCTGTAAAATAAAGACTTGGCTGGCAGGCCGTGGCCCTGTCTCTCCAGCAGAGAGCAGCTTCCCACCTGGCCCCAGCTTTCTTCCCTTGCTGTCTTATTTAATCCTTCGCCGCCCCCCTCAGGTTCGGCCGTGGCACACCAAGGTGCTCTGGGCAGAGGGAGGCGTGGACTACTCCTGAGGGCGTATCTCCTCCATCCCACACGGTGAGCTGGAATTGGAGGCGTCCCATGCTGGCGACGTCCCATGCTGGCTGCCCAGTAGAGAGTGGATCTGGGGAGGGGGTGGGGATAAAAGCAGACACAGCCAATTCCATGCCCCTCCCTCTCCTCCTCCCCAGCTCTACCTCCTCGGGGCCCTGGGGGAGCCCAGCAGGGTCACTCTAAGAGGCATCTTGCTTTTTTTTTTTTTTTTTAATATATTTTATTGATTTATTACAGAGAGGAAGGGAGAGAAAGTCAGAAACATCGATGAGAGAGAAACATCGATCAGCTCCCTCTTGCACACCCCCTACTGGGGATGTACCCGCAGCCAAGGTACATGCCTTGACCGGAATCAAACCTGGGACCTTTCAGTCCGCAGGCTGACGCTCCATCCACTGAGCCAAACCGGTTTTGGCAGCATCTTGCTTTTTTAAAAAATAGGTTTTTATTGATTTTTTATTGATTTCAGAGAGGAAGGGAGAGGGGGAAATGGAAACATCAGTGATGAGAGAGAATCATTGATTGGCTGCCTCCTACAAGCCCCACACTGGGGATCCAGCCCACAACCCAGGCTTGTGCCCTTGACTGGAGTCAAACCTGGGACCCTTCAGTCCGCAGGCTGACGCTCTATCCCCTGAGCCACACGAGCCAGGGCGGCATCTTGCTTTTCACCCTCACCAGGCAGCTCCCCTTTTTGTTCCCAAGTGACCTGGATCCAATCAGGAGCACGGGCGGGGGAGGGGAGCGGGCAGCCCTCCCGCGCAGCTGCTGTGCTCTCCGCACCGCCTGAGCTTCCCGCTCCTGCAAGCCGGCCGCCCTCCCAGCAGAGGCCGCTGGAGGGCGCCCCTGCACCGCCTCTGCCGCCGGCTCCACGCCGAGGGCCAGTGGTGGAGCCAAAGGTTGAGCTGGTTCATGCCTCCCGGTGGAGCCGGGATGGGCGCGGGAGGCTGCAGAGGCGGCTTTAGATCTGGTCCCACAAGCCAGTCGGGGGCGACTTCCCGCCCCACGGCTGCGTGCACCGCAGCTCAGGACTGGGGCAGACATGCAGCCGGAGCTCCGCGGACAGAGCAGCCGCCGTTCCTTCCTCCCAGGGCCCCGGGCCTCCTGCTGCCTGCGTGGTGCTCAGCACACCTGGACTCCCCCACCTCCCCAAAGGCTGGCGACCAGCTGAACACGCAGGTCCCTTAGGACACAGCACTAGGAGACCCCAGACCTCGTGTACATCCCAACACCACAGACCTCAGAGCTACCCAAGGGCAAATGGGCCTCAGCAGGTGACATGTGAGCCAGATCTAGGGGAGAGTGTGTCACTGCCCCCCCCCCCCCCCACACACGGGCCTCCCATGGCCGTGCAGGCTAACGTCTCGAGGTGGGACCCTCTGCCATCCGGCCTGTGCCTTCCCCAGCCTCTGCCTCCTTGTCCCGAGTGCTGGCCGATGAGGCCCCCGCTGACCACGTGTCCCTCCCCGGGCCTTGCCAAGACCTGTCTGCCTCAGGTGGCCCAGGGACAGCTGACATCGGGGACGGACGGGTGTGGTCTGGCTGTCCAGGGCAGCACAGGTCACTGTGTGGCCGTGATGAGAAGGGCACCTTAGTGAGCACCTGGCCAGGGTGGGGGCTGATCGGGCACCTAGGCCTGCCTCCCCAAAACCCTGCAGCAGCCCTAGGACCCAGGGAGGGGGCATCCTTGCCAGAGCCGGGGGACGGGCTGCACCCTGGGCAGAGGGGGCTCCTGCAGCTGCTGGTCCCCTGCGAAGAGGCCGCCCGGGTCCACTGGGTCACAAAGCAGCCGCCCCTAAATCACTCGGGTTGGCCTGGTGGAGGCGTCTGCCCCAGGTGGTGACCAGTGCCCCAGCATCACCTGGGTCTGTTTCCTCTTCCCTCTCCGGGGGGGAGCCCCAGCCTCCGTGGGAGCCACAAAGTGCCTTTGAAGGGAGGCCCAGTGTGTGGGGGCGGGGAGCTGCCCTGCATCCTGGATGGAAAAGAGTTTCGGTGGCCAAGGGGGCACGGGCACCAGCCCCCCAGTTTCCTCCTCATCAAGCCCAGGAACCGGCCCTTGGGGCGGTCAGCACAGAGAGCCCCTGCCCCCAACAGCAGGGAGAGGGGCGTGTTCAGTGCCTCTTCACCCTGAACCCTCGTGGGGAGACACCCCCTTGGCTCTGCTCCCCTCCTCCTTCCTGTTCACTGGGCTCCCAGCCACCCCGATGGGGCCTGTTTAATTGATTCAATTTGTCCAACAGTAAAAACACTCTGCAGATGTCAGCTCCGGCTCCCCACCCCCAGGGAGCCAGCAGGCACCTGCCAAGGACGCGCTGGGAGCCCTTCCCGGGACCGCCGTGGGCGGCTGGGGGAGTGGGTGGGCCGGGCGTGTGCGGGAGCCGGGGCCATCCATGGCGGAGGGTCCGCTCCACGGGCTCCACGCGGAGAGGCACTCGGAATGCTGATCAAACTGGACTCTCGGGGAACTTCCCCTCGACAGGCTCCCAGGTCTGGGCTGTGACCTTGGCTGTGACTCCCATGTGGTCCTGCTGCTGTCCTCCAGCCGGTGTCCAGGCTGCCTTCCCCTCCACACCCTCTCTCCTCACCCCCTCCCCATTGGCACTGGCTGGGGGTTCTGGGGTCTGGGAGGGGCCCCAAGGGTTCCCTGGGGCCTGATGCCCAGTCTGGGTGCCTTTGTTTGGCCACCTGGTGGCAGGGAAGGAGCTGAGCCAGGGGCGCCCACCCGCCGGGAAGGGACCTCAGGCCCCAGCCTGTCACCTCTGGGCGGCACTGTGGTCCGGCTGCCTTCGGAGGGTGTGTGGCCACAGCTCCGGGGCCAGTGCTTCCAGGAGTAGGGGGGAGGGGGAGAGGTGCGGGGCTGGGAGACCAGACCTGACCCCTAGTCCACCCTGAGCCCTTTGTCTGTCTGAGGGGCCCTGGTTCCTGTGGCACCACTTTCCACCCAGAGGGGCCGCCGAGAGGAGGGGCTGAGGAGGGAGGGGGTTAGAGCCGGCCAGGCCGAGGCCGGGCCTCTGCCACCCTCCACCCTCCACCCTCCATCTGGGCACGACCCCCAGCCGTGATTAGAAAAGCAGACTCCGGGCCCAGCCCCTCCCTCCCGACCTCCCACGTGCCCTCCCGGAAGGGTCGGAGCCGTCCTGCGCTGATTGGCTGCTGTAGAAAGAGCCCCGGGTTTCCACGGCTCTTCCCCGCACAGCCCTGGGGGCGGGAGGCCGCGGGGGTCGGGGGCCTGGGCCGGGGATCGGGGCTGAACGGCTGTCGGAGGCCAGCGCTGCGCAGGCCGCCTTCCAGCGGCCGGTCCTCCTAGGGTTGAGCGAGGGGGGCAGGGGGCGAGGAGGGCCGGTCCGGAGCGGCCCGCAGCCCCCCGCCGGCTGGCGGCCCAGAGCGGGCCCGGGGCCCGGGGCTCGGGGTTGGGCGCCCGCGGCGTGGAGGAGCAAAGAACAAAAGGGAGCCCCGCCCCTCCCAGGGCCGGATGCGGCCAATCGGCGCCGCTGCCGCCCACGACGCTCTCTGATTGGCTGCGTGGAGGCCAATCGGGCAGCAGGGCCGCGAGCCTGTGCGGTCCCACGTGGGGCGGTTCGCTGGCGCGGCGGTTGGGGCGCCCACATCTCCGAGACCAGAGGGCCTTTTGCGTTCCCCGGCAGCTCCCGGGACCCCCCACCCTGGGGACACCCCCGGGGACCCCTCCGGCCCCGAGGGTCCCCTTGCTGCGTCACCGCGGTCCTGGCTTTGGGGGGGGGGGGGCCCGAGGCGTGGCTGCCTCACGGCACCCCGGAGGGGGCGTGACACCCCAAAGCCCCAGTCTGTGCGGTGGAGGCCGCTGGTGCCGGGCTCTCGCCTCCCGGGTTTGGGTGTAGGGCCTCACCGCCCTCTCTGCGCCCCCGGGGGCCGGGCTGGGGCACCCGGAAGGATCGGATCAGCCATTCATTGATGGGTTACTGACATTTTCCACTCCAGTGTCTCGGGGTCCAAACAGCGGGGCCACGGGACCCTGGGTTAGCCCGCCCCGTTTCCAGGAGTCGTCCCCAAGCCGCTCCAAGTGGGACATACCAGCATGCCCTGGGGTACGAGTGATTGACAGGACTTCCATGGTGTGGCCCCTTGGACAGGGAGTTGGTGGTGGTGGGGGAGCTGGGTGAGTGGAAGACGGATGAGCTAAGGAGGGGGGACAGGACCAGGGCCAGCAGCAAGGGGAGCGGTGACCACCGTGGCCTGGGGGGAGGGCAGCTGCAGGAGAGGGCCGTCAGCAGGGCTGTGACCTTGGGGAGAGGGACACAGCGCCCTGGCGGTGATTGATTCGGTGACCTCGCCCTCCTCGCCTGCACATTGAATCTCATCTCGGGCAGAGGAGCCCCGCTGAGCCTGTGCAGAGGCCGCCTGCAGGGCGGGGGGGGGGGGTGGCGGGGGCGCAGAACTTGGCTGGGGCCTCACTCCTGCAGTCCCCCTGCCCCCAAATCCAGGAGCCACTGATGTCCTGCAGGTGAAGGGTCAGCACGAGGCAGAGTCAGAGCTGGGAGGGGGTCAGCCGCCTGCCCGTCGTCAGTGCACCTGGCTGGCCAAGTTCAGATGCCGCCTCCAGGAGGCCCTCCGGAATCTCCATTTTCATCAGCCTGTCCCGGGGCACAGCCTGGCAGAGCGGGTACCCCTGGAGGACCAGCGGGCCGGTGCTTAGCCTGGGCGAGGCCGAGGCAGCGCATCCCGCTGAGGCGGCTGCATTTCTCCCCTCTGGGGGCCTGTGAGCCTGAGGAGGGAGGATGGGCTCCCCAAGGCGAGGTCCTGTTCGGTACTCAGCAGGGAGGCAGCCTGAGCCATGGCCCTGGAGGATCTGGAGGGAGCGGCTCTTGCAGAGGGGGATCAGGAAGGGGCGCACATGGTGGCTTTGGGGCGAAGGGAGGAGCTGGAGCAGTGGAAATGGCGAAGAAAGGCAAGAGCCTGATTGGAAGCTGCGGCCCAGGGAGTCCAGTCTGGGCACCCGTCCCCTCCGTCATGCGGGGCGGTGAGAGAGGGTGGAGTACTCGCCGGGCGGGGCCTGCCCCGGGTCATTCCAGCTCAGGGCGTACACGTGAGTGTGGATATAACATTCAGGGGGTAGTGGGGGGTTTGGCGGGCTTCCAGGAGCCTGGTGGGGAGAGGGGGTGAGTAAGGGGCTCTCGGGGACAGCAAGGCAGCTGTCACTAACCACCAGCCACCCCTCCCTGCGGGGCAGCCTCCCCCGCCCCAGCTGGCACGTGCCCCCCTGTGTGCACCCCGACTCGGCCAGCTCCAGAGCTGGGACCTGACGGCCTGGGATCAGAAGTGCCAGTTCCAGACCCTCCTCTCTCAGCCCACAGCACCCCCACCCGGCTGTTTCCCACAGAAGACAGAGGAGATGGTGTTTAGGAGGGGGGAGGGCATGGGGTGGGTGGGGAGCCAGTGGGCGGGGCCGTCCTGGAGGCAGATGGGGCTCAGGGCTGAGCACCCTGTGAACCAGGAGGTCAGGGTTCGACTCCCCGTAAGGGCACTAGCCCGGGCTTCGGGCTCCGTCCCCAGCGTGGGGTGTGCAGGGGGCAGCCAGTCCATGATTCTCGTCATGGATGTTTCTCTCTCTCCCCTTTTCTCTTCCTCTCTGGGAAAAAGTTGTTTTAGAAACAACACCCCCAAACCAGAAAACAAGCTTGGTGACCTGTACGCGGCGTGGTCGGCTCCGGCTCCGGCTCCGGCTCCGGCCGTGCTGAGGGCCGGGCGCAGGTGGACTGCTCTCAGCCTCCCCGAGGAGCACTGCAGGGAGCACCGCGTCGATCGCTCCCAGCCCGGGTCTGTGCCCCCGGGGCTGCTGGGAGGCAGAACCTGAGCTTCGTAAACGTGCCCCCGGCCCCGTCCTTCCCTGTCAGCCTTTGAGGGCGGGGACCCTGTGCCATTGAGGCCTGTGGGGGGAAGGCTCACGTGGGGGTGTCATCACCCTTTTAACGGCGGATAGGGAGGCTCCCCGGAGGGAAGCTGCTGGGCCAGCCCGCGCAGGGGCAGCCGAGGGGGGCGTGGGGACAGCCCTGACTCCCTGGGCCTGAGCCAGAGCTGGGAGGTGGCGGTGCGGAGAGCTGGGGGGGCCTGGGGGCCGGGGTGCAGAGTGAGAACAGCAGCAGAGGGGCTGGGAGGGACTCTGGGGTCTGGGGAGGAAGGGAGGCGGGACAGCGGGAGGGGAGGAGGCAGGGCCTGTGGGAGCAGATGGCAGGGGTGTGCTGGAAAGCACACAAGGGAATCCAAACTAAATGCCAGTGATGGCTGTGGTGAGGGCCCTGCCTGACCTGGCCATGACCTTGGGACTGAGAGGAACTGCCCTCAGAGAGCACTAGGCCCAGGACCTCAGAGCACGGGGCCTGGACACATTTCTCAGGTTGATTGTTAGAGGCCGGGGGGGGGGGGCGGCGGGGGGAGAGGAACATGGACACATTGATGTGAGACAGAAATGGCCATCATTGCCTCCTGCACGTGACCCGACTGGGCCTGCGCCCTGACCGGGAATGGAACCCCCACCTTTTGGTGCTCAGGATACGCCCCCACCCACGGAGCTACCCGGCCAGGGCTGCCCAGAACCTGACAGGAGGTCCCGGAGCAGGGGGTGGGGCCGGGGAGGGGCTGGGGAGGGTGGGAGGCCCAGCAATCCAGGAGACCCTAGGGGGGTGCTTGAGGGACAAATGCAAGTGGGGAGGCAGGCGGCTGCCGAGGGCCCTGGCGGGGAAACGGGCCAGAGGAGCAGGTCTCGCTGAGACCTTTCCAGAACATCTACCTGCTTGTGGGGGTGCTCAGGACCGTGAGGCCCCCCCCCCTCCCTCCCTCCCTCCCTCGATGCTCCTTGCCTCCCAGAGCTGTCGCTGCCGCCTCTTGTGGGGGACAGAGGGGTGGCCATACCTTCCCCATCCCCAGAGCCCACCCGGGGGGTTGTGTCCAGACACTCTCGGCACACAACTGCCCTCGCCGCCCGACGCATCTGTTCCTGCCTCCGTCCAGCCCCTCCTGTCTGCCAATGGCCGGGCCCTGCGCCGGGCGCCGTGGACCTGGGGCTCCGACATCCAGGCTTCCTTCCGTAGCTGCCCTGGGTCCCCTGGGGGCGGGGCCTGCACAGAGCCCTCGGAACCCCTGCGGCTTCTCTGTCGGTGGCAGGCCCCGGGTTTGTGCCCGCGGGAGGGGGGGGGAGGTGTTGGGCCTCCTACACTGGGCCTGCCCTGCCTCTGGTGGGGTGCATTCTGCTGCGTGGTGGACAGACAGCTGCTGGGTGCACTGCTTATGAACAGGCAGGCGAGGAGGGCCGATCCGGTCGGACAGTTGGGTTGTCCCCCACACAAGCAGGCTGTCGGCTCCGACATGCATCTCAGGTGAGCAGGGAGCTGGTGTGAAGCGTGTCCCTGACACGCCCGGACCACGGAGCACACTGACACGGGAGCAGCCACCCGGCCCCGCTCTTTCCTGCACCTCCGGGTGGGGGTGGGGGTGGGGGTGGGGGCGGGACGGGTGCGCGGAGCCTGCAGAGGCCGCCCTCGGGGTCCCAGGCGCCACCCGGGAGGCGGCCTCATGGCCGTGGTGTGGGCGCTAGAACCTCACCTGGCTACTCGGGGGGCTGTGCTCAGCCTCCTGGGGGGCCACATGCACGCCCCAAAGCCAGTCCCCGCGAAGGAGAAGGCAGAGGACCCTGCTTGGCCCAGCCTGTCTGTATCTGCCCCTTTCTGTGCCCCAACAGGCAGCCCCTCGGGGAGCCCCAGCTCCGGTGCCAGCCCAGGGTCGGGGGGGGGGGGGCGGCCAATGGTGAGGGGTGCTTGCCCTGACAGTGCGGGGTCCCCGCACTGGGGCTCCCAGCTGAGCCTGTTTCCTAAGTGAAAACACATTTCCTGACGGGGAGGGGCGAGGGGGGCGGGGGGGGTCTCAGATGTGGCAAAGGCTCCATCCAGAAAGGATGGGTTACCTCCCCTCGCCGCAGCCAAGCTGGGGAGCCTCTGTCCCGTGGCCGAGCGGGGAGGCTCTGGGTGTAACCCGGCCCCACCCCCCCAGATTCAGCCACAGCGCCTGCCGCCCTGGGGCCACGCTGAGGGGTGCGGGTGGACAGGCCCACAGGCTGCTTTTTGTCACTATTTAAAAAGTATATTTTTATTGACGTCAGGGAGGGAGGGGGAGAGGGAGAGAGAGAACCATCCATGATGGGAGAGGGTCACGGACCAGCTGCCTCCTGCACGCCCCCCACGGGGGATGGAGCCCACAACCCGGGCCTGCGCCCTGAGCGGGAGCCGAGTGGACGCTCGGCCTGGATGGACGCTCCGCCCCCGAGCCCCTCAGAGGACGAGCAGTTTGGGAGGGGTGCTGCTCTCAGAGCCCGGGGGGTGGCGGGGCAGCGGGGCCGTGGGGAGCGGGGACCCCGGTTCCTGCAGGAGGGGAGGGAGCTCCTGGAGTCCTGTCCAGGCGTTCACCTCCCCAGCTGGCTCCAGGGGCCACTGAGTGCCCAGGTGACCTCTCGCCGGCTGGACAGAGCCCCCCGCTCCCCCCCCAGGCCTGAGTCTGCTCCCCACACGCAGCCCCCGTTGGTTTGCGGCATTAAAAGCGAATTGCGATCGGTGGGCTGTCATCTCTGCCTGATGACGCATCGCTTTATCGATCTCGCTCCGGCCGCCCGCCCTGCCTCGGCGTTTCCCAGACGGCTCGTTCGTCTTGATCAGAGCGCGGACGCCTCCCCGTGGGCTCAGCCTCCCGTGCCCACAGCCCCACCCAGGCCCTGTCCCCGAGAGCTGGGGAGGGGGCCCCGAGGGGCAGGCGGAGGAGGCAGGGCTGGTGGGAACGGATCCCGGGACGCACCTCACCCTGCTCTGGCCCCTCTGCTGTGCGGAGCTGTTCGGCTCCGGCTCTCTTCCGGGGCCGTCGCCCCCCCTCCCCCAGTCCTGTGCCCCTGCCTCCGCCCTTGGGCTTAGGACCCTTCTGTGGGTGCCCGTTCCTCCCCCAGGGGCCATGGCCCACCTAGCTTTGACCTTGAGGCTGCAGAGTGAGGGGTCTCAGTCTGATGCTGGCCCCCTGCCGTGGGCTCCGAGGGGCCTCTGCCACATTCTGCTCTGGCGTTGGCCTGTGCTCCCCAGCCACCTGGTGTCCCTCGCCGCCGCCCCCCTCCCCCCCGCTTCCCTGCCCCATTTCCTACAGGACAGCCAGGTGCTGCCTCCTCCAGGGAGCCCTCCGGGACCACCCAGGCAGTTGTACGTGGGCCCCGTGGCTGTCCTGTCAGTCTGCCCACAGCGGGGAGCCCCGCGCCAGAGCCACCAGGTCTTGGCGGTGGGGCGTCCTCGCCCTTGCCCTCTGCGGTGCCAGAGGCAGTGGCTGCCACGCTGGCTGAAAGCGGGGGGTGAGACTCAATCCCAGGCCTGGCAGCAGGATCGGTCCCCCGCTGGTTCCCGAGGGAACATCCCTGCTGTCACCTGACCTATCCCTGAGGCTGCAGTGCGCTGGGGACCTCGCCCCGGGGGGCTGACCCTCCTCCTCCACTCCAGGCGCCCTGCCCACCTGGCCCCGGGCCAGTCCGCACACCTGTCTCACTCAGGTGAGACCTACAAGGCGAGGGACCTCGTCCTGGGCTCTCGGAGGCCAAGGCCGCTGCGGGTCAGGTCCGGTCACACGTCCCGAGGGGCCTCGAGCCGGCCAGCGGCTAACCAGGAGCCGGCCTGGCGGCGGGGACATGTCTGCAGGGACCCCGCCCTCTGGGGCCTCCGGGGATCCCCGTGCGACACAGGGACACGGAGGCACAGTGAGGATTCCGGACCATTCCGGAACAATAGTTCATATATTTATTCTTAAGCAAGTTATCGATAAAAAATTTAATACTAAAATGCATTTACATAGAGTCTGCCGCTCATAAAACCTCTGTTTTTGTGTTTTTAGTGTTTACATTGAAAAACCCACCCCTAGTTTACACATTTACAGGCCGGGCTTCTGCCGGCGGGCGTCACACGCACGCGGGAGTGGGGGGGACAGGGACGGGGAGAGAGCGCGCGGGGCAGGCGTCCGCGGGGGCGGCAGCAAGGACAGGTGCCTGGCCCCGCGCTGCGGGCTCGGACTCTGGGCTGCCGTCAACCCATGCGGATGGCCGCCGGGAATGAAATATTGCACTCGTGGGGAGGAGGGGGAGTGGGGTGCAGGAGGTAAGCTGGGATTTCGGGGACCCCCTCTTGGTCCCTGCGCTGCCCACAGAGCCACCAGGAACGGGGGGGGAGGGCCTTATTGGCCGCCGCAGGGTTTCCTGGTCAGAAAGACAGGGGCCAGGGTTGGGGTGCCGGGTGCCCCCCAAAACCCCGTTTCCCGGGAACCTGGACTCTGTGGGTCACACACGAGCGCCTCCTGCGGAGCCAGGGGGAACTTGGGGGGCTTCCCTGGGGCCAAGCTCTGCCTGGCCCGGTCCTCTGGGCCTTAGGAGCAGGACGAGGTGACCAGTTCCACGGGCGCTGGCCTGTGCTGAGGTCTGGGGTGCCCACAGGTGTGGCCTGGAGCGAGCGCCCAGCACCCCCCCACTCACACACCATCGGCCCTGCCCAGCGGCCCAGGAAAGGCCGAACCCCTCGGGCTGCGGGCTGGTCTCCCTCCTCCAGGCAGGGCCGGCAGCGGGACCAGAGTCGGCGGGGTGTTCAGGAACTGAAGTCAAACATCACTGTCACCCGCACTGGAAACTTTGTTCATGTTTGTTTCGTCGAAACAGAGGTAAGATACACGTGTCTGTGGCCACACCAGGCGGGGCGGGTCCGGCTGTACTTCCGTTCTAGGACCCCCCTCCCGAGGGCCCCCCAGCACGCTCTGCCGGGAGCCGGGCTCACAGCACATAAACCCGCGTGTGGCCTCCCCCTGACACGGCCCCGCCCCCGAGGTCAGGGACGCCGGCTGGGGCGCCGCCGGGCTGAGGAGACAGTGCATTTCGAAGAAAACCCCAGCACAGACCGCACACACGCACGCACACGCACACCCTCGTCACGCACGCGGGAAAACAGTCCTGCCCCGCGTGTTTTTTTTTTTTTTTTCATAAAACTTCCCGCGGAAACACGCTATGTACAGAGAAATAAATAGACGACACCTGATTCTGCTCTCCCTGCTGGGACAGCCGGAGGTACTGGGAAGATATGGCTTGGATGCTACTCTCTCGGGAGCCGCGGGGAGGGCGGGGGAGGCGGAGGGCCGGGCGGGGGCGCGCACGGCGCACGGCGCGGGTGCGAGGCGGCGCTCTCCAGGGACACGGAGGCCCGGTCCTGCCTCGTGTTTGCGTATCCGTCCGCTCGCCCGCCCGCCCCCGACGCGGCGTCCGTCTGCGTCCCCCAGCCCCGGGCGGCACCCGCGGGCGCGGGCTCAGCACAGGATGGGCACGCCTTCGGCCGTCACCAGGCGCCCCGTGGCGGGGTCGTAGGTGCCCGCCAGGTAGTAGAGGTCCCGCCGGTCCTGGCACTTGCGGCTCCGCGTCATCTGCTCGTACTGCTCGCGCCCCACGACCTGGCACTTGTGGGAGATGGTCTGCACGTCGTTCTCGTCCTCGTGGCAGGACTGGTACAGCGCGTTCTGGGGGGGCACCCGCGTCAGGCGGCCTGGGCCCCCGTCCGGCAGGCCCCCCCCCCAGGCCTCACCCCAGCCCACCTGGCAGGGCCCCGGCCTGGCAGCACCCCACCCTGCAGGGCGCCCCCCACGCACGGCCCCCGGGGCCTCGCTCCCAGCCCACCTTCCCGTCGCTGTGCCGCTTGCCCAGCTTGGTCTCCTCAGGGTGGTAGAACCACTTGACCTTCACCACCATGTTGCTGCCCCAGGACTCCCACAGGCTCTCGATGCGGCCAATGTAGGGCAGGTGGGGGCGGCCGGCCGACAGGAACACGGCGCAGTCGCCCACCCGCAGCGTCTCCTTGCCGCGCACGATGGCCTTGTAGAACAGCTTGCGGGCCTTGCCCTTCATGCCGCGGCGCTGCGGGCACCGGGGCGCGGTGAGGGCCGGCCGGGCCGACGGGAGGGAGGGGGGCGGGGGCGGGGCCTGTCTGGCGTGCGGGTGTGGGCACCTTCCCAGGGGGTCCATGCTGGGTTATTGCTGCTATGGGGACACGGGTCTGAACGCGGAACTGAAAAACTCAATTTGTGAGTGGAATCCTGCAGCAGCTGGTGAGGGAGAACTGGGGGCGCAGAGGCGCTTCCCCAGCCCCCGGGGCTGTGTCTGGCAGCCCCCCCATGGCAAACGACAGGGTGTCCGCGGCGGTGCAGCCCCGTCCGCGTTTTCCCGGCCAAGGCGAGGACCGGGAGGGGCAGCCACGCGGGCCTTGCCTTGGGGGTCACGGGGGTGTTTGGTCCTTCCCTCGCGGGAGGGCGAGGGGTGCCGTCGCCGCGCCCGGGGGGCCCGCCTACCTGCGTGGGGCTCCCCGACCACTTCCAGAGCTGCCGGGCGGGCAGGAAGGCGGAGATCTTTGGCCGGTTCTCCACGGACGGCAGCCGCTGCCTCCGCGGTCCCTCTTTGGCTTTGGAGAAGCTCAGGGGCTCCCTGCGCTTGAGCTTGGACTTGCTGCCGCTGGGTCCCGCGCCCCCGCCGCCCGCCGCGGCCGCCCGGGCCAGGAAGCAGCGCGGAGCGTGGGCGTGCGGGCCGCCCGCCTTGGGGCGCAGGGCCTCGGGCTGGGCCAGCAGGGCGGGCACCGGGTGCGTGAGGCAGGTCTGCAGCAGCAGGGCCGGGTCCTCGTCGTCCGAGCTGAAGGAGGAGCCGTCCTCGTCGTCGGAGGAGCAGAGGCTGGAGGTGGACAGGGAGCCGGAGGACGAGGAGCTGGAGGAGCCGGAGGACGAGGAGGACACGGACAGGCGGGCCAGGAAGCGCGAGGGCACGGGCGCCAGCCCCGGGCCGTCCTCGTCCTCCTCCTCCTCTGAGAAGGAGCTGTGGCAGTCGCTGTCGCAGGGCAGCGGGTAGTCGGCCTGGCCCGTGAACTTGCGCAGCGCCAGCCCCACGGGCAGCGGGTGCGCGGGCACCCGCCCCTTCCGGTCCCTGCCCGCGAGGGCGGGGTGCGCGTAGCCGGCGCCAGGCGGGGGCCGCCCCAGCCTGGGGCCCGGAGCCCTGTCGCCCGCGAGCACCGCCGCCCGGCAGTTCTTGTTCTTGGGGGAGGTCACGCCCTCGTGGTCCAGCTTCACCAGGAACTCGCCGCCCGGCGGCGGTGGAGGCCTCCTCCGCCCGGCCCGCTCGCCCTCGCCCCGCTCGGCCCTCTTGGCGCGCAGCAGCCGGTGGGCGCCCCCCGGCAGGCCCGGCCCGGCCCCGCCCACGAAGGGCGCGTACGCGCTGGCCAGGCTGCTGAAGGAGTCCGCGCGGAAGCCGTTGCCGAACACGGGCGCGGCCACGCCGTGCACCGGGAACAGCGCCTCACGCGCCCGCAGCCGCTTGGCGCCGCCGCTGCCACCGCCGCTGCCGATGGGGAAGAGGTTCTGCAGCAGCCCCGGGCCCTTGGCCCCCGTCCCAGCCGCCGCCTTCCGCTTGGTCTGGGCCACCGCTGACCAGCTCAGCAGCGGGCTGGCCCGGCGGCCCAGGAAGTGGTCCGGGGGCCCGCTGGGGGCCTTGGCAGCTGAGGCGAGTAGCTCCGCCTTGCCTGCAGGGGGCCGGTGAGGGATGGGGAGAGTCAGGGCCATGTCAGGTCCCCCCCACCCGCCCCCGCCCGGTTTCTGGGCAGCGCCCCCAGATACCAGTTCTGTCTTTGCTGACGGATTTCCTCCCGGGGGCCTTAGAGGCTTCGGGGCCCTCGTGCGCCTTGGGGGACAGGCTGGGGGCGGTGGGCTCGCTGGGTGGCGGGGCATCGCAGGACGCCTTCTTGGTCCTGCGGCAGCTGCTGGACACCAGCAGCGCCGGCGAGGGCTCCGTGCCTGCAGGGCGGACGCGTGGCCTCAGGGCTATGCTGTTGGGGTGACCAATTCCCCTCCACCCCCCCAACCCGCCCCCCCGACCATGGGAGCCTGTCTGGACCCGGGGGAGGCCGACCCGGCTCACACTGGATCTTGAAGTCGGGGGGCAGCAGCCTGATGTTGGAGACAGCAATGTGGCCCGTGTCCCCGTCGTCAAATTCCACCACCACGGAGTCCAGGTCGTCGTCCTCTCCGCTGGAGGTGCCTGGGGGCGAGGCCTGGCTGAGCGGCAAGGGGTGGGGGGGAGCAGGGGAGCCCCGTGGCAGGGGGAGCCGGGATGGGCTCCCGGGCGCCGGACCAGCGACACCGGGGCCATTCTGCTTCCTGAACACATTCGACCTTGCGGCGGCCAGGACAGCAGGCAGCACTCCCCCCTGCCCCCAACCCCCGGGCGGCAATACTGCCTCCATCCATCACCCGCCGCCAAGCCCGCCCCACGCCGTGTGCAGATGCACGTCCGGCCAGGCCTGCCACACCTGCCCACCTGCCGTCCGCCCATCAGGCCCTGGGGCTCCACATCCCCTACCAGGGGGTCAGGGTTCACCTGGGGGAGAGCTGTGCACACCTGGCCAGGTCATGACCTCTGGGACCAGGCCTCCCTCCCATCCTCCGCAGGCCTCGGGGCAGCTGGAGTCCCTCCTTGTCCCCCAGACCACCCCTCGCCCGGTCCCATCGCCTGCTCTCTGGGCCCCAAGTGGACCCAGGAAGCAGGGTCCCTCCCTGGCACTCTGGGGGGCTCCTGCCTGGAGCTCTGCCCGAGAGGAGGAGAGGGGAGGGGGGGAAGCCTGGCCGGGCTCACCTTGGACCACGTTGCCCGGGTACAGGCAGCGGGACTTCTGGCTCCAGTAGGCGCAGACCCTCGTGCCGGGCGGAAGGAACCGGCTGGACTGCGGCCGGACGTCGAGGACCTGGGGCACGGCCGGGCCGGACGCGTGAGCGGTGTGGGGGGCGCGGGGAGCAGCCAGGACCCCTCCCCCTCCCCGGGGTGCCCTCTCACCGCCTCCTGCAGCAGCTGCTCCAGCGAGTAGATCCTCTGCCGGTTGCCTCTCTCGCCCTCGATAACGATGCTGTAGCTGAGGGGGGCGGGGCGTCAGGCGGGCCTGCGGGGCACGGCCACCATCCAGGCCCCGGTCCCCCCACACCCCGGCCTCACATGTCGGGCGGCTGCAGGCTCCGCACGCTGCCCGCATACAGCAGGCTGTCCTCCTTGGGGATGAGCACGGGCAGCCCGTCCTGCAGGTCCTCCTTGTGGATCGTGCAGGAGCGCGCTGGGGGGGGGGCAAGGGTCAGAGCTGGCCGCCACCCCCGCCCCCCGACCATGCTGCCTCAGAGCCCCAGACCCCCGCCTGCCTTCCCCCCACCCAGAGCCCAGACCCCCGCCCGCCCTCACCCAGGGCTGCGCTCTGCTCGGCGCTCAGGGGCCCCCCGGCCTCCTCGTCGTCCTCGTCCTCGGAGAAGCTGCTGCTGTCGGCGAACTCGAAGTCCCCGTCCGCGGAGAGGCTGTGCAGCAGGCGGCTCACGGCGTGGCCCTTGCCCTGTGGGCCGAGGCGTCAGCTCCGGGGAAGGGGGGTCCGGGCACCCCCACGGGGGGCCGGGTCGCCGGGCGGGGACCCACCTGTTTGCCAATGACCTTGCTGCTCCTCCTGCCCGCCTTCCTGCCCTTCCCCAGGGCGGCCTTGGCGTTGCCGGGCGACAGGGCCAGCGCCCCGTTCCTGCGCTGCTGGGGGGACAGGGCCAGGGGCCGCGCCCCGTTCCTGCGCTGCTGCGGGGGAGGGCTGTGGTGACCGGGGCCCCAGCCCCCGCCTGCAGCTGCCGGGGGTGACCTGGCTTCCCCGGGCACAGCGTCCCACGAGAGGGACAGTGAGGGCCCAGGACGCTGGGGTGCCCGCTGGCTGTGGGGGTACCTGGTGGCTATGGGGGTGCCTGGTGACTGTGGGGGTGCCCGCTGGCTGTGGGGGTGCCCGCTGGCTGTGGGGGTGCCTGGTGACTGTGGGGGTACCTGGTGGCTGTGGGGGTGCCTGGTGGCTATGGGGGTGCCTGGTGACTGTGGGGGTGCCTGCTGGCTGAGGGGGTGCCCGGTGGCTGAGGGGGCGCCTGCTGACTGTACAGGTGTCTGCTGGCTGTGGGGGGCCCGCTAGTTGTGGGGTGTCTGCTGGCTGAGGGGGCACCCGCGTGCTCACCCGCAGCCCCGGCTGCAGCACGGTGCTCTTGCGCGTGGCCCTCTTGAGGCGCTCGCTGGCCAGCTGGCCGCCCTCCGGGCAGGGGAAGGCGCGGGCGGGGCCAAAGAGGGTGTCCCTGCCGGGCACGGCCCCCGGCTCCCGCAGGCTGCCCTTGGCCTTGCCCCTGGCCTTCTTCTTGCCGGGCGCCCCGGGGGGCCTGCGGCCCGGCGCCCGCTCCAGCGCGGGGCCCGCCTTGGCCTTGGCCGCCCGCCTCTTGATCTTGACCTCGCTCTCGGGGCTGGACAGGCGGCAGGCCCCTGCGGGAGGAGGGGGCCGTTGCCAGGGGCCCGGCTACAGGGCCCCCACCGCCAGGCTCCCCACACCCGCCCACCCTGGCCGCCCGGTTACCCAGCAGGCCCTGCCGCTCCTTCTTCTTCTTGGCCTTCTGGTTGGCCTCCATTTTGACCACGGAGGAGGGCGAGGGCCCCGCGTGCATGGCCGGCCCCAGCTCTTTGGGGGGCACCTCTGTCCCCAGGAAGCCCTCGCAGCTCTCGGCGTCGGAGCCGCTGCCTGTTGGGGGAGGGCCGGTGAGGGCGTCCACGCAGCTCCATTGGGGAGGTGGGGCCAATCGTGTGTGCGCGCGCGCGCGCGCGCGCGCGCGTGTACACCCCGGGTGTCGATCATGTGCGTGCGTGTGTGTGCGTGTGTGTGCGTGTGTGTGTACCCCGGGGGCTGATCTTGTGTGTGTGTGTGTGTACATCCTGGGCGTCGCATCATGTGCATGTGTATGTACCCCGGGGGCCAATTGTGTGTGTATGTGTACCCCGGGGGCTGATTGTGTGTGCGTGTGTGTGTACCCCGGGGGCTGATCGTGTGTGTGTGTGTGTGTGTGTGTGTGTACCCCGGGGGCTGATCGTGTGTGTGTGTGTGTGTGTGTGTGTGTACCCCGGGGGCTGATCGTGTGTGTGTGTGTGTGTGTGTGTGTGTACCCCGGGGGCTGATCGTGTGTGTGTGTGCGTGTGCGTGCGTGTACCCCGGGGGCTGATCGTGTGTGTGTGTGTGCGTGTGTGTGTGTACCCCGGGGGCTGATCGTGTGCGTGCGTGTGCGTGCGTGTACCCCGGGGGCTGATCGTGTGTGTGTGTGTGTGTGTGTGTGTACCCCGGGGGCTGATCGTGTGTGTGTGTGCGTGTGCGTGCGTGTACCCCGGGGGCTGATCGTGTGTGTGTGTGTGTGTGTGTGTGTGTGTGTACCCCGGGGCTGTGAGCGCCGCCCCGCCCCGTCCCCCCGGAGTTGCTCTGGGAGAAGCCCCTGGGCCAGGTGGCCAGTGAGGTGTGCGGACAGGGACGGGAGGGCGGTGGCTCTCTGACCTTCCTCTCCCTCCTGGTTTCCCTTTTTTAAAAACTGAAATTGGATGGTGACAGCCAACACTTTCTTTTTGGTGGGAGGGAGGGAGGGAGGGAGACAGACAGAAACACGGATGTGAGACACATCCACTGGTTGCCTTCTGCACGCGCCCTGACCGAGGCCGGCGATGGAGCCTGCAGCTGAGGTGCGTGCCCTGATCGGAGTGGAACCCAGGACTCCTCAGGCCTCAGGGCGACGCTCTATCCACTGAGCCACACCGGCCAGAGCCGTTTCCCTTTCTCAGGGTGGGGGATCCCCTGCCCCGATCAGCCCTGTCCCCCTGGCTCCTCCTGCCCTGGCCGACTTCCTGCTTCCTCTCTTTGTTCTCTGGGGGTTGGGGGGCGCGGGCCTGTGAATGTGGGGGCGGAGTCTGGGGGCGGGGCCTGGGGAATGGGAATCCGGGGGCGGGTCCTGGGCGGGGCCGCGGAGGAAGTGTGTTTCCCAGGCTCCGGTGTGTCGGATAGATAACCCGGGGCCTCCGGGAGGGGCTGGACCCAGAGGGCTATTTTCAGCCGCTTTCCCGGATGCACCGGACACTTCCTCCCGGGGCCCTCTGTGGGGGTGCGGGGCGGGCACCGGGAGCCGCTGGCTCTGACCCGGGCGGGGTCCTGTCCCAGCCGCTGCCCACCCTCCTCCGAGTGGCCGACCGAGGCGGAGGGGGACTTGCCTGCCTCGTGCTCCGCGACCCCTGCGGTCGGGGCTGGGAACCGGGGCGTGTCCCCGGCGCCGTCGGGGCCGCCGGGAGCGGGGTGCCTGGCCGCCGCAGCCACCTTGGTGCTCTGGGCTCGGGACAGCTTCTTCCGGACGCGCCCCCCGGGGAACGGGCCGAGCCCCGCCGGCAGCCCCTTGCTCTTCACCTTCGGCTTCAGCTGGGCCACCTTGCGGGCCACGGAGGCCGCCAGCTCCCCCTGCCCGCGGCTCCTCTCGCACCGGGCCTTGTCCTGGGGACGGCAGGCAGCCCTCAGCGCCCCCACGGCCCGGCCTCAGAGGGTGCACATCCCGGCCTCCCCTCCTGAGGGCCCAGCGCACATGCCCTCCCCCACCTCCTGCCACCCCTCCCCGCCACGGCCCGCCCCTCCCCGCCTGCAGCGCCCGCACGGCCACGAGTATGGGGGAGGGAGGCCCGGCTGCCCTGGGTGCAGGGATGTGTGCTCAGTGGCACCTACTCAGACGTACCTCTCACCCGGAATTGGGGGGCAGAGGGCACCCCCCTCTGTGCATGCCCCTGACACTGTGGCCCTGTGGGCTCTCCCTTCCAGAAACGACACCTACACTGCCCAGCTTCCTCTCTGCGTGTGTGTCTGTGCGTGGTGTGTGTGTGTGGCGTGTATGTGGTGTGTGTGTGTGTGTGTATGTCTCTCTGTGTGGTGTCTCTCTGTGTGGAGTGTGTGTGTGGTGTGTGGGTGTATGTATGTGTGTGATGTGTATGCATGTGTGCGTGTGACGTGTATGTACGAGTGTGGTGTGTGTGTGTGTGTGTGTGTGTGGTGTATATGTACGAGTGTGGTGTGTGTGATGTGTATGTACGAGTGTGGTGCGTGTGGTGTGTGTGTGTCTGTGCGTGGTGTGTGTGTGTGTAGGTCTCTCTGTGTGGTGTGTCTCTGTGTGTGGAGTGTGTGTGTGGTGTGTGGGTGGCGGGGAGAAGAACTGGCCCCAGTCGCCTGCGTGCCCAAGGCCGCCTATGCTGGGCGGGACTGACTGGCCGCCTGAAGGCTCAGCTCAGCGCCGAGGCCCAGCTGGAGCTTGGCGGGCGGCCGGGCTGTCCCCGCTGCCGGTCCCCCGACCTGCCCCTCCCCTGCCCCGGTGCTGCCACCACCGGGACTCACCGCGGGGCCGGGCTGCAGGCCCAGGTAGACACCCTTCTCCAGGCGGCGCCGCTTCTTCGGGGGCCCCTCGTCGCCCCGGAGCTCGGCACACAGCAGGCTCAGGCTGGACCGCACAGCCCTGCGGGCACGAGCAGGTGAGCAGGTGGGCGCAGGCCGGGGCAGGCGTGCCTGGCCGTCCGGCCTCGTCCCCACACAGAGCCCTGGTGGCATGGGGCGCCGTGGTAGTTCCGGGGAGGGTCCCACTTCTCCCTCGGGGCATACAGACTGCCAGGGGCACGGGGGGGTGGGCGCTGTGCTGGGCCCGGCACCTGCCTCCCAGCAGTCCCCTCCGCCCCTGACAGGGAGGGGCAGCTCCATGCTCATGCCCAGGCCGTCAGCTGGGCCACTGTGTGGGGTCGTGCCTTTGTCTTTCTCCCTGGACAACGGGGCTCCTGATAACGCCTCTCAGCGAGGCTGAGGCCTGTGACTGCCCGTCTGGCTGCGGGGGGCCAGAGGCGCCAGGAGAGGCTCCCAGAACGGCCCGCTCCCCACATGGGCTGCGTGAGCGCGGTGGACGGGCGGGCAGGCAAGCCCAGACTCCCCCTTCTAGCCCCCCGGGACCGTGGGCTCTGCTGGAGAACGTGGTCCTATCGCCCTCAGTCCTGGGTCTTGAGGGAGGGGACCCACACTTCACCGCCTGGGAAGCTGCCGACGCCAAGCCTCAGTTTCCCCGAACCCCGCAGGTGAGGCTGGGAGCTTGGCTGCCTGTCCTTTGCCAGATGGGGGCTGGGTCACTCGCCTGTCCCCTCCCCCACCCACACGGTGGCAACTGTAATGAGTCACAGACGGGGCCTGGCGGGGTCCTGGCCTAGTGTGGCCGGACCTTTCGGCCCTCCGGAGGGTAGGCCAGAGAGGAAGCCGGCCTGCAGCCTCGCTTGGCCCTGGTGTCAGGCGGGCTCGAGGGCAGCCTCGCCAGGACGCCCACCCCGACAGCACCCTGGGCTGGCAGCCCCCACGGCACCGGCTGGTTCTTAGAGGGAGCACCCCCCCCCCAGCAGGGGACACCTGGGCGGGGGAGGGGGCGGCCCCCAGCCTTACGGCTACCCTATCCGCCGGCAGGCAGCGGGGAGCACCCACCCTGCAGCCTCTCCGCGCCTGTAATGTTTTGTGACGTGAAGCCCGGAGATTAATTTTTGCCTCCGTCTTAATTGAAGGAGCCATTTAGCGCCGATTTAACTATTATTACCGCATCGTCAGGATGGATGCTGCGCACTCGCGTGCGCCAATGGCGTTCGGAGGAGCCGGAGGATTTATGCAAACGGGCCTGCCGGGAGCGGAGCAGGACAATTACGCCGGCCGGCCGGGGAGCGTGCGGCGTGGAACGGATAACCACGTCGCGGCCGCGTGAGCCCTGCAGCGTGACCGGCCGGCCGGTGGCTTTCTGCTGCTCTCACGCCGGCCGCCCGCACTGGGGGCCGCGGGGCTGCGTGGGGGTTTCCGCGCCCCGTGGAGAGAGGCCCCAGTGGTGGCCGAGGGCGGCCAAAGGCAGAGGGAGGGGGCTGCTGGACGTGCCCCTGGCCCCGACCCCGAGTTCTGAGAGGGGAGTGCGGGTGCAGGAGCCGGAGACTCAGCCCGGCCCGGCCCGGGGCCCAGCGGCCCGGGTGCCCAGGACTCACTTGACTTTCTTGACGTCGGCCCTGAGCTGGCCGCCGGGACGCAGGGCGGGCAGCAGGCTCGCGTATTTCCGCTTCCGTGGCCGGCCGGGCCCCCGCCGCGCTGGGCTCCGCGAGCTCTCGTCCCGCCTGGGGCCACAGGGGGGCGGTCAGGGGCGCGCACCCCGTCTGTGCCCGGACGGGGCCCAGGGAATGGCCGGCCCTCCTGAGACGCGGCCCCGGGGCCTGGCCCTCGCACGGAGGCAAGGCGGGCCGGCGTCCCCACCGCCCCCACCTCCCAGGCCCAGAGTCTTGCAGCCCCAGCTCCTCCCAGTGCAGCCTGCACACCTGGCCGACCTCCGTCCACGAGGCAAGGGCCTTGGGCCACGCCATGCCCTGTCCCCCCTTATCCCCCCTGGCCCTGGGCCGTGCCATGTCCCCCCCTTATCCCCCCTGGCCCTGGGCCATGCCATTCCCTGTCCCCCCTTATCCCCCCTGGCCCTGGGCCATGCCATTCCCTGTTCCCCCTTATCCCCCCTGGCCCTGGGCCATGCCATGCCCTGTCCCCCCTTATCCCCCTTGGCCCTGGGCCGTGCCATGTCCCCCCCTTATCCCTGGGCCGTGCCATGTCCCCCCCTTATCCCTGGGCCGTGCCATGTCCCCCCCTTATCCCCCTTGGCCCTGGGCCATGCCATTCCCTGTCCCCCCCTTATCCCCCCTGGCCCTGGGCCATGCCATTCCCTGTCCCCCCTTATCCCCCCTGGCCCTGGGCTGCGCCATGTCACCCCCCGGGCTGTGCCGTGACCCCCCCGCCCTGGCCCCCGCCCCCCCGTACTCGTGGTCTCGTCGCCGCTGCAGCCGGGCCAGCTCCCGCTGCTTCTCCTTGTACCGCCTCTGCAGCTCCGCCAGCTGCACGCGCAGCTCCACCTCCTGCGTGTCCAGCCGGTCGATGGCGGCCTTCAGGGGGCACACCTGTGGGGCAGGGCACAGGGGCCGTGAGCCGCCCGGACCCCGGGGCGGGGGGCAGGTGGGCGGCTGGGCAGGGTGAACAGGGCCCCCCCCCCCCCACTCACAGGCTTCGTCTTGGGGGTCCAGGTGTCCTTGCGCTGGAGGATCTGCATCCGGGGGGTGAGCGTGGGGACCCCTTGGGGGGCAGTGGCGGGGGGCGGGGCTGCGGGGCGGGGGCTGCCCCGGCCTGAGGCCTCCAGCAGGGACCAGGCGGCGGCCAGTGTGGCCAGGCTCTGCAGGTTGAAGGTCAGCACGGCCTCCTCTGCGGGGTTGAGAGGGGGAACGTGTGGGCGGGCGGCGGGGCACACACCGCCCCTCAGAGCAGCCTGCTTCTCCGCACGGCCCAGAGCCCCACGGCTGCCCGGCTGCCTGAGACGTGAGGGCCAAGAGTGAGGGGGTCAGGCTTGCCCCTCGGGATGGGGCCCAGACCCTTCAGGAGGGGCAGGCGCCTGTCCCCCTCTGAGCAGACACTGGCGTGCGTTTGTGCCACCCCCAGAGCTTTGAGAACCTGGGGCCACCGCCCCGGGGGGCGAGGGGAGAGGGGGGCCCAGCACAGGGTCAGAGCCCGGCCAGCGGCTCTCAGGGGCTGGCGGCCGAGGTGGGGGGTCGGCACCCACGGGCCGGCCAAGCCACGAGGAGCCGGAAGGGGCCCTGAGGGTCACAGGGGTCAGCAGGGGGTGGCGACTTCCGGAACATACACGGCTCCGCCCTCCGAGAGCCTGGGGACAGGACCCCCCCCAAACGGAGCCTCTGATGTCCCTGCGGGGGATGGGCTGTTTCCAGGGCAGGGGTGAGGGGGGTGAAGGAGCACTGAGCCAGCCCCCCAGGCCTGACGCTGTGATCGTGAAGGCGAACAGGGTCAGAGGCACCATTTGGGCTAAGAAGGAGGACCCCCCGTTTGGCGTGGACGCGAACGCGTGGCCGAGGGGCACGGAGGGACCGGCCAGCTCGGCTTCTCCAAACCTCCCGGGGGTGCGGCGAGGGCGACCCCCCCCCCCCCGGGCACAGCCGGTGCCCAGGAGCCCCTCGTCCCGGGCTGGAGCATGTCACCCCACCCGGGGGGGGGGCGGCCCCTCTGTTTGGTCTCGGGCCACCTCCCTGTGCCTGGGAGGGGCTGCAGAGCCCGTGGTGGGGGACAGGCTGGGGGGGGGGGCCTGCGGGACACAGGGCTCTCCCCTCCCTGGCTGTGGGACCCAGTTCAGCCACTTTGGCCCTGCAACCCCCCTTCCCCCCGCCCCCCCTCTGCCCCCAGCAACAGATTCTGCCGAGGCCTTGGATGACAGGTCCAGCCCCGTGGCCCTCTCCCCGGGCCGCAGCTAGGCTGGGGGGCCCCGGGGGGCACCGCTCTGGTGTCCAGGGGCAGGGGGCAGCCGTAGCCACCCTGGAGCTGCTATTGGGCCGCTGACGGGAGCCCAGGCTGCGGGTTGGCCCCGGGCCAGGGGGGGCGGGCGGCGGCGCTCACCTGGCAGGGCGGGCTCGCCGCGAGGAGGCTGGAGGTCCAGGTCGGCCAGCTCGCCGAGCAGGGCGAGGCCGGGGATCCCTGAGCTGGGGGGCGGGGGTGGCGGGGGGCCCAGCGGGCCGGGGCCGGGGCCGGGCCAGTCCCCGAGGTCCATGGTGGCGGCCACCAGGGCGTCCAGGCCCAGCAGGCCCCGGGGCCGGCGGCCGTGGTCGGGGGTCGCCCCCCAGTCCTCCTCTTCCTCTCCTTCCTCCGGTCCGGCCTCCTCCCGAGGGCCCGCCCCCCCGGGCGCCTGCCACGCGTCCCGCTCGTCCTGGTCCAGGGGTCGGGGGCTCCCTGCCTGTCGCTCCGGAGTCGGGGGGCCAGCCCCCCGTGAGGGCCCCGGCGCCCCCTCCTCGCTCCCCTCCCCTGTGGTTCTCTCCCCGGGGGCCCCTCCCTGAGTAGAATTTGCCGGGCCAGTGGCTTCGGGGCCCCCTCCCTGGAGGAGGGCCGAGCATTGCAGTTCCTGCAGCCCCTCCAGCGGGCCGGGGTCCGCCGCCTTCCCTGGGGGGCCCCGCTCGGCAGGGCGGGGGATGGCAGCGAGGTCCTGGGGCTCCTCCCTGGCCCCCGAGGGCAGCCCAGGCCCCTCCAGGCTCCGGGGGCTCCGGCAGGACGGCTCCCGGGGCGTAGGCATCCTTACGGGCTCCGGCGGGGCGCAGGGGGTGGGGCTTTGCATAGTTTTGGGGTCTGAGAGGTCCGATGAGTGCACGCGGGGGGCCAGGGAGAAGCCCAAGGCGGCTGCAGGGCAGGCGTGTCCAGGAGGCAGGCCTGCAAAAGAGGGGTGTCTTCAGAGGGGGGGCCGCAGGGACCAGCGGCTCAGATCCCACCTGGGAGGGAGAGGGGGCCCCAGCCAGCCTCTGCCTGCACAGCAGGTGAGGCAGAAAGGGGGGGGCACGTCCTGTGTGGGGTCGGCAGGGGGCCCCGGGTGCGGGAGGGGGGCGTCTCTGCGCCCCCACGGAGAAAGGGGGGGATCGGAACGGGGCGCTCGCACAGGCCTTCCCTGAACCAGAGCGCGGCGGCCTGTCAGAGCCTCACGCCCCATTAACTGCAAAAAAAAAAAAAAAAAAAAAGGGAAAAAAGCCTAAAACAGCCGACAACCTCTGCTGGCTCCGTCTCCTTATTGTGGAATTGGGACGCTTTTATGTTCGCCACACGAGTTTCCAGTGTAAACTCGCAGCCAATTTGGAGAGAATGGGGTCGCCGTGGGGCGCTGGCAGGCGGCGGGCAGGCGGGCGGGCGGGCGGCGGGGCCAGAACCCTCCGCAGGCCGAGCGCCGGCCTCGGGGCCTGAGCGAGAGCGCTGGGTCCGGGTCCGAGGCCGGTCCCGCGGCTGCCCCGTCCCCACAGGCCAGGCCCTCTGGTTCCCGGAGTGCTGGGGCTGGCCCTGTCCCACCCCCTCCGCCTGGGGCTTTGAGGAAATGGCTGGGACCCCTGCCCCTTCTCTAGGCCACAGGAGGGTTGAGCAAAGGGAGGGAGAGCAAGCGGGGGACGGGGGGGGGCTGGGTGGTGAGGGCACTGTGTGGTGCCATGCCAGGCGGTAGCCCGATTCATCTCTGCCCACTGGGGGGGGGGGGGGGCGAGCGGAGTGCGGGGCTCACCTGGCTCCGACGAGCTGAGGTCGGCTCCTGCCTGCCGGCCCTCCCCTCTCCTGTCCTCCAGGCCCGGCCGCCGGGAGCCAGGCCCGGGGCTGCCCCCAGGGCAGGCAGGTAAAGTGCAGGGGACGCCAAGGTGCGGCGGTGGCGGGGGGCGGCCGGCGGGGAGCCTCGAGGCGGGAGAGTGGCAGCAGGGGGGCAGCTTGGCGGAGCCTGCGGTGGCGGGCGAGGGGGCGCCCTTGGCCGTGGGGGTTAAGGCAACTGGCTTGTGGCTGGACTTCAGGGCCTTCTCCGGGGCGGCCGCCTCCAGCTCCAGGGGGTGTTCCTCGGGCTTCCGCTGCGGGGGGTGGGGGTGAGAGGGCAGAGCTCAGGGTACCCAGGCCCAGCTGCAGCCAGAGGGGACGGCTGGGGTGGAGGGGTACCTGGAACTGGGTGGCCCGCGGCGGGGGCTGGGGCGGCGGCTGGGGCTGTTGGTGCTGCGGCGGGTGCTGCAGGGCGTAGAGCTCCTGCTGCCGCAGGAACTGGGACCGCGAGTACATGGGGAGCTGGCCCGGGTGCTGCATGTGGGAGGCGGGGCCCCGGCCCCCGTACATGGGGGGCCACAGCGAGGCCTGGTCCATGACGTCAGCTGCGGGCAGGGCGGGGGCAGCCGTCAGCCACAGGGAGGGATGCTGGGCCGTGTCCCCTGCCTCCTAAGTGGCCCGTCCCCTCCTCGCCCCAGCTCCCCCCCCCCACTGCACCCCTACGTCCTCGTCTCGCCACCTCCACTCCCTGGGGGCCCTTCCCTTCCTCAGACCTGCTCCCCGTACCCCACGTGCCAGCAGCCCAGCCCGGGACGCCTCACCGAGCGCGTGGGGGGCGCTGTGGGGCGTGGGCTCAGAGGGCAGCAGGACCAGCTGGGCGGGGGTGTCCTGGGGCAGGGGGAAGACCGAAGACATGGAGCCGGGCACGGAGGCCGGGAAGCCGGGGGTCAGGTTCTGGTGCAGGGCAGGGTGCCCCAGGCCTGGGGAGACGGGGTGCGGCCGTCAGACGGTGCAGGCCTCCCACCCCGGGGATGCGGGCATGAGCCTGGGGCCAGCCCCGCCCCCCACACCCTGGACCTCCTGGCCGCCCCCCTCCCCTGACACGGACCGTAGGAATGGCCCCCCATCCACAGGGAGGGGCTGCGGGTGCGGGGCAGCCAGGGCGGGTGGGCGGGGTGAGGGTGGGCGGCCGGGTCCCCGCCCAACTGGCTGGTCTGCAGGGAGGAGCCGCCGGCCAGCATGAGGGGAGGGGCCAGGTCGCGCGGGCAGCCTCCGGAGGGGTGCATCCGGCCGAACTCCACGAGGTCCTTGTTGTCCCTGCGCAGCGGGAGGGGGGGCGGGCGAAGGCTTCAGCGCTGCCGTGGTCCCGCCCCCCAACGCCCCCGCCCCCCAACGCCCCCGCCCCGTGGCCATCAGCGTGGGGGGGCAGTGGCGAGGGGTCTCGAGGAGCCCGGATCAGGAGGCCTCCATCCAAGGTCACCATCGGCGGAGGGGGGGTTAGCAGAGCTCCCCGACATGAACAGGCGTCCCCGTGGCCTCCGAACCTGACCACCACCACCACCGCCACATCGGCCGGGGCGGGGTGGGGGGCCGGGGCGGGGCCGGGAGAGGGAGGGGCCGGGGCGGGGCCGGGAGAGGGAGGGGCCGGGAGAGGGGGGGCTGGGGCGGGGCTTACTGCAGCAGCAGCTCCCGGCCGGCCAGCCCCAGACGGTCCTCGCACAGGCGCCGCTCCTCCTCCGCCTCCAGGTCCAGCGCGTGGGCCGGGCGGGGGCCGCCGCCAGCTGCGGGGCCGAGACGGCAGAGGGATGAGGGTGGGGGGGGGGGCCCATCGGGGTGGCCGAGCGGGGTCCCCGGGGCCCTGGGAGGGTGGAGGGAGGTCAGCGCCGAGCCCCCACCTCCCCGCGGACCGGCCGTACCTTTGAGGGCGGGAGCCGCCCGGCTCTGCCGCCCCGGGTGGGCGCCTACGTAGGCCGCCTCCGGCCGGCTCCCCGGGTCCTTGTGCCGGGCCAGGGCCACGGCGATGCCCACGGGCGGCTGCCGCACCTCCCCGTCGCCGTGCGGGGCCTCGTGCTCCCGGCCGCGGGCGCAGTCGGGCCTCTCGGCCTCTCCGGGGGCCTGGCCCGGAGCCTTGGGGGCCGGGAGCCTGCCGTCCTGCTGGGCGCAGCTGGCCTTGCCGCCCAGCCCCAGGAAGGGCGCCCTCTGCCCGGCCACCAGGGCCTGGTTGCTGTACTTGAGCAGGTTCTTCATGGCTGAGACCTCGTCGGGCGGGGCGGGCAGGTCCTGGGGCCGGAGGGCCGCCTGCGGGAGGCCCCCGAACGGGTCCAGGTAGCCGCCGCCGCCGCCGCCGCCGCCCTTGCGCTCCTCTCCGATGGCCATGGGGGCACCTTGGCCAGCCTGGACGCCCCACGGGGACAGCTGGGGCGCCCCGTAGCCCAGAGACGCCAGCTCCAGGGACTTGCGCTTGGCGTCGCCGGCCCCCAGCTCCATCTCGGGGGCCACCAGGTGCTGCTGGTGACGGACGCGGGCCACCTTCTGGGCCGCGGGGGGCGCCTCCTTGCCGGCCGTCTTGTCTAAAGTGCAGCAGGCCTGGGGGGCCTTCCCGCCGGGGGGGTCCTGGTGGGCCGGCCGCACGCAGTCCTGGGCGGGGGCGGGCAGCTCGAAGTAGCCGCCTTTGTCCAGCGCGGCGGCGGCGGCGGGGGCGGGCAGCCCGGCGAAGGGGGCGTCGGGGCCCGCGGCGCGGAGGTATTCCAGGCCCTTCCGCCGGGGGTTCAGGGCCGCCTCAAAGCCCCCCGGCCGCCGCTCGCCCTTGGCCTCGGCCTTGAGGTGGGCGTAGGCGACGCCGTAGTGCGCGGCGCGCTCGGGCGCCAGGGCCCCGTCCAGGTGCCGGTCCTTGCCGTCCCCGCCCACCGCGCAGGCCTCGGCCGCCGGGAAGACGCGGCCCTTGTCGGCCGGGTGTCCCACGGAAGGCACGAAGGTGGGTCCGCTGACCTTGGGGTCCCGGGGAGCCTGGTCCTGCAGCGGGCAGAGCGCCTCGGGGCCGGCGTGCAGCTGCAGGCAGGGGAAGGCGCCGGCGGCGGCCGCGCCCAGGGGCGGGGGCCCGGCGGGCACCGCGTAGGCCGCGTGGTGCAGCGCCTGCCGCCGCTCCAGGCACTCGCCGAAGGCCTGCCCGGGCTCCGCCGTCCCCGCCGGCTCCTTGGGGCAGCGCGCCGAGGCCACACCCGGCCGCCCCAGCACCCCGCCCGGCCCGGCGCAGCTGGCCAGTGCCGCCTTGCCCCCCTCGCCATTGAGCACCTTGGTGTTGAGCAGGCAGGAGGCGAGGGGCTTGGGGCGGCCCTCGCAGGGGCCCCGGGGCGGGGCTTCCCGGCAGGGGGCGTCGGCGGGCAGGGGCAGCACCAGCCTGTGCCGCTCCGCGCCGCCGCCGTCCTCCTCGGACCCCCGCTCCTTGGCCTCGGGCGCCTTGCCCGCCTTCTCCTTGCCCAGCTCCTTGCCCAGGAGGAAGCGGTGGTCCAGGTCCTTGGCGCCCTTCTGGAGGGCGGGGGCCTCGCTCCGGTCGCGGCTGCAGGACCCCAGGGGGTGGGCGGGGGCGGCCCGGGCCACGGACGGGAAGCTGTGGTTGGCGGGCAGCAGCGTGGGCTGGGGGGGCAGGTTGCGCAGGTAGAAGTTATCTGCGTGAGAGAGAGCCCGGGTCACGGGAAGCCGGGGCTGGTCGGGGGGCCCGGGCTTCGGTGGGGAACGGAGAGGCGTTTCCGTGGGCCGCTCAGTGGCATTTAGCTCCTTCACTGTTCATCCCCCCAAACCAAAGCTCTGTCCCCACGACCCCCCAGCGAGGTTCTGACGTGTTGGGCTCAGGGCCTAGAGGATTCGGGGGAGGGGGGCAGGAGCAGGTGGGCCAGCAGGTGAGGTCTGGGGCCCTGGAGCCAGAGGCTTCTCCCCGGGGGGGGGGGGGGTCCCCCATACACAGCTAGTGAGTGGCTGTGCCATGCAGGCAGTGCTGTGTGCCCGCTGCCCAGCGCCCCGAGCCAGGCGCCCAGCCCAGGAGGGTAAGGCCCTGTAGGCGGGACTGTGTCTTGTGGCCCCTGGGGGGGGGGGGGGCGAAGGCCCGGAGGGAAGGAGGCCTAGGGAGAGACCGTCGGGAGCCCCACTCGCCGACCTCCATGGAGACGGGGGTATCTCGGGCTGGGGGGACCGCTTTTATTGTTTAACATTTTTTCACACGTATTTTCATGGACGTCGGAGAGGAAGGGAGAGGGAGAGAGCCCTGGTCCAGCTGTCTCCCCCACGCCCCACGCTGGTGATGGAGCCTGCCACCGGGGCCTGTGCCCTGAGCGGGAATCGAACCCTGACCCCCTGGTTCTTGGGTCGAGGCTCAGCCCCTGCGCCCCGCCGGCCGGGCAGGGGGTCGTTTTTAAAGAAGGGGAAACAGGAAAACGGGCCCCTCCTGGCCCCCCTGGCTTCCAGCCCCCCGCAGCGCTGGGACCGTCCGTTCCGGTGGCCGGTGGATGCGCCGGGCTCCCCGCGCCGGGCCAGGGCCGCTGTGGGCCTGGCCTCCCTCTGCCGGGCAAACCTTCCCACCCGGGTGCTCTCTGTGCAGCCCGGCCGGCCCTGGGGACACCCGATGCCTCTCGCGCTGGGGCCAGGTCCCTGTCTTGGGGACCTGGGGGGCCGGGCCCCTCCGTACCCAGCTGGGGTGCGGACAGGCAGCGGGGACGGCCTGGAGCCCGAGAGCGAGCAGCCAGGGGAGCACAGACACAGGAGCTGGTCCGTTTCTGGCTGAGCTCAGTCCCCAAAACCAAAGCATCCCTGGGGGGCTGCCCCCACGGCCAAGGTGCCAGGCTGGGCGGCCGGCAGCTTCTCTGTGAATGGGGGTCCCTAGGAGCCCCTCTCCCCGCCCCTCCAGGCCCCAGGAGGCCCTGTGTCCCTCTTCCCTGTCATCTCACCTGAAACGCAGCGACTACCCCCATGGCTCCCGCCGCTGCCTGCGGGCACTGCCCAGGGAGACCGCCCCCCCCACCTGTCCCAACCTCCCACGGCCAGGTCCCCTGCAGACTCCTAGATGGGTGCGGCCCTCGAGGTATTTTCACGTGTGTGTGAGTCCCCCCCCAACCCCCCAGACTTCTTACCAGCAAGGCCCTACCCTCAGCACCCCTCTCCAGGGACCCTCCAGGAGACCCTCCTCCCAATAGGGTGAGAGAGTCCTCCTGTTTGCTGGGGCAACAATGCACCCCAATACACCCGCACACACATGTACACACTCGTGCGAGCACGCACACACCACACACACACGCACACACACACGCCCCTCTGCAGCCTGTCTGACCACAGGCCGTGCGGTGGGATGGGGCCCTGTAGCGCCCACTGAGGCAGGACGGGCAGGCTCCCCCGCCGTCCCCACCCGAATGCCCTCCCCTGCTGCCCTGGCACCCCGGGGGCCCCTGGGCTGGGCTGCTGCAGGGCAAGGCTGGGTGCTGAGGGAGCTGGCGCCCCCCTCAGGGCGAGGGAGGTGGAGGCTCAGCCCGCACAGCTGTGTGCCTGGCTGGGCCAGTGGAGCCTGCTGGCCTGAGAAGCAGCCTCACCCCCCCACCCCCCTCTCCAGACCCAGGGGGGCGGGTCCTCCAGGCTGGCCAGCCCCCCTCCCCCAGGAGGCCTGCGCCCCAGTTCCCACGCAGCCCTTGAGCCCCCCACGCCGCCGGCACTTGCCTTTCTGGGCTCCATAGAAACGGTGTTGTCCGTAGAGAACGTTGCTGTTTCCATGGTGATCCAAGTGGCTCATGGGTAGGAAGGTGGATGCCAGGCTCCCCGAAAATCTGGGGTACCCTGGAGCTAGGGAAGCAAGGGGACGGCTGCAGAGGCACCGCCAGGCCTCGGCCCACCCCTGCCCGGACCCGGGGAGGGGAGACGCGGTGGGCAGCCCTGAGGACACCCCGTGGAGCCCCAGAGCAGCCGCCCGAGGGCAATCGACCATCGATCCGTCACGTTAACTCTGATTCCACTCGACTTGTCCCCCCCCCCACACACACACACACCGTGCGGCTCCCCTGGAAGTGCTGACGGCAGGGAGGGGGGAGGAGGGCGTCCCCCCCCCCCCCCCCCGCTTCTCTCAGCAGCGCAGACCCGGGTTCCGGGAGGAGGGAGCCGGCCTGCACAGAGGCCCCCGCAGCCCGGCCAAGCTTCCCAGCATCGCCCGGCCCACACCTCCCACCACCCGTGCCTGGCGGCTCTGAACCCCCGCAACCTGGGGCTGGCGTGGGGGGCGGGGCCAGGCACCCCCCTGGCTGGAGGCGGGGAGCCTGGGCTCCCCTCTGCATGCAGTCTGCAAAGGGCGCTGGCCCCCGGCAGGGGTGCCGTCACCCCCGGGGGTTGCTTCCCAGCCAGAGACGCCCTCTGGCACCTTCGGGTCCAGCCAGCGGCCCGTCTCTGTCCCCCCCCCACCCCCCCCCCGACAGTCTGCCCGCCCCTCTGCCCGCACAGAACACCAGCCGCACCCGGGACCGCCCCTCTCGCCGGCCTCGGCCTCATGGGGCTCTGGCCACCCCGACGCACGCGCCCTGCACCCTGACCGGGAGGACAGGCGGGACCAGTGCCGGCCTGTGTGGCCAGGCGGGGGGGGGGCGGGGGTGACCACCTGCTGGAGCCCAGAGCCCCCTGGATCTCGGCCTTCCGCACCAGGCCCAGAGGGTGGGGGTGGCCGACCCACCCACCGGATTGGGGCGGTGGGGAGCGGGGGGGGGGGGGGGGGGGAGGGAACCCTGGCTTTCTCCAGAGCTCCCGCCTGGAGCTCCCACTCCGAGCATTTATTTCCCCGAGGAGCATGGCCCAGAGGCGTTTCCCCGGGGACCTCATGGCTGCCCCAGGGCCCGTCTGTCCGGCCACTGGGGACACCTCCCGTCCAACGCCGGGCCGCCTGGGCTGCGACCAGCGGGGAGGAATCCGGGACTCCCAGGGGCCCCGGGGGGGGGGGCGGGGGCATGCATGCTTTGGAAAGAGGAGCCGTGAACCTCACGCCTGGGGGCAGGGGCGCCAGCACGCCCCTCCGCGTGTCTCCACAGCCGCTGACGAGTCCCCAGGCTCCGGTTCCCAAAGGACGCTTCTGACGGAACCCCTTTGTCCCGTGACCCCTCGTGGCTCACCCTCCACGGAACTCAGTCTGAGAAACCTGTCCCCGCAGGCCCAGGCCTCCAGGCCTCCAGGCCCCCCCATCCTCAAGGACCCGGCCCCACGATGGCCTGAGGCTGCCCTCGGGGGGCGGGCTGAGACTGGACCCTCTCGATGGCGGGGGGGGGGGGGGGGGGGGGCAGTGGGGCACAGGGGCACCCAGAGTGCACTGGGAGCCGGAGGCCGGGGCAGACGGGGCTGTAGGATAGGGTCCCCCCCACCCCCACGTCCTCCGTGACCCCAGCCAGCCCTTCTGCGGAGACAGGCCGCCGTGCAGCCCGGGCCAGGGTTGGATGCCTCCTGACCCGGGGCCCCGAGGTGTGGCCGCCCCCGCCCGCCACCCCCATGCCCCGGGGCCCCTCGCCTGTTCCCGCCGGCCGGCCGAGCCGCAGAGCCGGAGCACCGGCTCGGTTTGTGTGCGGAGACACATCTGGAGCAGATGTTTCCCCGATCAGACTCCGGCTCCCGGAAGACTCGACGGGAGTGGCTGCTGGGGGTGGGGGAGGGGGATCCTTGGCCTGGGAGCCGCATGGGGAGCGGGCAGACCACGCAGCTGCCCCTTTAATTGGCGGCTGTGAACCGTTTTACGGGCCTCGCTTTGGTGAACAGGAGTCTGTAAATTCCTCCTTCCCAGACTCCTTTCCCAGGCGCCCCCTGTGACCCCGGGAGGTCCGGCCGCCCACCGCCCTCCGGGAGCCGGGGTTCAGCTGGCCGGGGGCGGGGGGGGGCCCTTCCTGCCAGATCCTCCGGGGGCCCTTCCACTCTGACCCCCAGCTGGGCGTCCCCCCCCCCCCCCCAGCAGCCGCAGCGCCCCACCCGGGGCCCCAGAGGGGAGTTGGGTGGGGGTGTGGGGGCGGGACTTGGGGGCCGGCCTGGCCACAGAAAGGCCCTTTCTTTGCCCAAAGAGATGCCCCGAGTCCAGGGGAAAAAATGAGGAATGATCTTTATGAATCAGAGCAGCTGTTTGGAGACCAGAAGCCAGAGAGAAGCCAGGCCCCCCGGGTCTTTACAGGGGCTGCTTTGGAGGGAAGCGGGGAGCACACCTGGGGAGGCTCAGGGAGCAGGGGGCCCAGGGCAGGGAGAGGACATGGGGCCGGTGGCTACAGCCCTGCAGTTCCCCCCGATTCCCCTCTGTGACCCCCCCTCCAAGCTCTAAGAGCGGTCCAGGCCCTCGGGGTGGCTATAAGGCCCCCATCCCGCCCCCCCCCCCGCCCCCCATGAGCTGCCAGGAGACCATCACTGACAAGTCTCGGCCCTCAGCGCCCGGTGGGGAGCGCAGACGTGAGGGCCGGCAGCCTGAGGTTCACCAGCCGGACAAACAGCGCTGGCCCCTCCCTGGGGGCAACACCCACACAGATACCGAGGCTCAAATTGCTAGAAAGTTCTCCCCGCTGTCAGCCTCCCATCCCAGGGCGGCTCCCACACACGCTGGCTGAGCCGTGGCCGGCCACCTGTTCTTCCCAGCGGCCCGCTGCCCGCTCACGGCTCCGGGACCATCCCAACCCGCACGGACCGTCCGAGCCCCCGCCGCTCCGGGCCGGCCCCCCTCCTGCCCTCCTCCACCCACCACGACCCCCAAAGACACACCGGGGGGTCACCCGGCCTGGCAGAGCCCCGGCCCAACGCCCACCCTGAAGAGGTGTCTCCACGCCCCACCCCTCACTCAGCGCCTGTGGCCGCCCAGCCTGGGGGGACAGCGACGCCCCGACACGGGTGGGGAGCGCCCTGAGGCGCACCCACAGCTCAGGACGCGAGGGGATCGGCCGGGGAGGTCCCGGGCGGGCGCAGGAGGGGGAAGGACGCCCCATCCCTGCCGGCAGTTCTGACGGCAGCAGCCTCGCCCCAGTCCCTCCGCGTTCTCTTGGCCCAACACCCCCATCGCAGCCCTCGGGGCTCGCACCCGGGCCTCCAGCTGTGCTTCCAGTGTGGGGGCGCCCAGCAAGGCCCCCCTCTGGCCGAGTGTCCCCAGCTCGGCCTTTCGGAGCCGGGGGCTCGGCTCTGACGGGGGTGGGGGTCCACGGGCACACACTGGCCCGGGCCCGGGGGCAGGGCTGGCGTGTGTGCCGGCCCAGAGGCTGAGAGCCGGGGTGGTGCCCTGGGCAGCCCGCCCGCCACCCGGACAGCCGGCTTCTGGCTCGCACTCGCGGGGGGACCAGAGCCGAGGACAGAGCAGACGTGCCACACCCCTCAGAGGCCAGGGGCGAGCTGGGGCGCCCCCAAACCTTCACCAACACCCCGCACAGCAGCCCTGACGGCCAGGGAGCCCCCCTGGCCTCCCGTGGGCTTCACGCCCGCCGCACGCAGGTCCTGGTGCCCGGGGGGGGGGGTCCCCTGGGACCTGGGGACGGGCACAGCCTGGCAGCCACACAGCGGTGGCCCGGACCCGGCCTCTCCCACCCAGTCAGGCCCGGGGCTGCCCCCCCACAGCCCGCCCTCCTCCTGCAAATGGCAGCCCAGCCAGGCCCGGGGTCCCCCCCCCCCCACAGTGGACAGGGACACCGAGGACAGCCGAGTCCCGGCCAGGGTTCGAGGCGCCTCCGTGTGGCACGGGCTGGGCCTGCGTCAGGGAGGGTCTGGACAGCTCTGTGGTTTGCAGATGGGGAAACTGAGGCTCAGATGCGCCAGGCATCGCCCGGCGAGCACCCTGCAGCCCCCAGGACCTTGTCCCGAGCCCCTTTGCCCTCGTCGCAGGCCGTTGCGGGGAGAAGTAAGCAAGGAGGGCCCCCCAGGGCCAGGGATGGGGCAACACGGCGCCGGGTGAGGGCACAGGTGGCACTGGCCAGGCTCGGGCCCCTGCCGCCCACGGCGCCCCCTCCAGGTGGCACAGAGACCGGAGTGGCCGGGCTGTGCAGCTCAGCGGCTCCCCCCCCCCCCCCCCCCCGCGGCTGAGCCCCAGGAGCAGAACCCCTTTCATCAGCCCCGTGGGTGGCCCAGCCGGCAGCTGGGGGTGCGGTGGAGCGGGAGGGGCCAGGCTCCTGACAATAGGACCAGCTGTGCTGTGCGCACCCCCCCTCCCCCCGCCCCTGGGCCAACCCAAGGGCAGGCTGGCCGGACAGGGCTCACCCAACCGGCCAGCTCCGCCGCCACCCCCTCTCTGAGCCCCAGAGGGGAGCCTCAGCCTCTGCAGGCCGTTCGAGGGGCGGGGGGGGGGGGGGCTGGGGGGCAGACAGCCAGGGACACCCAGGCTCAGCCAGATGTTCAGGGAGGGCCCCCAGCTCCAGGCCACACCCCGCACTCCAGCTGCTCCCCTGCACCCCCAACCCAGCCAGGGAAGGCAGAGTCTACTCACCAATAGGGGGGGCCGGCCTGGCATGGGGTACACAGGGCCCCCCCACTTGCCCTCACTCGTTGCCCTGTCCTGGCCTGCTGGCCCCAGAGATAAGAGCCCCCTCAGAGGCCCGTCCTGGCCAGGCCGTGGGGCACCTGCCCTCCCCCAACCCCTCCCCCGGGCCAGAGCGAGGGAAGGGGGCTGGAGGGTGAGCCAGACTCAGCAGCCTCCCGGGCAGCCCCCCGCCGCGGGCCCCCCTCTCCAGCCCTGTCGCGTGCCCCCTCCCCCCAACACACACGGCCGAGAAACAGGCCCCGGCGAGTGGGGATCCAGCTGGCACCGCCAAAGGAGCAGCCGGGCACGGAGCCAGGGCAGCGAGCCAGCGCCCCGCCCACTGCCCGCCTGCCCGCCCGCTGCAGCCGCACCACGTGGCTGTCAGAGCTGCGCCGGGCGGCGGGGTGCAGGGCGGGGACCCCCATGGGCAGGGGTCCCGGGTGGGGAGACCAGAGAGACCAGGCCGGAGGTGCGTGTGGTCGCGTGGCCCAGGATGACAGGGACACACACACACGTGTGTGTACATATACTCATACATACACACGCATACGCAGGTGTACACACAGTATGCTCACACACGTGCACACACACATAGCCACTCACACGTACGCTGACACACATGTACGTGCACGCACACGTACACACGCGCGCACATGTACACACGCGTGTATACACATACACCCACTCACACACATACACACCGACACATACGCACATGTACACACACTCACACGTGCACACGTGTACACCCACATACGTGTACACACAAATGTACTCACACACGTACACACACTGACACACATATACATGTACACACGTGTGCGTGCACACACACACTGACCTCAGGTGCGACCCAGGCTCACCCCCAAGTCCCTTTCTGGAGTCTGGGAGGCAGCTCCCTATCCTGTGCCCACCTAACCCACCACCCCCACCCTCCACTGTGGCCCGGGGGGGGCCCCGAGTGATGGCCAGATGACCCCTCGCCCTGGGGTTGGGGGGGGGCCTCTTGGGGCCCAGCTGCAGCCCTTCCTGCTCTCGCAGCCCGGCCTGGATGGAGCTGCTTCTCCAGGACCTGGGCCGGGGGGTGGGGTGGGGCGGGGGAGGGCAGGGCACCGTCGGGGGGGGGGGGCACCCCCACACGGGCCTCCCCCAGCCGGGCGGACTGCCTTCGGGCTGCGCAGCCGTTGCTCAGGGGAAGGAGTGGCGGGAGGGCTGAGGGCGCCGTCTGCAGATGCTCCCTGCTCCCCGAGCCCCCAGAAGGGCAGGACCTTCTCCGGGGCAGGTGGTGCTGCCCACAAACCGCCATCCCTGCCCGAGGTCCCCCGGGGGGCGGGGGGGGGCGGGAGACGGAGCTGCTCCCACGCCCAGGCCCCTGCGGGGAGCACGGCTGCCAGGAGGGGAAACCGAGGCAGCACCCCGTGTGCCTGCGCACCTGCCCGGGCCGGGGACGGGCAGTGGCCGTTATTTCGGTTGAGGTGGCCCCCGAGGCGGCCGCAGGCCGCCCCCCGCCCTCCACGGATGCCTCGGGGGCCAGATGTGCTGCTGGTGGGCGGGCGGGCAGAGGGCAGAAGGGCCGGCAGAAGCAGGGCCCAGACCCACCGAGTTGCCACATCGCGGGGCTCCCCGTGGGTTGCAGGCTCCGGCAGGGCAGAGGATGTGGGCCGGGGGCCCCCCTGGCCCCGCGGGAGCTCACAGCCGATCGTTTTGACGCCGGCCCCGGGCACCTGTCCGGCCCGGGCACCGGCCCTTTCCTGTGGCTCAGAGAGCCACGCTCCTCCCGGCGCCGGGCGCTAATCTCCGGAGGCGCCTGTGCCAGGAGCGGGGAGCCCTCTGCGCCCGCTGCCAACGGCGATCACCTCTCCGGGCGCCGGCCGCTGGGCTTAACCCTCCCCGCGCCCCGGGGCAGAGCGGCCGGCGGACAGCGGCCACCACGGGCCACCGGGCTGAGGGGACAGCGGGAGCTGCCCCCCCCCCTGCCCCCGAGTCCCAGAACAGCCTCCAGCCACGTGTGCTCGTGAGGCCCTACTGTGCGCACAGCTGTGTCCCACCGGGAGCCAGGGTCGGGGAGGGACTCTGTTCTGGGCGGCCAGGGCAGCTCTCTCTCCCCCCACCCTCCTCCTCCCCCCGCCCTCCCAGCCCCCACATCTGGGGCCCACGCCTCCCTGGGCCGGGGACGGAGGGCAGCCCTGGCTGGCCGGCCAGCTGTGCCCCACATTGCCTCAGCTCTCTGCCCTCCTGGCCCCGCCCCCTCTCCCTGCACATCTGGCCGGGACCCCCTCGTCTCCCACGGGGGCTCCCCGGCCTGGGCACCCCGAGGGCGCCCGGACTTACCTTCGTGGGAGTGGGAGAACCAGATCTGGGAGGTGGCGGGGTGCGAGCCGCGGTAGGCCTGGTCCGAGGGCGAGGGGGCGGGGCCGCTGGGGTGCGTGGAGGCGGCGGAGCCCAGGCTGCCGGTGAGGAAGCTGCCCATGAACGAGGAGGCCGGCGAGGTGCCCATCAGGCGGCCGCTGGCTGTGGGCACAAGGGGCGAGCGTCAGGCTGGCAGGGACCGCGCCCCCAGGAGCCTCACGGTGGCCCCCAGGCCCCGGCTCCCGGGTTTTGTCTCCAAACATCGGAGCAGCCGCACGGAGGAGCTGCCCCCTCGGACCCCGACAGCCAGGCGCAGGGTCTGGAGGCCCCAGCGCCCCGTGACTGCCCAAACCTCCAAACGGCACTGCCCCGTCCCCCAGCCACCCAGTCCCACCAACCGGGAGCCAGGGGAGACCGACTGTCTCTCAGGAGGCTTCTGGGCACAGAGCCCCTGATCCCAGGCCTCCTGCCCGCACACCCGCCGGAGCGCGTCGCCCAGGACCCCGGAAAGGGCTGGTCGGCAGCACCCCCGAGGCCCCCCCAAGCCCCCGCCCGCAGGCATCAGGTTTGGCCTTTCCCCTCAGGGGGGGCCCTAACCTCCCCACAGCTTCAGTGAATGGACTCATCAGACTGGGTGCCTGGTTCCAGGTGAGCAAGAGGAGAAACTGAGGCAGGGAATGAGAGGAGAGGATGGGAGCAGCCTGCAGATGGGAGGAGCCTATAGTGGGAGGGGCCTAGGGCGAGAGCAGCCTGCAGATGGGAGGAGCCGAGGGTGGGAGGAACCAGGGGTGGAGGAGCCTGATGGTGGGAGGAGCCTGGTGGTGGGAGGAGCCTGGTGGTGGGAGGGGCCTCTGGTGTGGGGAGCCTGGGTGGGAGGGGCTAAGGGTGGGAGGAGCCTGAGGGTGGGAAGAGCTGGGTGGGAGGAGCCTTTAGTGGGAGGGGCCTAGGGCGAGAGCAGCCTGCGGATGGGAGGAGCCGAGGGTGGGAGGAGTCTGTATATGGGAAGGGCCTGAAGGTGGGAGGGGCCTCTGGGGGGGAGCCAGGGTGGGAGAGGCCAAGGGTGGAGGTGGAGGGATTTGCCTTTAAGCCCCCGCTGTATGGGGTCCAGTCCTGAGGAGACTGGCCCAGGTCACTGCTGCTTCCCCAGCCTCCGCCCGCGCCCCGCTCCCATGCCCACCTGCACCCTGCACCAGGGCCCCTCTCTGCCCAAGACCAGCGTCCCAGGCCGAGCTGAGCGGGCTGCCTGGTTTCCATGGAGACGGGCGGCTTGCACAGAAAGCACCCCTCCCTCCCCAGTGCAGCTTCGTGCCTGGGGGTGGTCTTGGGCTGTGCTGGCCTCAGAGGGGGGTCCCCTGTCACGGCCCCAGCACAGGGAGCCCGACTGGGGACCAGCCCAGGGGGTGGGGGGCAGGGGTCTGGGCCTGTTGGGCTGGTGGTGGGGCTGCCGGGGGATGCGGGGCTCGGGCGGGAGGCCGCAGGCCCGGCCCGCCGTGAGTCAGGGCAGCTGTTTCCCAGCCTGGGAGGCAGGGAATCCGCGGGTCTGTGATGCCGCCTCCAGCCGGCCTGGCCTGGGAGCTTCCCAGACACTGGGTGACTCAGCAGAGGCGGGAGCCAGAGCGGGGAGCGGGAGGGGCTGCCCCGTGGGAGCCCCGCAGCCTCCCGCCCCTCCAAGCGTGCCAACGGCCATGCGGGTGTCGGCCAGGACGGGGTGTGCGCCGGCCCCTGCAGGGGTGTCAGGCCGCAGGCCATCCTGGGGGGACCCCGGGGCCGGGAGGGGGGGGCGCGAAGGGCCCGGGAGCCAGGGACTTCCCGGACCACAGGGCTCCGGGCCAGACCGCAGCTCCTCCGGGGAGGGGTGCGGGCTGGGAAGGGAAGTGCCGGCCCCCCGGGCGGGGGCGGGGGCAGGAGGAGGCGGCCCCGGGGCCCCGGGGACGCTGTGGGGGGGACATGCCTGTGGGGTGAGCCAGGCCCTTCCTGCCTCACCCGCCCGGCCCGGTCCCCCAGGCCTACGCCCCCGCGCCCTGCGAGGAAAGTCCCTCTCCCTCGGGCCTCCTGGACGGTGGGAAGCAGCGAGTCCAAGAGCCGGGTCGGAGAGAGGATCCTCCAGCCGCTCGCCTGGCCTGGGAACCCCACACGTCGGCGCTCCCACAGCGCGGGCGGGGGTGGAGGGAGGGCCCTCGGACCCGGATCCAGGAAAAGCGAGGCTGGGAGGAGGGTCCCCACGGCCAGCCCCGAGGACCAGCACCCCGATCCCAGGCCCACCCCCGGGGCGAAGGGCCGTTGGGTGGCAGGCCTGAGGCCTAGGGGGCGGCCCGGCCCGGCTGGAGCCCCTAAACGGGAACGTGGAGACCGATCCCGGCCGTGGGCAGGGACTCTCAGGGGTACCCCGTTCGGACACCATCCGGGAAGGGGGTCTCTGACCCATGGGGGCTTTGAGGCCAGGTGGGCGGGAGTCTGGGGCCTGGCTCCATAAAATGGGGGATACAGCAATGGCCAGAGACCCCACCCTGGCCTGCCCCCTTCTGAGGGGGACCCTCTTAGGGTGCCTCCTCATAGCGAGGGTCTCAGAGTCGATCAGGAAGGGACCCCTGGCCGGGTGCGGGGAAGGAGCAGGCAGGACAGGGTTCCGGCCCCTTCCGGCCCTCTGGCCCCCTGTCCTGGCTCCCAGGCCCTGACCCTTCCCACCTGACCTGCCCCCCCCTCCCTCCACTGCCACTGGGCTCTCCTGAGAACGTAGGCGGCCTGCAGGGGCCCCAAGTCCCACCTCTGTCTGGGCCGTCACCTGGGGGTCCCAGCTTCTCCTTTTTTTTTTTTTTAACAACTTGTTTTTTTTGTGTATGTGTGTTTTTCTTTTTAACATTTTATTGATTTTTCACAGAGAGGAAGGGAGAGGGGTAGAGAGCTAGAAACATCAGCTGCCTCCTGCACACCCCCCCACTGGGGATGTGCCCTCAACCAAGGCACATGCCCTTGACCAGAATCGAACCCGGGACCCCTCGGTCCACAGAGCCGGCTCCTCTCTCTACACAAACACGCTAGACCTCGTCACGCAAGCACACAGCCGTCTCCACGTGTCCATCACAGAACACAGCTCACACGGAGGCTCCGAAAGCCCCGGGGGGGGGGGGGGGACTATGCGGTGCCCCGGGCTGGACTGGCAGGATGCCAGCGCTCTGAGCCCCCCCCCCCCCCCCCCTGGTCTCGGCCTGCACAGGGGGGCCACGCCTTGCTCGGAAGGTTCTGTGCCGGCCGCCGTCCTGGGCTGGGTGGGAGTCGGGGAGCAGGAAGGCCTTGCAGGCGTCCCCTGGCAGGCACTGCTCGGGGAGAATGGGGGCGGGGATGTCGGGGTGGGGGGTGGGGGGGGACTGCCGGCTCCTGACCCCCGACAGGAGGTCCTGGTTCCCGCGTCTCCTCCCTCTCGGGGGAGTCGGCGGTGGCCCTGCCCGGCCCGCAGAGCCCCGCAGACCTGGCTGCCACCTCCCAGCCGCCCGCCCGCCCGCCCGCCGCCCGGTAGCCAGCCCAAGACAGAGCCAAGCAGAGCGGCCTGGGTCGGGGCCAAGCCTGGCTGGGAACGGGCCGCAGGCGGCTTTCTCCTGGCACGGCCGGTGCCGCGGAGCTGCGGTCTCGGGGCGGTGGGAGCCGAGAGCCGCGGGACGGGGACCCCCATCCCGGCTCTGTCGGCTCCCGGGGGGGGGGGGGGCTCACAAACCTCGTGCCGACCTGCGGCACCATCGTCCCAGGTGGTGGGCGCCCTCGGCCGAGGGGAACGAGGCACCGTGAGCCCGGCCCCCCACAGGCCCCGTGCCAGCCAGGCTGGGGTGTGAGCGAGGCCGGCCCCCTCCACGGCCCCCCGGGCGGGCCTGGGCACCCCCGGCGTGGCCACACCCCACCGGCTGTCCCTCTGCCCCGCTCCCGGGACCCGGCCCCACTCAGGGCAATCTCGGAAAGGGCCCGAGCGCCGTGGGAGGTGCTGAGCCCGGCCCCCCCCCCCCCCCCCCCCCGCCGCCGCCTCGGCCTCCCGCCCGGCCCAGCGGGTGCGCAGCCCTCCGAGGGCGCAGCCCGGCCCAGCACCGCCCGGCGCTGCCCAGCACACCGCGGAGGCCTGGCCCGCGCCCCGGGCTGGCTGAGAAAACCGCTCCGGAAGCCAGCCCGCCCGGGAGGCCTGCCTGACACCCCGGCAGCGGCTTCCCAGCCCCGGCCCCACCCTGGAGGCCCGTCCCAGCCCCCCCAAAGCCCGGACAACCGACAACCCAGACAGAAGGTGGACCCTGGTGGTGGCAGCCACATCCCTCCCGGCCACCCCAGCCGGGGGGGGGGGGGGGGGGAGCAGAGCCGGCAGGAGTGCTCTGACACCCCAAGAATCTCAAGTGGCCACGGAGCCCCGCCTCTGCCCACAGGGCCACTGCGCACTGAGGGGGGGACGGGGTGGTCAGGCACAACCAAGGGGGTGGGCCTGTCACCACCAGCCTGTCGCCACGCCCCGGGTTGGGGGCGGGGGGGGGGAGGAGTGGACGGAGGGACGGACAGACGGAGGGACGGACAGATGGAGGGGCGGACAGACGGAGGGATGGACAGACGGAGGGACAGACAGATGGCCGGCACCCTCCTTTCCTGGAAACTGGGAAACGGGTGTGAAAGGAAGCCTCTCGGGGATGGTGGGCGGCCCCAGGAGAAGCAGCCCCATTCCCAGCCGCCCCTCCGCCCACTCACTGCCTCCGGGGGCCCCCTCGGGGTCTGGCTCCCCCCCCCTCCCCCCCGCTCCCACTCACACCTGCTCAGGCTCCCGGCTCCCGCAGCCCCTGCACAGCCCACCTGGCCTGGAGACACCTGCAGCCCCCCCCCCCCCAGCCGTCCCTGGGTCTCCCCAGAACACGAGAGCGGCTGAGACGCTGGAGGTGCAGGCGGGCTCTGAGCCCGGCCCCAGGGAGCGGAGGGGGGGAGGCAGAGCGTCCCCGCGGACCACGGGCCGGGCCGGCTGCCCCGAGGGGACTGGGGACGGAGCCCCGGAGCGAGGGGCGCTCTGAGAGGCCCCCTCCCCCCCCAGGAGACCCAGAGCGGCTGCAGCCCCCTGGGGTGAGCATGAGTCTGGGGGCTCAGAGCTCAGACTCCACCAGGAGGCCCGCCAGGGCTGGAGCCCAGGCGACGAGGACATGGGGGGGGGTGGTGCGCTGGCTGCGTGGGGGTGCAGGCACCGAGGGGCTGTGCGGGCGCTCACGGGGGTGGGTATCGTGGGCTCGCACACAGGTCGACACGCACCCACGCCTGGAACTCGGGTCTGCGTGTGCCCTCAGAGGGACAAGCGCACGGCCGGCTCTGAGCCCCGGAGGCTCTGGCCAGGTTCTGCCTGACCCTCTAAGGATGGGCAGCCCAGGCTCACCACGCGGAAGGGGACCCGTCCTCCAGAGGGCACCGAGCCCCTGCTGCCCCGGCGCCGTCCCTCCCAGCCCCCCAGCGCCCAGGTCCCCGCACTCGGCCAGACCCCCGCTGGCCCGGCTCCGGGGGCCACGGAGCCTGCAGTGTGGGCGGCCCTCGCTGTCGGCCGGTCCGGCACCCCAGCCTCGGGGGACACAGGGCTGCTCAGCTACGGGGGACCCCCAAGTCCCTGAGACGCGCCCCATGACCCCGGCTGCTGCCCACGGCTCCGTGAGGGGGGCTGGACGGGGGACAGGGCGGGGGGGGGAGGCGGGGGGTCAGAACCTTGACCTGGGGGCGGGAATGGGAGGTGGTGCGTGAGCCCCCCCCCCAGCCCGGCCCGGGGGGCGGGGGCCGAGTGGGGGTGTCCGCCCAGAAACATGAGCAGTCTCACCGGAAGCCCCCCTGGCCAGCCCGGAGAACTTTCCAGAAGCCCTGGCTGGCCCGGGCAGCGCCTCTCAGGCCATAATAGGAAAAGTCTGTGGCTGCAGAGCCGCCCGGAGCGGAGGCGCCGATGACAGGCCGGCCGCCGACAGCCCACAGCTAACAAGAGAGGAACCTCGCTGCGGGTCTGCGCTCAGGAGGGCAGACTTGGCCTCCAGCGGGCGGCTCCCGGGGCAGCTCCCGGGGCGGCTGGGGGGGGGCTCCTGGACTCTGGCTCAGGCCGAAGAGGGAGTGACTCAGAGGCCCTGGGCCAGACTCGGGGCGGGGGGGGGGAGGGGGGGAGAACGCCCCCAAGCCGCTGGCTCCTGTCCTCACACCTCCAGGAGGGGGACACTCCTGAGGGCGGGACGGGGCGCGCGGGGAGGGGCGGGCAGTCAGCCCCACCCCTCTGAGCGCCCCAGCTCCGGGAGCACCTCCCCCACGGGGCCTCTCGGAGTCTCTCGAGACGGGGAGATGCTCCACGACCCGGGAGCCCCTTGGGGCAGGGCCAGGGCCGCTCCCCTCGGCCCCTCCCCGGGGACCGGGGCCCCGAGGGGCGCCTGGCGGCTGCCCAGACCCGCGTGAGCCAGGCGGCCCGGGGAAGCCCAGGTGCGCCGGCACCCGCTGACCTCACGGGACGGGCGGCTGGCACGGGGACAGAGGCGCGGGCGCTGCCAGCCGGGCGACACCCACAGCCCTGACACCCTGACACCCAGGCCCCAGGCCGAGCCCGAGCGCCCAGAGACGGAACCGCTCCCCGGCTCCCTCGCCAGACACACGGGCGCTGAGTGTCCCCGTGCGGGCCGAGCCCCGGGGAGCCGCCGGCCGGCACCGGCCTCGGACCCTGGCCCTCGGACCTCGGGGGCTCTCTGGCCTGGCGCTGCGGGGGGGGGGGGGGGGGCACACCCCTGAGTAGACGCCCCGCCGGTGTGAGGCCCTGTCCCTGCGTGGAGGGGGGGGCAGGCAGGTTCGCACCTGCCCCGGAGCCTCCCCCACGGAGGGCGGCCAGGCTTCCCGGCCAGCGGTCGGCAAACTGCGGCGCGTGCGCCCCATGTGGGCCGCGGTTTGCCGCGCTGTTGACTGATGAGTTTGCCAACCGCTGTTGTAGGCGGCCAGCCTTTGTCTCTGGCCAGAGAGAGGGTGAGCTTGGAGGGGGTGCCCCCGGCAGCCAGCCAGAGGGACCGGGGGCCAGCAGCCCCAGGGACACCGTGACCCCCCGACTCCCTCCCGGGGCAGGGGGGCGGGGGACGGGGTAATAAATGCCCGGCGACTGAGCCCGGACGATGCCTCACGCGTGCAGCTCGGGCTCAGGGACACACACACACACACAGTGGGGCACCTGTGGGGCGGGGGCGGGGTCTGCAGCACTGACACGGAGCCCAGAGCAGACAGGAACCTTCCAGAAGGTGGGGGGGGGGGGAGTCAGCCACGCCGGGGAGCAGAGCCGCTGTTGCAGACAAAGTCAGGACACCGGGTGCAGCCAGACACAGGCACACGGGGGCACCCCAGCACCACCCCCCGCGCCCCGAAACCAGCATCCGCCCCAGCCCGTGCCCATGGGGGGCCAGCAGGCGGGGGGCGGGGTGTCCCTGCGCCCCCGGCTGGATCCTCAGGGCTGTCCGCCCGCCCCACCGGCCCCTGGGTGTCTCCAGGCGTTTGTCACCGAGCCCGCCCGGCCCCGGGCCGCCTTTCTCGCCTCTCCCCGCACCCCAACACGTGAGGCTGTCAGAGCGGCGTGCGGGCGCATTCCACTTAATTTGGGTCTAATTTTAACGTTAATTTAAAGTAAATTGAAGGCTTATTTTTAGGAGACCCAAAGGGAGGCCACAAGTCTCTAAAAGGGGCCGGCTTCAGGCAGGCTGCCGGGGCGGCGTGGCCGGGGCGACGTGGCCGGGGCGACGTGGCTGGGGCGACGTGGCAGCCACGGACAGGTCAGGTGTCCCACGGGCAGACGGGCGCGTCCTGGGGCCACGCGCGGAGGCCAGAGGGCCCCGGGAGACGGACGGCCACCACCTCCCTCCCCAGGAGGCCGGGGCCCGGCAGGAGCCCTCTCTGCCTTTGCCTCGTCCACACCCCGCCCGGCTCTGGCTCCACCGCCTGCCGGGCCCCAGGGGGAGTGACGGGCCGTGCCAGTCTGGGTGCCCAGCGCCCTCCGGAGCACCCACCCGAGGGGCAGGGCGGGGCGGGCGTGAGCAGTGCAGGGAGAGGGTCCTGGTGGGAGGCAGGCGGGGCCCGGGGGAAGGAGCTCAGGGAGCCAGGCAGGCAGGCAGGCGGGGGTGGAGGCCCAGGAACACCCACACTCTGGGGATGTGGTGGGGCTCCCCCAGGGCAGGCGGGCGGAGGGCAGGCCTGAAATCTGAGCCGCCTGCGGAGGACACACAGCTGTGGCCGCCACCACCTGGGCCGCCTCACCCTGCAGGCCTCCCCGCAGACTGAGGGGGGGTCAGCAGACCGAGGGGAGGGGGGTTAGCAGACTGAGGGGGGTCGGCAGACCGAGGGGAGGGGGGTCAGTAGACCGAGGGGAGGGTTCAGCAGACGGGGGGGGGGGTCAGCAGACCGAGGGGGGTCAGTAGACCGAGGGGAGGGTTCAGCAGACCGAGGGGGGGTCAGTAGACCGAGGGGAGGGTTCAGCAGACCGAGGGGGGGTCAGTAGACCAAGGGGAGGGTTCAGCAGACGGGGGCGGGTCAGCAGACCGAGGGGGGTTAGCAGACCGAGGGGGGGTCAGCAGACCGAGGGGAGGGGGGTCGGCAGAACGAGGGGGGGTCAGTAGACCGAGGGGGGTCAGCAGACCGAGGGGGGGTCAGCAGACCTAGGGGGGGTCAGCAGACGGCAGCACACTCTAGGGCTGTGTGGGGGGAGGGAGACCAGCACTGGCCTCGCAGTCCCTGCTGCCCAGACTCCTTGGCTCCTTGGCCAAGGGCAGAGCCAGCATGGGGGTGTCCCAGTGACACCCCCCCCCCCCCGCCGCCTTCTCCAGGATCTCCCCCGCCCGCTCTGATCCTCTCTATTGGCTGCTATCACCACAGGTCCGGGCACTGGTGCCTGCCTGGGATCAGGGCTTGGGGGTCTGGAAAAGGGGGAGCAGGGAGAGTTCTGTAGGGCACGCCGTGGGTGCTGGGGCTGAGGAGAGGGGTGAGCCCCACAGAGGGCGGAGGGAGAGCCGGGCGCACTGGGCTCAGAGCTGGGTGCCCGCACTCTGAGGTGAAAGGGCCGCTGGCAGAGCCCCTCCAGGGGCGCCCGCTCCCCCACTCAGTGGCCCCTGGGTGAGGATCAGAGCGGGGGGGGGGGGGGGGGGACGGACCAGGAGCCGCCCCACCTCAGGGGGAGCAGCCGTGCGGCTCTGTGTGCGGCCCCTGGCCCAGGAGGCGAGGTATGCAGGGGGACCTCTGCCCACCGCGGGGCCCACCACCGACTGAGGGCCCGCCATCACCCCACCCCACCCCGCATCCTGCCTGGGCCCACCACCCCCAACCTCACCCCCCCACCCCCCACCTGGCCGTTGAGGGGCTGTGGGGCCCCAGCCCCCACCAGGTGCCTGTGAGGCCCCAGGAGAGGGAGCCCCTGCAGGACGGGCAGAGTGAGCCCCGCGCCTGCCTCCTGGGGGGACGGCTGGTTCAGTCCTTGGTTCCCACAACCAACAAGGCTCTCTTTCCCGGGGGGGGGGGGTGCCCCGAAGCGGGTGCCCCATGAGGACGCTGTCCTCAAGCCGCCCTTGGGGGCCCGAGCCTGCTGTCTGGAGGCCACTGGGGCAGCACACCAGTCCTCCGCCGGCCCCTTGCCACCATTTCCGGAAATTTCCGGTGGGAAACCTGGACCCACACCCAGGAGGGCTGCCTCACAGGGGGCTCGGCTCCGGGCACGCACACGGGGGGGGGGGGGGGGGGGGGCGGGGAGGGGTGTTTCCCCAGCACCAAGGTCTTTGCACCTGAAGACACTGGACTCTTTGTTGGGGGGCCCTGGGAGAGGGGGCTGGGGGCAGGGAACCCACCTGTTTGTCCCCCTCCCCCACAGCCCCCTCCCCGAGTCAGGATGAAAACAGAACACAGCACGGGCTCCTCAGCCGGAGTGTCTGCACAGCTGGGGCGGCCTCGAGGCCGCCGGCCGGCTCCCGGCCCGGGTGCTGGGTGCTCCCCACCGGCCCACCCGCCACAAACACAGCAGATCCCAGTGCCAGGCCAGGGACGCCACCGGAGCCCCCACTGCCAGGCCAGGCCCCACCCCCCACCCCCCGACCCCACCCACCCATCCTCAGGCAGCTGCTCGCAGGAGGCGGAACGCTATACATCACAACCAGCAGGACGGCCGCCGACAAACAGCTGTGTGATAGGAATGGTGTACGGCCCCATAAACCCGTCAGCGGGGCGGAGCTGGAGCCGAGGCCCCCCAGCCAGGACCGTCCCCAGCCTCTCCCCGGCCCGGACCGTCCCCCAGCCTCTCCCCGGCCCGGACCGTCCCCCAGCCTCTCCCCGGCCCGGACCGTCCCCCAGCCTCTCCCCGGCCCGGACCGTCCCCCAGCCTCTCCCCGGCCCGGACCGTCCCCCAGCCTCTCCCCGGCCCGGACCGTCCCCCAGCCTCTCCCCGGCCCGGACCGTCCCCCAGCCTCTCCCCGGCCCGGACCGTCCCCCAGCCTCTCCCCGGCCAGGACCGTCCCCCAGCCTCTCCCCGGCCCGGACCGTCCCCCAGCCTCTCCCCGGCCAGAACCGTCCCCCAGCCTCTCCCCGGCCAGGACCGTCCCCCAGCCTCTCCCCGGCCCGGACCGTCCCCCAGCCTCGCCCCGGCCCGGACCGTCCCCCAGCCTCTCCCCGGCCCGGACCGTCCCCCAGCCTCTCCCCGGCCAGGACCGTCCCCCAGCCTCTCCCCGGCCCGGACCGTCCCCCAGCCTCTCCCCGGCCAGGACCGTCCCCCAGCCTCTCCCCGGCCCGGACCGTCCCCCAGCCTCTCCCCGGCCAGAACCGTCCCCAAGCCTCTCCCCGGCCCGGACCGTCCCCCAGCCTCTCCCCGGCCAGAACCGTCCCCCAGCCTCTCCCCGGCCAGAACCGTCCCCCAGCCTCTCCCCGGCCAGAACCGTCCCCCAGCCTCTCCCCGGCCAGAACCGTCCCCCAGCCTCTCCCCGGCCAGAACCGTCCCCCAGCCTCTCCCCGGCCCGGACCGTCCCCCAGCCTCTCCCCGGCCCGGACCGTCCCCCAGCCTCTCCCCGGCCCGGACCGTCCCCCAGCCTCTCCCCGGCCCGGACCGTCCCCAGCCTCTCCCCGGCCAGAACTGTCCCCCAGCCTCTCCCTGGCCGGACCGTCCCCCAGCCTCTCCCCGGCCCGGACCGTCCCCCAGCCTCTCCCCGGCCCGGACCGTCCCCCAGCCTCTCCCCGGCCCGGACCGTCCCCAGCCTCTCCCTGGCCCGGACCGTCCCCCAGCCTCTCCCTGGCCCGGACCGTCCCCCAGCCTCTCCCCGGCCAGAACCGTCCCCCAGCCTCTCCCCGGCCAGAACCGTCCCCCAGCCTCTCCCCGGCCAGAACCGTCCCCAGCCTCTCCCCGGCCCGGACCGTCCCCCAGCCTCTCCCCGGCCCGGACCGTCCCCCAGCCTCTCCCCGGCCCGGACCGTCCCCCAGCCTCTCCCCAGCCAGGACCGCAGTCACTGTGGCCTCTCCTGGACCTGAAGGCTGCCCAGGCCTCACTGCTGACTGTCATGCGGGCCGGTGGGAGCAGGGCAGCCAGGGCCCAGGGGAGACCAGGGAAGGGGGGTTGAGGGGGGAAGCGCCAAGCCACTCGTCTGCCAAACCCCAGGGCACACTGTGCACCCAGAAGCCCTGAGGTGACAGCGGCCAGGCCTCCTGGAGGGCCCTCCACGCAGTGGCCCCCGTAGGAGGGAGGTGGCGGGGAGAGGGGGGGAGACCCTCCTGGGGCAAGGGAGGGTGAGCCCGCTGTCCTCAGGGGGGCCCTGTCCTGAGGTGTGGTGTCTTTTGGGGCCCGAGGCTCTCAGGATGTGCATCCACGAAGCCGGAGCCCTGCCCCCCGAGGGTGTGAGGCTGCGCAGGGGGCACCCCAGGACGAGCTGGACTTTCTCGTGGGGCTCCCTGGGCAGACACCAGTCCTGCCACCCGCCTCCCCCAGCCCGGTGCTGGGACAGGTGCCAGGCCCCTCGGAGCAGGCACTCAGAAGGGCGGGCATCGCAGTGGGTGGAGATCAAGGGTCCAACGGGAAACCCCTGGGGCTCTGGGCCACAGCAACCGAGGCAGCTGCCACACAGGAGAATGTGTTGGGGGGGAGGGGGAGGCAGCTCCCATCTGTTGGGGCCTCTATTCAGATATTTATGGCAGGGGGGAAGCCAGGAGGGGCTCAGGGCCTCTATTCAGATATTTATGGCAGGGGGGAAGCCAGGAGGGGCTCAGGGCCTCTATTCAGATATTTATGGTAGGGGGGAAGCCAGGAGGGGCTCAGGGCCTCTATTCAGATATTTATGGTAGGGGGGAAGCCAGGAGGGGCTCAGGGCCTCTATTCAGATATTTATGGTAGGGGGAAGCCAGGAGGGGCTCAGGGCCTCTATTCAGATATTTATGGTAGGGGGGAAGCCAGGAGGGGCTCAGGGCCTCTATTCAGATATTTATGGTAGGGGGAAGCCAGGAGGGGCTCAGGGCCTCTATTCAGATATTTATGGTAGGGAGGAAGCCAGGCGGGCCTCAAGGTCTCTTCCAGGAGGGAGAGGGTGGCCCCCCGCTAAAAAAGCACTCATTCCCAGTGGCTCTGGCTGACCTCTGTCTGGGCTTGGGAATTCCCAGGCTCAGATGCTGGAGGTGGACCAGAGCATTCTGGGAACTGTAGTCCTTTGGGAGTTGGGAGGGCCTGCAGGGATTTCCCGGGCCTTTGTGGGAGCAGCGAGGGAAGCTGGCCCTGCCTCCATCCCGGGGAGGAATTCGAACTTTCGGGGGGGGGGAGGGAGGGGCTGCCCGAGGACCCCACAGGCCAGCACCGTCGGAGCACGCCAGCGGTTTAGCCATAGGCGCTCTTACTCTGGTGGGGAGACTTGGGAGCTCCCCCAGAGGAGAGATGCAGCCACGGTGCCCTCCCCCCCACCCCCAGGCCTCCAGGGGCACTGTCGGGGACAGCAAGGCCGGCACCCCAGCCCGCCCGTCACGGGGGCGCCCAGCCCGCTCCGGTGACATCTGTGAGCTGACAGTGAACATGCTATCAACTTGCCCGCGTGCATCTCGACGGTTCAAACACACTCTTAAAGGTGTAGCCTCATTTATCAAACCCACGTCGCCCGCCTTTGCCTGCGCTTGCCCACCCTCTCTCCTGCTCCTCCTCCCGGGCGGGCACCCTGCCCTGGCACCCAGGCCCTGGTACCTGGGGTTCGGGGTGTGAGGGGGTGGGGGTGGGGGTGGGGGACACTGTCCCTGCTTCTAGGGGCCCACAGCTCGGGTGCCACCTCCCCGGCCCGTCCAGGCCAGGGCAAGCCCACTAATTGCCAACAAGTGACAAACGCCAGGAGCCCCCGCCAATTAAACTTAAACGCACGCAAAGCTCAGTGGCTAGTAAATTATTATTTTTATTAGCTCGAACCAAGTTCCCGTAAGAGAGAGAGTCAGCCCGCTCCCATGAATGGCTCTTGTATAATTTATTTAACTCGGCGCTCGGTGCCAAAGCCCGGAATATTTTTAGCCCGCTCTGCCGTTGGGTTTGGCTTTTTTTTTATGTGTGTTTCGAGGGGGTATTTTTAGCCTCGTCCATGTTATGCTAACAGCCTCCTATGTGTTGGGTCCTGTCTGTGCGGCTGCTGAACCCTGTCTCGCAGCCGGAGCGGGGAGATTTCTAAGAATAACCGGGGAGCCCGTGGGGGGTGCCGTGCTTCCGGGGGCGAGGTGCGCGGGGCACCGGCCACTCCCTGCTTCCCGGGGAAGGTGCCTCGTTCCTCACGTGACCTGATGATGCTCCTACAGGGAAACCCCTAAAGGGATCATCAGACGTGGGGGCAGCCGGAGCCCCACGGAGAAAAACAACACCCCACATTCCCAAAACGGCTGGGGGCTGGAGGGGGGAGGGGGCAGCCGCTTTGAGGTCTGGTCTGACGGCCCCCGGGCAAGACGGGCCAGGGTCTGGGAAAGTCGCTCTTTGCACGCCCCCTCAGAGCCGGGAGCCCGGCAGAAAACCCTCGAGGCGTCCCCCAGTTAACGAGGTATTTACGAAAATGTACTTTTTTTTCCTTCGCAAAAAAAAAAAAAAATACCGGCGGGGGGAGGGGAGCCCTTTGATCCAGTCTCTTCACACCAGGAAACTGTCTTTTCCCCCCTCCGCTGCGTTTTTCCTTCTGAGCGGGGACGCCTGCAGTGACCCCGGGTGGGGGTGGGGGTGGGGGGTACGTGACCCGTTTACGCCAACACCCCCCCGGGGCCCAGGCCTGGCTTCAGCCCCAGCCATTCACACCCCAAAGGGGGCAGGAGAAGAGGCGGGGAGGGGGCACCTTCAGCCAACCTACAGAGTCCAGCTGGACAGCCCCCCATCCCGGCGGGCCCCTGATCCTCCCAGGCTGGCCCCTCGGGGTGCAGGGGAGCGGGGAGGGGGGAGGAGGAGCAGACCCGGGGAAGAGGGGGGTGGCGGCTGCCCCCTCCAGGCTCCCTAGCGGGAGGCTCGGTGACCCCCCCCCCCCCAGCCCCTCGAGCCAGGCAGCCGCGCTGACGGGACGGGGCTGGGCCGTGTGGCTGCTCCTTTCCCCCTCCGACTTCACAGCTTTGCCTCAGACCATCTGGCGCAGACGCAGACGCTGACGCGGCGCGGAAAACGGGGCTCCGAGCTGAACAGCTCTTCCCCGCAAAGCCCCTCGCCCGATGGGACGGCCACGGGCACTTTCATTTTCAGAGGCGCGGAGGGGCGGCCCCCAGGGTCCCCAAGGCCGAGGGCACTGGGTGGGGACCGGGGAGAGCAGACGGACGGCGGTGGCAGCGGGTGGAGACCCGGGCCGGCCCAGCCCTGCTGGGGGGGAGCCGTCCTGGGAAGCCGGGGCTCGGTCTCCCGGCTGCACCCCATTCCCCAGCTCCCCACTCCCTAGCTCCCCACTCCCCAGCTCCGTCCGGCCCTGCAAAAGGGAGGAAGCCCGGAGCATTCTGGGCGGAGGAAGGGGGGCAGCCACAGCCGCCGCGGCCCTGGGCGACGGACAGGGCCGGAAGTGCCCTCGCTGGCCGTTTGGAAATGCGGACACGAGATGTAAAACCCCCCTTTCAACGGAACGATTCCTGCTTCCCTGCACACCGGCTCCCAGAGAAACACAGGCCGTCGCCGAGCGGCTGAGGCTATAATTCTCTCTTTAAATCGACGATGTCCCCGCGTCTCAAACCGACACAACCTCCCGCCTTCACGCGCCCCGAGAGGCCTTTGAGTGGCAGACGCGTCTCGGTGGACACCGTCCCCTCACCGACGGGCTGAATGTCGCCGAGCACAATAGGTCTCTCGGTCCCCAAGGGGTGGGACGGGCCTCCCAGAGCCCGGCCACGTGGGCCTCCTCCCCTCAGGGTGATGGGGACCTCCAGCGCCCTCTGGGGCACCCTCTGGGGCGCCCTGCCAAGGGAAGGCCGGCTGTGAGGTCGAGGACTCAGGCCAGCACCCCCCCCCCCATTTCTCCAAACCCTCCGCGGCCTAGGCTCCAAGCAGCACGTGGTCCAACGTGCAGTGAGGGAGACAATGGTTTGGGCCGCACGACCGACCGCAGTCCCACCTGACTCAGGGGTGCCTGCACGGAGACAGGGGTCCCCCCCCCCCCCCCGCCCCGAGGAGAAATGGTGGCCGAGCAGGACAGGGCCAGGCAGGGGCTGGGGACAGGGAGGGGGAATCCAGCCATACCACGCCACCCCACCCCACCCCACCCCAGGGGATGGCCTGGCTTGCCCGTGCACTGCGTGCTGAGAGCTTTTCCGTCCCTTGTTTGCAAGGTGCTGCTGGTGCGGGCCAGAGGGCAGGGCTGGAGGGAGGGAGGGAGGGTGAAAGGGAGAGGGGGAGAGGCAGACATGCCTCCCCATCCCCCACCCTGCAGGCTCAGCCTCCATACCTGCCTCCAGCCGAAGGGGCTGAGGGGGACTCTGGCCACTGTCCCTGCAGCCACGTGAGCCGTCCCCCCCCCCCCCGGACCCCAGCGGGGGGCCTGAGCCGGCAAGGGCGGGCAGCCTCTCGGGCCCGGGCCGGGGCAGGAGGGTCTGTCCCCACCAGAGAGGCAGCGGGGCAGATTTTGAATCAGCACTTTCTCTCTTTGGAGTCAGACTTCCGTCCCGGGAGGAAAGGGAAGGAGCGGAGGGGAAGAGGGGGACGGACGGAGGGGAAAGGGCAGGCGGCTCTGGCGGGATCCGGCCCGGCCTCCGCTCCCCGGGACTCCGGGAGCCCCACTCCCCCCTGCGCCGTGGATGCTGACAGCCCAGCCCCATCCGTCTCTTTTTCTCTTTAGGAAACGGACGTTTCTCTCCCCGGTTGGCGGTTCCTTCCGACAGGGCCCTCCTCGCCGCCACCGCCGCTCTCCGTTTTAATCCACTGATTGTAATCCCATTAAGGCTGATATAATTTTATTAGTATTCACAGTCCATCAAGCTAGCAAGGACTGTTCCTGCCAAATTAACAGCCACAGAAAAGGCCGCGGTCGCTGATGTTTACGACAAACTGTCACCAACACCAAGCCAGCTTCGCGGTGACCGCCGCGTCCCCGGCTGACGGCAAACTCCGGGGGGCCAGGAACCCGGGCCCTGCGCCGCCTCTGACCCAGCTCCCCCGGGAAGACCCACGTCCCCAACTCCGGGGAGGGACAGCTCCGGCTGGGCCCTTCGGGAGGGGCTTCCTCCTGAGCGAGGGGCGCCCTCCTCTCTCCTCCTGGAGCAAATCCCTCTGAACTCGGCTGCACCGAAATCCCGGCTGCCGCCTCCCCACCATCCCCCAGCCGGGAGGACCCGGGGGCACTTCTTAAAGTGAAAGCATCCCTGCCCACCACCCCCCTCTCGCTCCGACACCCCATCTTTTTATGGAACCGGGATGCACCCCGGTCCCCCCCCGGCCCCAGTCACAGCCGTACGGTTCCCGCGGAAAGCGCCTCGCGGTCCGGGCCAGATGGTCTCGGACTGCGAGGGAGGTTTCCGCGGCTCCGGTTCTGCGGAGAGGGCAGGGGAGGCGCAGGAGGGCCGGCTGCCTGGAGAGGACGCCCGGGGAAGGATCCGTCTCCGGCCGAGGGGAAGGGAGACTTCGCTCCGCGCCCGGCAGCCGGTGGCCGCAGCGGGAAGTGAAAGCGAAGGCTCCCGGCTGGGGCTCCGGGGAGAGGGCGGGCAGGGCCCCCCGGAGAGCGCACCGGGCACTGACCTGGGTGCGAGGCCACGGGCAGCGGCGCCGGGAGGTACTTTCCGGGCGGGAAGGATGCGGCGGGTTGCGCGGCGGGGCCCGCCGGGGCGCTGCGGTGGCCAAGGCTCCCGCGCTCCGACAGCAGATGCGGCGGCGGCGGCGGCGCGAAGTCGCGGCCATCCATGCCGGGCCCCGGCCCCGGCCCGCCGCCGCCTCCCGGGAGCAGCGCGGCCGGGGCCCGGGGACGGCTCGGTGCGCGGGCGGCGGGCGGAGAGGCGCGCGGTTGGCGGCGGCGGGGTCACCGGCGGCGGCGGGGTCACCGGCGGCGGCGGGGTCACCGGCGGCGGCGGGGTCACCGGCGGCGGCGGGGCCGGTCAGCAGGCCGGCGGGCGGGGCTCCTGGGCGGGCGGCCGTGCGCGGAGCCGGCGGCCGCCGTGTGGGTCCATGGTCTGCGGAGAAAGCAGAGGAGACCGGTCACCGGGGGGCTCGGCCCATTTCCCGACCTCCCGCCCCGCGCCCCGAGCCACGACCTCCCCCCTGCGCCCCGAGCCACGGCCAGGCCCACGGCGCGTCTCCCCACGGCAGGCACCGGAGCCGGGCCACCCGGGTTCCCGCGCGCAGACGCCCTGTCCCGGCCACGCTCGGCCCGGAGGAGCCGGGGGGAGCCCGGGCTCCGCGGGGCGACGAAACCCCGAATCCGCGGGGCCATCGCGCGCGCACACTCACTCACACCCGCGCGCAACCCCCACCCCCCCGCCCGGAGCCGTCTCCACGGAGCGCGGGGTCCGCCCGCTCCCTCGCCCCCACGGCGCCCCCCTCGCCGAGCACCGCGCTAATTAACCGAGTAATTTTATTGATTGTAACTCGGGAGTTTTTTTTTATAATCTTCCGTTTCGCCCCTTCCCCATCCCCCCACGCGTTTTCCAGTCGGTTCTTTTGAACTCACCGCCCCCTCCCCCCGCTCCGACCGGACCAGGCCCGGAGCCAGGCCTCGGCCCGCTCCCTGCAGCCCGGCTCTGCGTCCTCCGCCGCGTCTCGTCTCCGAACCCCACGCCGCAGTGCCGGCCGCCGGCCCCGAGCTTCGGGAGGCCAGGACCGTCACCCCGCCCCCAGCCCGGCGCACCCGGGTCTTCTTCCTCCGGGGCTCCGGGTGGAGGGCGCGCTGGGGGCGTCAGACATTACTCTCTCCCAACGCCCCACAGCAGCCTCGGGGCTCCCTCCTTCGGCACCCGCTCCGGGCTTAGGGCGCTGGCCCGGCGGCCGGTGGGCCTGGGGGGTCTGCCGCCCCCAGATCTGCCCTCGAGACTCCGTGGGGCTCGGTGCAACCAACGTCCGCCCCCGCCGGGTCCCAGCAGACCCCGGGCTTCCGTCACTCACCCCCATCTCCGGGCAGGGCCCCCATCTCCCTCCCCGCTCCCCCCTCCCCAAGCGGAGTGCCCGGTCCCAGACGGAAACGGGGGACAATGTCAGACGCGGAGCGCGGAGCAAACCGGCCGGCCGCGCTGCGCCCACGTGGGCTCCGGAGCGGTGCGGGGTCCCCATGCCCAGCCGCATTGTCTTAGGTCCCATCTCCGCCAACAAAGGGGGTGCGCAGGGCCGGGTCTCCGGGGGAAACTCTGCCGAAAACCCGGTCTGTCCGCCGCGGTCCCCGTCCCCGTCCCCAGCCGCATTGTCTTAGGTCCCATCTCCGCCAACAAAGGGGGCGCAGAGCCGGGTCTCCGGGGGAAACTCTGCCGAAAACCCGGGCCTGTCCGCCGCGGTCCCGCCGCCGCAGCAAAGCGGCCGAGAGGCTTCCTGGGGCGCGAGGACCATTTTAAACGGCAGCACCGACCGCTGCGGGCGCCACCAGCCTTATTTGCAGGCTGTTTTTGTGTCTGATTTAATCTGTGACCGAAAACATCGTGTATTAAGCGAATACATATTTGCTCAGCCGATAAGCTTTTTTAATATTTATTCGGAGAGCTTTTGCATGGTAAACAAACGGGCCCCGGACAAAGCGGCCTCTTTGTCTCTCCACTGCACACAAAGGGGTTCGGGCGCCCTCTCCTCCGGGACCGCCGGTCGCGTCCCCGCGTCCAACAAAGTGCTCGGCTCCTCTCGGCTCGCCGCCTCTCGGGCCTGCCCGGCGCCGGCCGGGCCGCCGGGGCCTCCGGGAGGGGGAGCGGGGGCGCAGGGGGAGAAAGGGAAGGGAAGAGGAGAGGGAGGTCGGGGACCCACGGCTGCGAGGGCGCCGAGGGCCCGCGTGCCCGGGGGCCGGGTGTGCGCCACGCTTTCGCTTTGTGAGATTTCTTGTTTCCAATTAAAAATTTTCCAAATTGCCCGGAGAGCGCGAGCTGCACGATTCTCAGGACGCGGGCTCCGCCGCCGGCAGCGATTTTAAGTCCCACCTCGGCGGGCGGCCCGCGGGGGGCACGGGTCCTCCCTTGCCGGCCGCTGGGGGTCCCTGCAAACCGGGTTAAATTCCTGCGGTCCTTACGCGCCGCCGCGAGGCCGGCCGGGCCGGAGGGTTTCCTTTGTGTCCTTCGCTCCCGGAGAGACAACGCGCCGCGCCTTCTGCCCGCCAGCGCGCGGCCCCCGAGGCCCGCGGAGCCGGAGCCGGACTGGGAGCGGGCGGGCGGGGCGCGCGGCCGCGGAGGCCGGAGTCCTGGAGCCGCCGCCAGCGGGTCCCAGGGTCCGAGTCCCCCACCCCCACCCCAGAGACTCGGGCCCCTGTAACCGGAGCGCCGGCCCGCGCCGCCCGGGAGCCGCGGACGAGCGCATTTTGCAGGAACCGAATCTCGGAACCCGGCGGCGGGGCGAGATCTCCGGAGTCGCCCGTCCCTTCTTCTCGCGGCTCGCGCGGCCCAGGAGGTGCGATCCCGTAGGTTTGCTTTCATTTTAACTCGCGCCCCTCCAAACCCGCCCTCCTTCATCCTCCGGCCGAGGACCGGACCCCCTTTTCGGCCTGGCTTCCCCCGGCGCCATGTGCGGGTTCCCCGGGCGCCGTGGGGCCTGCAGCGGGGCCGGGTGCCGCCGAAGAACCCGCTCCCTGCGAAGCGGCCGCTCCCCGAGGTTCTCCGGGAGCGGGTCCGCGCTGTGCCCCGCGCTCCAGGGCGCACGGGCCGGCCACCCCGCCTCCAGACCGCAGCCCCAGCCCATCTCGCTGCCCGGATGGCGCGCAGCGACAATGCCCTGCTGCGCCGGCCTCGCTCAGCTCCCTCCTCCGTCCTCCCCCCCCCCCCCCCCTTTGAATTAAGATCTGGAAACCGAAACCCGGAAATCTCGCCGTTACCCATCCTCGCCCCGCACCAAGCCGAAAAGCCCCTCCGGTCGGCGGCCTGGGCGCCCACCAGCTAGCTGGCCGGCTCCCCGCGCCGCGGACCGGCCGGGAGGGGCCGGCGGGGACCGCTCCGGGGAGGGGCACAGGGTGTGGGGGGGGCAAACAATCGTGGTTTGCTGGCGGTGCCGCCGGAGCCGGCGCGCGGTGGCGGCGGCCGGGATCTCGGCGACTGTCAGCCCGCGCGGTTCGCGTGGGACGCAGCCCGCTGGCCGGTCCCTGTCCGGTCGCGATTATTTATTTTTAACGCCGGGTGTCGATCGAGACAACAAGCGCTCAGAGCAAAGCAAGGACGACGCGTTACGGGGTGGGGGGTGGGGTTAAAACCGATCGATAAAATTTTTCAGAGTGAAAAAAAATCGCTCTTATAGATTGTCCATCTTTAAAAAAAAAAAACCTGCTCGACATGCTAACGGATTTTTAAAAAGGGAGGCGATATATATATATTTCTTAACATCACCACCCTGATTCTCTCTTGCTTAAAAATGTTAAATCCCCAAAGCCAAAATTAAAAATAAAACAATAATAAAAATACAAAAAAATGAAAGCAATTTCAGTTACTTACTGGAGGCTGTTTCCTGGACACAATTGAATGCAATACAATGAACCCAGAAAATGTGACTTTGTGTTGTATTCCTATTGGTATTTTCAATGTGCTGACTTGCGCTGTGAACGCAGCGCCTCCACCGCGGCTCTAGCGAGCCCATCCAGCGCGGCTCTCAGCCCCGCAGCCCCGCGCGGCCGGCCGCGGGCCCTGCATACTAATGAGCTCGTGCCACTCGGCCCCGCGCAGCCCGCGCGCTGATTGGCCGCGCGGCCCTCCGCGGCCGGGAGCTCGTGCCACTCATTCCGCGTAAACAGGCCTCCCAATAGGCTGGCGCCGGGCCAGGGAGCTGCCAATCAGGGAGCAGCAGGGCTACTACCGAGCCCGTTGGCGCTTAATTCAAGCCGGGCGACTGCGCAGCTCCCTCTGCGCAGATCGTTGCTGCTGAATGGGAATGTGGCGGCGCGGGCGGGAGGGGGAGCAGGGGCGAGCGGGAGCGCGTGTCCGTGCGGGGGGGAGGGGGCTGTTTTTCTGTGTGTGCGTGTGTGTGTGCGTGCGTGTGTGTGTGTGTGTGTGTGTTAACGTGATCCGGGAGGTCTAACGTTTGGCTTCTGGTGCACAAAGTCCAGGAGGAGAAAGAGCAGCGCCCTTTAAAGCAGATGCTTCTTTTAGACCTGGGATCCATCCGTGTGGCAGGTGGCTGAGCCAAAGCACAGGTAGGCCCCAACTCCCGGCACAGAGGAGTCCTCGGGATGCCCGGCCCTCCCACCGCTCTCAGACCTCCGCCTGCCTGGATTGAGCTCAGACAAACCCGCAGCCCTGCAGCCTGGGGGGATGGGGGGGCACAGACTCGCCCCAGGAATCAGACCCCAGGGGGAAGAGTCCTGTCATCTGTCTGCGGACTCTCCGTTTCTCTCTCTCTCTCTCTCTCTCTCTCTCGACTTCACTTTGCAATTGAACACCGATCAAAATGTGAATCGAGGATGTATGGCCAAGACAAAGATTGCCCTTTTTTTTTTTTTTTTTTCATCTGCAACTAGACTTAGAAAAATATGTCCGCCTTCATAGGCACGGGGTGGAAACCGAGCATAGTATTCTCAATGCCACTCTCCTGAAAGGCCGCTCAATTACCGCCCCGGTTAAAAAGAGCCACTGAACCATTACCTTCATCGTGCAAACCACTTTTTGAAATATTCTCCAACAACAACTAAAAAAAAAAAAACCCACAAAAAATAAAAAAATATTCTCCAAAGGAATGCTATTTATTCTTGGGAGTCAAGGTGATGTCTGAGTGGCGATGGGTACATTATTTTTACTCCTCTTTCTACATGTAAGTCTCTGCCTCCCCCTCTGGGGGACACACACACACACACACACAAAAAAAAAAAAAATAACATATTTAACCTAGATTCCAGCCAACAGAGGCACACGCGTTAGAAATGCTGCACCGACTCACGCCGGGAGGGGCGCGAAGGGGTTAAGCCGAGGCCTTCTGTTGTCTCCTTCCTATCCCGGCTCCCCCGCCCGCTCCCCCGGGACCGCGGGGATTGGCTGGCGCGCCGCCAGCAGGCTGTCAATCACAGAGTGTAAACAAGGCGCTGATTGGCTGTTGTCCAGTCGGCACAAGGCCTCCTGAAAAAAGCAATTACTGGCTCCGCGGTTTCAAGGCGGCCCGAGGCCGCTCCATGAAAGGAGATAAGCCGGGGACCGTTTCCAGGACCCCCGCGGGCCGACCCCGTCCGCCCGGGAGCCGAGGTGCCGCGGAGCGCCTGCGGATCAAAGGAATCCGGAGGCAAAGGGAAAGCGGGCGCTCGGCCCAGGCCGGCCTGCGCCCGCGGGCGTCTCTGACTTGGGGAGGGGGCTGGGGCCGCGGGTGGGGGCTCCGGAGAGCCGGGGGCCGGCAGGTAAGCGCCGGGGCTCCGCGGGCCCGGCCTAGGCGCAGGACCAGGAGCGCGGACTGGAGTCCCGGCTCGGGCGACGTTCCGACCCGGCGGCGGGGACGGTCCCCCGCGTGGCCAGAGCCCCGGGCGCGTCCCGGGCCCTGCGCCTTCTGGAGCGACCCGGGCGGGGCCGCGGGAGGAGAGGGGGCCCATACACCCACAAAGCGCCGGAGACCCGATCAGCCGGCTGTTCATTAGGCCGGGCGATTGAATCAGGTCCCGGTGTGAGCCGGGCCGGGCCTGGGGGGTGGGGAGAGGGGGCTGGCGCGGCCGCCGAGCGGGACCACCGGGCTCGGCCGGGACCTCCGGAGGCCGAAGTGGCCGCGCGGCCGGGCGTGGGAGTGTCCTGGAGATTTTCCGGTCCCGACCCCGCGGCTGCGGATGACCTGGCCCGCTTCCCGCGCACCCCGAGGGCAGCCCGCCCGGTCCGGCCCGGCTCCGGAGAAATGCGCCCGCTCGCCGTGGCCTCCCGGCTCCGGGGCATGGCACGCGGTGAGGCCGCCCGGTCCGCGCTCCCCGGGCCCCGCCAGCTCCCCGCAGCCCCCGCAGGCCTGGCCCGCAGGGGGCCTCTCGCTGTCTCGCTGCCGGCGCTTCCTTTTCTTCTTTGGAAACGAGTTCTCCAACGAGCTAGTGTCGTCCCCCCCCCCCCCCCCCCCCCGAGGAACCGCACTTTTCTGTCTTCTAGTTCCATTTGAATTTTTTTAAATATAAGAGAAGAGAAACGTTCTCCTTCCCAGAGAGAGAACACTCCAGCGACCTGCGGGGTCCTGCAAGGTGCTCCCCGCAAACCCCGCGCATCCCGCAGCGACCTGGCAGGCCCTGCCCGGGTCTGGGAGCTCCAACCTCAGCTCCCCCACCCCGTTGGGGGAGGGGCGGGGGTCCTCCACCCCTCACTCTACACCAGTGTGGGGGGTGGGCCTGGACCCTATTTGGTAAGCCCCACCCCAGGACCCCAAATCCCCCCCCTTCAGTAGCAAGTCCTGTTGCCTTGGCTGGTGCCCCACCCCAGCCTCCTCTGGAGATGGGGAGCCCAGGACCTCAGTGGTCAGGGCCGTCCTGCCCCCCAACCAGCCCTGCTGCTTGCATCCGTCACCTGATTCCTGATTTTGGGGTGAGAACTGGCTCTCAGAAGCCCTGGGTCTGCCCCTGACCTCTGGCCTGGAGCAGAGAGAAGCTGGGGGGGGGGGGGGGGGGGGCCTGGCGGCCGGGTGCGTGGGGCTGGGCCTGGGCCAGGCCGCAGCTCCCTGCCTGCCTTCTCCTCTCCCTTCTCCCCCAGCGTCACTCACACCAGATCCAGCGGGCTTTTTTTTTTTTTTTTTTTTAAGTGCTGTTTCAAAACAGTTGTTACAGCAATAGCTGCAGACAGGCCTGTGGATGCGGCAGGGGCTGGCAGCTGCCCAGGCGGGCGGCTCCGCGGCTCCCGTGGCACCAAAACAAGCTCCCGTGTTCCCCTCGCAGACGGGAAGCAGGCGGCCGGCCGGCATGTCTGGCTGTGCACGCCGCCCGCCCCGGGAGCCTGCGGTCCTCTTCTCTCCCTGCTGTCCTGAGCGGACGGATGTTTTCAATTTCTGAGCAGCACGGGGTGGGAGCTGCAGGGTCTCCCTCCACGGGGAAGGAGAGGCTGAGGAGACGGGGGTGGGGGTTGGAGGGGGAGCAGCACGGAGATCGGGGCTGGCTGAGCGGGCTGTCCAGGCTGCAACCCCGTGGCCTGTCGCCTGGAGTTGCACACACGAGTGGGCTCCCCTCAGGCTGGCAGTAGGGGGGGGCAGCCTGGGGTGCAGCCAGGGCTCCTCCACCCCCACGGCTCTGCGCACCCCACCCCCGGTCTGAGGAGAAGACAACGGGTGCCCCGAGCAGCCAACCGGGCCCTGACACCCGGGCATGCACACAGCGCTCATGCACACGCATGATGCTGGCGTGCAGTCTCCTGTGTGAGCACACATGCATAAACACGTGCACAACACATACATGCACACCCTTCCAACCACGCACCAGTTCTCCGGAGGACCTGCCTGTCCGTGCACAGCCTGGGGGCCCCCTCTCCCCCCCAGACCTCCCCCAGCCCAGGAGCCAGCCCACACCCTGTGCCCTGAGAGCGGCGACAGATGGAGGTGCTTCCGCTCCTGCCACCTGAACCCCGAAATAATCAGTGTTTAACACGAGCAGGGGGTGTCAGGCGGGTTACATAAAATCGTGAGTTAGTCACCGCTCCAACCACACGCCCGCCTGGGCCGACTGCAGCCCAGCCCGGAGCGGGGTGGCTGCGGTCTCCCCATTGTTTCCTGGGCCATTAGTCAGCGGCAAATTAGAAACAATTTCTTGACAAAAAATGGACCCTTCATCCCTCCCACCAGAGCTCGGGGGAACGAACGAGGCCCCTAGGCAGGCCTGGTGCGGGCTGGCTGAGGCTCTGCACCTTGGGGTGCACTTGCCTGGCGGGGAGGGAACGTGTAGGACAGGAAAGGGCGGCCTGAGGCCCGGGTGGGGCTGGAGGATTCACAGCACCCCCACCCGCCCTCAACTCCCCTACCCCCCAACAGGCCCCGTGTCAGCCCATCCCCAGGGCAGGCCGCACAGGAGCTGGGCGTTGGCACCCCCCCTCAGTGAGGAGTGGGGAGCACCAAGTGTCCCAGTGGCACTGGAGAGGCGGGTCTCAGCCCCACCGCAGCCACCAGGAGGCAGGGGACCCCCCCCAAAATGAGGCCTTCTGCCCCAGATGTGGCGGTGGCTTCTTTAATCTGAGCCTTCGCCGGTGCCCCCAGGAGCTGGGTTACCGGGGTGGGGGGGTGGGGGAGTCAGAATTGCCAGGCCCAGCTCCCCCCACCCAGGTGCTGCCTGACGGGGGGCCTTCTCCAGACCACGTCTGTCTTTGGGGCCCAAGCTTTGTGGGGGGAGGTCTGCTTTTCAGGGGAGAGGACAGGGACGACCTCCCAGGCCCCCACGGCCCAGCCTCCAGGCCCAGCCCCCCTCGTCATTAGGGCTCAGGTGGCCGGGAGGGCGGGCAGCTCCCTGCCCGGATTGGAGGAGGCAGCCTGGTGGGGGGCCAGGCCGCCCCTGGCCCCTGGGCCCCGGCTGAACCCTCCTCCTCTGGGCCTGGCTCAGGCCTGAGTGCAGCTGCTCCCCTCTCTGCAGGCCTCTCGGGGCGCGCACGGGAGACTGGGGATGTGGCTGTAAGTTTAAAAGGCAACCAGACCCGCAGGGGGAGGAACACTTTGAAGTCAGAGGAACAGAGCCCCATCCCCTTCCTCCGAAGGGGCTTTAATGCCGTCCTTGCTGGTTCGCCCAACCCGGTCAAGAGCCGCCCCGCCCCCACGGCGCGGGAAGGTGCCTGTTACACTAACAGCGGTAATTTGAGGCTAAATGTAAGGTGGCTGCTCCGGGAGAGGACGGTCCAGGTGCCGCTGCATGAGGTTATCCAACCAGAGGGAGAGATTTTTCATGAACGGGCAGGAGTGTCCCATGGCCAGGCTCCCCCTCATCTTCGTTAGCGACGGGGTGCTTGTGATAGTGTTAGCGGGATCTGGTGGGGGGAGATGCCCAGACCCCGGGGGAGGGAGGCTTGGAGTGTGCTTGTGATATTGTTGGAGGATATGGTGGTGGGGGAAGATGCCCGGACCCCCTGGGGCGAGGGGAGCCTCCAGGCCTCTCCCATCTCCTCAGGAGGAAGGCCGGGCAACCCCAGGGCTGTCTGGGAAGGAATGGGGGGTGGCTTGCCCAGTCTGGGTGGTGGAGGAGGAGGCAAGGAAGCATGCTCTCTGGGGAGCTCTGCCCACCCTCCAAGGCAGACGGGGGTGGGGGGAGGATGCCCCATGGGGTCTCCTGGCATAGGGGACCCACACTGGGCCTTGTCCTGCCCTGAGGAAGCACCCAGAGCCCGCCTGTGGGGACGTGGGGACGGGGGCAGAGTGGCTGGAATGGCCCCGCTTGGCGACAGAAGCTCATGGGCTCTCAGGAGGGGATGGTCTCGGGGTGCTTCCAGGCACGCCCCCCCCCCACCCCCAGCCTGGCTCTCGTCCTCCCCAAGGGCACCGGCCCCCCGCAGCCTGGCGCAGCCCAGCACCGGGAAAGTGCCTAGTCAGCAGCCGGGCCTCGGGCTGTGTTTGGGTGTGTTTACACATGTCACTGTCAGGGTGCGTCTGGCCGGGCCTCTGGGGGCCGGGCGGCTGGGCCTGGTCTCACACTGAGGGGGGCTGGGGAGGGGGGGAGGGATGGATGGCAGGGCCTCCTCCAGGGGAACCCGCCGGTCCTGGGTCCAGGCCGTGCTGCAGCCGGCACCCCGGGGCCAGGAGACGCTGAGGGACAAGACTGGGACCTGGCAGAGCCCCCCATCCCCATAGCACAGGCCCCACAGGGTCCCCTGAGCACCGGGCACAGGGCTCCGGCGGCTGGAGGTGCAGGGGGGCCGCACCTGCCCTGGCCCTGCCCCGGGGGGGGGGGTGGGGAGGGTCCTGGTTTCCAGGCTCAGACAGGCCCCAGCAGCCACTGCCCCTCCCGGCACAGCCCCAGCAGGGGGCTCCAGAGGGCAGGGTGCTGCTCCCTCAGGCCGGCTCCTGACACAAAGCAGGAGCCCTGGGCACACACCTGGGCTCCCCTCCGCCTGGGGAGCTGCTGGCCCAGCCCCCCCTAACCTCCCAGGCCTCTCCCCCCGCCAGCTCCTGCCACCTTCCTCCCGTGACAGCCTCCCAGCCGCCTGCAGAGAGCCAGACCGCACTGGGCTGGGGGCTCCGGCCTGGCTCGCTCACCTCCCTCCAGTTTGGGTGGGGGTAGGGGCGGTGAGTCCGCGGCCTGGTCCCTGTAGCCCCTGGAGGCTCCGGTGATTCCCATCAAAACGCCCCCAGACACCAGGGCCCTCCTCACCCGGGCGCCACCGGGCCTGGGGGCGCAGCCAGGGGACCACCCCGTCCTGGCCAGGGTCCTTTGTTAATAGGACAGTCAATGGTCTAATTGGAAATCACTCAGGCGGTGTCTTTCTCCCTGACCTGCAGAATGCTGTCCCACCTCCACCGGCCACCGCGGTAAGGCTGAGGGTAACCCCCTGAGGAGGGGGGGCAGGGAGGTGTCCCACAGACACCCCCCCAAAAAAACTCCCTCTCCCAGCGGGCCCAGCATGACTGCCCAGCTCCCAGCACACGTGCCCAGGGCCCTCAGCAGCTCAGTCCACCGGCGCGGGGCGGGGAAGAGAGGGGGGCTTTGCACATGCAAACGCCGCCCAGCTGGCCGCTGCCTGCCCATCCCGCACCCCGTTCCCCAAGAGCAGGGGCGCCCCTTTCTCCGGACCGGACTGTGTGGCTCGGTTTGTGTGTTTAAAGGCGGGCAGGCAGCCTCCGAGGGCGGGGAAGGGGGACCGGAGCCCCTGCGTCCCCGCCGGAAACAAAAGCCTTTGGGGAAGCGGAACCGCACAGCGGGCGCGCCCCCAAACCCGCGTCGGGAGAAGCGCGCGCAGCACCTACCGGGCGGCTCCGCGGCGGCTCCCTCCGTCCCGGCGGCCGCCCGATCCGCGCCGGGTGCGCCCTGCGCCCTAGACCAGGGAGGCGGCCGGAGGCGCCATAACCGCAAATTTATGGCCCGGGCGACGCGCTTCCCGCTCCGCAGCGGGGCCCGGGGACACGAAACAGAAAATGGATGGGAGGGAGCGGACTCCTCTCGCCCCACGCCGGCCCTGCGTGTCTGCGGGGCGGCCGGCACCGGGGAGGCCGGGGACGGGGAGGAGAGGTCGCCGCGAGCGGTGCGCTCCGAGCCCCGCGCCGGATGGGATGCTTCTTCCCGGATTCGGGCTCCGCGACCGGCCAACTCCCCACCGCATGTCGGGCAGAAGCGAGGCTGCTCCCCGCGCTCCCTGGCTGGCCCCGCCGGGCCCGGAGCTACGCACCCCGGCCCCAGCCCCACCCCCTCCGAGGGCCCGGGCCCAGACTGGGGCTCCTACTGCCCCGGGCGCTTGCTCGGCTCTCCAACGCCGGGGTCTCCATTGGCGCAGAGTCCCCCGTCCCCACCGCGTGGGGAGCGCAGGGGAAGCCCGGCCCAACCCCCACTCCCCCCAAGCGGGAGAGCGAGCGGCGAGCACGCGGCGGGCCGGGGTGGCTGCCGGCGGTGCCCTGGCCGAGAGCGCCGCTCCCCTCCGCCCGTGCGGGGCTCCCCCGGGCGCGCTCGGCGCCTCCTGGCACCAACCCCGCCGCGCGGCATCCTTAAAGGCGCCGCCCGCCCTGCCGGCCTTTGTCCGGCTGCTGGAAGGTCATTCCCGGGGGCGCAAGGGCAGCGGCCAGACCCCGGCGCAGCGCCCACTCCCCCGCCCCCCTCCTTCCCCCCTGGGACTAAATTCCCAGCTTCCTGCTGCCGGTCCGCCGCAGGCAGATACAATGTAGCCCGGGATGGGCTCAAGCCGATACATTGTAGCCTGGGATGGGCTCCGGCTGATACATTGTAGCCGGGATGGGCGCTGGCCAATACATTGTAGCCCGGGATGGGGTCGGGCAGATACATTGTAGCGCTGGGGTGCACGGTGGGGCCTGAGGGCTTGGAAGCCCTCTCAACAAGTGGGGGTGAGAGGGTGCTTCTGAGAGAGAACATGAAGGAGGGAGGCCCAGGTGCTCACGGGAGAACACACCCTCACTGTCCCCCAGCCTGGCCCCAGGAGCCTAGGCACTCACTCATGGAGGCCTCTGAGCAGCCTGGGGTCAGGATGACGGTGCCCATGTTAGTGACTGAGACAGAGATAGCATGCCTGCCTTCTCCCCAGGGGCTGGGGACCGGGCCCAGACTCCCCTGTAAACCCACCATGGTTCGGCTGGGCTCTGAGTCCTGGGCAGCCCCCAGCTCATGGAGGGACAGGCTGTGTCAGGACTCCCCCAGAGCAGAAGAGCTGGGCCTCGGGGCCGCAGGTGGGCACTTTGGCCACAACACCCACCGAGGACCCGCCAGGGCCTGGTATCCCCGGGAAGCTGCCCCGGGCCCCAGGCCCAGCCTGAGGTGGGAGCCCATGGCGAAGGCTGCACCAAGCAGGCCACCTCCTGGGCCGCAGGGTCTGAGAGCCAGATCCCAACCTGCCTGTTGGGCTGAAACCAACCAGGGTACCGTCGGGGGCCGGTGCGAACCCCCCTTTGGGCTCAGAGTCAGCTGTGGAGATGCCGGCGGCTCCCGCCCGGCGTGACGAGCGGCTGACTGCAGCTGTCCGCACCGCTCAGGCAGAACCGGCTGCGGAGGCCCCTCGCGGCCCCGGCCCCGGCAGCTGAGCCCCTGCCCTGCTGGCCTCCCGGGCGGCGGCTCCTGGGGGAGGGGACGCAGCTGGGGACGGCGGAGAATGGGGTCCTTGTGCTGCCATCGGCGACCCCAGGGCCGGATGGGGCCGGATGAACACGGCTTTGTCTGCCCTGCCCCGCACTCCCCTGGTGTGGCGGCCACGGGACCAGCAGGCATCAGCGCCCGGGCTCCCCCACGGATCGGCTGCTCTTAAGGCCTCCTTAACCCTTGAGTGGGAGCTGGAGGACCTCTACTTGCCGGGCTCTGCGCCTGGGCGGGGGGCGTGCAGAGGAAGGGGGGCATCCGTATCAACCCCGAGGTTCAGTTCGAAGCAGTGTTTGTCCAACGAGATTTCTTGGGGTTTCAGTGGCTGAGCCACTGGGGGAGGTGGGAGGGCAGCCCGGGGGCAAGTTGGAGGGTCCAGTGGGAGGTGACCCAGACTTCCGGCCACACCAGGCCCAGCTGGGAGCAGCCAAGGGGTGAGCCCCGATTCCGGTCTGGCTCCCGCATGCATGCGCCTGATTGCTGGGAGTTCTTTTTTTATTTTTTTATTTTTCTTTATTGATGTCAGAGAGGAAGGGAGAGGGAGAGAGGGGTGCACACATCAGCGAGGAGAGGGGATCATGGATCTGCTGGCTCCTGCCCGCCCCTCACTGGGGATCAGGCCTGTGTCCTGACCGGGAATCGATCAGACCATGACCTCTGGGGTCATGGGGGAACGGACGCTCAACCGCTGAGCCTTGCCGGCGGGACTTTTTGAGGATATGTTTTTAGTATTAATTTTGAGAGAGAGAGAGAGAGAGAGAGAACGCAACATCAATCAGCTGCCTCTGTATCTGCCCAGGAGGAGCTCTCGGTCCCACACAGAGAGGAGCCCACATGCACCCATCAACCCGCCAGGATCTCAGAGCCAAAGGCGACAGGGAGACCAGGAGGTGCCACAGCCAGAGAGGAGCCTCAGACCCAGAGGACGTGGGCGGGGGTCAGGCGGGGCCTCCTGGTGCAGGAGGGGAGGGGCGTCCGGAGGTGTATTTGCCCGCCTGAGGGCTGGGGGTGCGCAGTGGGTCTGGCCTTCAAAGCAGAAGCAGGGCCCTCCCTGGGGGGGGGGGGGCGGCGTTCCCTCTGGGTGAAGGTGGGGTGATGGGGGGCAGCCAGGCGGACAATGGGGACCCCCAGCCCCCACGGCAGGGGCTCTGGCGCAGCCCAGCCGGTGAGGAAGTGCTCCTGGGTATTTTTCTCCCCCGTGCTCTCCCGTATCCTCAGGTCCCCGCGCCCGGCCGGCCGTGTGGCTCCTGGTGGAGCGTCAGTCCAGCACCGGGAGGTGGCGGCTGGTTCTGAGTTGGGGACCCGCCCAGGCTGCGCACACGGCTCACACAGGCATGCGGGGAGGCCGCGTGCTGGGGGAGACAGAGGCCGAGTGACGTGGCCACGGGAACCGGGAACCGGGAGAGGATCGGAGACCACTGGCTCCCTCCGAGCCTCCAGGCGGAGCCAGCCCTGCGGGCAGGCGGACAGACGGACAGCTGGACGGACGCAGGGACGGACGGACCGTGATTCCAGCCTCCCGGCCTCGGGCTGAGGGTGTGGCTCCGTGTCGTAAACCTCACGGGGAAAGCCGCCACGCACGCTCCGGTGCCGGCCTTTGGCGATCGCGTGTTGTATGGTGGTGTGTGTTCCGTGTGGCATGAGGAAGAAGCGTGTCGTAAGGAAGTGGCTCGCGTGGGTTTGGAGGCTGGTGAGGCAGCCTGATTCTCACTCTAGGAGCTCCAGGGGGCCTCTCCTCCCGCTCCCCCCACCCCAGGCCGCCGTGCAGGGGGGCGGGGGGGTTGGACAGGACTCCTTGGGATGCAGGGTGGGGGGATTTGTAGGGGGTGCTGGCCCGGCCCCCCCACACACACACGCTGGGGCCGGGATGAGGCGAGGCCGGAAGGGCTCGGCTCACCCCCCCACCCCCAAGGGGATGGACGTGCTATTCACCGGCCTGCGGTTTCGCTGGCAACCGGATGGAACAGAAAGTGTGTGGAAACCTGTAAACCGGGCCTTTCAAGTTAAGACAAATGCATCCCCCGCAGAGCCTGCCGAGCGCGCACGCGGTTCGCCGTTGGGGGACAGTGCCTTCCGGACCTTTCCTACCCCTCCCGCCCCGCCTCACAGACCCGTCACGCAGAGCCCGGCCCGGGGCCCATCCTGGCAGGGTGCGACCTCTCTCCGGGCCTCAGTTTCCCCGTCTCCCCGGGGGTGAGGGCCCCCCCCCCCCCCCAGCAGATCCCCAGCTTCTGACTCCCCGTCTGGAGCTCCAGGTGCCAGACTTGGCCCAAAGCCCCTCGCACCTGAGCGGGCTCCCGCCCCTGCCCCTGCGTGTGTGCGTGTGAGAGCAGGTTCTGCTCAGGGGCCCTGGGAGCACCCGCCTGATCTGTAGCGGCCCCTGGGCCAGCGTTTAAGTTTCAGGCCCAGGATGAGCTTTTAAAAAATGTTTATTGATTGCAGAGAGGAAGGGAGAGGGAGAGGGAGAGAGGAACATCAGTGATGAGAGAGAATCACGCATCGGCCGCCTCCCGCACGCCCCCCACGGGGGGTCAAACATGGGCCCTGACGGGGAATCGAACTGCGACCTCCTGGTTCACAGGCGGGCGCTCAGCCACGCCGGCTTTTTATGTAGAAGCCAGTGGCCCGGTGCACGGATTCGAGCACACGGAAAGGAAATTAATTAGAAGAAATGTGTTTTTTTTAATATATATTTTATTGATTTTTACAGAGAGGAAAGGGAGAGGGATAAAAAGTCAGAAACATCAATGAGAGAGAAACATTGATCAGCCGCCTCTTGCACACCCCCATGCTGGGGATGTGCCTGCAACCAAGGTACATGCCCTTTTGACCGGAATCGAACCTGGGACCCTTCGGTCCGCTCTATCCACTGAGCCAAACCGGTTTCAGCCAGAAGAAATGTTTTAATATCGCTGTTCGTCCTTCTCGGTAATAGAAGTGTCAACCAAATTCGCGATCGACAATGACAGATCGAAACACACGTGCGTGATTGGCGCCAGCGAGAGCTTTACAGGCATCACACATTTGTGAATCAACTTAGCCTTTTATAATATAGAACAGACTTGCTTAATTAGACCTGCTTTCTGATGTAGCTAAACCTTTTCCAGCCCAATGAACCACCCCCACTTCTCTTTCCAGTAGCTGTCAGCAAAGCAGAGGTAAATTTCAGCACGAAGCAGATTATGATTGTAGATCACGCAGGGAGAACAAAGGGTGAAGTATTTAACTGCAGCCGCGTTTGACTATATTCGGCACAGGGAGAAAACCTGAAGTCCTTTTCAAGGTCCACCATTTCTTACTTCTCTTCAGTCAAGTTTCTAAACTTTCTAAATCTCCCTTTTCCGGCTGACGACAAGAAAACAGGATTCCACCGGGTCTCCCATCTGCCTACTCCAGGACTTTGGTGAGGATCCAATGAGATGAGGCACGTGAAAACGCTTCACAGACGTTTGGTTAAAGTGTAAAATGTTTCCACCTGGCTATAAAGCAAGTCGGGCTCCTGGGCTGAAGGAAGTGCAAGGAGGCTAGTTGCTAGGGAGAGGAAGGCAGGCGTTGCTAGGTGATGTCATTCCCGGGTGCCTGCAGGGACTGTTTCCAGTCCGGGCTGGGCTGTGGGCCACATTTTGTGCCAGGGGGTCTCGGCAGCTTTGGCTGTGATTTGGTGGGGTGTCGCTCCAGGGGGGTGGGCGGGGCCTGTGTCCCACGTGGGGGAAGCCGAGTGCTGCTTTGTGGGCGCCAGGTCCCTGATGCTGTTTCTCTGTAAATGGCCGGTGGGCGGCTCCTGCCCCCTGGTGGTCAGTGCGTTCAGAGTGACCAGTCAGACAGTTAGACACTCAGCCTATTGGCATTTTACATAGACAGACTAGGGGCCGAGTGCACAAAATTCGTGCACCGGGAGCAGGTGGTCCCTCAGCCCAACCTGCCCCCTCTCACATCCTGGGAGCCCTCAGGGGATGTCCAACTGATGGCTCACTTTCAGCCTTAGGCAGGGGACCTGGGCCAGGGGACCCCCAGCGCCCTGCGACTGGCCGATTGCCGGCTCCGCCCCAGCCCCCTCCGCTCTGACGGCTCACCTCACAGTGACCTGGGTGCCATGCCAGGGATACAGCCGCTGGGTGCCTATGCATGCAAATCAACCGCCATCTCTGTTGGGCTAATTTGCATACTCCCTCCGATTGGCTGCGGGCATAGTGGCGGTACGGTCCATTGACACGATCGATCGTCTATTATTAGGTAAGATGGGTGTAGGGGTGTGTGTGCGGATGTGTAGGTGCGCCGCTTCTTCGCGTTCCGGCACCCCCCACCCCCCACCAAACCTGCGGGGAGCCGAGCCACAGGAGATGGCAATGGAGCGCCACCTCTTCCTAACGCCAGTGGCTCACGGAACGCAGGCAGGAGGAACACGCACACGCACACGCACACGCACACGCACACGGGGAGCAGGCTGACTCCCGACGGACAAGGGAGAACGGAGGGAGACGACCTCCCCGGGGCAAACAGCTCATTAATAACCCGCCGAGGGCCCCAGCTGGTGTGGCTCAGTGGACAGAGCGCCGGCCTGCGGACGGAAGGGTCCCCGGTTTGATTCTGGTCAAGGGCCCAGGCCTCCATGGGCACAGGCTTGTCCTCCAGGAGCCAGGCGTGCAGGAGGCAGCCGATCAGTCATTCTCATCACTGACGTTCTCTCTCTCTTCCTCTATGAAATTGATAAAAAATGTATCTATAAACAAAGAAACACATACATGATCTTGGGAAAACATCCTCGGGTGAGGATCAGCAAGCAGACAAAACGGCCCCGGGGGGATCGGCGAGGGCTGCTCCCACGCGCAGGTGAGAGGGCGGGGAGGGGAGGAGGAGGGAAGGGGGGGGCGGTGCTCACGGAGGTCCCACGCTCCTCCCAGAGCCGCACGCATCGCCACGCGTGAGCCAGCGACACGGAGCGCCGGGCGCAGAGGTGACGCCGGCGAGGTGGGAGCGGGGCCCGCGGACGCCCCCGGGGCCTCGGGCCCGGCCCCCACAGAGGACGCATCGCCTCGGGGACCCCCCTGCACAGACGCGGAGACGGACGGAGTGGAGTCCCGAGGGAGCCGCACCCAGACCCCAGCGAGGGCGTCGGGCAGAGTGCGCCTCGAGGCGCCGGGCACGCGGGCCGGTGGTCGGAGCCGTCCCTGCACCACAAGGTTGCGGGTTCGATCCCGGTCGGGGTGGGCAGGAAGCCACCAACGGATGTTGCTTCCTCGCCTCAGTGTTTCTGTCTCTCTCCCTCGCTCTGAAATCCTATCCTCAGACGAGAGCCCCACCGTGTGGCTCGGGCTGAGCGTCCACCCGGGAGCAGGAGGTCACCACTCGGTCCCCCGTCGAGGGCACAGGCCCGGGGGCGGGTTCCGTTCCCAGGATGGGGTGGGCAGGAGGCAGCCGGCCCATGATTCCCTCTCATCGTTGATGTTGTTCTGTCCCTCTCCCTCCCCCTCTCCCTCTCCCTCTCCCTCTCCCTCTCCCTCCCCCTTCCTCCCTTCCTCTCTGAAATCAATAAAAACGTATTGAGAGAGAAAGAGAGGGAGGGAGACGTCGATGTTGCTATGCACAGCAGCCTGTGTGTGGTGTGTGTGTGTGTGTGTGTGTCCCGCCGGACAGGGAGAAGGGTGTGTGTGTGTGTGTGTGTCCCGCCGGACAGGGAGAAGGGTGTGTGTGTGTGTGTGTGTCCCGCCGGACAGGGAGAAGGCAGAGGGCCGTCCCAGAGGCCACAGCGTCCGGAAATGGTGGAACTAGACACGGGGGAGAGGTCAGGGTGGCCAGCCAGGGTGGGCGGGGGCAGGCTGTGGTGGTGGGAAGGGGCAGAGATCTCGATGAGGAATGTCTGAGTCCAGTGCCGCCCCCCCACCCCTGACCCCCGTGAGGTCCCCGGTTGTGGGTTGTGACATTGTAGCCGGCTTTTGCAACTGTTCCCCTGGGCGGGACTGGGGGAAGGGTCTGTGGGGCTGTGTGTGTCTGCCTGTTTCTCCCCAGCAGCTCCACGTGGGTCTGTCCTCATTTCAAAATAAAAAAAGCGTAACCAGACAATAGTCCTCACCCAGACACTTGAGATGTCCCTCAAAGTGGGGTTCCCTAGGGAACCTGCATCAGAATTGCCCAGGGAACCTTTGTGGGAGCTCCTGGAGCCCACCCCCGGTTCAGAAACCGGATTTCCTGGCCTGCACCTTGGGACTCTTCACGTGAGACACAGGTGTCCATCCGCCTGGACTCCCGTCTGCCCACGGGACACCTGTCTCCGTGGCAGGATTCCAGCTCCCAGTCTGGCCCCGAGCAGAGTGGCAGGACTGTGGTGGTTTGGGGGGGGGGGAATCGTGTCCACAAACGGTTGGCTCCTCTGGCTGTTCAGGGGGGGATGGGTCTGTGTCCCCGCCCCCGGGACCAGGGCCGGTCTCCACGACTGGTTTGGCTCCTTCAGAAAAGCCCGTGGGCCCGGCCGGTCGGCTCAAGGGCTGAGCATCGACCTGTGCACCAGGAGGCCAGGGTTCGATTCCCAGTCAGGGCACAGGCTCCCGTTGTGGCTGGATCCCCAGTGTGGGGCGTGCAGGAGGCAGACGGTCCGTGGTTCTCTCTCATCATGGATGTTCCCCCTCTCTCTTTCCCTTCCTCTCTGAAATCAATAAAGAAAAAGAGCCAATACCGGTTTGGTTCTGTGGACAGAGCGTCGGCCTGTGGACTGAAAGGTCCCGGGTTCGGTTCCGGTCAAGGGCATGTGCCTTGGTTGCGGGCACATCCCCGGGGGAGGGCGTGCAGGAGGCCGCTGATCGATGTTTCTCTCTCATTGATGTTTCCAACTCTATCCCTCTCTCTTCCTCCCTGTAAAAAGTCAATAAAATATTATTAAAAATAAATTAAATAAAACCTCAGTTGCTTCTGCCCCAGCTCTCTTGTTGTAGGTCGCTGTTCCTGCGGGGGACACAGTCCCTCTCCTCAGGGATGTCCGGGGGCCGGGGGCCGAGTTCCCATTGTCCCTTCGCTTATAAATAGTCGGCAGTTCCTATTTCGAGTTCCTCCTTCTGCCGGGGGTCACTGAGCAGGCCGCCCCAGCTCCTTCCTTCCCCTTGCGGCGGAGCAATCCCGCGGCACCAGAGGAAGGGGCGTGTGGATCGATCCCGTTTCTTCGGGGCCCATAAAGGCCCCCCCCCTTTGGGAAAGCCCTGCTCTCTGCTCACTGTGCCCGAGTTCCGCTTCGTAGATCTGTTGGATGACAGGCTCAAATCGGTGTTATCCTGGAGGTTTTGGGGTTAATCCTCACCAAGGGTATTTTCCCCATTGGATTTTTGTTTTTATTTTTTAAAAAATATATTTTATTGATTTTTTCACAGAGAAGAAGGGAGAGGGATAGAAAGTCAGAAACATCGATGGGAGAGAAACATCGATCAGCGGCCTCTTGCACACCTCCCACTGGGGATGTGCCCGCAGCCAAGGTACATGCCCTTGACCGGAATCGAACCCGGGATCTTTCAGTCCGCAGGCCGACGCTCTATCCACTGAGCCACACCGGTTCGGCTTCCCATTGAATTTTAGAGAAAGTGTAAGGGAGGGGGGAAGGAGAGAGGGTGGGGGAAGAGAGAGAGAGAGAGAGAGAGAGATGTGAGAGAGACACATCCATTGGTTGCCTCCTGCATGCGCCCCAACAGGGCCAGGGGTCAAACCTGCAACCCAGGACGTGCCCTTGACTGGCAGTCGAACCCGAGACCCTTCTGACATCGAGCCGCAGTGACTGGGGCCATTTTGACGGCTTTTAAGTGCACACTGAGGAGCTCCCACCCCTGGCCGGGCGTCCCAGGCCCCACGAGACCGCGGTTGGGGAATGCAGGGCCAGGTTTCGGGGTCAGTCCCGGGAGAGGGGGGATGCGGGGGGGGAGGAGGGGCCGGAGGAAGCTGATGGATGTTCTGACTCCACATCCATGTTTCTCTTCCTCTCCCTTCTTCGACAATCAATATAAATCTATTTTAAAAAGAACACCCCGCCGAAACCGGTGTGGCTCAGTGGATAGAGCGTCGGCCTGCAGACTGAAGGGTCCCGGGTTCGATTCCGGTCAAGGGCAAGTACCTGGGTTGCAGGCACATCCCCGGGGGGGGGGGGGGGTGTGTGTGCAGGAGGCAGCTGATGGATGTTTCTCTCTCATCGATGTTTCTGACTTTCTATCCCTCTTTCTTCCTCTCTGTGAAAATCCAATAAAATATATTTAAAAGAATAAAAAAGAACCTCCCTAATGTGGCGCAGTCATCACCACCACCGACACATTTGGAAACTTTGTAGCGAAGCCTCGCTCACCCGTGGACAGAGGGACCGTCCTCCTCTCGCTCTGTTTCTCCACGCACAGCCCGCCCGCACCGTCTGCGCACCCCGAAATTGGCCAGCACCGGCTCCTAGCTGGGCCGGGAGCAGAGCACGCAGCCTGATTCCAAAATCGTCGTGACTTCAGCCAACGGCAGATTCAGACCAGAAGGCCGTGACCCCGTGCTCAGAGGTCAGAGAACAGCGAGGGGGGCCTGTCCCAGCCCAGCCCAGCCAGCCGTGGAGTGCCCGGGGCACAGGTGTGGGGAGTGGACTCTGCGTCCGTCCGTCCGTCCTGAGTGCTGGCCGGCCCGGCTTCCGTTTCCTCGCTGTGTCTTGTGCGCCCCCCCCCCCCGCACCCCCCGCCCGTTCCTGCCTCTGTGGACACGCAGGCCATCTTTGTCCCAAACCTGTTTCTTCTCCGGTCGGAGCTTTTCCACGACCTTCCCGTTTGCCGAGGGGCGACTTTTACACTTGGTGAGCGTATCTGAGCTCATCTCCCCACCCCGGGCACGAGGGAGTCAGCCTCCAGCCCTGGCCGGTGTGGCTCAGTGGATAGAGTGTGGGACTGTGGCCTGGAGGGTCCCGGGTTCGATTCCCGGCAAGGGCATGTGCCTGGGTTGCAGGCTGGGTCCCTGGCTCTGGTCTGGGTGCGTGCAGGATACAGCCATCCATGTGTGTCCCTCACATCGATGTCTCTCTGTCTCTCCCCTCCTTCCTCTCCATAAATCCATGGAAAATGCCCTAGTGAGGACTGACCACAAATCAGCACCCAAACGGCTCCCATCACAGAAACAGGGCTTCCAGTTCTATTTCCGAGCTCTCCCCGCTGACCCCCTCACTCCCCCAAACCCCCACCCCCTCTTCATACACACACTCACACACACACACTCACACCCACACCCTCACACACACTCACACACAGACATTCACACACATACTCATACACACACACTCACACACACACACTCACACCCACACCCTCACACACACACTCACACCCTCACACACACTCACACACAGACATTCACACACATACTCATACACACACACTCACACACACACACTCACACCCACACCCTCACACACTCATACACACACATTCACACACTCATACACACACACTCACACACACACTCACACCCACACCCTCACACACACTCACACACAGACATTCACACACATACTCATACACACACACACACACTCACACCCACACCCTTACACACAGACATTCACACACTCACACACACACATTCACACACACACTCATACACACACCCTCACACACACTCACACACACACATTCACACACTCACACATTCACACACACACTCATACACACACACTCACACACACACATTCACACACACACTCATACACACACCCTCACACACACTCACACACACACATTCACACACTCACACACACACTCATACACACACACTCACACACACACACTCATACACACACTCACACTCACACACACATTCACACTCATACACACACACTCACACCCACACACTCACACACACACATTCACACACTCACTCACACACACTCATACACACACATTCACACACACACTCACACACACTCATACACACACACTCACACCCACACCCTCACACCCACTCATACACAGTCATTCACACACATACTCATACACACACACTGACACCCACACCCTCACACACACTCACACACATTCACACACAGACATTCACACACATACTCACACACACTCATACACACACATTCACACACTCACACACACACATTCACTCACACACTCATACACACACATTCACACACTCACACACATTCACACACACACTCACACACACTCATACACACACATTCACACACATACTCACACACACACACTCACACCCACACCCTCACACACATTCACACACAGACATTCACACACATACTCATACTCACACACACTCACACACAGACATTCACACACATACTCACACACACACACACTCACACACACACACTCACACCCTCACACACACACACCCCCGCCCCGCTGGGGAGAGTGCACGGCCAGTCACTGTGGACGGTGCTCCTCAGAGAGACTCCTGGTGCTCCCGCTCTGCTTGGCGGCGGCGTTTGGCAGAGGAAGGGTTGGGTTTCCTCCGGGCGGGTGGCCGCACCAGGCAGAGACTCCCCCTTCCTCCCCACTGGGCGCCCGGCCTGCCGGGTCTGGTGTCTCTCTTCCTCTCTCCGCTCTTGGCCTGTCACCGGGTTTTTCCTGGAGGACGGATCTGACCCTTTTCCGTTCTCAATGTCGGCACCTAGGCTGTGGGTTTGTTCACGTTAATGTCCCCCCCCCCCCAATCTCTCTCCCCTTCTCTCTAAAGCCAATGGAAACGTTTAAAAACTTTTTACAGAGATAATGGTGCCAAGGTCCTCTTCAGCCGAGTGGTTTTCCTACGGCCTTTGCCTGTGGCCTCTGACCTCGGGTTCCTTTAAATAACGGGACTCAGAGAAGACAGGGGGCCTGTTTCCCACGTGGCTCCACCCCCCTCCCTGCCTCTCACCGGCTGCCCCTGTCTCAGTGGGAGCAGGGAGGGCCCCTCCATCGCTCTGCTGTCTGTGCTTCACCGTGGCCGCCTCTGCAGTGTGTTCTATTTCTGTGTCCAAATGTTTCACGCTCCAAAATACCTAGTTGACTTTTGGAAAGTGTCTCCTCCCCCCAAAAACATATTTTTATTTATTTTTAAAATATATTTTATTGATTTTAGAGAGGAAGAAAGGGAGAGATGAGAGAGAAATATCAACGACGAGAGAGAATCATTAATGGTCTGCCTCCGCTGGGGATGGAGCCCGAAACCCAGGCAGGCCTGTGCCCTTCGCTGGAATCGAACCCGGGACCTTTCAGTCCACAGGCCCAGGCTCTGTACACGGAGCCAAACCGACTAGGGCTTTGGAGTTTTTAAATTCAATGTTTGCTGTCCGTCCCCCCCGCCCCCTGAATATGTGAATACTATGTCCTTGTGGAAATGTGCAGGACACATAAACCCGCCTGTGACCCCAAATTCCTGCAGACAGGGCCGCGCTTCCGGGACGCGTGGGAACGGCGCGGACGGATGGCAGCACCCGCATTCTGGCGCGACCACCTCCCGGTTTCCCCAAATGTTTGCTCCCCGTAACCAGGGGAGCTCACACATCAGCTTCCCCGTCCGAAGGCCAACCCTAAGCCACGGTTACTGTTCCGGGGCTTTGTCACCGGCTCCCGGGCACCCATCTCTGCATCGGGGGGTGAGGGGGCAATTAGTCAGCTGTTGCCCCGGCGATGCTGCATAACAAACACCCCGGTGCCCGCGGCCAACGGCGATCACGGCCGTGCGCACCGGGCTGCGGGCCGGGAGGAGGCGAGGCGGCTCGCGGATACCCAGGGCGTGGCCCGCCCCTCGCCGCCCGCGCGGCCCGCCTATTGGCCGAGACGCACACCGCCCGCGTCTCCGAGCAAACTCATTGGCCCGCTCTCGCGGTGCAGACAAAGGGAGCGGCGGCGGCGGGCGGTGATTGGGCGGGGCGAGGGCGGGGGCGGAGGAGGCGGGCGGAGCGCGGGGAAGGAGGAGCGAAGCTCCGGGGTCGGGGCGCCGGCGGGAGAATCTTCGGGCGCCAGGTCGGTGGGGGCGGGGACGTGGGGGCGGGGACGGGGAGGCAGAGGCGCTGCGTGAGCTGCGGAACGGCTTGGGCGCGGGGCGGAGCCGGGGCGGAGCGCCTCCGCGGGGCGGACGCGGCACCCCTGGAGGGCGGTGGCCGCGGGGCGCGGGGAGCCCGCCAGCCCCTCCGCCCAACACCCCTCCCGCTCGGGGGCTCCAGCCCGGACCGCGGCGGCCGCCTCGTTTTCCCCGAGGGCTCCGCGTCCGGTCCGTCTCCGCATCCCGGCGGGAACGTGGGGAGGTGAGAGCCCGGCCCGAGAAGAGCGCTCCTGGGCCCGAACCCGCAGCGGCACCGCCGCCGCCGGGCGTCGGGACGCGCCGCTCTCCAGCGTCGGAGACCCCAGACCGGCGTGCAGCCGCGGCGAGCCTCCGCGCTCCCTCGCCCGGGGAGGAGGCGAGGCCCTCGGCGCTGGAAAACTGTCGTGGCGCCGGGACCTGAAGCTTCTCGCGCGCCCAGCAGAGTTGGCTCGGCGGGGTGCATCGCCAGGGCGGGAGGGACGCAGCGTGGGGCGCCCGGCAGGGCGAGAGTGGCCTCTGGGGGTCCCCACGCCAGCGGCGGGCCCTCCAGGCCGCCCTCGGAGCGCCGCCAGGTACGTGTTTCCCTTGTTCCCCTCGCACCCGGAGCGCACTCGGCTCAGGGCGCAAATAAAACCCGCTGGTGTGGACGAGCCTTCCCTGCAAACGTGTGTGTCTGCGGGGCTCCGGGGGGCCTGGGCTGGGGAGACCGGCCGGTGTGCCCGGTGTGTCTGCGGGCTTCTGGGGGGCCTGAACTGGGAGACCGGCCGGTGCGCCCGGTGTGTCTGGCGGGGCTCCGGGGCCCCTGCGCTGGGGAGACCGGCTGGTGCGCCCGCAGTCTTGGTGGCAGGCCGGTCCCCTCCACCTCGGGGCGGGGCGCGGCAGGAGGCGCCTTTGGAGACGGTGTCCCTTTTCTCCAGGTTCTTTTCCTTCTTCGCAGAGACCTTGCGTCCTGCCCTCCGCCCGGCCCTGCGGCTTTGTTCCCCTCCGCCTCCCCCACCCCAACCCCTGGGAGCCGGGTCAGAATGGGGAGACCCCACCTGGGCCCCGTGCTGGCTTGCAGCTCCCCTTGTCCGGCAGTCACCCCTCGCAGCCCCAGGAACTGGGGACTTGAGGATTAGGGGGCGCCCAGGGGTTCTGCCTTTTTGAGGGGTGTGGCCCCTCCCCTCCCCCATGCCCACTTCCAACAAAAGAAGTCCTTGGGGGGAGAAATCGGAAGGTGGGCCTGTAGGGTGCCCCCTTCCCCGCCCTGGGACGGGACTGAGACTCAACAACAAAGGGGAGGCTAGGAGGGGGTCGGAGGAAAGGCGCGCTGTTACTGGGGGGGGGGGGTTCCCTTTACGAGAGCGGGTGCGCTTGGCTTTCTCCCGGGTTGAGGGGCCGTAGGGAACCTCACTGCCCGGTCATGTGTGGAGGCTTTCAGAAATCGGGGAGCCCCCCTCATTGGGAAGCTGGAGGTGCTGCCTCCGGGCGGCGGGAGAGGGGAACCCCTCTGGAGTGAACGGACTCCTCGCCCCCGGGGGAGGTCGGACCGGAAGCGGTGGGGAGTTCAGGGGAAAGTAATTTTGTGTCCTTTTCGCCCCCCTCTCTCCCCCGTGAGGGGAACAAAGAGCGAGAGGGAGAGCCCTATGGGGAGGGGGGAGCCGAGCGCGGTAGGAAGGGCCTTCCCTGTCCCAGTGGAGCTTGGGCTGGAAAGAGGGGTTCAGTCCCGGCGCCCGGCCTCTGGGACGCTCTCCACTCGCTCCAAGGTCCGCCGCCCGGGAAGGGCGCCCGGGAAGAAGGGCCCTTCCCGGGCCAAGCGCGCGGTTTTGGCTTCCACCTTCTCGGGACAGGACGAGGGTGCGCGGGGCGCTCCGGCGCAGACCCGCATCCGCCGAAGGTCCCCCCTTCCCCCGAAATAACCGCCCCCGAGGCCCCGGTGCCGGTGGGAAAGGGTCGAAGGCTTACGGTTCCTCCCCCCCCCCCCATTCTGATTGCCCTCGTTCCTGGGGGACCTGTGGGTGCGGCCACCGGAGTGGTTTCCATTTGGGGTTTAAAAACACCAAGAATGGCGGCCTCGCCGTCTCTCCGCCCGGGGGGACCCCTTTGGAGCGGCGAGCACAGAACCGGCCGCCCTTGGCCTTCGCCTCCCTCCGCGGGGCACCCCCCCTCCCTCCACCTGGCCCGCGCCTCCCCGGCCCCCTTCGCGGCCATGGGGGGCGGGGGCCGGGAGGCTGGCCCGCGGTGCGCATTATGCGGGCCTGAACGCACTGGGCCGCCGCCCCTTCCCTGGCCCGGCTGGGGGTGCCGAGCTAGAGAGTGAGCCCGGGGGAGGGGGGCAGCGCTGGGCACCAGCCTGGGGCGTCGAGGGCCCCCCACTGCACCGGGGGACCCCCACGGATCCTCTCGCCGCTGCCTGGCGGCCCCATCCCCCACCCGCCTCCCTTTGTTCGCCTCCCCGGGCGGGAGTGGAAAGTGGCAGGAAAAAAGAATTAGATGGAAATCAAAGATAAAACGGGGTGCGCTGGCCGACTCGCCAGGCGCCTCGTAAGTCTTAGGGGCCTGACAGAGGCCATGGCCCCCGGGGTAACCTGGGGATTTCGGAGCTACTGGGTGACCTGCTGTCTCCCCAACACCGCTGTGGGAGGGAGGGCAGTGTTCTTGGGATCCCCCCCCTTTCTGGCCAGCGCACGAGGCCCCAGGTCCAGCCTAGAATCAGTTAATTCTCAGAATCAGATATTGTGGTGGGGTGTGTGTGGGGGTGGTGGATCTGGACAGTGAGTGACGGGGGAGGGGGGCGCCAAGACCCCTGTCCGAGGAAGGGGAGCAAGTACCCCCACCCCCTTGTGAACCAAATAAATATGGGGTGCAGGATTCCCCTGCTCCAGGCTGCCTCAGGGGGAGTGATGGGGAGGCTGGGGGCGGGCGGCTCCTTTGTCTGGCCCAGCAACGCACCGGGGCCCCGGGAGCCAGGCTCCCTGAGGCAGGAGGAGACTGAGCTTCCGGGGGACCTTCCCCGCCCAGGGGCGCAGGCTGCAGCCGGGACCCGGATCGGGCCAAACCCCGCTGTCCCCGCGCCTGGGAACATTGGGGCCACGTGCTCGCAGCCGCCCCGAGCGGAGACGGACGGACAGACGGACGGAAAAGAAGTCCTGCGTGGGGGTTGTTTAAAAACGCGAATCGACGGAGAAGATGGCCACCAGCTTTTTTTGAACAGAGAAGAGGTGAGTGGGGGGGCTCTGAGGACCCCGGTCGGGCGATGGGAAAGGGTGTGTTGCCGGAGGGAGGGGGTCCGGCCTCGGGGTAACCCGATCGCCCGCAGCAGCAGCTCCCAGGGGCTGGGGCCCAGGTAGTCCCTTCATCACCGGCCTTAGGGGGGAGCCCGGCCCTGTGCCCAGAGGACAGATTAGCTTTCACAGCCCGACCGCCCCCCCATGGCCGCGCGCCGGCCGGGCCCGGTTAGGACGCCGAGCCAAACGGGATGTTTGTGGTCTTAACGCGAAGCGATCGTGACATAAAACACATAGTTTTTAAAGTGAACCAGTGGGTTCGACCCCCACCCTCCTTTCTCTGTCCCTCCCTCACACCTGGCTCGGGGTGGGGGAAGACCGAGAGTTATTTGTCGATTTCTGTGGGAGAGAGACTGGAGCTCACACCCAGGAGGGGGCAGCCAGGGGAGCCCCATCTCCCGGTCCTGTCCTTCGTCACAGGCACCGCCCTCCCCTCGCTGCACAGGCCGTCTGCACGGGGGGGGGGGGGGGCATGCACCCCGAAAACGTGGGGCGGCTCCCTGCTTCCCCAGATCCCAAACACGGGGAGCTCCTCCCCGCAACGGCTCTGGCACACCCAGAGGGGCTGGCGACCGCGCCCCGGGGCGGAGAACTTTCCAGACCCCCAGCCCCGGCGCCTCCCTCCCGGCGGGGAGAGCCCGGCGTCCGGCCCTCAGAGGACGGAGGCCTTGATGGCCCAACGCTGACCTCGCGCTGCTGCCGAGGCCCTTCTGTCACTTCCCATTAAGAGCCGCCTCCTTTCTCCAGACACAGGGTCTCTGCCCCCCCCCCCCCCCCCCCCCGTTATTGGATGGTTGGCTGAAGCCGGATTTCGCCCCAACACCTCCCAGAGGATCCTGGGGCCGAAGGCAGCCCTCGCTTGGTCCACCCCTTCCCTGTGGTTGGGACGAGGCGGCGGGCAGGGCCTTGGAGACCTGGGAGCCAGGACGCCCCATCCCCAGGGAGAGGGGCTGACCTTTGGCTGCGCCCCGGTCAGCGGCGGGCGCTGGAGAAGGCTCCTGCCCGGCGTGGCAGCTGTTTTTCCCAGAATGCCTGCTGCCGGGGGAGGGTGACCATTTTTGTCATCGCCAACACGTCCTGGAAGGAAGGTCGGCCTTGGGAAGTGTGACAATGGCCCCCTGGTTCCTGCAGGCAGCGCCCTCCCCTGCTCCTCCAGGGGCGCCTCTGCCCCCAGCTGCTGCAGGGACAGAGTGGAGGGGACACCCCACAAATCCACCTCCGCCTGGGGTCTTGTCCCAGTTACCTCCGAACCCAGGGGAGTCAGTAGTTCGCCACCCCCCCCCCCCCGCGTCCTGGGGGCCAGGGCCTCCCCTCCACCTGCACCCCCCCTCCCCCGCCACCCTGAGCCGCCTAGCCACCCGGCACCACAGTGTCCCTTCCCCAGGAATCCGATCCCTGTTTGCTTTTGGGGTCAGCGCTAGCCCAGAGGCAGTTAAAGATTAATGGGGGGGGGGGGGGGGCTGGGAGGGAGTCCGACCCCAGTGGTGTCTGCTGGTATTCCAGTTTGGGGTCCCTCCCAGACAGCCGCCCTCCCCGACACCCCACCCCACCCCGTGGCCTCTGCACTGTCTGGGTTGGGTCCTTTGTCCCGTCTGCCCCACCCACAGGGCTCACGGCCCAGCAGCTGTGGGCTCACCTGTTGGCAGGAGGAGGGGGAGCTGTGGTTGCCATGGGCAGTGGGGACCAGGCCTCCTGCAGGCCCAGGGAGCTGAGGGCGCTCTGGCCCTCCCCCCCTCCCCCCAGCGGTCCCAGTGGTGCCCTGGGGAGAGCAGCCTGCAGCTGCCGGTGTGGGCCTCAGCCCTGGAGTCCTCTCTGGGGGGAGGGGGGGAGAGGGGAGGGGCGGGAAGAAGGACCTCGCCCATCCATCACTCAGAGGCCCCCCGCAGTGCAGCCCCAGGACCTTCCCGCTCCCGTCCTCCGGGAGTTATTTGCATCTGAGCTGAGCTGTGCCAGGTGCGTGGCTGTGGCCGACACGCCGGCCGGCCCCACGGTGACAGGAATTGAACTTTAGTCCCCAGGCAATTAAGGCGGCCAGGACTGTACTTCATTAATGGTTGTTATGCAATAAAAACGATAAAACGGTCCCTATTTGCGATCTGCAAATGCAACTTATTTTAATTTACGTTGCTGAGTGCTCGTGGGGCTGGGTGGGGGCAGCCGGGCAGCCCTGGGTGGAGGGAGCGGGGACGGCCCACGTGAAAGGGACTGGACAGCAGGGGGCTCAGAGGGCGGGAGGAGCAGGCCGAGGCCTCGGGGGCAGGAGAGGACTCCCCACCGCCCGTAAAAGGGTGGAAAGTCTCCGGGTCCGGCCCACCAGCCAGCTAGGCAGGGTCCCCGGGGCGCAGGGCTGGGCACAGCGGCTCCTCCAGCCCAGCCCCTGGGAATGGCAGCTCCTCAGGCCCATGAGCAGCCTGCCCGCTGCCTCGGACCCCCAGTGCCAGGCGGCCTGCCGGCTGCCCCTCCTGCCTGCACCGTGGATTCTTCCCTGAGGGGGGGCACTTCCTGTCCAGACGCTGTCACGGAACCAGGACCAAGGCCGAGGGCCTGGCCCCGCAGACGAGGGCAGAGCTGAGCCCGGGGCACGAAGGCCGTGGCGGTCTGGGGTGCAGCCTGGAAGGGGTGGGGCCTGGCTCAGCACAAAAGGGGGAAACGACCCTGGACGGAGGACCAGGGCTGGGGCCTGAGGGGACTCCCCACCCTCTCCCCCGAGGTGAGGCGGCCCGGAGCCTCCACCACCAGCTCCCGACACCGAGCCTGAGCCAGACCGTCCGCTCGGAAGTCCAGCCTGGACTCTCAGAACCAGGACTCCAGCCTGTCCCCCCCCATACACACATACACCCACACGCAATCACACACAATTACACACCTACACGCAACCACCCACATTCACACACACACTCACATAGACATACATTCACACATACACATACACAGTCACACACATACACCCACACACAGTTACACAATGCACACAATCACTCACAGTCACACACACAGTCACATAGACATACATTCACACATATACATACACAGTCACACACATACACCCACACGCAATCACACACAATTACACACCTACACACAATCACCCACATTCACATACACAGTCACACACATACACCCACACACAATCACACACAATTACACAATGCACACAATCACAGTCACACACACTCACATAGACACACATTCACACATATACATACACAGTCACACATGTACACCAACACACAATTACATACAATTACACACATGCACACAATCAGTCACATTCACACACACGCTCACATAGACATACATTCACACATATACATGCACAGTCACACACATACACCCATACACAATTACACACATGCACACAATCACTCACATTCACACACATGCTCACATAGACATACATTCAGACATATACATACAGTCATACACATACACCCACACACAATTACACACATGCACACAATCACTCATTCACACACACGCTCACATAGACATGCATTCACACATATACATACACAGACACACATACACCCACACACAATTACACACCTACACACAATCACACACATGCTCACATAGACATACATTTACAATACACGTGCAGTTACACACATGCACACACAATCACACACATGCGCCCATGATCACATACATACAAACTCAAATTACACACGTGTACATACACTCACATACAAACGTGCATACTCCTACACAGTCGCACATAATTACACGCTCGCATTCATGCTCATACATACATACACACACAATTATATGCACACACCCACACAAAATCAGTCGCGCACACACATAGATACACATTCACACTCATACATACACACACAGTTACACGCATGCACGCATGCATATACATACACAAACTCACCAATACACACATGTACATACACATAAACTCACATACAGATGCACACACTCATACACACATTCACCCATAATTCCATTCATGTTCGTACATATACATACACACACAAACTCACACGCACACTCATGCATACACATTCACACACACACCACAATTACACATGTGCTCACTCATACACTCACAATTACACACATACTTGCACACGCTCATATGCGCGCGCACACAACACTCACAAGTACTCACAAATACACATGCACACACGTACATACATAATTACAGTCATGCATACTCATACATACACAAGATATATACACACATGCATGCACAATTACACACAGACATAAACGTGCATGCAAACATATCTGCACACACACACTCTTAGGAGACTCTGGCACCAGGAGGACAGGGCTGGCCCGCGTTGCCCCCTCCTGCCACTCGCCCGCTTCCAGGGGTGGGAGAGGCGGGTGGGGGGGCGTCCTCATTCCTCTGCCCTCCTCCCGCCTCCTGGGCACCATGGGGTCTCCCTGCCCCCTCCAGCCTCCGCTCCCCTCTCCCTTCTGGTGTCTCCGCGGGCTGAGTTAATTGGCAAACTTTCCCAGAAGTGAACTTGGATGGAAATTAATAATTTCCCCGGCCGCGCACTCATTACTGCTCATGCCAGCTGGGCGGGGCCTGGGGCAGGAGGACCCCTGCACCCTCAGCAGGAACAAGGTCTCGGGGTCTGGGGCCCCATTGGGCTGCAGAGGCTCGGCGCTGGGCAGAGCAGGCCTCCTCTTAGGATGCTGCACCCCCAGAGCAGGGGGCATGGCACCGTGTGGCGGGGTCCCCAGCAGCCCTTGGCCGCAGGCAGCTGCTCAGCGGCTCCTGGCTCCTTGGCTGGGCCTTGGGCGCCTTGTGAAAGACACAGCTGGCAGGGTCCGCAGGGGCCCTGGTGGGAACCCAGCCGCCATGCTTCCCTCCCTCCCTCGCCCACAGAGTGGCCTGGGGTGTGGGTGTGGCCAGATGGCTCTCACCCAGGCAGCCTGAATTCCACCCTGAGGCCAGGATGGGCCGGGGGAGGTGGGGGGGGGGTCTCTTCACCCAGGGGCGTGTGGTGGATGGGTGATGGATGGATGGTGAGTGGATGGTGGATGGGTGGATGGTGGATTGGTGGATGGGTGGATGGTGGATGGGGAATGGTGGAGGGTGGATGGATGGTGGGTGGATGGTGGATGGTGGATGGTGAATGGATGGATGATGGATGGGTGGATGGATGGATGGTGCATGGTAGAGGGTGCATGGTGAATGGTGGGGGGTGGATGGATGGGGATGGGGGATGGTGGGTGGATGGATGGTGGGTGGATGGTGGATGGATGGTGGATGGATGGGGATGGGGGATGGTGGGTGGATGGTGGATGGATGGTGGATGGATGGGGATGGGGGATGGTGGGGGGATGGTGGATGGATGGTGGATGGATGGGGATGGGGGATGGTGGGTGGATGGATGGTGGATGGATGGGGATGGGGGATGGTGGGGGGATGGATGGTGGGTGGATGGGGATGGGGGATGGTGGGTGGATGGATGGGGATGGGGGATGGTGGGTGGATGGATGGTGGGGGGATGGGGATGGGGGATGGTGGGTGGATGGATGGTGGGGGGATGGGGATGGGGGATGGTGGGTGGATGGATGGGGATGGGGGATGGTGGGTGGATGGATGGTGGCTGGTGGCTGGATGGTGTATGAGTGGTGGATGGATGATGGATGGTGAATGGATGGACGGATGGATGGTGGATATTTTATTGATTTTTACAGAGAGGAAGGGAGAGGGATAGAAAGTCATAAACGTTGATGAGAAACATCAATCAGCTGCTTCTTGCACACCCCTTACTGGGGATGTGCCCACAACCACGGTCCATGCCCTTGACCGGAATCGAACCTGGGACCTTTCAGTCCGCAGGCCGATGGTCTTATCCACTGAGCCACACCGGTTTCGTCGGCTTAGTTTTTCTTTTATTTTAAATACATTTTTATTGACGTTAGAGGAGGAAGAGAGAGGGAGAGAGAAACATCAGTGAGGACAGAGGATCACGGACCGGCTGCCTCCTGCACGCCCCCCCCCCCCCCACTGGGGATCCAGCCTGCAACCCGGGGCCTGTGCCCCGACCTGGAGTCGAACCCTGACCTCCTGGTTCACTGCTCGACGACTCGGCCCTGCGCCCCGCGGCCGGGCTCCGTGTCGTTGCCGGACACAGGCTGAGGGAACATGCCTGTGCGGAGTGTGCCGGCCCCCCCACCCCCATGGCTCCTGCCAGACCCGAAGCCTGAGGACAGCAGCCCCTCGGAAACATGGGGCCGGGGCCGCCCGGGAGGGGCTCCCCGAGGGCACCCCAGCAGCAGGCGCAGAGTTAATAGTACCCAGATGAGGACTGACCCAGATGAGGACTGACCCCGGAAGGGGTTCCGACACTCTGTGGGGGGAGACGCGGCTGAGCTTGAGGTCCCTGTGCTCCGTGGGTAAACCCGCCCAGAAAGAGAGAGTGATTATGTGGGTTTCAGGAAACACCCAACACCCAGAACAGGCCGGTCCTGGAGGCGGAAAGTAGTGGAGGGGTCAGTGCCGCGTGGGGGGGGGGTATTACTCAACGAACGGGGACAGAGTTCTGCTCTGGGCGGAGGTTTTGGAAACAGTGGTGGCGGCGGTGGCGATTGCACAAGGGAAGGACTGAAGCCACTCGCGCGTGGGCAGCAGCTGGTTTCCGGGACGTGTGTCTTATCCTGATAAACGACCTGGCACGTGGAGGGGGTGCCCCCGCCCCACCTCCGGGGCCGCTCCCCTCTGCTCGGCAGGCCCAGCCGGACCGAGACAGAGCCACTCGGCCCACCTCCTCGTGCGAAGGCGGACCCAGAGGGAGGCCCGGACGCGGGTAAGGTTCGGGGCCGTCCGCGGGGTTTTGCGCGCGTCCCCCCGCCAGGCGGCCGCGGGGTTGGGGGACCTGCCGAGTCCGGGGCCGGGCCGTCCTCTCTGCTCTGGGCCTGATGGGAACCCCCGGTGTGGGGGATGGGGGGGGCTGGCCGTGGCGGCCACAGTGTGTGTGAGCGGCGGGGGACACATGCACTGGCTCTCGGGGCGCTGGTCAGCGGCTCCCCTGCGGGCACGTCCCTCAGGGAGAGGGACAGGAGCTCCGTTCGAGTCCTAGGGGGCAAGCAAAGGCCTCGCTCGAACCGTCCGCCGTTTCCAAGCTGCCGTCCCCCTCCCTACGGCAGGAGGGCGGTGAGTGGGGGAGCCCTGCGAGCCTGGCGCCTGATGCCCAGCACCCTCACGGGGTCCCGGGTGGCCCGCCAGCGTGGTCGGCTGTGGGGGTGTCGCCCCAGCACCGCTAGGCTGCTGGCTCCCTTCCTGGCCCCGAGCACAGGCCAGGGTCCCAGGCTCAGGCCTTGGAGGCAGCCGCTGATTCCCTCTCACCTACATGTTTCCCTCCCTCGCCTTCCTCTCGCCCTCCAAACTGATTTTTACAAATCTTTTTTTTTTTTTTTAGCAGCTGAAACCGGTTTGGCTCAGCGGATAGACCATCAGCCTGCGGACTGGAAGGTCCCAGGTTCGATTCCGGACAAGGGCATGTGCCTTGGTTGCGGGCACATCCCCAGTAGGGGGCATGCAGGAGGCAGCTGATGGATGTTTCTCTCTCGTCGATGTTTCTGACTTTCTTTTCTTTCTTTTTTTAAAATATATTTTATTGATTTTTTTCACAGAGCGGAAGGGAGAGGGATAGAAAGTCAGAAACATCGATGGGAGAGAAACATCGACCAGCTGCCTCTTGCACGCCCCCTACTGGGGATATGCCCACAGCCAAGGTACATGCCCTTGACCGGAATCGAACCCGGGACCTTACAATCCAAAGGACAACACTCTACCACTGAGCCAAACCGGTCTTGGCTGTTTCTGACTTTCTATCCCTCTCCCTTCCTCTCTGTAAAAAATCAATAAAATATATATCTTTAAAAAATATTTTTTTAAAGAAAGGGTAGTTATTTCCCTGACCAGATGGGCTCAGTGGGCAGAGCGTCGGCCTGTGGGCTGAGGGGTCCCGGGTTCGGTTCCGGTCGGGGGCGTGTGCCTTGGCTGCGGGCACATCCCCGGTTGCGTATGTGCAGGAGGCGGCTGATGGGTGTCTCTCTCTCATCCATGTTTCTACCTCTCTATCCCTCTCCCTTCCTCTCTGTGAAAAATCAATAAAGTATATTTTTTAAAAAGAAAGAGAGCGTGGTTACAGGTGAGGTGTGTCTGCCGTGGGTCGAATGGTACCTCACCCCCCAACAAGGCAGGTCCCCGGGAGGCTGTGAACGTGGCCTGCCCTGGACGGCCCTCAAGGCCTAGGTCAGGGGTCACCAGGAGCCACCAGGCTGCGGAAGGTCCGAGTTCACACTTGTCATCGTTGGCTTTGGCCCCGGCCCCAAGCTGCGGGCTTCCTTCCGAGGCCCCTGTCCGTCGACCGGCCAGCAGTGTGCCCGGTGCCAGCGGGGACCTCGGACCGAGCCGGGGGTTGGATGTTCCAGCCCCTTAGCCGGGGGCCCCGACACGTCTGGGGGGGGCTCTGTGGGCGTCAGTCTCCCTGCCGACTGAATGGGGACCCCCCGTAGCTCCCTTGAGGGTTGGAGGAATCCCTCAGCTCCCATGCCGGGAGGCCTGGGTGGCTGTGAAGCTGTCGTGTTGTCATTATTTCTGCAGTAAACCTTTCCCGAAGGAGCCAAGGCCCAGAGCCATAGGACGGGTGGTCAGGGCAGAGGGAGGATAGGCGCCCCCCTCCCCCCCCCCCGCCTGGGCCGACCTCTGCTGACCCGGCTCTGGCCCCCGTGCCCCGGCCGACCCTCTGGGGTCTGGGGGCACCGTCTCGCAGGGGCTGGTGCGCTCCGGCTCTGCCCCCCAGAGTGGGGTGGGGGCCGCAGAGAGAGGAGGCGTTTCCCCCGTGTCCCCCACTCGCCCTGAGGGTTCTCACCCCCAACAGGAAACAGGCCTGGCAGTGGCGGCCTCGGCCTGGGCACCGGGTTCGAGCTCCGGGCTCCCGGCCGGCCGGCCCTGCCCCGCGGGTGTGGAACCCATTTATTCGGTAGCTTTGCCGCTGATCAGTTGCAGGTGAGTGGATGGCACGTGGTCTGTGTTGTAACAATATTTTGGGACAATTAGATTGAAACCACATTGTTGGAGGCTGCTGGCGGCTTGCCGCAGCTCTGCACTCCGCGTGCCCCCGCGGCTCCCGGCCGGCCTGTCCCCCACCTCCTCGGCCTGGCCTGAAAGGCAAGGGGGCTGGGGCCCCGTCTGCGGGGGGGGGGGGGGGGGGGGGGGGCTGCGGGGGGGCCCTCCCGGCTTCACCCCCACTCAGGCTCCCCCTGGCCTCCTGCTGACTTCAGCCGCCAGCTGTTTCCAGAAACAGCTGCTGGGAGCCTCTCCCGGGCAGGTGGGGGGAGGCAGGGGTTCCTGGGGCCCAGAGAGGGGGAGCCAGGCTGGAGGGCCATCCATTCCCCCCAACGGGATCTCAGCACCTCCCTGTCCCTACGCAGCAGGGAGTGCACTACGCACCCTATCCTGCCCCTGCCCCAGCCCACGACACCCCCAGATCGCATGCTCCTGGAGAGGGGGGCCAGCTCTGCGACCCGAAGGGAGGAAACAGCCGAGGGCAGTCGGCCTGGGTCTGGCCCCCGCACTCCCTCATGGGCAGAGGGGACAGGAAGTAGGTCATCCGGCACTGAGGGTCCACGCTCCCTCCCTGCTCCGTCCGGAAATGGGGCTCGGGTCCATCCTGTAAAGGGTGGGGGCTGACGGGCCCTCGGTCCAGGCCCGGTCCGGAAGGGGGGGGGGGTCCAAGGACAGTGGGGTGCATAATGGCACCCAAGACCCGCCCCGCCCTAGAAACAGCCAGCAGCAGCCTGGGAAGGCCACGGAGAGTCTGGGGCTCGTGGGGGTGGGGAAACGGGGTGCAGGGGTCTGGGGCTCAGGGACTTTGCAGAGGGGTCGGGGTCCCACTTCAGGACCTGGACAGCCTCCGGGCGGGGCCCAGCGCGCTCACAGCCCAATGGCACCGGCTCCCGGGGGCCGGGTGGGGGCCCGGCTCGGCCGGCGACAACCCCCAAACCCACCGCCCAGGCCCCCATCGCGTCCAGGCTGCAGGGCCCGGAAGAAGGGGCGGAGGCTGAGTCCCAAAGGGATGCTGTGGGGGCCGCCCGCCCCCCGAGTCCTCTCCCCGGGCTGTCAGTCACAGGGCCTGCTCCAATCAGGGGCGGGCGCGGAGTCCAGGATGGCCAATCAGAGCAGGCTACGTTGGGCCACGTGACGCGGGTCTGCCCTGGGTGGGACTCCGCCCCGACAGAGGGCGCAGGGCGGAGGGGTGGGGCTGGCGCTGGGGGCGCCCTCCCGCTGGGGGCGCCCTCCCGCCGGGCCCCCCCTCCCGCCGGGGCTCTTCTCCCGCCGGGCCCCCCCTCCCGCCGGGCCCCCCGCCCCTCCCCCTCCCACCGGGTCCCCCCTCCCGCCAGGGACCGCCTCCCGCCAGGGGCCCCTTCCTCCCGCCGGGCCGCCCCTCCCGCCGGGGCCCCCCTCCCGCCGGGATCCCCCTCCCACCGGGGCCCTCCTCCCACTAGGATCCCCCTCCCACTGGGACCCCATTCCGCCGCCGGGACCCCCGCCTCCCGCCGGGGCCTCCCGCCCACCGGCTGACTATCCACTGAGCCAAACCGGTTTTGGCTAAAAATATATATTTTTAAAAGACAAGAAAAGAAAAAGAGAATCATTGATCTGCTGGCTCCTGCACGCCCCCTCCTGGGAATCAAGCCAGCAGCCCCGGCCTGTGCCCTGACCTGGAATCGGACCCTGACCTCCTGGGTCACCGGTGGAAGCTCCCCCACTTTGAGCCAGGCCAGGGCGGGAGGTGCAGTCTCCGTCCCCTTTCAGCTGGAGTCGCTGCAGGGCTTCCGGGCCAGGCACCCCCATTCCCCCCAGCTCGGGCCCAGCCCCTCAGCCAGCTGCCTGTGGCTCCAGCTCACCCCCCCAAACCCCCCCAGGAGCTGCCCTTGTTCCTCCCCTCTGCCCTCAACCATGAGTGAGGCCAGAGGTGATCATGGCTACAGGGGGTGCCGGGGAGAAACGGGAGTGGATTTGGGGCTCACTGGTCAGGGCTGACACCGTGGGGGGCCTCCCTCCAGCTCCCTCTCTCGGGGCCCCGGCCACCTGCCCGTGGGGCTCACCTGTGGGTGCCCTCAGTTTACCTTGTAACCCCCAGGCTCCCGGGGCTGGTGTGAGCCCTGTGGTCAGAGGGTGAGGCACACACAGGCGGGTGCCCGGGCGGCAGGCCAGGCCCCGGGACGAGGGCACTGGTGTCCCAGGTGGGCAGAGGAGCCGGTCCCCACATCGCTTTCCTGTGAGTGGCCGGAGGGGGGTGGGGTGGGGGCTGTGAGCCCCACGTGGGCTCCGTTGCTGTAGAAACACCTACAAACCCAGAGGTGCCCACCCAGGGCCAGTTTCTGGGGGCCAGAGCCTCACAGCCGTCTAAAAGGAAACCGGCAAAACCTCAAAACCGGGACCAGAAATGTTTTCACGATAAAAGCATCGTTATTCACACGTGTGTCAAAAGGCGGCGGACGGCGGAGGGAGACGCACGTTACAGCCAGAGTGACTGACGGCTTCCGGTGCCACTGGGCCAGCGGCCGGCGGAGCCAGGTGGTCCGCCCGCCCATTGGGGGTGTGTATGTGGGGGGGACGCGGGCTTAGGCGCTGAGCCGTGTGGCAGCGTCAGCGGCTGGGACACGCCGGACCCAGCCGGGCCCACACGCAGCCTCACACGTGGAGGCTCGTTAACAGCCTCACACGGGGCAGCCGGAGTGCGCCAGCGCGGGGCCGGTTCACGCAGGTGCCCAGAGGCAGGCGCCCCCCGCCCCCCCACCGGCAGCGGGAAGACGCCCGGCTGCATCTCAGGCCTTGTGCCGAGCGAGGAAGCCAGGACATCCCGTGTGACTCGGTTTGGGGGAACTTCTCAAAAGGCAAACCCGTCTGCAGGGACGGGACGGGCGGCGGGAGGCTGAGCAGAGGGTGCGGGCGCGGCCCGGTGCCGGGAGTGCCCCCCCCCCTTCCCCCCCCCGTGTTTCCGTCTCGGGGCGGTGCCCAAACTCGGCGACCTGCACGTGCAAAATGGGCGCTTCGTCGTCCCTGACTCATCGCTCTAAAAAATAGATTTATTGCCGAATCCGGCGTGGCTCAGTGGATAGAGCGTCGGCCTGCGGACCGAAGGGTCCCGGGTTCGATTCCGGTCAAGGGCATGTACCTTGGCTGCGGGCACAGCCCCCGTGGGGTGGGGGGTGTGCAGGAGTCAGCTGATTGATGTTTCTCATCGATGTTTCTGACTTTCTATCCCTCTCCCTTCCTCTCTAAAAAAAGTCAATAAAATAATATAGCCAAAACCAGTTTGGCTCAGTGGATAGAGCGTCGGCCTGCGGACTGAAGGGTCCCAGATTCGATTCCCGTCAAGGGCATGTAGCTTGGCTGCGGGCACATCCCCAGTGGGGGGCGTGCAAGAGGCAGCTGATCGATGTTTCTCTCCCATCAATGTTTCTGACTTGCTATCCCTTTCCCTTCCTCTCTGTAAAAAATCAATAAAATATATTATTTATATATATATATATATATTTTTTTTTTTTTCTCTAAAGGATATGTGAGCTTGGTCTGCGGTCAAAGGCAGGTGGGGTGGGGGCTGTGTTGTGGTCACAAGGAGGCAGATGCTGGCAGAGGGGCCCAGGCAGGGCAGGAGGACAGCATCTGAGTGGTTGGCAAACTCATTCGTCCACAGAGCCAAATGTCAACAGCGCAACATTGACATTTCTTTGGAGAGCCAAACTTCGCAAACTTCAGCGTCTTCTAACCCACTTCTTCGAAATAGACTCGCCCCAGGCCGTGGTATTTTGTGGAAGAGCCACACTCAAGGGGCCAAAGAGCCGCGTGTGGCTCGGGAGCCGCAGTTTGCCGACCACGGGTCTTGGAGACCCGATAGACCCGGGGCAGGTGTGTCTGCGGACATCAGAGTGGCCGTCTGTCCTCCTCCCTCCCCAGAGGTGGGCCTCTGGCCCAGGACCCGCCTTCCGGAACCTGCCCGGCCCCTCGGCCGCCTCCGAACCCCTCAGCATGAGCAGGCAGCCCCCCCTTTCCTGCCGCAACCTGAAAAAAAAAAAAAAACACGAACAGCCCAGAATTGTTCCGCAAATTGATGAGTGGGGCCCTCGCAGGCTAATTCCTGAGTCTTAATGAGTGGGAAGATGAGGTTTTTATTCATCACCGGGGCTTTTAAAATTGCAGCAAAGTGGTCCACTTTATAAAGAAAAAATCAATAGCGAAGAGAAAACAGGAGTATGTAAATGGACAGAGTGACAAAAAGCAGGCCAATTACCCCCAAAATGAGGCACAGTTATGGCTCCATTAACTCAATTATATTTTCAAAAGGATTTCTTCCCTGTCCCCCCCCCCCAACATGCCTGTAATTTTTACATCAACTTCAAGCCATTTCGTTGCATTAAATTATTTTGTGGGGGAGAGAGAGAGGTGTGTTTGGGAAGAGGCAGCCTCAGTCTTGTCCGGCCCCACCGGGGAACCCGGGCTGTGGGGGAACCCCGGCTGCGGGGGGACCAGGGAGGGGAACCCTCCCCACGTGGCTGGGCCTGAAGCAGCCCGGTCTGCAAGCCCTTGGCCCGGGGGTCCCAGCTCCTCTGTGCCCTGCACTTTATTTGTGTGTGTTTCTACTCAGCTTTATTCACTCCTCCAAAAAGCACCCCAGGCCAGCCACACCCTCAAATCACCCTTCTATGGTTCTGCACCCATGGACACAAGTCCTTCCATCATTATCCAGAAATGTCAGAAACTCGGCTGAGGTGCTGAGATGGGATCAATGCTGAAGGCCTTGGGGCCTATGCTGAGTCTGGCAGATGACAACGTAGAGATGCATCATGCATTTCCTGAATTCTTGCTTTTGAGGACGTTCCAGACTGCAGGTGCCACGCAGACACACACCCCCCCCCCCCCCCTCCAGGGCAGCCGGTGGTCTGTCCACAAGGGAGACAAGTCTTCCACTTGGATGCTCACAGACAGACAACGCACTAGCAGCCTCACGCCTTCGCAAAGTCTAGAAGTCAGATGCCATCGAAAGTCATGATTTAAAAGGCAACCACTCCAAAAGGTAGTTGTGACACGCGAGAGTACCACTATCCTCTCTAATAAAAGAGTAATTGGCAGATGGACCGTCACTCCAACACACAAGAGGGCTGCCTCCATGTGGTCAAAGATCCTGCCCCCACGTGGACACAAGATGGCCACCACAAGATGGCCAGCAGGGGAGGGCCTGTGGGAGGTTCCAGGCCCTGCAAGGGAGGGTAGTTGTGGGCCAGCAGGCCAGCAGGGGAGGGCAGTTAGGGGTGACCAGGCCAGCAGAGAAGGGAAGTTGGGGGGCAAACAGGCTGGCAGGGGAGCAGTTAGACATCAGTGAGGCTGGCAGGGTAGTGGTTAGGGGGCGATCAGGCTGGCAGGCAGAAGCGGTTAGGGGCAATCAGGAAGGCAGGCAGGTGAGCAGTTTGGAGCCAGCAGTCCTGGATTGAGAAGGATGTCTGACTGCCCGTTTAGGCTTGATCCTACCGGGATGTGCCTAAACGGGCAGTCGGACATCCCTCGAAGGGTCCCAGATTGGAGGGGGTGCAGGCTGGGCTAAGGGACATCCCCTGCCTCCCCCCCCCCATGCACGAATTTTGTGCACCGGGCCTCTAGTGCAATTACATACAGAAACACACTCCTCCAAAAAGCACCCCAGGCCAGCCACACGCAACGGGCACACGCAAACAAAACTGGGTCTTGCCTTCTCAGATATGATCTCTGGCACAATGCCCCTTGGCACGGGGCAGAGGGAGTTTGGAGCAGAGAGCAGAGATGTCAGACAGGACCAAGTCAGAGACGGTGTCTAAACGGCAGAAAAAGAATGGTCATCTTGGTGGTGCCGGGGCCGAGGGCGTGTGCACAAGGGCAACCAGACTCCCTCGTGAGCTCCCCGTGTGCCAGCTGCACTTTCATCCCCGGCGGCTCCCTGCTCTGCACCCCCCCGCCCCGTGGGCGGCCTTGTCCCTGCCCGTCCCCAGGTGGGCACCTAACTCTGCTGGCTTCCTGAGTGTGCTCTCTGTCTTGTTGAATAGTTAATTTTTCTGGAGAAGCGGGGGGAAATTCAATTGCATTGAAAATACCACCACCTCCTGGGCCGGCGGGGCTCAGGGGCTGAGCGTTGACCTAGGAACCAGGAGGTCAGGGTTCGATTCCCAGTCTGGGCACCGGCCCGGGGTGCGGGCTCGATCCCCAGTGTGGGGCGTGCGGGAGGCAGCGGTCCATGATTCTCTCTCATCATGGATGTTTCTCTCTCTCTCTTCCTCTCCCTGCCCCTCTGGAATCAATAAAAATATATTTTAACAAAAATTCCACCAGCGGCAGTGGGGACGAAGGCGGGTGTGTGTGTGTGTGTGTGTGTGCAGGCCGGGCCGGTGGGCGGGTCCTGAGCTGGGCAAGCGGTCAGCCTGGGCCGCCTTAGACTGGCACACGCGGCCTGCCTGTGCCTGCGCTTCCCGAGTCTCAGACTGCGGGCCTGCGTCCCGGGGCTGTGACCTGCGTTTCCTCCTCAGCACCCCGAAGCCCAGCTGCCCTACATAAGCAGTCTGCCCCGGCCCCCCTCCCTTCCAGAGGCGGCGAGTGTCGAGGATTGGAGCGGAGCGGAGGAGGAGGAGCAGTCCAACCGCATCGCAGGTCGCCGGAGGGAGAATGTAAACCCAGCCAGGGGTGGGCAGGTGGGTGGGGCCCTGAGGGGAGGCCCGGGGGACCATGTGTGTGCACACGGGAGAGACGGGATACCCCAACTCTCTCTGCCTGAAGCTCCCGGACCCAGAACTGTGAGCGCACAGGCGGTGGTGGGGCTGCTTGCGAACCCATCGTTGCCCCCATTTAGGGTGAGGTCACGGGGCTTGGCAACAGGGAGGCAATTCCAGGGCAGGGCAGTGGGTGCAGGGGCTGGGCACAGCAAGGCCTGGGTCCTGGGAGAGAGAGACAGCGGGGGTGGAGGGGGGGGTAGAGGGGAGTGAAGGCTGCTGGGGGCTGAGGGCAGCAGGCCGAGGGCAGTTGGGCAGGGCGGGGTCCAGAGGCCTCAGCTTGGGGGAGAAAGGGGTGACGGACTGCCTGGTGCAGAGAGCTCTGAGATGCTGTGAGAGCCCCCGGCCTGCCCTGCCCGGCCTAGGACGCCCCCAGCCTCACCTCCCACCACACCAGGCCCTCCGGCTCCCACCCCAGGCGGCTCTCCTGCCTCCAAACCCTGTGATGAGGCTGAGCCCTACCCACCCTCCCTGCCTTCCTGCCCTGCACCCCTAGGTGCCACAATCCCAGGGATCTGGGAAGGAGGGACCCGCGTCCCGGCACAGCAGCGGATCAGTCACCCGCCGCCCGCTGTCGGCTCTCGCGCCGGCGCTGAAAGAGGCATTGTTCCACCAAGCAGGAGGCACGGGCACAGCAGGTCAGGGTCAGGCTCAAGGACGGCTCCCCAGGGCCAGCGTGTGGGCGGCCAGCGGCCCGGGCAGGGCCTGGCGTGAGGCCGGATTCGGGGTCATCTCCCCATTCTCAGCCCCTCATCGCCGCTCGGCCTGGGGATCGGGAAGGAGCCTCGGGCCCAGAATCGCCTCCCTCGGCCCCCCGGGGAGGAGGAGCCTGGGGCCCGGTGTCCCTGGGGCCCTGCTCCCGGCCGCTCTCTGTCACCTGCAGGGCGGGGAGCACCTGGCCAGGGGCCCGGGCCGCACAGCCTCTGCTCCTGGGAGGGTGGCGGGGACCGGCTGGGTGCAGGCGACAGGCGGGAGCTGTCCCTCCAGGACCCAGTGTCCGGCCGGCTCTGGCACAGCCTCTGGCCTCTGCCCTCCGCCCGGCTCTGCTGGCCTCCCCCCCCCCCCGTGTCTCTGGGGCCTGTGGGTGTCTCCCATCTCTGTACCCCGGCCTCCTCCACAGAGCTCAGCCTGCTGGGGGGAGAGACTGGCCGAGGCCCAGGCTGCCGGAAGCCGATCACTGTTTTAACGACGGAGAGCCGTGGACAGGGAGTTTGGGGGGCTGGTCCACCTTGATTGCTCGGAGGGGTCAGAGCTAACTGCTGAATGTTGGTGGCTGAGGCAGCCCCATCTGTGAGTCCTAAGAGGATTCACCGATTGGCTTTTATTGGTGTTTCCTGCCTGGGGGAGACGGGTGTATCTTATGATTTTAACCTTAATAAAAGGGAAACTGGTGTGGCTCAGTGGATAGTGTCGGCCTGCGGACTCAAGGGTCCCGGGTTCGATTCCCGTCAGGGGCATGTACCTTGGCTGCGGGCACATCCCCAGTGGGGGGCGTGCAGGAGGCAGCTGATCGAGGTTTCTCTCTCATCGATGTTTCTGACTTTCTCTCTCCCTTCCTCTCTGTGAAAAATCAATAAAATATATTTAAAAAAAAAAAAAAAAAGGCAAGACAGAGATCAGAGTATTTAAAAAAAAAAAAAAAATGACGGTAAAGCCAGAGCGAGCAGTAGTCCGCCCCCTAGAGTTGGGCTACCGCCCGGCCCCCATTTCCAAATGAATGTTTTTCTAAGTCTCGATTCATTTGTGTGCGGCCTTCTCCAGAAACCCGAACCCTGAACTGGGGACCCTGAACCACGCGGGACGTGAGAGGGGTTCCCCATTGTGGTGCCCCCCCCCCCCCCCCGGACGCCACACCAGGTCCCGTGGACTGTGTCCGGGGCAGCTGGCTCCTGCGGCTCAGGCTCTCAGCTCTGCGCCTCCTCACCGCCCAGGCCCCGATTCCAGGCCCCTGTCCCTTCCCCGGCTCTGTGGGCGCCTGGCTCCCAGGGCCCGGCTGCTCGCACCTGTTCCGGTCGGTCCCACACAGACATGTGCGGCTCTCCGGCGGCTCCCCCCCGCGTCCTGTCCCGAGGGGTGTGCAGGCCTCGGGACCAGCCCTCCCCTGTGTCTCTGGGCTTTCCCCTGGAGAGCAGAGGCTGACCCCCAAAGGGGAGAGTGGGGACCCTCAGGTGGGGGCTCTGCTGCCGGGGGGTCTGGGGGCCAGAGAGAGCCAGATGGGCAGCCCAAGGCTGGGAGACCCAGGAGCCGTGAGAGGTTTCCAGAGGTGGGAGGTGCCCTGAGTGGGGGGCCAGGCAGTCAGTCCCCCCGTCATCCTGAGGAGCCGCCACAGGCCCCTGCCCTTCCCCTTGGGCAGCAGCCACAGGGGGTGTCCAGGCCACCCTGCCCCAGCCGCGCCTGCAGGACCTGCAGGTGGGGGGCCACCGTGGCGATGTGGGCCCTGCTGCCCTCCCCCCTGCAGCTGCCTCACCCCTGCATCTGGCTCCCCCCTGCAGCCGGCTCCCCCCTGCAGCTACCTCCCCCTTGCAGCTGCCTCCCCCCTTGCAGCTGGCTTCCCCGGCACCAGCTCCTCACGGCGGGGAGGGCCTCCCTGAGGGCCAGACACTGAGACCCAAGCCCAAGGTCACCGGCAGCCGCTGGGGGAGGGAGAGGGTGAGCGGGAGGGTGCGTGTTGGGGGAGGAGGGAAATAAAAAGAGATTACGTTTTTAAAAGGCGCTCGAACTGTCTGCTGACACCGTCTCTGGTCTCGTCCGTTTTATAGCCGGACGGGCGCTCAGCTGCTGGGCAGTATCCTGCCGGCGCGGGGGCGGGGTGCCATGGGGCGCGGGGGCACGGGGGTGCTCGGGGCAGCCTCCCGGACCCCCACTCCTCCCCCTGCCTGGCTTCCGCTCACTGGGGGCTGTACAGGCGGTGAGCGCCCAGCCCGTGGCTGGGGGGGCTGGGGGGCACCCTATGTGGGTAGGACCCCGAGGGTGGTAGGGGGGGAGTGGCCCCGCTGGCAGCCGCCGTCACTGCCATCCATCGCCCTGACAGGCCCATTTCTCCGGGTTTACGGGACCTTTCAGAGCAGGACACGCGCTCTGCGGGCTGACGGATGGCTTCACCTGGCCTTTGTTCCAGACTCTGCCGCCGCCTCTGCAGGCCGCGCCCCTCTGTCCAGTGTCCCCCGCCCCCCCCCCCCCCCGCTGGGGACATTCCAGGGCCCCTCTGTCCCCTCCGCACCGGTCCCTGTCCCGGCCCCCCCTCCCCTCCAGGCAGGACCAGGATTGCCTCTGCCTCGGACAGGTTTCTCCTGGGAAGGCTAGTCTCGGGGTAACTCCAATTTCCCAGCCAAGGGACCCCCTGGCCGCAGCCCCCCGGCACTCGCACAGGTGGGGAGCGGCCTCCTGGGCCCTGGGGAGGATGGCTGGGTGGCACCTGGGGGAAGGCCTGTCCCTCAGCGCGGGGAGAGGGGAGGGGGGCTGCAATAATTGTTTCTTTCTGCGCTGCCCCGGCTTTTGTTCTGAATTCTCCCCTGAGCCCTCCTCGCACACCTGGGGGCAGGTGGGCCTCTCTCGCCCTCTCTGAAGGGGACGGGGGGGGGGCCTCTCTCACCCTCTCTGAAGGGGACCGGGGGCCTTTCCCATTCTCTCTGGAGGGGACACAGGTGGGGCCTCTCTTGCCATCTCTGGAGGGGGCAGGTGGGCCTTGGGGTGCCTCCTGAAATAACAGAAACCTCTCCGAGCGGCCGGCCAGCTCCTGTTTGGACCTGGCCTAGAGCGAGTTCAGGGAGCTTAGAGGACGGGGCTCGGGAATTCAGCTCAAGGCCACCTGGTCCCCACCTCTGCCGGATGGACGCTGTCCCCCATCCTCCCAAGGAGCATTCTGGGACCCTGGGACCCTGGTGGCTTCCTCTGTGACCCCAGGCTCTGGGAGAGGGGGAGGGCCTGCTGGGCAGAGGCTGGGGAAAAGGCCTGGCTTTGAGGCGGGGTCTCCGAGGCCGGGCTGCAGGGGAGGAGCCTGCGTTTCCGGGGGGGGGGGGGGGGGGGGGGGGGGGGGGGGGGTTGGGCTGAGGCAGGAGGAGGGTGTGGAGCCGAGGCTGTGCACTTTGTTTTTAAATATATTTTTATTGATTTCAGAGAGGAAGAGAGAAACATCCATGAGGACAGAGAATTGTGGGTCGGCTGCCCCCTGCACGTCCCCCCCCCCCCCCGGGGATGGAGCCCGCCACCCGGCGCCTGTGCCCGGATCGGGAATCGAACCCTGACCTCCTGGTTCCTAGGTCGACGCTCAGCCCCGGAGCGAGGCCGGGCTGTCGTGCGCTCTGAACCGGCTCCCGCCGTGCCGGGCCTGTGGCCGCCCTGCTCCTGCCAGCGGGGAGGGAGGTGGGGGGGCCCCCTTCTCCTGGTCGTGTCCCCCAGCCGGCAGCATCGGGCATGGGCCCCGGGGCTGTGCGGCAGGCAGGCCGGACGGAGCCCTGAGCCACCCACGGCGGACCCTGGAGCCTCGGCCTGTCCTCACCAAGGCGGCCCTCTGCCCACAGCCGGGTGGTCAGGTGCTGGCCGTGGGGCCCCCCTCCCCCAGGAGGGTGATGACAGCTGGGGCGCCCTCATGGGGCCGGGCCTGGGGCTCAGCATTCCCGTAGCCCGGCCTTCCAGGCCCCCTCCCACGCCATCTGAAAACTTGGCCTGTGTCTGAGCCCCCCAACCACAGCAATCACACCTCTAGCCTGCGCCCGCACCAGGCTGGAGAGGGGCTCTCATTTCCCTCCAGAGCTGCGGGGGGGAGGGGGCACCTGAGCTCGGATGCAGACACTGGTGCGGCCCTTGGGTTGGTGGCGGGGGTGGGGTGTCTCTCACAGGCTCCCCCTGGGATGGGGAGCTGGAGACTGAGGCTCCAGCCCTGCCCCTGTCCCCCTCAGCCTTGCTGCTGGGCAGGCTCCCGCGTCCATGAGGCCCGGCCCCTCCCCAGGCAGAGCCGTCTCCCCTCCCACCTGTGCTCGGGCTCCATCCCCCCACGAGGCTGTCAGAGGCCCTGGGCCTCTGGCTTCTGCACAGCTGGGAGGCTCTGGGCCTGTCTGTGGGCCCAGGCATGCCCGGTCCCCCTTCCTCCCTGCCCCTGCTGCCCCGTCGCATTCCTACATTCCTCCCCCAGCAGGCTGATGCCCCCCACGGGGCGGGGCGACCAGGGCGCAGGGGCCCCTGAGGGCTGCAGCTGCTGGATGAGGAGCCTGGATTCCTCCCAGCTGTCCCCTCCTCTGCCCCCGGGACTCCCAGCTGTGTCTGCCCCCCTCCACCGCCTGCGTAGCCCTGGCCCCAAACCTGGCAAACAGGAGTCAGTGACAGGCTCCCTCGGGGTCTGCTGGGGCCACCTGCAGGGGCTCTGAGAGCCAGGGAGGGGCACGGCTTCCCCAGGTGGGACCCTCTGACCTCCAGGTCGCCCTGTCCCCTGTGGGTCAACAGCTCTCTCGGGGAGCCTGGGCAGGGCCCACGGGGATCATGGTGTCTGGCCCAGCCCTGTTTGGGGCATGGCTGTTGGGGGAGACAAGTGCCACCTCTGTGTCCTCGGGCGTCTCCCAGGGCCGGGGAGCCGAGCGGGCTGTGCAGGCCAGGGTCTCAGCCCGGCTTCACCCCAAACCGTCAGGCTGAGCTGGACGAAGGCGGCCTGGGTCTGCCTGACTGCCCGGCCTAGTGTCCTGGCTGAGGGGCTGGGAGCCGAGTGGTCTGAGGGCCGGCGGCCGGGGCCAGGGGGTCCAGGGCCGGCAGTGGCTGCTCTGTGTGTCAGGTGACAATGCCAGACTGGGGGTTCGGGGGGTGCTTGGCACGGGCCGAGTCGGGCCTGCTGGGAACATTCGGGTCCTGCCGTGGGGACCACACCCTCCGAGGCCCGGAACCTGCGCTGAGGCCGTGGGGGAGGGGCCGGGCGGCCTGTGCTCGTGGCCCCGTGTCTGCACCTGCGGCCCCGGGTCCCCGCAGCTCGCCCCCCCCCCCCCCCGCTGGGATTCGCAGGAAAGGGGACACGCGGAGAGCAGGTTTCCTCTGCGGGAGCGCTCAGCCCCTCTGACCGCAGGAGGTCATGCCTCCTGGTGGCCACGTGGTCAGGGCATCGGGAAGGGCACACGTCCCTGCAGCTCCTCTCTGATGGGTCGGGGGACACACTTCCCAGGTGGCTGCTGGGCAGGGCCTGGCTGCCGGCTCCCACTAAGCCCAGGGAAAGGGATGCCTGGGGAGGGGAGGGGAGGGGAGGGGGGGATTCGGGTCTGCAGAGGCCACACCAGGGCCCCAGCGCTCACACACAGGCCGCCTGAGGTGGGTTCGAGTGTTATGAGTGATGGTGTGTGCAAGCTCCCACAGCCAGCACCCAGCCCCTTCTCTCCCCGACGGAGCCACCGCTGTGGTCTCCAATGGCCTAGTGAGAAGTCGCTGTCTTTATTTATACTTAAAAAATTTTTTTTAAATATATATTTTATAGATTTTCTACAGAGAGGAAGGGAAAGGGATAGAGTTAGAAACATCGATGAGAGAGAAACATTGATCAGCTGCCTCCTACACACCCCCTACTGGGGATGTGCCCGCAGTCATGGTACATGCCCTTGGCCAGACTTGAACCTGGGACCCTTCAGTCCGCAGGCCGACGCTCTATCCGCTGAGCCAAACCAGTTAGGGCTTTATTTAAATTTAAACTAGAGACCCGGTGTACAGAATTCATGCCAGAGGAGGCCTTCCTTCCCTCAGGCCGCCAGCAAGGCACCTGGGACTCAGGCCTGCCTTCGTCCGTCCGTCCGGAAGGTTGTCCGGTCTCATTAGCATATCACCCTTTTAGTATTATCGATAACATTTTTATCGATTCCGGAGAGGAAGAGAGAGGGAGAGAGAGAAACACCCACGATGGGAGAGAATCACCGAGTGGCCCCCGCCTGCACGCTCCACGCGGAGGGATCCAGCCCCCAACGCAGGCACGTGGCCGGCTGGGAACCGAACTCTGAGCCCCTGGTTGGAGCACTGAGCCACGCCCACCCGGCAGGCCTAGGATGCTTCCTTTCGAGGCGCCTCCCCGCTAACCAGGCATTCATTCGCCACAAAGCCCGGCTCACCACGCGACAGGGAGCGAGCGCCCCTAGGCTGCGGGGCAGACCGAGCCGGGCAGCACCTTGCCGGCGTCCGCAGACACATGCTCACCTCCGCGGTGTTTCCGCTAAAGCCGCGGTCGGCAAACTCACCAGAGCCAAACGCCAACAGCACAGCGGTGGAAATTCCTTGCGAGAGCCGCATTTTTTACACGTGGACTTCTTTCTCACGCCGCTTTCTCAACATGGACTCGCCCAGGCCGTGGTATTTTGTGGAAGAGCCGCCACGCTCCAGGGGCCAAAGAGCCGCAGGTGGCTCGAGAGCCGCGGTTTTCCGACCGCTGTGCTAAAGGAGCATCATTTGACTCTCCTCATGAGCAAAGGAGTGTGTCCCCTTCAGCTCCTGGAACCTGTGAGCACATGACCTCACCCGGCAAAAGGGACTTTGCAGCTGTGAGGAAGGGACATGTAATGGGCTCATGGGGAGATGATCCCCGGTTATCCGCACGGGCTCCGTCTAATCACACGAATCCTGAAAATGGGAACAGTTTTCCTGGCTGGGGGGGGGGGGGGGGAGGAGTTCAATCCCCTCCGCCCCCATCCCCATCCCTGCTGCTGGCTTTGAAGTTGCAGAAAGGGGGCCATGAGCCAGGGAACACGGCAGCTGGAGAAGCCGGGCAGCAGAAGGAACCGCAGTTTACAACCCGCAAGAAAACGCCGCCCCAGGGACCACGGTCTGCCAAGCGGTGATGCCGGCCGGCCGGGCGTTGGCGAAGCTGCTCACTTTGTGGTGCTCTGTTGGGACAGAATGAAGAACTAGTCTCTCGGGGAGACATCCGACAGACCCAGACGGAGGGACACCTCCTTGGGTATCACGCGCATGGAATGCAAAAGAGCGGAGACAAACTGCTCATTAAAAACATGGGCAAGGCCAAACCGGTGTGGCTCAGTGGATGGAGCGTCGGCCTGCGGACTGAAGGGTCCCAGGTTCGATTCCGGTCAAGGGCATGTAGCTTGGCTGCGGGCACATCCCCAGTCGGAGGTGTGCAAGAGGCAGCTGATCCATGTTTCTCTCCCATCAATGTTTCTGACTTTCTATCCTTCTCCCTTCCTCTCTGTAAAAATCAATAAAATATATTAAAAAAAATAAAAATAAAAATAAAAACATGGGCAAGTGTGAACACGCACGTCACCAAACAGCACTGCCGGCCGGTGTGGCTCAAGGGCTGAGCGTCCACCCAGGAACCAGGGGCCATGGTTGGGTTCCCGGGTGCAGGCACGGGCCTGGGTTGCGCCGCCATCCCCAGCGTGGGGCGTGCAGGAGGCCCTCGGTGGATCCATGATTCTCTCTCATCGGGGACGTTTCTATCTCCCTCTCCCTCTCCTTTCCTCTCCGAAATCAATCGAAAAATGTTTAAACAAACAAAAACAGCAGCTAAGCCGTCCATCATCCCGTGCACGAAGGACCAAGAGCAGACAGTCAATTAAGGTCCCCCCCCCCCCCCCCCCGCGCGCCCAGTCCGACTGCTGTCTTGGGGAGTAACTGCTCAACTGAACGCCTGAAACCCAGCTTTCCCCGGGGAGGCGCAGGGCGGCGCGGCCATTTTCCTCTCGCCCTCCACCTTCCCTCCCGAGGGGGGCTCTGCGGGCGAGACCCTAGTGCCCCGCCGCTGCCAGGCGGGGCTCAGCAACTGGGGTTCAGCAGCCAGGGTTTAGCAGCCGGGCTGTGCGAGAAGCCAACGTGGGGCGAGGAAAGGCGCTCAGCTCTACTGCCGCCTGGCCCCGCCCTTCAGACCCGCCCCCGTGACAGCGCCTGACCCTCATTGGCTCGTAAGCCCATAACCCCGCCCCCAAGAGGCCCCGCCCCCGCAGAGCCCGCTATCTCTTGCAGGCCCCCGCCCACTCCCGCTTTTCTAGGCCTCGCTCCGTGCCGTCACTTCCGGGAGGAGGAGTCTCCGGAAGGCGGAAGTGTGCGCCTGCGGGCAGCCCAGAAGCCGGGCTGAGGTGTGCCTAGTTGGCAGCTGGCGTCTCTTCCGGGTCTAGGCGCGGGGACGCGGGGGCGGTCGGCGGATAGCGAGTGAGCCGGAGGCGCTGTCATGGGGCGGCCGCGGGGCCTGGCGGTGTCTGCAGGCTGACAGTCCCCGCTGCCTTCCTGCGAGGCCGCCTCCTCCAGGCAGCCGCCCGTGCCTGTCCGGGCCTCGCGCCCCGCGGGGGTCCCGGCCGGCGCCCCACACCGGGGGCTCCCGGGCCCCAGAGCCCGCGCGCCATGACCGCGGCCGCCGCCTCCAACTGGGGGCTGATTATGAACATCGTGAACAGCATCGTGGGGGTCAGCGTCCTCACCATGCCCTTCTGCTTCAAGCAGGTGAGTCCGGCGGGCGGGGGTCGCCGCCCTCTGCCCGGGCCGGGCGCCCAGGGCCCGGTGGGGGCTGCAGGCGGGACCCCAGGGATTTCCCTCCGCGGGAAGCTCGCGGTATTGGCGTCGGCAGCAGGTGATTCCAGCCCGAGCGCCAAGTGTAGCAGAGCAAACTGATCGTCCAGAACGGATGTAACCAGTGGGCCGGTGCTACTTTGTTGCTATTTTTTAAAACTCCGATCCTCTCGCACTTGCATACAGAAGCTGACTGCAGGTGGTTACAAAGTCCCCCAGGCGGGACACAGCTGGTCTGCGCAGCTCGCCATAGGCAAATAAAAAACCCTGAAATATTAAATAATCAGTATCATGCCCATTTTAAATGAGAGCAAGTCACCATTTCTGATCTGAGGCTCCATTTAGCTGCTGTTTGCATCACCCCCAAATAAACAGGCCGAGGTGTGAATGCGGGGTTGCTGTTCACCCTGCCCACTGGAGACAGTCCCTGGAGGTGGGCTGGGGGGGTCTTATGTGATAAAATCACATAGGTGGTAGAAAAACTAAATAAGATGGACATCATGGAATTGAAATGGGCCCCAGCTGCTTAATTTTAGAGTAACAGACACTTTGCACTTTTCATACTTAGTGTCGTTCAGATTAGCAGAAAAGTTTTAATTTGGGGATTTTGGATCCCCCACCTGCAGCCTTCCAGCTTGTCTGGGCGAGAGCATGTCTGACGTGGCTGGCGGGCATGTTGGCAGGAGCCGGCGGTGTGCAGGCAGTCGTGGGAAGCCCAGCTGGCGGCTCCTGGCACTCCCCGGGGCAACATCTGTATCTGGGTATTGCGCATTCCTGGTGGCTGGCCAGCGTTTGGGTGTTTGTGGGAGGACTACATGTCCCAGGGTGCATTGGGACTTGCCTGGCACAGAACTGCATCCTGGGTGGTGTAGTTGGCTGGTCGGGCTATGTAGGTTGTGTGCTGCCAGCCTTTATGCCACCGTGGCTGCCCATGGACTTGTGTGTCGGGCACAAGGCCCCTGGCCGAGCATTTAAACACAGTGAGGCTGGCTTGCTCAGCGAGAGCCCGATGCTTAGTGGTGGAGGTTACCTGGGAGACCGCACTGTCACCTGTCCCAAGGGCCTGGGATCACCTGTCCCAAGGGCCTGGAATCACCTGTCCCAAGGGCCTGGGATCACCTGTCCCGAGGGCCTGGGATCACCTGTCCCGAGGGCCTGGGATCACCTGTCCCAAGGGCCTGGGATCACCTGTCCCGAGGGCCTGAGATCACCTGTCCCGAGGGCCTGGCTGAGTAACAGTGTCTCCTCCCAAGGGAGCCCCTGGCTGGAGCATAGTGGGAGGCAAGCGGGCAGTTTGGGGGTATAGTTTTAGTGTGTGACAGTCATGTCATTTTAAAAAAGTTTATTTTTGGTTTGGTTGATTTTAGGAATTTTTATACTTAAAAAAATTAACATTTTATTGAGATACTAGAGGATTCGTGTACTGGTGGGGGTCCCTCAGCCTGGCCTGTGGGGATCAGGTCAGAACCGACTCCGACATCCCCTGAGGGGTCCTGGATTGTGAGAGGGCACAGACCAGGCCTAAGGACCCCACTGGTGCATGGATCTGTGCACTGGACTGGTTTAGGCTGGATCCCCACAGGCCAGGCCAAGGGACCCCACTGGTTTCCGTTTCCATGCCTGTGCATTGAGCATCTGCCCCCTGGTGGTCAGTGCACATCATAGCTACCGGTCGAACGGTTGAATGGTTGCTTAGGCTTTTATATATGTAGATATTGTATAAACCAAAAAGTGCACAATTTTAGATCCAGTCTTTTAAAAAATATATATTTTTATTGATTTCAGAGAGGAAGGGAAAAGGAAAGAAACATCAACGATGAGAGAGAGTCATTGATCAGCTGCCTCGTGCATGCCCCCTACTAGGGGTCGAGCTCGCAACCCGGGCATATGGCCTTGACTGGAATTGAACCTGGGACCCCTCCGTCTGCAGGCCGATGCTCTATCCACTGAGCCAGACCAGCTAGAGCGGAGCCAAATATCAACAGTACAGTGACCGAAATTTCTTTGGAGAGCCACATTTTTAAAACTTAAACTTCTTCTAACGCCACTTCTTCAAAATAGACTCTCTCAGGCCGTGGTATTTTGTGGAAGAGCCACACTCAAGGGGCCAGAGAGCTGCACGTGGCTCGTGAGCTGCAGTTTGCCGACCGCTGCGCTAGGGCTTAGATGCGATCTCGATGAATTTCTGTAACGTGAACAAGCACATGGCCAGCACCCCTCCACCCACTGCCTCCTGCGAAGGGTCCCCCCCACCCCCTGCGGGCCCTAGAGGTCAGGGTCTCCTGTTTCTGAGTCCGTGGCGGTAGACTTATGCCGCGTGTTGGTTGTGCTGTCGGGCCAGCGTTCCCCTGTGTGGATGTACCTCCGTCTGTCTGTCCCTTTGCCGCTGCTGGGCACGCGGGCGTTTCCTGCCGGGGGCTGGGTGCACACGTAGAGGCCCGGACTCTGCGTCTGTGTTCACGGGGCATTTGCCCCCGAGGAAAGAGCCGGACCGTCGGATGGATGCATGTGCGCTCGGCTCCAGGAGATGCTGGGAGGACATTGGGGGTGTTTTCTGGGTCTTTGGATTTCAGTAAACCCTGCCGGAAACGTGGGCACACAGGGTGTTGGCGTGAACACGTGTTTTCCTTCCTCCTGGGTGGAATCCCTGGGAGGCAGTTGGGTCAGGGGGTGGGTGTCTGTCTAACTTACAGGGAAGGCGTAAATGTCATCGCTCATCTCTCCCTTCCGGAGTGTGTTTGCCGCCGCTGATCCCGCTTCGGAAGGCGCCCGCAGAGGCGGGTGTGGAGGGCTGAGAGAGGCGTGGGGCGCGCGTTCAGACTCGGAGGGGCTGGGAGGGGGTGGTCCCTGGTGCTCTTTCAGGGTCCCAAACTGAACTCATGTCCCTGGACTGGCCCTGTCAGTGCCGGCCCTGCGCCCACGGGCACAGACTGGGCCGCCCGCAGAGGGGGCTTCCGGGGGGGGGGGGGGGGGCGCCGAGAGGTGTGCGGTGTGTGCCCTGAGGCCGGTGGCAGCCTCCGTCCGCCAGCGTCTCTCTTCCCCCCCAGTGCGGCATCGTCCTGGGCGCCCTGCTCCTGGCATTCTGCGCCTGGATGACGCACCAGTCCTGCATGTTCCTGGTGAAAGCCGCCAGCCTGAGCAAGCGGAGGACCTACGCGGGCCTGGGTGAGGTGCAGCGCCCCCTTCAGGGCACGGGGCTCCGGCGGGCGGGCCTTATGCCTTCATTTAGACATTTTTCTTCCACTTCAGTTTCCTTAATCCTCACCTGAGGATATTCGTCCACTGGTATTTAGAGAGAGCGGATGAGGGGAGGCGAGACAGAGAGAAACATGGATGTGAGGGGGACACATCGGGCGGTTGTCTCTGCGCGCGCGCCCGGGGCTAGGGATTGGGCCTGCGTCTCAGGTGCGAGCCCTTGACCGGAATCCGGTGCTTCTCAGTGTGTGGGCCGACGACGCTCTGTCCGCTGAGCCAAACTGGCTGGGGCCCTTCCACTTGGTTATTTGTAACCTCTGTGTTTGTACTGATGTCAGGGCGGAAGGGAGAGGGAGAGGGGGAAACGTCAACGATGAGAGAGAATCATGGGCCAGATGCCCCCCTGCACACCCCATCCTGGGGATCGAGCTCACAATGCGGGCGTGTGCCCTCGACCAGAATCAAACCCGAGACCCGTCAGTCCACAGGCCGGTGCTCTGTCCACTGAGCCACACCGGCTAGGGCTTCCACCTGATTGATAAAGTGTGCCTTCAACGGCGATAACTTTTTAATTTATTGTAGTTTTAAAAAAACTGTTGTTATAGTCACACTAGAGGCCCAGTGCACGGAATTTGTGCACTGGGGGGGGGGTGCTCATCAGCCCATCCTGCATCCTCTCCAATCTGGGACTGCTGGCTCCTAACCACTTGCCCGATTGCCCCCTAACCGTTCCCCTGCTGGCCTGAGTGACACCTAACTGCTCCCCTGCAGGCCTGGTCTCCCCCAACTGCCCTCCCCTGCTGGCCATCTGTGTGAGGGCACTAGGGTCAATTTGCATATTACCTCTTTATTATATAGGATGCTTCGAAATTGGGGTGACACTAAAGGGTCTGGGGCACAGTCTCCCGCCCCCTTGTTTTCCTGTCTCCCCTCTAACCACCAAGGTCAGGCAGAGCAGGCAGCCCCCACCTCCCTGCGGACTTGCTCACTGCCGCCCCCCCCCCCCCCCCCCCCCGTCCAAAGCGTCCTCGGAGCTGCCCGCCAGCACCCGCTCCTGCCTCTCCCCGAGTGCTGGGACACGCTCCCACGCAGGCCTGTGGGGGGGCCTCCCGTCTGCACCCACCTGCCGTCTGCACCCGCTTCCCCACTCCCGGATGCTGTTGGCTGCCGTTCCCTCTCCTTCCTCCCCGGCTTCCAGCTGCCCTTCTGCTTCCTTCCTTCCTTCCTTCCTTCCTGCTTCCTTTCCATTCGGGATGTCGGCTGGTCGTTCCGCTCAGGGACCAAGTTGAGGCCGCATTCCCTGCGCCCCCCCTCAGACCCTTCGGCTCTGCGTCTGTGCCTGGGAAACCCCGGAGGGAGCTGGCCCCGTGTGTGCCTGGAAAACTCCAGATGAAAGCCCTAGGTGTCTCCCCCCCTCCGTCTCCCCCCTCCCCCCCCGGGCCCCGGCCCCCTCCTCCCAGCCCAATGTGACCGGGGGACGGGGCCTGGGAGGCCCGCCCTGGCCCTGTGCTCTCAGCTGTCTCCGTGGAGAGGAAACGGAGACAGACACGGTGACCGGGGCACCCGGGGCCGAGCCGCCGGTTTCCTTTCCGTCTGCCGCCAAGCATGGGCCCCAGATGCCGGTGTGCCTTGACCTCGGCCTGCAGGCTCTTCCTCTTCCGTTCTGAGGGGCTGGAGCGGTTAGCCTTGTCTCACCGAGCTGGGGAGACTCGCCGGCTGCCTGTGACCCTCGGGGAGACTAGCTCAGCCTGGGATGCACCGTGCTCCGTGTCCCCTCCTTCACCCGCAGGACCAGGCCTGCGGGGTGACCCCCCCCCCCACCGGGGCCTCCGGGCAGCGGGTCCCCGTGGCCAGTGCCCAGAAGTGCCTGGCCGTGCCTGCAAGAGGCGGTGACCCTGGGCCGGGCTCTCTGAGGGCGGCCGGGCGATCCTTGGAAAGCCCCGGAAGGCCAACCGGTCTGGCGAGCTGTGGCGCCAGGAGGGCACGGCTGCCGGCTGCCCGAGGGCCTCCCTCCTGCCTGGAGCCACAGCCCCGTCCCCCCGCCTGGAGCAGGAAGATGGGAGCCCACCGGTGGCCTCCTGTATGTCTTGGGTACCGAGCAGGGGGGCTCCTGCAGCGTCCCCTTCCCGTGGCCCTGGCTTAGTCACGCCCCCCCCCCCCCCCCCCCCCCCCAAACAGACACCAGACAGGGAACACGAGAGCTCGGAGCCAGCCCTGTGGTTTGAGCTGTGAGAACGGGGTGCGCTGGTTTGGGGGGCCCGGGCCCGCGGCACCTCTCTCTCTGCCTGCAGCTTCTGCTCCAGGAAGGCCCCAGCAGGCCCCCCTCCTGCCAGCCGTGTGGGGACAGGCAGGCGCAGGACCGGTCCTTCTGTTTTTGAATGAAAAGCCAACCTGCTTATCTCCCCGGGCTTTGTTCTTGTCCCACGTGGTCTCCGCCTGTCGGCCACGGACGAAGCATGGGGCCACCACAGCAACCATCCCTGTCCGTCCCCCGGAGAGGCCCGGCCCGCGGGCGTGGCCACGCTGCCTTTCCCAGCCGCTCCCTGGAGTGTCCCCCCAGCGGGGGGCTGTGGGGCTGACGGCCTCTCTCCCCCGCAGCGTTCCACGCCTACGGGAAGGCCGGGAAGATGCTGGTGGAGACCAGGTAGGCGCCCCTGCGGCCGCTCAGGCCCGCGTGGAGGGGACTCGCTGTGTTTCCGAGCTGCTGCTGGCGGGGGGGGGGGGGGGGGGGGGGGGGGGGGGGGGGGGGGCTGGAGTCAGTGGGCGGTGAGCGGCCGCCTCGGGGTGGAAGGCCGCACTCGCGAAGGGAAATGAGAAAGTGGGAAGCCCGGGATGGCGCAGGGCCGCTCGGCCGGGTCACGCCTCGGGCTGTTCCGGGCGCTGCAGTCCGGCCCCGGGCAGGGCCTCGAGTGGCGGAAATTGGAAATGCCCCGTGTTCCCCTTTGGGGCACACCTGCCTGAGGCCGGAGCGCTGCAGGGGGGCGCCGGGGGTGGGGGCCCTTTCTCGAGCCACTGTTCCCCGCTCGCCCGGTTGCGGGCGATTCTGTGGCAGTGGAGGTGCTGGCACCTGTGTGTCCGGGGAACACCGGCCGCGCAGACGGGCCAGGGCCAGCCCCCCTCTCCCCCTACAAACCACGTGTGAAACAGCCTGGCCTCCGGGTGGCGGGTCGGTCACGGCTGGGGCGCTCCGCCTGCCCGGGGCGCGGACCGAAGCTGCCCGCCAACCGGACCCTCTTGCAGCATGATCGGGCTGATGCTGGGCACCTGCATCGCCTTCTACGTCGTCATCGGCGACCTGGGCTCCACCTTCTTTGCCCGGCTGTTCGGGTTCCAGGTAGGGTCCCCAGTCCCTGGTCCCCGACCCGCGGGAACGGGAGGGCTCCGTCCCGGCGCCGGGGCGGGGCAGCACGGGGCTCCCCAGGTGGCCCCGCCCAGCGCCACGCCCGCCGCCCTTCCGCCCGCAGGTGACCGGCTCCTTCCGCGCGCTGCTGCTCTGCGCGGTGTCGCTGTGCATCGTGCTGCCGCTGAGCCTGCAGCGCAACATGATGGCCTCCATCCAGTCCTTCAGCGCCATGGCTCTGCTCTTCTACGCCGCCTTCCTGTTCGTGGTGCGTGCTGGGGCCGGAGCGGAGGGGAGGGGAGCGGAGGGGAGAGGAAGGGAAGGGAAGGGAGAGGAGGGGAGGGGAGGCTAACCCGTGGCCCGCAGCTGGGAGCTGGGAGGGGAGGGGAGGGGAGGGCAGGGGAGGGGAGAGGAAGGGAGGGGAGGGGAGGGCTAACCCATGGCCTGCAGCTGGGAGGGGAGGGGAGGGGAGGGGAGAGGAAGGGAAGGGAGAGGAGGGGAGGGGAGGGCTAACCCATGGCCTGCCGCTGGGAGCTGGGAGGGGAGGGGAGGGGAGGGGAGGGGAAGGGAGGGGAAGGGAAGGGGACAGGAGGGCTAACCCATGGCCTGCAGCTGGGAGCTGGGAGGGGAGGGGAGGGGAGGGGAGAGGAAGGGAAGGGAGAGGAGAGGAGGGGAGGGGAGGGCTAACCCATGGCCTGCAGCTGGGAGCTGGGAGGGGAGGGGAGGCTGTGCCTCACACAGGCGGGTTTCAGGCCCAGGTCAGGTGATGGGTCACAGGGGTGTGTTCCCAGTGGGCAGTGCTAGTGACCGGATGGCAGGACCCGCACGGGCAGTGGGAGCGCAGGACATCGGTTCTTGCCGAGAGGGTGCCCCGGGCCCGACCTGCCCGTCCACCGGCCCGTCCACCGGCGAGGTCAGAGTCAGGTCAGGGCGGCTCCCGGGAGCCGGACCCGGAGTCTCTGACAGTCCCTAGAGGGCCGGGCCGCAGCCGTGAGCGCCCGCTCGTGACGGCACCCACTGCCCCCCTCCCCGGGGCTGGGGAAGGGCCTGCCCCGTCGGGCGTCCTGCCCCTGAGGCCGCAGAGTGGACCCAGGTGGCCTCACTGCTCACTGCCCGGCCGGGGGCGGAGACCGGAGCGGGACTGACCGTTCCCCGCGCCCCCCCGCCCCCGCAGATCCTGCTGTCCTCGCTCAAGCACGGCCTCTTCGGCGGGCAGTGGCTGCGGCGGGTCAGCTACGTGCGCTGGGAGGGCGTCTTCCGCTGCATCCCCATCTTCGGCATGTCCTTTGCCTGCCAGTCGTGAGTGCCGCCCGCGCCGGGGCCCCGGGGGGGCGGGGGGCAGTGCCGGGCGCGGGCCTGTTCCGCTGCGACCTTTGGGGCTCCCCCCCCCCGCCCCGCCCCGCCTTGCCTGAGGCAGTGGCTGTGTTTTTACGCGTCTCGGGCTGCCAGCACGGCTGGTGAGAGCACCCGTTTGCCAAGTCCCCGGGGAGAGGGGAGCTGGCTGTGGGGACGGTGTGCCAAGTCCCCGAGGGGAGCTGGCTGTGGGACGCGGAGCCGCCAGCCCATCTGATCGCGGCGTCCCAGCGTTTTGCCAGAAGTGAGCTGTGTGCGTGAGAACATTGGAAAGGAAGCCGCACAAACACTGCCTGCGGGCTGCCGGCGGCGCTGTGCTGTCAGAGCCAGTGTGCGTGCCCGCGTGCGCGCGTGCATGTGTGTGTGTGAGCACGTGTGTGCGTGTGCGTGTGCGTGCACCTGTGGGCGTGCGTGTGTGTGTTTGTGCCGGAGCGTGCCCTCCCCTGGCGTGGGGCTCCGAGCGAGCGCAGACCGGCCGGTCCCCAAACCCGGGGCGACGGCCAGCGCAGTGGCCCCCCCGCCCGGGGGGCGGGAACACGGCGCAGACAGGAAAAGACCATCGGGGCCCGTGCTGGCGGGGTGCCCCGTCGCTCTCGTGGGCGCAGCCGTGCCGATCGCAAACCCGTGTGGTACAGACGCTCCTCCTGCGCGCGCCCACGCGAGCCCCTCCCGCTCCCCGCCTCCTCGCCCGGCAGCTGCTCCCGCTAGCGCCCACCCCAGCCTGCTGCTCGCCCCCACCCCTCCCCACCCTGCCGCTCAGCCCCACAGCTCACCCCACCCCTCCCCACCCCGCCGCTCGGCCCCACAGCCGCTGGTGCCACCCGCTGGCTCCCGGTTACCTGTTCTCCCTCTCGCCTCCACTTTGCTGGCGTTTTAGTTTTGTGCGGTTAATCCTCACCCGAGGACATTTTTCCTGTTGGTTAAAAAAAAGACGTTTTTAAGGGGTGAAAGGGGAGGGGGAGAGAGAAAGTAACACGCGGATGGGAGAGAAACACCTCGATCGATCGGCTGCCTCCCGCACGGCCCCGAGCGGAGCTGGGGCTGGCCCTGCACCCGGGCCTGTGCCCGGCCCGGCCTTGAGCCTTGACCTCCCGTCGGAGGCTGACCCTCAGGCACTGAGCCCCGCGTTCTCTCACTGCGTAAGGCAGCTGGGTTTGGCTCCGCCCACCTCGGGGGGAGTTTTGTCCTGACGCACCCCCACCCCCGCCCCACCCCCCCACGGCTCGGGCCTGTGACCTGTGCGTACAGGCCTCGGCGTGTGGGAGCCACGGGGACCCCAGCCGCCGGGACCGGGCCGCCGGCCCTCAGCCCAGCTCCCCTCTTGCTTTCTCGTCCGTACGCCCCAGCGCAGCTCCTCCTCCGGGGCGGCCCCCAGACCCTGTCCTCGCCCCCGTTTCCGACCCTCCCAGGAGAGCCGGTGGACGCGCACACTCCCCGCCCCGCGGCACTGCGGGCTGGACCCCGCTGCTCTGCCCCCCGCCCCCCGCCCGGCGGCTCCCAGTGCGGCCGAGGCCCAGGGATGGCGGGCGTCCAGGCGGCCTGTGTTTGTTTACCTTCCCCGTCTTCTGACAGCCGCGCTCCGACCCGCTTCCCGCTTCCCCTGTGAACACGCGGCCCCTGCCCGGCCCGCGCCCCTGAGCCCCCCGCTCCCGCTCAGGCACACGCGGCCTCTCGCTCGGGGCGCTGGCCCTGCTCTCCTGGGAGAGAGCCGGGAGCCCCCCAGCACGTGCCCAGGCCCCTCCCAGGGCTGCAGGATCTCAGCTCCGAGTCCCCGGTGGCGAGGGGGGCGGGAGGGCGGAGCCGGGGCCCGCCGGTGCCCGGGACCTGCGCTGCAGCTGCCTGTCCCCGCAGCCAGGTGCTGCCCACCTACGACAGCCTGGACGAGCCCTCCGTGAAGACCATGAGCTCCATCTTCGCGTCCTCCCTGCACGTGGTCACCGCCTTCTACGTCATGGTACGGTCTGCACGCCCGCCTCCCCTTCCCCTGCCCGTGTCCCAGGCCCTCCAGCTCCTTCCTCCCAGGTCCCTCCCCGGCAGGGACGGCTCGGACCCTGTGGCGGTCCCAGAGCCCGGCGGCGGCGGGCAGACCAGCTCCCCTCCCACCCCCAGCCACTCCTGGCAGCCTTGGCGCCCCGGCCCCAGGGGCGTGGGTGGCGCTGGGGGCTGGCTGTCCCCGCAGAAGGGGGTGTGGGCAGTAGGGGCGGCACCACAGTCGGGGACCAGCCCTGGGTGCCCCAGCAGTTCCGTTACATCGCAGAGCGCTGCGCCCTGAGCTCTGGCCCGATGCCCCGAACCTCGTGGTTTCGGCGTTCTTGCCGTGTTTGCCAATGGTCCCGGCGCCGCCGCCGCCGCTGCGCGTCTCCACTTGGGGACACGGCTCGCCCCGTGGCGCCTGGGTGGGCTCCCCCCCCCCAACCCCCCCGCAGAGCCGCCTATGGCCGTGGGCGTGGGTCTGGCCCCTGCCCTCCACGCAGAGCTCCCTCCTCTGCGCCCCGTTATCCAGGGACCTCCGTGGAGGAGGCCCTTCCGCCCGCTCTCGGCTGGCGGGTGTGTGTGGTGGTGGTGGTGGGGTGTTGGCGCGGCTGCGAGGCGGCCTGGCCCTCAGGGGGCGCCCTCTGCCCGGCAGGTCGGCTTCTTCGGCTACGTGAGCTTCGCCGAGGCCATCGCGGGCAACGTGCTGATGCACTTCCCCGCCAACCTGGTGACCCAGATGGTCCGCGCCGGCTTCATGATGTCCGTGGCCGTGGGCTTCCCCATGATGATCCTGCCTTGCAGGCAGGCCCTCAACACGCTGCTGTTCGAGCAGCAGGTGAGCCCGGCCCCCGGGCCCCCGGGAACGGGGCGGGGAGGGGAGGGGAGGGGAGGGGGGGCCCTTCTTCCTCGGTCTGTCCCGGTGGCGGCGCTCACGCTGTAGTTTCCCGGCTTCGCCTGAAAAGCTCCCGTGGAAGCGAGATGTTTAGTGGGGATTAAAGACCAGCTCTGGGGAAGAGGAGGCGCGGCCCCCACCGGGGACTGACGGGGAGGCAGGCCCAGGGCCGCCTTCGGGCGCTCTCTCCAGCCCCGGAGCAGCGGGGAGGGGCGGGACGAAAGACGCCTGATCCGTCGGCACCCTCGGACCCTGTGCTCACCCACGAGGAAACGCGGCCCGGGGTGCAGGGGTGCAGGGGCGGGGGAGTCGCGCTGCTGCTGGGCGCGGGGTGCGGGTCCCGAGCCGAGCCCACGGGGCGTCGAGGAGCCGCGTCTGCGCTGCCGTGTCCCCCTTCCGGGCAGCGGGGCCCCGTCCATCCAGCCCGGGGCGCTCGAAAGGGAAGCCGGGCCTCGCCACCGACCTCTCGCCCCGCGGCCCCCCGACAGCAGCTGCGGGCGCCTCCGGGAGGGGTTGGGGTTCCCGACGCAGAGGCCGAGGGCTCGCCCCCAGGAGGGCGGTGGGACAGCGCCTCAGACCTTCTCCTGCCCCCCCCCCCCCCCAGCAGCAAAAGGACGGCACCTTCGCCGCCGGCGGCTACATGCCGCCCCTGCGGTTCAAAGCGCCATGGTCGGTGGAATCATTCATCCCCAACGGTATGTGGAGGGCCCCTCTGGCCCCCCTCCACCCACACCACCCCGTCCCGCCCTCATCCCGCCGGGACCCGTGGGCGCTCAGCGGCAGCGCGTCTCAGGGCCTCCCGCCCCCCGTCTTGGGGGGTCCCCCACTTGTGTCTTGAAAGCAGCTCCTCCCTGTCGCCCGATTCAAGTGGTGCCCCCACCCCCTCCAGGGGAGGGGAGGCCCTTGAGCTGAGCCCTGCGCCAGGCTCCCGCCCCCAGCGGACAGACAGACAGACAAGCTAGCGTCGTCAGAACCCCCCCCCCCCCCCCCCCCCCCCCCCCCCCCCCCCCCCCGATGGAGTGTGTTAGGGAGGAGACGAGGCGCAGAGCAGGGAGGCAGGGAGCCGCCGAGAGGCAACAGTGCCCGCATGGTCCCCAGGGGGCTGTGGGCACCAAGGGTGAGGCCTGGCTCGGCCCCTGTGCCGGGCTGGCCGGGGCGCGGTGCAGGCCGGAAGCTCGGGTTCGGGGTTCGGTCTCTCCGGGAGATTGTCGTCACCCGCCCCCGCCCCTCTGCCCCTCTGTCCCCAGTGGAGACGATCCTGGGCCTCACGGGGGCCACCATGGGGAGGCCTCATCTGCTTCATCTGCCCGGCGCTCATCTACCGGAAGGTGCACAGGAACTCGCTCTTCTCCCAGGTGAGCCGCCGGCCGGGCGGGCCGAGAGGGGGCTCCCGTGGCCGCGGAGCTGCTGCTGCTCAGGGCGCAGGTGCTGGGCCCGCGGTCCCGAGGCCTGGGGTGGGGTCACCCGGGCATGGTGGTGGTGGTGGGGGGCGTACACAGACGCCAGCTTCCGGTTTGGTGCACTGACGGGTGGGGGCCTCGCAGGCCCGGCCCGTGTGCGCGCAGAGCCGCACTGACTTCTCTCTGCCCACGTGCAGAACCAGAGGCCCCCCCCCATCGCCTGAGTGGGCGGGGCTCCACCGTGGGCGGGCTACACATGGGCGGGGGCTACACGAGGCGGGGGCTACACCGAGGGCGGGGCCCTGCCTGGTTCCCAGCCTCAGCCGCAGACCTCGGCCTGCGTGTCGCGGGCTCCTCTCCTCTGGCTCCCCCCTCGCGCCCCTTTCGCCAGCCGCTCTTGTCTCCGGGCCCCTGTCTCCCCCAGGTGGTGCTCTGGGTCGGCCTGGGCATCCTGGTGGTCAGCACTCTCACCACCTTGTCTGTGAGCGAGGAGGCCCCCGCGGCCGCGGGCCCGGCGAAGGAAGCCCCCGGGCGGCTTGCGCAGCCTGAGAGCGCGGTGAAGGCGGAGGTGGCCCAGCTCCCAGGTACGCGTCCCTCATACACCGTGGCTCCGGCCCCCCAGCCCCCGGGAGGCGCCCCTGCGGGACACCGTGGGGCCGTGACGGTGAGGGTTCCCGCCCCGGGCCGGCTCGTGTGTGGGTGCTGGAGAGGGCGGGCAGCTCCATGTGCGGGCACGGGCGGTGGGCGGGACAGCGGGGCCGTGACCTCCAGGGCCCATTCGGGCGATCACGGGTGATGGTTCGTGGGCGTCACTCACGGTTGTTGGTGCTGAGCCTGCCCGTTTCAGCCAGGCTGTGCTCCTGTCCTGTCCACCGGCTGCCCCGGTCAGCGGGACGATGCCCTCACGCCTCCCTCCTCGGAGGCCGCCTTTTGGGCCGGCACCGGGGGGTTGGGGGGGGGGGGCAGGGGGTGCAGGACGGTGGTTCTGACCTTTAGGGCCTCCAGAGGAGGTGCTGGAGAGGCCGGCAGGAGGCACGGTGGGGACCTGCCTGGGCTGGGACAGGCCCCTGCGGGAGGGCTGCTCCGGGCCTTGAGGGGTGGCGAGCGCCCTTCCGCCAGAGGACCCCCCCCCCCCCCCCCCCCCGCCGTGGGTTTCCTGCAGAAATGACCCTGGGACGAGGCTCACGGCAGACGCAGCTGAGGGAGCAGGAGCTGCGGGATGCCCGGGGCCGCCGCCCCGCCCGGAGTCAGGGGTTTGAGGAGGGAGGGGTGCCAGGCCCCCCCCTGTGGGCGCCCTCGGGGTCCCTCGCTCCCCGGCTGCTGGGGACGCGGCGGTAGACCTGGCCGCGGCGCCGGTTCCCGAGCTGTGCGTGCGCGGTGAGCGTCCGCGTGAGTCGGCAGGGCGGCCGCGAGCAGCTGCGTCCGGTCGGGCGGGCGCGGCCTCACCTGGAGCCAGCCCCACATCTGGTTCCCATTTGCTCCTCGAGGCCGAAGCCAAACACATGGCCCTCGAACCACTTGCCGGTGTTCGGCGCGCGCTCCCCGTTTCCTCGCGTCCTCCCCGTGATCCACGGCTGCCTCCCACGCCGGCGGGGCTGCCCCGAGGGCTGTGCCCTCGCCGGTCCTGACGGCTCCGTGGCAAACCGGCCCCCACGCCTGTGCCTGGGGGAGGAGGAGCGGGCGGGGGAGGAGGAGTGGGGGCTGCAGGCAGGCGCAGACAACACAGCGAGTCCCTCTCTTCCCCCCCCCCCCGCGCCTGCACCCCATATGCAGTGTTGGGGAGCAGCCTTGGCCTGCAGCCCCGTACACCCGGTCCCCTTCTTGCAGCAGGGGCTGGGTGGGGGTGGGGGGGAGACAGGCCGGCTCCTGCTCCAGAACGACACTTCCCCGTGAAGTGTCTGCAGGGACCCAGCCGCCGTCCTGGTGTCCTGGGAGCTCTGGCCGGGAGCGCCTTGGGGGGGCAGGGGAGCGGCAAGTGGGTCCCTGTCATCAGCTTCTCGGTGTGGAGACTGCTGCCCCCCCCCCCCCCCCGCCCCGCCTCCCAGGCGCCCCAGGCAGGTTGGGCCCCACAGCCTGGCCCAACGAGGCGTAAGCTCGGATTTCCCAGGACTGGCTGCCCTGGCCAGTGTGTGCTGAGGAGTCTGGCTTTGGTACTTGGAGGTCACGACCTTGAGGATGAGTGACTCGAGCAATGACCTCGAGGGCCCATGAGGCGCTGACCTTTGGGAGACGGGGTTTTGTGCCAGTGCGGGGCACCCCCTGCTGGCTGCTCTTGAGCCCCACGGCCTGCTGGCCTCGCGGGAGCAGGTGGGGCGCAGAGCCCGCTCCCCCGCAGCCCTGTCCCTGTTGCCCGCAGCCGCCGGCCACGCGGGCACTTCCTGTCTCTGCAGCGGCGGCCTGGGGGGGGGGGGCCAGGCGGAGCGCCGCTGAGTGCGGCTCCTTGTCTGGGTGTGTGCCAGTCCCCCGCGGCCACGGTGCTGCTGGCCGTCCCCCGCGAGGAGCCGGTCCTGCTTTACAGTGGCCCCGGGCGGCCCCCGGCCATGTTCCCTCTGGGAAGCGACTGGCCGCGACGGAGGGGGCTTTCTCCGGCTTGTGTACCCCGTTTCCTGACCTGCAGTCGCTGGGTGACCCGATTGACGGGCACTTGTGGGGCGTCTGCAGGGGGTAATAACCTGGCAGCCGGGGACGCGAGGGGGAGGGCCGCCTGAGCAGGATTGCCCCTCTCTCCCCCCCCCCCCCCCCCCCGCAGCCCTGCTCGGGCCTGGGACCTTGGGCTCCCCTCCCAGAGGGAGCTGAGGCGGCCGCTGGCTCGGGGTGAAATGTCCTGAAGCCCCCGCCCCTCCGTGGCCCGCCGGCCTGACGCAGACGCGTGTGTTCGTTTGAAGTGGAGCTGGTTTCCTAACAGGTTCCCTCCGGCCAGTGCTGTGGGACCCGAGTGAGGGGATCCCGGGTGAGGGGACCCCGGGTGAGGGGACCCCGGGTGAGGGGACCCCGGGTGAGGGGACCCGGGTGAGGGGACCCCGGGTGAGGGGACCCGGGTGACAGGATCCTGGTGAGGGGACCCCGGGTGACGGGATCCCGGGTGAGGGGACCCCGGGTGAGGGGACCTGGGTGACAGGATCCTGGTGAGGGGACCCCGGGTGAGGGGATCCCGGGTGACGGGACCCCGGGTGAGGGGACCCCGGGTGAGGGGACCTGGGTGAGGGGACCCCGGGTGAGGGGACCTGGGTGACAGGATCCCGGGTGACAGGATCCTGGGTGAGGGGACCCCGGGTGAGGGGACCTGGGTGAGCGCGGAGAGGCCGGGCCGTGGCTGCAGAGCCGTGTGGGAGGGGACGGAGAGCTTTCCCTCTGGGCCTCTGCCTCTCGCCGTCAGCGGTCAGAGCCGGCAGGGCTACATGTCGCCCCGCCAGGGCAGAAGCCCCTCTTGGTCAGTGGCAGCCCAGCCCCCAGCCCTTCAGATGACGGGTCTGTGCTGCCACCTGGTGGTCGCGGCCGGTGCCGCACGGAGCGTTGCTCTCCGCGCCCAGTGGGGTGTGAGTTTCATTGACGGTGTTTTTACGAAGACAACAGGGAGCAAGGATGGCTTTCCGAGCTGCTTCCCTGCCGGTGACCGGACAGGACAGCGACTGCTCAGGCCCTGCCGCTGCCCGGGGGCAGCGACTCCCCTTGGGGTGCCCGCCCGCTCGGGCCGACGGGGGCGGCTGGGCGGACACGGCACTCGGGAAGCCTCTCTGTGCCCACAGGCCAGGACCTGGCGGCGGGTGCGGCCGCAGACGCCCGAGACAAGCCGAAGCCGCCGCCGCGGGGGGAGGAGGCGCTGGAGCAGGCCCAGATCAAGGGCCCGGTGGCCGTGGCCCCGAGGGAGGGGGCCGAGGAGAAGCAGGAGGAGGCGCAGCTGGACCGGCCCGGGCAAGGTGGGCCCGGGTGCCGGGGGTGGGGGGGGGTGGGGGGACAACACCCTGCCCACGCCTTGTCCCTCCTGCCCCTTCCTGCTCGGGGTCAGACACCTCCTCCGCCCGCCCAGCGCAGCCAGCTGGCCCCTGCCCGTCTGTCACCTTCCGGAAGCGCCTGTCCCTCTCAGGCCCGGCCTGCCATCCGCACCGGCCCTCCTCCCCCGCCTCCTGCCGCTCCGAACACCACGCCCCGCCCCCCCCCCCCCCGTGTCTCCGCAGGCGTGGCGGTGCCCGTCGGGGAGGCCCATCGCCACGAGCCCCCCGTCCCGCACGACCAGGTGGTCGTGGACCAGGGCCAGGACCGAGGAGCGGCGCCGAAGGAGCTCGAGTCCCGGCGAGAGGACGAGGACGAGGCCCCCGGGGGCGGGGCCCAGGCCGCACCGCCTCCCCCGGACGCCGGGAGAGAGCGAGGGGCCCCGGGGGCGGAGCCCGAGGCGGGGATCCTCCTAAAGGCGCCCCGAAGGTTCCGGAAGGAAATGGTCCGAGGGCTGCGGAGCCCGTGAAAGGAAGACCAGGAGGCCGGCGGTCAGGATCCGCACCCGGGGCCCCCAGGCGGTGCCCCCCGAGGGGCGGGTCGCCGCGGACCGGAGGGGACGGCTTCCCCGCACCGGACCGCACCGCCGGTGAGCCTGAGCCGCCAGCCGGCCCGGAGGGAGCGGGCTGCCCGGGAGGGCCCGGGGTGGGCGTGGGAATGGCCGCTCGGCCTGTCCAGCTCCCCCGCTGGTGAGGCAGGCTTCCGGGAGCCTGGTGGCCTGGCAGCCACCGGCATAACGGTCACGGGTCACCAGGCCCCCCGGCGCCAGCCCCTCGCTGCTCCCGGGTCCTGTGTCTGCCGCCTCTGTCCCTCCCTCCCCTCCGTGTTCCCCCCTCCTTCCGCACGTCCCGAAGCCTGTTGTCCCCTGTGCGTGCAGGTGCGAGGCCAGCCCCCCGGGCCGGGCAGCCAGCGGAGCCTCGAGGGCAGAGGAGCTCGGAGGACCAGCCCGGGGAGCGCGTGGAGGGCCAGGCCGGGGACCCCGCCGGGAGCAAGCTGGAGGGTAAGGGCCTGACCTCCTCGCCGTGTCCTCCTCCTCGCCGGGGACACCTGCCCTCCCTGCAGACTCGAGCGGCAGGACCCGGGGTTGTCTGGGGGTCCTATCAGGGGCTTACCCCGAGCGACAGGAGAAGCAGCTTGTCTGGGGGTCTTCACGGGGGCCTTGGCCTTGGCGCCCCTGTGTCCTGCCAACCAACGGCCGAGCCAGCCGCCCGCCCGCCCGCTCTCTCTGGGACCCCTCTTCCCCCCTCCCTCCCTCCCTCCCCACAAAGCCAGCGCCTGTCGTGTGGCCCTGGGGACCCCGGCTGTGACCCAGACTCCACACTCGGGGCCTGGCTCCCGGGGTGACCTTCCTGGCCGTCCTGCTTGGGCCTCTGGGCTCGGGCTGCGGGCACCTTGGCGCCCCAGCTCCCCCCCTCCCGCCGTGGGTCTTGGCTTTCCCTCCGCGGAGACCCCGCTCACGGCTGCCCTCTGCCTCTCTCCCTCTGCCTCTCCCCGGGACGAGCAGCCGAGATCAAAAAGCTAGTCGCAGGTACGGGTGCAGACGCGCGTCCAGGCGAAAGCGCGGGGGCCGGGGCGAGCCAGGGCCGCACGGGCACAGGGCACGGGGGCTGCACACGCAAACCGACCTCCAGCCCCGGCCGGGGTCCCCGACGCCCCAACGTACCCCCTTCTCGCACAGATGCCGAGATGGCTCCCCGGTCTTAGAAGCCCTGCCTCTGGGGGGGAAGGGGTTGTGTGACTGGTGCCGTGTGCATGGCCTGTGTCCTCCGTTCTGCACGTGTGTGAGCATCGGCACGTGTGTGGGTCCCGTGCACTCGGGCTGGGGCGCAGCATGTCGCCTCCACTCTGCCTCGTGTCGGTCCCCAGTGTGGCCCCTCCCGGCGCTGGTGCAGGGCTGGTTGTCTGGGAGCCAGTGGGGCAGTGGGGCCGGCACCTCCGGAACCCGCCTGGGTCGCCGTGGGTCCAGCCCCGTGGGTGCCGAGTGACAGGTGGCCCGTGGGTCCCTGTGCTTCCCTCACCCAAAGGGAGTGTGGGCTCCTGATCCCACCCATGGCCGTGGCTTTGATCAGGCTGGGGTCGTGGTGCCCCGGGCGGGCGCCTGCTGAGGATCCGGCCTCCCTGTGGGCGGCCTTAGCCTGTTCCTCACAGGCCGCTGCGCCCCTCGGTGGGGGACCCTGCCGTCTCTGGGGCAAGGCTGGCCGTGCGGGCACGGGCTGGGACCGCTCCGCGCACCGGCCGCTCCGGGGGCCGCTCGCCCCACCCGTGTTGGAGGCCGGAGGGAAGGGGCTCCCGTCCCCGAGGCGGTACAGTTGCAGGGCCCAGCCTCGGCCTCCCCTGGACGGACCTGCTACGTGGCCCCCACAGCTGGTGGAGCTGTGCCTGTGGCCTGTGCTGGGGCGGGGCCTGAGCTGGGGCGGGGCCTGAGCTGGGGCGAGGCCAAGGCAGTGGGCTGGTCCCCCAGAGAGGGGCAGTTTTGTTTGTTTTCAAAATTCTCCTGGGGGGGGGGGGGACGACGACGACACTGTCCTGCAGGCACCGGCATTCTCTCCCAAAGGTGTTCCAGCTTCACCCCCTAGCCCAGGTGACACGGTGCCGCCGGGCCGGGCCCCGGGGGCGAGTGGGGTGCCTGAGCTCTGCCGGGGTGTCTGAGCCCCAGGCCATGCCCGGAACGGCCCTGGCAGCCCCTCCGTCCCTGCGCCTCCCTGACCCGCAGGGGACGGGGCCCTCGGGCCTCCAGCACCCTGGCCTTGGCCGCGCCGGCTCTGACCGTGTGTCCCCCCCAGACGCCGGCCGCGTGGACAGGCTGGACCACGAGGTGCTGCTGCAGGTGATCAAGGAGCAGCAGGTGCAGCAGAAGCGCCTCCTGGACCAGCAGGAGAAGCTGCTGGCGGTGATCGAGGAGCAGCACAAGGAGATGCACCAGCAGCGGCCGGACGGCGAGGACGGTAAGTGCGGGGTGTGTGTGTGTGTGTGGGGGGGGGGCGGGGGGGCTGCTGGGCAGGGGCTGCGGCACGCACGAGCGCGTCTCTGCTCCGCGGGGCTGGTGGCCCGAGTCCTGGGCCTGTGCCTGCGGCAGCGTCACTGGTTCTGCTCGTCCCCGGGTTAACCCAGTCCCTCCCCTCACAGCGGACGCGCCGGCCGAGCCTGGGGTGGCCGCCCCCAGGAGTAAGGAGCAGGAGGCCCACGTCGGGGGCACAGCGGCGCACCCCCCGCTGCAGCCTCTGGGACCTGAGCTCAGGGCCCCCGGGCAGCCCCCCGCTCCGCCCCAGGGGCACAGCCAGCGTTCCCCGCAGGAGCCCAGGGGGGCTGCAGGCAGAGCTGCCGCCGGTGCCCCGGACGGTGCGGACTCGGAGCCGGGGCACGACCAGCTGGGCGCGGAGCCCCGGGCGGCCGGCGTGCAGGAGGGGGCCCCAGGGCCCCATGTCGCCGGGGCCCCCAGGAGCCCAGAGAAGCCTGACGCCGGGGACGCCCCTGGGCCGGGGCCGGACGTTGTCGTTGGAGGCTCTCAGGAGAGGAACAGATCCCACAAGGAGGCGGCCGCCGCTGGGGCCCGAGTTCCGGAAGCGGCAGGCGCCCTGGGAGCCGGGGCAGGGGCCGGGGACCCTCCGGTGCAGCCCCAGCAAGTGAGCCCGGCCCGGGGAGCCGCCGGCCCGCCCAGCCGGTCGGAGGGAGCAGCCCCCGGGCCCCCGGCCCGGGTACGTCCGCCGGAACACAGAGCGGAACTCGGGGCCCAGGGGGGTCACCCCGAGGCGAAGAAGGAGGCCCCAGGCGGGGACCTCGCGCCAGCCCCCCCGGGGCAGGACGCCGCCCTCCAGGCCAGCCAACGAGCAGAAGCCGGACCCGGAGCCGGGTCCCCAGCAGGCCGGGCCCGGCGCTCAGAAGCCGGACAACGTCAGACCGAACCGAGACCTGAAGGTCCAGGCCGGGGCCGACCTCCGGAGGAGACGGCGGGATGCGGCTCCTGCGGACGAGGGGCCGGCCCCCCACGAGGGGGTCGTCATCCACTTTGACCCCCTGCCCGACGTGCGGGTCGGCGACCTCCGCGGGGCCCTGGACGCCCAGCTGCGCCAGGCTGCGGGGGGCGCCCTGCGGGTGGGCCACAGCCGCCGGCTCAAGGAGCTGCCCGGGGCCCCAGAGGAGGCCTGAGGCATCGCGGCGGCCCTGCCCCGCCCCGCTCTGCTGGCCTCTCCGGAGGGGAGCCGGGAGCCGGTTCCGGAGGCTCCACCGACTGCGTCCTCCCGAGTGGCCTGAGCTTGTCAGGTGCCCGAGCTCGCCGCACCCCCTCTGTGTCCGGACGGGGTCCGCGCAGCTGTGAGTGAGGCCGGTGCCGCCGTCCCAGGCCCGGTGCTGGCCCAGCCCCGGCCGCAGACGGTGCTGAGTGTGGTCTCACATCCCGGCGGTAGGAAATCTGAAGGAACACTCTGCCTGGACCACGAGCGCTGCTGCCTGAGGGGCCGGGAGCAGCCCAGTGCCCCCCTTCCCCCACCCCCCCGCCCGCCACAGGGCTCTGCTCCCACGCTCCTTGTCCCCCAGGTAACCGTGGGCTTTAAATAAAACCATTCCCGGCTGGCCGGCGGAGCCGAGTTGGTGTTCCCGGAGGAAGGTGGGCAGGACTGTAACTGGCCCTTTCGAGGTCGAGACGGGAGACTGACCAGGCCTGCACCCGGGGCCCCGGGGCAGTCGGAGTCCATGTCATAGGCCAGTGCCAGGCGTGCGGTTGAACACGCCGCCCAGGATGGGGCCTCTTTGCAAGCAGCAGCCGTTTGTGGGTGCCCTTCTCCGGGGCCACCGGGCTCGGCCGTCCCCGCCAGAGCCTGCTCACCTGTCAGGTTTTCGAGGAGCAGAAAAGCCCCTGGAGAGCTGCCAGCAGGTGCACCAGCTGTCCGTGAGCCCAGGCCCCTCCCCGCTTTGTGGGGTGTGGGCATCGGCTCCCCCTCTGGGGCGGGGTGCTCCAGCTCAAGCCTGAGCCTGCGCCTGCTGAGGGCCCCGGCTGCCCGGGCCTCGGGAATGTGTGTGTTTTGTCCTCACGTGAGATCTTGTTTCTGTTGCTTTTCAGAGAATGTGGCAAGCAGGGCGGGAGAGGGAGGCGGGTAGGAGGAGGGGGGGGGTTAAGGCAGAGACCTCGAAGACACATTGGTTGGTTGTGCCTGAGGGGGAAAGGAATGAACTGCCACCCAGATACATGGCCTCGCCTGGGATTGAGCCCAGGACCCTTAAGAGCCACGCCAGCCAGGGCCGTTTTTAATGTTCAGTTCTGTGCGCTGGGCGGCTACAAACAAGTGAGAGGAACTTCCCGAGGCCGAGCTGGCTCCCAAACCTGGGTCTGGGGGAGCCCTGGTGCCTGGCTGCTCATGCTTGTGGGAGCGCCCCTGACATCTTGTGAGGCCGGAGAGCGGAGGCTGGTACTTGGAGGTGCACCTGTCAGGCAGCAGAGCAAGCCTGCAGCGGCCTGGGGGTGAGGCCAGTGCTGGAAGCTTCATCTGCCACCGGGAGGGGAGCTGGAAAGGGTGGCAGGGGGAACACCAGGTGAGACAGGTGTGCCCAGTGGAGATGCCAAAAGCCATCAGAGGTCAGAGTGGAGGGGGGAAGGTTCGGAGAAGTCCATGCCCCGGGCTGGACACCCCCTCTCACCCCCGCTGCTGGGCATGAGCTGAGGTCTGGGCAGCATCAGACAGGCCCTCCCCTCCCAGCAAGAATGTCTACCTCACCCCGGAGCTACCAGGGATGTCTCACTGAGAGGGACAGTCCGTATGAGACCTAGAGGTTCTGCCCCTTGGGGAGAGGCAGGCTAATTCTGGAGTTTTAAGAGAAGACAGAGTGCAGGCCCTGGTTCTGGGGCTCAGGGAGGCCAGGTAGGTGGAGGCCAAGGACCATGTTACCTCCGTGCCCCTGGACGGGGCTCTCAGAGCAGCCCGTGCTCCCGGCGGGTGGCGCTCAGGAGCTGCGGGCTGAGGCTCTGGGGGCCTGTGTGTGTGGTTCTCAGGACAGGGCCCGGCTCCCGTCCCATGGAGACTGCGCTGGGTGGCCCCACACTCGTGTGTGTGTGTGTGTGTGTGTGTGTGTGTGTGTGTGTGTGTGTGTGTGTGTTGGGGCGGGGGCCTGAAGATGCTAGACTCCCACTCCCGCCCTTGGCTCAGCCTTCCTGCCCTCCGCGAAGACCCCAGCCCCGCTCCTGTTCCCCCATCCAGGGCCGAGGCCGCGGGGTTGCTGGGCTCCCCCTTCCGCTGTCCAGCTCGCAGCTGTGGTTCCTCCTGTAAACCCACAGGTCATGTCCAGAAGCGCCGTGAGATTCAGGAGACATTTTATTGGTGGGAATTCTCTAAAAAACGAGACCCCAGAGGCAGCGTGTCCCGCAGGCCACTCGGCTCTCGCGATCCTGGGGGCGAGGCCAGGCCCTGCGCACCCCTGCGCGCAGCACCAAGACCGGGCGGGACCCGATGGGTCTCGGGCTGTTTCCGCGCGCCCATTCTAACCCCACGGGTGCGCGACGCGGGCCAGACGCCCCCCGCCCACCCGGGTCCACGGCTCCTCCAGCGGGGCGGGCCCCGAGGGCTTTGAGTGTTCACAGCGCTGGCTCCGCGCCCCTCTCCGGACTAGGGCCCTCCCTTCAGGGTCTCCTTGGCCTGGAAGACGAAGTGTTTTGTCTGAACGCGGTGATCCCAGGTCAGACGTGGCTCCAAAGTGACACCACCAGGAACACGCCATCTTCCCGCAGGTGCCTCACGGAGAAGGAAACCCGCTGTGGGCGCCGGGAGGGAGGGAGGGGCGCCAGGAGGCAGCGGGGCCGGGTCGCGGGTGTGGGGTTCTGGGTTGAGCACTGCCCCGGGTCCCCACCCTGAGGACAGCACCACGGGGTTCACAAGGCGCCTTCACACCCCGCCACGCTCCCCACAGGCCGAGCACACAGGCTCGTGGATGCGGGGTCGGAAGCACCGGCCTATGCCCGACACCGACTGCGGGAGAAGGAAGGGAGCCGGCGGGACCCTCCCCGAGGCGGGGCTGGGCGTGGGGCTGGGAGGGGCGCGTCCACCTACCGCGGCGGCGAAGCAGCGCCGCAGGTCCTCGAACTCCTGCGCGCAGAGGTCCTTCCTCAGGCGGCCGCCCGGGGCCGTGGACGCCTGCACGCAGCGGCCGTAGGCAGCGGCCTGGGGACGGGGGAGAGCGCGGGGACAGGGTCGCGGCGGCCTCGGGGCCCGTGGGTCCAGGCGCGGTCCCCGTCCACCCCCAGCCAGTGCCCCGCCTCGTCCCGCAGGTGCTGCCCCGACCCACGGCTCCTCACCTCAGCCCCACAGGCCGCCAGGCGCTCGGGGAAGGCGCGGAGGCGTAATCGCACGCGCCCCCACACCATTCCGTTCCCCGACATGAGCACCTCTTCCTGGTACCCGTGGGCGCCGCCATTTTGGGTCCGGCCCCTTCCGGGGGACCACCCCTTGATAGGTTGACGCTTCCGTCCATCACCTTTCTCCTGCTTTCTAATAGGTCAGGTTTTAGCCCTCGCCGGAACCGCGGTCTCCAGGAGCCCTATAATTGGCTGGTGGGGCTGTCTGTCATTGATTTGGGACTTCGAATTGGTTAAGCCTCAACTTGTTGACCTAGGTCTGCCTCAGGGCCCGCCCCACGCGAGCGATTGGCCAGCGGGCCACACCCGCGCGGTGATTGGAGGGGCTGGGAACGGGGCAGGGCCGGAAGGTGACCTGCATCATGGCTGCCGCGCCGCTGCTGCGAGACCGGCTGAGCTTCCTGCACCGGGTGAGTGCGGCTGGCCCGACCCCGCTACGCGCCTCCTCCCCCGCCTCGCCCTAGGCCACAGCCATCCGCCTCTGGTCGGGGTCCCCGCGCCCCGGCCCCTCCCCGGCTCCGCGCCCCCCGCCGCCCCCCCTCCCTCGCCCCCTGGTGTCGGTGATGGGCGCACACAGTCTGGCGTGACAGTCGGGAACGTGGGACCCTAGGTAGCTGCCAGCGCGCTGTGGTGCGCGGTCCGCCCTGTCCAGAGTGTATCCGAGGCCTGGTGCCGCCCCCCCGGCGAGGCGCATTGGGGACGGGGTGCCGGGTCCCACCCCCGGGGAGGCAGCGCGTCGCGTGCACTTGGTTGGTCGCTAACAAACACACACACAGCGCGGGCGGCGTTCTCCTGGCGGCTTATCCCGGTGGGTGTGCCCCTGAGGTCCCGTGGGTGCGTCAGGCTTCGGGGTCGTGTCCCGCTGCCCATCTGCTCCGGGAGGACGGACCGCGCCCGCCCTCTGCTGGGAAAGGGCCCCCCTCTGCTCTCGGCTTTGCCGAGATACCCCGCTGTTAGCCGAGAGGCTTGGGGCTGTCAGCCCCCGACCTGAGCAGAAGGGCTCCCCTCCATGACTCCCGCCAGCCGCCTGCAGCCAGTGGGTCCCTCACCCGGCAGCGCCCCAACAACGGAATGCGTGGAAGCCGGTGCCCCCAGGAGCCCCTCGGGATGGTTGGCCCCTTCGGTGGCCCCGCGGGCGCACCCGTGCACCACCCACTCATGGCGGGGCTCTCGCTGCCTTCCAGCTCCCGATCCTCCTGAAGGGAACGTCCGACGACGACGTGCCGTGTCCCGGCTACCTGTTCGAGGAGATCGCCAGTATCCTCCCCATGTCCCCGCCCAGGGCCCCCGGCTTCTGCCCTCGGCCTCCTGGGCCCTTTCACCCGAGCGACCAGGTGTGGGCGGGGCCTGGGGGCGTGTCACTGAGGACAAGAGCCCCCGAGGCCCCAGGAGCCCGACGCCCCTGAAACTCGGGCCTGGGGCGGGTGCCTGCAGGGAGGGCACCCTGAGTGGCTCGGTGACAGGGAGGCCCCGGTCAGCTCGCTCCTTCCCTAACCCGAGCGCCTTCCAGAAATCTCCCACGAGTCGCTGGGCAGCAGCCAGTGCCTCCTGGAATACCTCCTGCACCGGCTGCACAGCGGCTCCGGCCGCGTGAAGCTCAAGGTGAGGCCTGGGCGGCCGCAGACCCGAGGGTGGTGAGGCCGGAGGGGCGGGAGGTAGGGGGGGTGCCCCTGGGCCTGGCCCCGGCCCACGTGCCCGTCCCCCCAGGTGCTGAAGATTATGCTGCACCTGTGTGGCCACGGCTCCGCCTCCTTCCTGCTCATCCTCAAGCGCAACCCCGCCTTCATCCAGGAAGCGGCAGGTACCCCCATCCCTCGGACCTGCCTCTAGCGCTGATCTGCTTCCTCCACCCCGTGGGGTCCTCGTCTCCGTGCCTCAGGGCTCGCTGATTTATGACGGGTCCTGTCGGTGCCCGGCTAGGCCGCACTGTCCAGCCTGGCTGTCTGTCCCAGTGCCCGGCGGACACCCTCGGTGCTGGCCAGCACAGCCTCCTGCCCAGCCACAGGCTCTCCCCCCCCCCTCCGCCAGGGCAGTTCCCTCGGCAGAGGCAGAGGAACCACAGTGAGCTTTGAGGGGCGGGGAGCGGGGGAGGGGCCTGATCCAGGGCCAGGTGGGTCTGGGTGGAGCCCCCCCTCACCGCCCCTCACCCCCCAGCTGGGATGGTTGTGCGTCTGTGGGCACGTGGCTGAGATCTCCCCCCACAGTGGGTGGTGTTCCTGGCCCACATCAGTTTCGGGGTGCACCTCCCCCAGATCCCCACGGGCCCTAAGGAGTCTTTGGAAGGAAGGGCCTGGCCTTCAGGCAAGAACCACCTCACCAGGCCACCCCCAGAGGGCAGCACCAGCCGGGCCGAGCTGCTCTGGGCTCCCAGGTGCTTGTCCACGGCCTGTGGGCACCCCTCGGCCTGGGTGCTCTGCGCTCGGCCCCCCGGGTGATGGTGCCAGAGAGGTCTGTGTGCGGCTGTCGCCCTCGGGGACGGGTTATGGTGGTGCTGGGGCGAGCTCACCGCAGGGAGAGCGGTGCCTGGGGGCGGGTCCACGTTGGGGGCGGGGCCCAGGGAGCCTTTCCGGGAGCCTTTGGGTTTCACCCTAAAGTCCCGGCGCCGCTGAGGGGTTGTGAATTGGACAAGGACCCCTTGCTGTCCCCTCGGGAGGGAGAGCGGGCTGGGGAGGTGGGGAGGTAGGGAGGTGGGGAGGTGGCAGGTGAGGAGCGCAGGCGGGAGGCGGTAGAAACCTCTCTGCTGCGGGCGGTGAGGGCCGAGGGGCTGCGGGGTGTCTGTGAGCCCCGTGGGCGGGGCGGCGGCGGGCCTGCGCCAGGCTCCAGGTGGAGGAGCGACTTTGACCTGGAGGTGAAGTCACGCGGGGGCCTGGAGGTCAGACCTGTGTTCCAGAAACTCGCCTGGGGGCGCTGGGCAGGATGGCGCGCTCAGCCTGCCCTCCTGCCCCGCAGGGTTCACGGGGCCCCCGGACCCGCTCCATGGGAACAGCTTGTACCAGAGGGTGCGGGCGGCCGCCCAGGTGAGCCCAGGACCCGCTCCCCCGGGGACCCAGCGGCTCTCCTGCTGGGTGGCCCCCAGAGGCGGGGGGCGGGGCACAGTCGGAAGCGTGGCCACACTGAGCGCCCTCCCCTCCTGTCTAGGACTTGGGGAGCACCTTGTTCTCAGACACCTTGTCCCCTCCTGCCCCCTCCCAGCCTCCAGAGCCCTGCCTCCCGCAGGTACGCAGCCTTGCCCAGCCCCGTCGCGGGTTCCCCTGGGGTGGGGCCTAGGGGTCTCCTTCCCAAGTGTCGGGGTGACTGGGTCCTCCCGCAGGCATGGGCTCCCAGTCCCGGGCCCCGAGCGCCCTCCAGGGCTTCGGCTACAGCAAGGAGCCCCGTCCCCCTGGTGAGTGCGGCCGGGCTGGGGGGGGGGGGGAGGGGGGCGGGGACTGGGTCAGGAAGGGCGGTACTGACCAATGGGCACGCCAACCGGCGCGGGGGCGGGAGGGGGCGGAGTCCAGCCGCCGGGCTGCCCGGCTTCCGCAGCTCTGTCCCCGAGGGGCAGGGCCGTGGGGCCGGCGCCATCCCCGGCCGCTCCGTGCAGGTTCCACGGGGGAAGTCTTCCTGGCCACCCTCCAGAGGGCCGCCGAGGCGGTGGCCAGCGCCGTGCGCCCTGGGTCTGAGGGCCCCGGCTCCCGGGGGCCCCTGCCGCAGGGGGACGCCTACCAGCCTGCCGTGACGCCCTCCGCCAGCCACGGCCGCCTCGCCCCTGGGAGCCCACCCCCGGGAGCCCTCCCCGGGGCCCGAGGTATGGGCCTGACTGTCCCCGCCATCTGTTCGTCCGTTTGTGGGCTCCTTCTGCCATCTGCTGGCTGAGCGGAGCCGGTTGCGGCTGAGGGAGCCCACCCCACCTGACACACGGCGGTGGCTCGGCCGGCCACCAATGCCACCCGCCCCCCCCCCCCCATGGCCTCTGGTGGCTCAGTGTGTGGAGCGGCCCGGGGTGGGCGGGGCTGGCCGAGGTCCCGGCTCCCAGGCGCAGGGCCAGACGTGGGCTGGGCCAGAAGCCCTTTCGTCCCCGCGCCCCACTTGGCGGGTGGCTCTGCCCAACGGCCCTCAGCAGGCTGGCCTCTGGCCCGTGAGTCCGGGGGCGCTGGGCAGGGCACAGGGTGACCGAAGCACAATGTGCTGTGAGATGGGAGGGGGTGTCCCCGCGTGATCGGGGTCTCCCTGAGCTTCGAGAGCCACTTCGAGAGCCGCTTCAAGAGCTGCGGTGCCCAGCGCTGCCGCGTCTCCCTCCCTGAGCCCCAGGCCGGTGTGCCCCCTTACCTCTGTGTGAGGGAGCACCCTTCCACATCTTGGGGCGCCCTCTCTGGCCCCTTAGGTCCCCCCAGTCTTGGGATCCCCGGGAGGTGGGTGTGAGCCAGTCTGAGGCCCCCGGGTCTCACCGCGATCACCTTTCTTCAGCCGCCAGACGCCAGCCGGGCCAGGCGGGCGGGGGCTGGGACGAGGACAGCAGCCCCGGCTCCCAGGGCTCCTGCCGGGAGAACGGCCGTAGCAGGGCCTCGGGCTCGGGCACCTGGTCGGGCAGTGACAGCCCCTCGGGGGCCAGCGGGACGCCCGGCGACCAGGCCGAGAGGTGAGCCAGCCCTCGGCCCCTCCGTGCATTCAGTATCGGGGTCCCGCCCAGCGGGGGCATGATCTGGCGGGGCCTGGCCCTCTGCCCACCCCTGCCGCGCCCCTGCAGGCTGGAGGCCACGACCCTGAGCGACTGCCAGCAGGAGCTGAGCCTGGTCCAGACGGTGACGCAGGGGCCGCGCCCCTTCCTGAGCCAAGAGGAGGCTCAGCGCTTCATCAAAGAGTGAGCCCCTGAGCGAGGCTCCCGCCCCCCCCCCAGCCCCTCCCCGCTCCCCCCTGAGGGAAGGGCCTGGCTGCCCGCCTGCCCACCTGTCCTGCCCGGTGCCCCTCCCGCAGGTGTGGGGTGCTCAACTGCGAGGCGGTGCTGGAGCTGCTGACCCGCCGCCTGGCCAGGCCCGGCGAGCATGCGCAGATGGTGAGGGGGTGTGGCTGGGCGGGCGGGCACGGGGACCCCTTCCTGGGGTCTGCCCCGGGAGGGGGGCGGTGAGCACATGGGCCGTGGGGCTGCCAGGAGGTGCTGGGGACTCGGCCTTCTCGGGGGGGGGGGGTAGCCTGCTGACCCCTCTCTGTCCCCCCAGAGAGCCCTGGGCGCCATCGCCGCCCTGGGGTGCACGGACCTGCTCACCCAGGAGCGCCTGCTGCTCCTCGCCCGGCCGTGCCTGCAGGAGCTCAGCGCCGGCAGCCCCGGGCCCGTGACCAGCAAGGCCACCAAGGTGAGCAGCGCCGGGCCCAGAGGAGTGGGTGCGGGGACCCCCCTCCCCCCATCCCTCCGGTCTTTTTTCCAGGCGGGCCCCTCTTCCCTGCCCAGCCGCTCTGCCCTGGACAGGCCGTGCCCTCGAACAGCTCGGGGCCTCCCTGCCCATGCTCACCCGCCTTACTGCTTGGCAGCTCTGCCCGTGGGTGGCTTCGCTCCGGGGGGGGGGGGGTGGGGTTCGGCTCACGTGCCGCCTCTTCCACGAAGCCCTCCTTGATTGCTCGGGTGGATCTGTTCCACTTACTCCACCTCGTGTCACAGCTCCCGGGTCGTGCTTGGCTCCCCAGTGGGCAGCCCCTCCCTGCCAGCGCCGAATTGGGAGGCCGCCTGGGCTCTCGGTGCCCCCCCCCACACTCGGGCCCCCATCTCCCCTGCCTGTTGGCACCCCTCCGCTTCGTCCCGCCTCCTCTGTGGCCATTGGACATTCAGATCCTGAGGCTCCAAATCCCCGCACTGCCCTTCATCCGCCAGCCCCGGCGAGGCCGCGATGGCGGGAGGCGCACTGTTCCCGGGCGCCTCTGCCTGTGCCGCTGGTCACGGGTCCGACGGCGTTCACCAGGCAGCGGAGGGGAGGTCGCGGGGTCCGTGGGCACCTGGTGTGCCCGGGGTGCAAGCAGCTCAAGGCAGCGGTGGGAAGACGGCGCGGAGACGGCTCCTAGAGGCCCGACCCGCAGCCCGCTCCGCCCCGCGCCCGGCCCGGGCAGCGCCGAAAGAAGGCCCGGAAGAAGGCCCGGCGAGGGCGGCGTGCTCTCCGGGTCCCCAGGCCACCGGGCCCTCACCAGCGCCCTTCCTCCCGCGCCAGATCCTGAGGCATTTGGAGGCCTCCTGCCGACAGCACGCCGCCGCCCGGAGGCCGCTGGCCGAGCCCCGCCCCGACGCCCTCCGCGTGGGCCCCGCTGACCTGCTGACGGACCCCGTGCCGCTCGCCGCCGCTGCCGGGCGCCCCGACTTCCTCCAGCCCCTGAGCTCAGCCCTGCCCTCCCCCGGGGGCCCTGCGTCCCCTCCCGCCCTGGATGGGCACCCCCTCCCCGCCCTCGGGGGCGCCAGGAAGACCGAACCCGGACGGGCAGGTTCCGGAGATCAGGAGGCCGGAACGGAGCTGGGCCGAACGGGCTCGGACGCTCTGAATGGGGGACCCGGCGGCCACAGGTCCTTGTTCGCTGGTATGGAGCTGGTGGCCTGCCCCCGCCTGGTGGAGGCGGGGACTGGTGTCCAGAAGCCCCCGCAGCCCCTGCGGACGCTGTCGCACAGGGGGGCAGCCCCGGAGCCTCCTGGCTCCCAGCCCTCGGCCTTCGCCTTCTTGAACTCCTGACCCGGCGGTGACTGCACGCGGTCCCCTCCGCCCCGCGCCGCGTCAGCGCCGGCCTCTCCCTCACCTGAGGCCTCGGTGCAGGGAGCAGCCCGGCCAGGTGAGCGCAGCCGGACAAGCTGTCCAGGAACGAGCAGGAGCCACCAACCAGCCGAACCACGTGGAGGCAGGGAGGCAGCTGGCAGGACTCACGGAGGGTGGGGTGCACAGGGCCCCTCGGTGTCTGCGGGCCCAGGGGCTCAGGTGAAGGCGAAGGTTGGCAGCCGGTGGGCCCTGGGCTGCTAGGTTCTCCCCCCTCCTCCCCGAGGCTGGCTCTCAGGCCTTGAACCCTGTGGCCGCAGGGAGGTGTGTGGCCGGGGAGGGCCTGGGGTATCTTGGAGCCCTCCCTGTCGTGCTCTCAGAAGGTTTGTGTGGATCGGAACCTCGGCTTGGATCCGTGTTTGAGCTCAGAGCCTCCCGCTGCAGGAGGCCATGGCCACGCCCCGCGCCTGCCTGGGGCGGCCCCCTCTACAGGGGCTGCTGCCTGCACCGTGCAGAGCGGCCTCGGGAAACTTCCTGAATAAACCCGTGGTCTCCTCACCCTGTGTGTGTGTGTGTGTGTGTGTGTGTGTGGTGTTTATGCAATAGCCTTACTTAGGGGCACACTCAGAGGACTTCTCAAATTCCGGGCAGCCATTACTTCTCTCTTAAATGTTTTGAAGAACTCCCCAGTAGAACTATCTGATCCTATAATTTTCTTAATTGCAAAGTTTTTAACTTTGAAATTCAACTTCTTAAGTAGATATAGGACTATTTGGGTCCTGTTATTTCTTTGTGAATTTCAGTTATTTGTGTCTTTTAAGGAATCAGTCCATTTCACGAAAGTTGTCCAATTGTCCTTTTATGTTCCATCCTTCAGTTCTGATGCTGACAGTGTTTTCCTGTCTTTTTCTTTGTCTCATTAGAAGTTTATTAAGATTGAACTTTCCCAAAAAACTGACTTCTGCTTTTATTACTCTGTAGCTTTTGTTTCTGCTTCATTGATTTCTGCTCTTACTACCTTCGTGGTGTTTATATTTTTCTAGTTCAAGGTGGAAGCTTAGATGACTTTTTGAGAACTTTCTTATGTTCTAATATAAAGCATTTTAATGCTGTAAATTTTCTTCTCTGCTGCTTTGCCTGCATCCCAGGAACTCATTTATTTTCATTCAGTTCTGACCTTTTTGTGCAATGGGTTATTTAAAGGTATGCTTGCCTGATATTAATTGATATATAGTAATTCAGCATTTTGTATGACTCACATTTTGTTGTCAAAAATTTTAAGTTTTTGCTGACGTGTGTTTTATGGCCCAGACTATAAGCCTGTGTTGGGAAATAGTCCATGTGCATTTGATCTAGAATATATATATAAAAAATCCTTAACAAAATACTAGCAAAAAGCAAAAAAAAAAAAAAGAAGAAGAAGAAGAAGAACCCAGCAATATACAAAAAAAGGCGTGTAAGAAGCAGCTGATCGATGTTTCTCTTTCATCAATGTTTCTGGCTTTCTATCCCTCTCCTTTCCTCTCTGTAAAAAAATCAATAAAATATATTTAAAAAAATAAATACAAAAAAAGTATAAATGGGTAATACATCACGGTAAGTGGAGTTTATCGTGGGTGTGGAAGGCTGGTTAACACCTGAAAATCTGTAGTTTGCCAATTGGCACATAATGAAAAATATGCAAAAAGAGCGAGAGACAGTCCCACATCCATTCATGAGAAGAAACTCAGAAAAACTAGAAATACACAAATTTCCGTGGTTGCGTGGGAGCCGGGGCCGGCGTGGGTGCCGGGGGTGCCCCACAGGCTGGCGGGACCCCAGACTCCACGACGCCCGCCCTTTTCTCCCCCGTCCCTCCTTCCTGCCCAGGTTCCGCCCACAGTATTCGAGATCCCGCCTCCGCCACCCGTGTCCAATCGCCAGCCCGCTGCCACGGCGGAGTCCCACCCCCCCGCAGGTCTCTGCGGCTCCTCCCACGCTCGAACTTCTTGAAAGACAGCCAAGCGGCCCAATGAGCTCTCAGGACTGCCGGAGCGGGCAACTGGGGGGCCAATCCGGGAGCGGCGCGGGTAGGAAGGCGGGACTTGGGGAGGCCCTGGAGGCGGTGCCGGGCTGTTTGCTGGTTGCTAGCTGCCGCCGCTCGTCCCCCGGCTCGGCAGCTTCATTGTCACCTCGGGTCTCGGTGCCGGCGCCGGGGCAGGGGGCGCGAGGTCGTCGGCCCAAAGCCCCGGCCCCGCGCGTCCCAGCCGGGCGGACCAGCGCACCCTTCGCCTCGGGCCCCGCAGGCCCCGCGCCCCCGGCTCGCGCAGGTGAGGAATGTGCAGGTGAGAGGCCCCTGCCCCGCGAAGGGGGCCCACCCCGGGGCCCGGGCCTCTTTCGGCCTCCCGGGCCGCAGCCTCGGGTCCCACCCCCGTGAGCCCAGCCCCCCGGGAGACGGCGAGCCGCCGGGTGAGAGGCTGGCGGGGCCCCGGGTCAGCCCGGCCCGAGCGGACCCCAGGCCCCCGCTCCACGAGAGGCCCGGCTTCGGGAGCAGGCGAGGTCCGGCCTGGGGGCTCCGCCGGGGAGGTTGCGAGTCCGTCCCGGGACCCGCTCGCCGCCGCCGCCGAGTGGCCTGGCAGGGGGCAGCCTGCGTCCAGCGGGCGAGGCCAGTCCGGCCCATGGAGAGAGGGTGTCTCACCCGCACCCCCGGAAACGCAGAGCTGGGGCCGCGGGCCTGGTGATGGGGCTGGGGCTGTAGCCCTGACCGTGGGGACCGTGCGTGTGTGCCCGCCAGAGCCCTCGAGGCCGGGAGGGCTGGGCTCACTCCCCTGGGGTCTCCCTGGTGCCCGCTCGCCCACGGAGCTCACCCCTCATTACTGAGGGCCTGTCCTCACGTGGCTGCTGCTCTTCTGCGGGCTCAGACGGTGCACAGACCCCCTGCGTGGCCAGGTGACCGTGGCCATGAGGAGCAAGCTAGAGCAGGAGAGGGAGCAGGCAGGCCCGGGCCTGTGACACCCCGGGAGGGGCCACTGGCCGAGGGCTGCTGTCCCTGCCCTCCTCCGGCCACAGGGAGGCTGGTGGCTGAAGCAGAGGGAGGGGCAGAGGGGGCTGAGGAGGCCGAACCCGGGTTCAGCTCTGAGCGGGGAGGCATTTGGACTCCGTTCTCTGTTCCTGGGGGCCATCAGAGGTGTGTTTTTATTTTAAATATATTTTATTGATTCTTTACAGAGCGGAAGGGAGAGGGATAGAGAGTCAGAAACATCGATGAGAAACATCGATCAGCTGCCTCTTGCACGCCCCCTACTGGGGATGTGCCGGCAGCCAAGGTACATGCCCTTGACCTGAATCGAACCCGGGACCTTTCAGTCCGCAGTCCGTTGCTCTATCCACTGAGCCAAACCGGTTTCGGTGGTGTGTTTTTATTTTTATTGATGTCAGAGAGGAAGGGGGAGGGGGCAAGAGATGGGAACATCCATAATGAGAATCACAGATGGCTGCCTCCTGCTCGCTCCCAACCTGGGATGGAGCCCGCAACCCCTGCACGTGCCCTGACCGGGAATGCAACCGAGACCTCCTGGTTCCTAGGCTGACACTGGCCTCAGAGCCACACCAGCCGGGGAGCGGGGGGGCGCGGGTTTTAAGGCCAGAGGTGGCTCTGGGCCTGGTTTTGGGGAGGAGGGCACCAGCGCCTTCCCAGGGAGCTGGGGGGCAGCAGGCCAATGCCCCGGCCCCCCCCCCCTCCCGGGACCTGGCCAGAGGCGTGTGCACAGACCCGGCTCTGCGGGGGGCTCATCCCACTTCTCCTCACCTGCCCAGGGCCCTCTCGTCCACCATGAAAGGCTCCCAGGCCACCAGCAGCCCCCCCGGGCCCCCCCAGGGCAGCCTGGACGGCTTGGACCTGAGTCTGACGGGGCTCCCTCCACCCATGTCCCGGCGCCCCAGCAGCGCCTCTGCCGCCAAGCCCATCAGCCGCTCCGTCTCCGTGGCCACGGGCAGCGAGCCCAACAGGAAGGCGCTGGTGAGTGCTAGAGCTGGGGCGTCCGGGCCTCGCACCTCACGGGGAGTGACCATCAGGGGGGGCATCTGACTCGGGGTGAGCTCGGCACCTCAGCAGCACCTCACGCCATTGCCCCACCCATCCCCGTGGCCTCCTGGCGAGCAGGAAGGACCAGGGTGCGAACTCACAGAGGGCGAGGCCAGTCTCTTCCTCCACCAGCTGGGGGCGGGGGCGGCGGCTCCTGGAGGCCTGTGAGCTCTGGGCACCTCCACGGGGGGAGGGGGCTCCCCCTTCTTTCCAGAGGGAGGCTGATGGCTCTGCTGCTCCTGCCGCCCCCCAGCCCCCGCCCCTCGCCTCTCCCTCTGAGTCTGCTCCGCGAGGCCGGCCCTCGGTGGGAAGGGAGCCGGGGCCACGAGGTCGGTGTCCTCTTTGCAGGAGGCCTCGGGGCCCGGCAGCTCCAGGACCTTCAACAGCCTCCGCAGGTCCAGCAGCACCACGCAGGTCCACCAGCCACAGGCCAGGCCGGCGTGGGCCGGCCCCCTCAGGTAACCTCTGACCCCTCGGATCACCCCCCCTTGCCCCTGTCCTGCCTCTGTCAGCCCTTCTTCCGGCCTCACCGGTGTGGGCACTGGCCTGACAGTGGGGGCCTGAGGTGCCCCTCATTCGGGGCCAGTCCGGGAAGCAGGCAGGTTGAGTCTGGACCCATCGTCCCCTGCCTACTCGCTCCTTCTTACGGGGGCACTTTTCCGGGACAGAGCCGGGGAGGGGGGGTTGTGGAAGGGTGGAGTTGTGGCCACAGGCAGGGCCTCACCACTCCAGGCTCAGCTGTCTGATCAGGAGCCGGAAAGGTCACCCGGTCCCAGGATGGGGGACAGAACCCCCTGCTGGTGACCAACATCCCCCTGTGTCCTCTGGCCCAGGCCGGCGGAGTCCCCCGACCCCCTGATGCTCTTGGAGAGCAGCCCCAGCTGGAGCAGGAGGCTGGCCAGTGTGAGCAGCGCCCCCAGCGAGAAGGGGGCCACGTGGAACGTCCTGGTGAGAGTGGGCGGGGGGGGCGGGGAGCAGCCTTGCTCCCTCTTTGTCCTGCTGCCCCTGTGGGGGCAGGAGGTGCGCAGCCCTGACCACTTCACCTCTGGGGCGGGCGGGGGAGGGCCGGGCGTCAGCCACGTGTGGCTGCGTCTCTTCTCGGCTGAAGCGCGTCTGCGTTCGCCGCCAGGACCACCAGCCCCGGGGCCTCCCCTCGCCCCCCGACGCCCGGAGTCCCTGTGCCCTGGACGCGCCCGCGGGCCCGCGGAGGAGAGAGGGCACCGTTTGCCTGGCTCCCAGCTTCACTGCCAACAACAGGTGCGCTGTCCGCAGGTGCGCACGCGGCCCACCCACACGGGGCCGGTGCTTCCTCTCGTTTTTGACCAGAGCGGAGCGCTCGGGAGCACGTGAGGGAGGGAGTGGGTGAAGGAGGGAGTGGGTGAAGGAGGGAGGGAGAGAGAGAGAGAGAGAGAGAGCGTGGACAAGTGAAGGAGTGAGGGGGGAGTGAGTGAGTGAAGGAGTGGAGGAGTGAGTGAATGTGAGTAGATGAATGAATGAGTGAAGGCGTGGGAGAGGGAATGAATGAGTGAATGAACAAGTGAATGAATGAGTGGAGGAGTGGGAATGAGTGAATGGGTGAAGGAGTGAATGAATGGAGGAGTGAGGGAATGAGTGAATGAATGAGTGGAGGAGTGAGGGAATGGGTGAATGAGTGGGTGAAGGAGTGAATGAATGAGTGGAGAAGTGAATGAATGAGTGGAGGAGGAAGCAGATGGAGTGAAGGAGTGAGGGAATGGGTGAATGAATGGGTGGAGGAGGAAGCAGATGAAGGAGTGAAGGAGTGAGGGAATGGGTGAATGAGTGGGTGAAGGAGTGAATGAATGAGTGGAGAAGTGAATGAATGGGTGGAGGAGGGAGCAGATGGAGTGAAGGAGTGAGGGAATGGGTGAATGAGTGGGTGGAAGAGGGAGCAGCTGAAGGAGTGAAGGAGTGAGGGAATGGGTGAATGAGTGGGTGAAGGAGTGAATGAATGGAGGAGTGAGGGAATGAATGAATGAGTGGAGGAGTGGGAATGAGTGAAGGAGTGAATGAATGGAGGAGTGAGGGAATGAGTGAATGAATGAGTGGAGGAGTGAGGGAATGAGTGAATGAGTGGAGAAGTGAATGAATGAGTGGAGAAGTGAGTGAATGAGTGGAGGAGGAAGCAGATGGAGTGAAGGAGTGAGGGAATGGGTGAATGAATGGGTGGAGGAGGAAGCAGATGGAGTGGAGGAGTGAGGGAATGGGTGAATGAGTGGGTGAAGGAGTGAATGAATGGAGGAGTGAGGGAATGAGTGAATGAATGAGTGGAGGAGTGAGGGAGTGAATGAATGAGTGGAGAAGTGAATGAATGAGTGGAGGAGGAAGCAGATGGAGTGAAGGAGTGAGGGAATGGGTGAATGAATGAGTGGAGGAGGAAGCAGATGAAGGAGTGGAGGAGTGAGGGAATGAGTGAATGAATGAGTGGAGGAGTGAGGGAGTGAATGAATGAGTGGAGAAGTGAATGAGTGGAGGAGGAAGCAGATGAAGGAGTGAAGGAGTGAGGGAATGGGTGAATGAATGAGTGGAGGAGGAAGCAGATGAAGGAGTGGAGGAGTGAGGGAATGAGTGAATGAATGAGTGGAGGAGTGAGGGAATGAGTGAATGAGTGGAGAAGTGAATGAATGAGTGGAGGAGGAAGCAGCTGAAGGAGTGGAGGAGTGAGGGAATGGGTGAATGAATGGGTGGAGGAGGAAGCAGCTGAAGGAGTGAAGGAGTGAGGGAATGGGTGAATGAATGGGTGGAAGAGGGAGCAGAGGAATGAGTTGGTGAGTGACTGGCTCTCCCCCCGAGAGCCCCCTGGAGGGGCTGCAGGATGTGTCTTGCACGGGTGGGCTCTGTGCTAGGGGCTTCCCCCGAACCCCCCCCCCCCCGGAGCCCAGACAGGCACGCGGCTGGGGAGCATCCATCCCGAAGGGGCCAGGCCGGAGAGGGTGGGGGCACACTCGGTCGGAAGGCCTCGGGGACCTGACCCCACCCCCCCTGTCTCCTGCAGGAGCCACAAGGCGGCCGTGGGCAACTGCGTCCCCACCATGGTGCACAACCACCACGCGCCCGCGGACCCGGCGCCCCAGAGCCCTACCCTCAAGTGAGCGCCTGGCCGGCCCCGCCGCCCATCACCCCGAGCGGGGCGGGGGGGGGGGGGGGGGGGGCAGAGGCCCTGGGCGGCGAGCCAGCTGGGCCAGCCTGTTGTCCTCGCCTCCTCCAGCACCTCGTCTGTGCGGCCGCCCGAGAGGGCGATGGCGGCGGCGGGAGGCCCCAGAAGAACTGGGCCCCGAACAACGCGGGGGCCGGGGGCCTGCCCAGGCGGCGGGAGGTGACCGAGGCGGAGGCCGAGAGGTAATGGCTCTGGCGATGGGACTCCCCGTCCTGGCTGGGAAGACACACCTGTCCTATCGGGTCCTATTGGGGGAACCCCTGGGCGGCCTAGGGGCCTGTGGGGGTGCTGGGCCAGGGGTGGGGTGGGGTGGGAAGGGCCTGGCTGTGTCCCAACCCCCCCCTGGCTGGGCGGTCACCGCCTGCTGTTCCCTAGAGCAGGGCTGGGGACTCCGGCCCACGGGCCATACAAGAACCTCAAAATCATTCTGTCTGACCCTGCCAGGAACCCCAGGGGGAAGTCGAAACTCAGGGCCCCTGCCCCTGCCCCTGTCCCTGCCCTGCCCCGTCTCTGCCCCTGCCCCTGTCCCTGCCCCTGCTCTGCCCCGTCTCTGCCCCTGCCCCTGCCCCGTCTCTGCCCCTGCCCCTGCCCCTGCCCCTGTCCCTGTCCCTGCCCCTGCCCCTGTCCCTGCCCTGCCCCGTCTCTGCCCCTGCCCCTGTCCCTGCCCCTGCTCTGCCCCGTCTCTGCCCCTGTCCCTGTCCCTGCCCCGTCTCTGCCCCTGCCCCTGTCCCTGCCCCTGCTCTGCCCCGTCTCTGCCCCTGCCCCTGCCCCGGTCCCTGCCCCTGCTCTGCCCCTGCCCCTGCCCCTGTCCCTGCCCCTGCTCTGCCCCGTCTCTGCCCCTGCCCCTGTCCCTGCCCCGTCTCTGCCCCTGTCCCTGTCCCTGCCCCGCGCTGGGAACTTTTCAGCAGCGTTAACCTTCCTGAAGTGACCGTGGGAAGCGGGTCACATTTGAAACATCCACACGCTCTGGGCAGGCAGGCCCCCACCCCCCGCCGCCTTAGCTCACGGGGACACGGGGGCAGGCGAGGCCCCGGGTGAGGTCGGAGCCCCGCACACCCCCCTCCTGGCCCCTCGGCGAGTGGGAGCCCGTGTGTGCGTGTCCCTGGCGCTTTGCTGGGCCCTGGCCGAGCCCCGGGGCTGAGGCCTCTCGGCCAATCGGCTCCACGGAGGAGCTCGTAGGGGGCCTCGGCCGCCGCCCCGCAGGGCCTGAGCCCGCTCTCTGCCAGGTTCATCCGCCAGGTGAACCAGGCCGCCCTCACCATCCAGCGCTGGTACCGGCGCCAGGCCCAGCGGCGCCGAGCCCAGGCCGCCAGCCTGGGGCCCCTGCTGGCGTCCGCGCTCGAGGTGGGTGCGGGTGTGCAGTGGGGTTCTGGGCCCAGGACTGGGGCTGGCCTGGCCGGCCCCCCATCCCCGGTGGGCGGGGCCTGGGTGCGGGGAATGGCCGCCAGCCGCCCCGGCTGAAAGGTCCAGATGGGCTTCTAGTTTGGGGGCCCCGCTCCGTGACGCAGAGCTGCCCTCTCGCCCAAGAGGGTGGCTCGTCTCCTGTGGCCGCGGAAGCCGGGCAGGGTCGGGGGAGCGGTGGGGTGCGGGGGGCGCTCACACCCAGGCCGGCGGCGCCCCAGGGCCGGCAGAAGCGGCGGGCGGAGGGCGACCTGCTGGAGGCACACCGGCGGCGGGAGGCGGCCCGCAGGAGGGCCCGCGAGGAGAAGGCGCGCCAGGCCAGGCGGGCGGCCATCCAGGTGCGGGCGGGGCCTGGGCGGGGGCGGGGCCCGGGCGGGCGGCCATCCAGGTGCGGGCGGGGCCCGGGCGGGGCCCGGGCGGGGGCGGGGCCTGGGCGGGGGCGGACACGCCTCGGCTGCGGAGGCCGAGGGCCTCTGCGCTGGGGTGAGGCTGCGGGTCACCCCGCAGGAGCTGCAGCAGAAGCGAGCCCAGAAGGCCGGCCACGGGACCCAGGAGCCGGAGAAGCCCCAGGCGGCCCCTGCGCCACCCCTGCGGCCCGGAGACGTGGCTCAGCAGGCCCCCAAGGCCAACAACACGGGTGCGCGGGGAGCCCCCAGCCCTGCCCCCTCCCCCTCTGCCTCCCGCTCTGTCCCCGGGTTCCAGGCCCTGCAGCGGACCGGGGCCTGTGCCCAGTGTGGCCTCCCCCTCGTCCTCCCTTCTCGAGCCGGACACGCGGGACCCCCCACAGCAGAGGCCAGGGCCCCGTCCTCTCTGCTCCTCGGGGCGCCGACGCCTGTTCTGCTCTGCAGGGGCCGGCTTCCAGGCCCGCGGCCCCGAGGACCCCAGCCGGCCCGAACCCGACACCTGCCCAGAGGCCCGGCGGCTCCCGGAGGACAAGCCACAGGTGTGGCCACAGCCCTTCCCACTGGCCTGCATCTCCCCTGCTCCTGCCCTGCCCCTCCCTGCCCCTCCCCTGCCTCTCCCTGCCTTGCCCCTCCCCTGCTCCTCTATAGCTGTGGTTGCTCAGCCAGAAACGGCTGCTCCACCACAGGGATGGGGCCCCGGGAGCTTGGGGTCCCATGGGGTGGGCACCGGTGCCCTGGGGGGGCCACAAAGCCGGAAGCTCAGAGGTTAGGTGGTGGCCAGGTCCCCAGACTCCCGCTCAGCCGCCCTTCTGTCGCCCTGGAGGTGGGGCGGCCCGGCCGCCTCGTGGCGGAGCGGGTGCCCAGCCCCCCGTTTCGGGTGGTGGTGGCCTCTCGGCCGCGCTAGCTTCTCCGCCACCATCTGCCTCAGGACGCCAGCGCCCCGGCCGCGGCCGGAGAGGCCCTGGAGCCGGGCGGCCCGGGAGGCGGGGCCCAGGGCAGGGCGACCCTGGCCGAGCTGCTGGACACGCTGCGGCTGCTGGAGGAGCCGCCCGAGCCGCTGCCCCGGCCCCGCGCCGCCCGCAAGGACAGAGACGCCTGGAGCGACGAGGTGACCGCCCTCCCCTGGCACCGCCGCCCCCGCCCCCCCCGGGCCTCAGTGAGGACCAGCTGGGGCCTGGGACCCCGTCACCCAGGGCCCCCGAGTGACCTGGGGGGTCACTGTCTCTGCCAGCCCTGCCCTGCGAGCATCTCAGGCCTCTCCTTCCACCCAGGCCTGCTGCCCCCCCACCCATGCCCTGTCAGACACCCTCCTCTCCCCTCCCGCCTGCCCTGCCCTGCCCCCCTCGGCTCCCCCCACACCTTTCCCCTCCTGCCCCGGGGCCCCAGGAGCCCCTGGAAGGCCAGCCCCCCACCCGGCCCGCCCCCCGCAGGAGGACGATGGCAGCTCGCTGACGGCCGACAATCTGGAGAGGCTGGGGAGGCTGAGCACGCCGGCCGGGCCCCCGGAAGACGGGGCGCTGCTGTCGGAGGCCAAGCTGCAGAGCATCATGTGCTTCCTGGACGAGATGGAGCAGTCGGGGCGGGAGCGGCTGGCGGACCCCCAGGTGTGCGGGTGCCCAGGTGTGGGGGTCCCCCCAGGTTGCGGGTCCACCCCCCCCCCCGTGTGGGTGCCCAGACAGGACGGGCGGAGCTCCCCCAGGACGGACCTCCCGACTCGGCGCCTCCCCAGGGGCCGGAGCTGGAGGAGGGGCCCCGGCGCCCGGAGGCTGGGTCCGAGGCGAGCGTGTCTGTGACGCGGCTGAAGCTGGAGGTGGAGGAGAGGAAGCAGGCGATGGCGCTGCTACAGCGGGCGCTGGTGAGCACCGCCCGCCTGTCCCCGCCGCCCTTACCCCCGTCCCCCCTGTCCCCCCGTCCTCACTGCCCCCCCATCCTCACCCCTGTCCTCCCTGCCCCCCCCGTCCTCACTCCCCCCATCCTCTCTGCCCCCCCTTACACCCCCATCTCACTGCCCCACTGCCCCCCCGCCCTCACTCCCCCCGTCCTCACTGTCCCCCCTTACACCCCCGCCCTCACTCCCCCCCATCCCTCTCTGCCCCCACTGCCCCCCCGCCCTCACTCCCCCCCATCCTCTGCCCCCACTGCCCCCCCGCCCTCACTCCCCCCGTCCTCACTGTCCCCCCTTACACCCCCGCCCTCACTCCCCCCCCATCCTCTCTGCCCCCACTGCCCCCCCGCCCTCACTCCCCCCATCCTCTCTGCCCCCACTGCCCCCCCGCCCTCACTCCCCCGTCCTCACTGCCCCCCCCTTACACCCCCGCCCTCACCGCCTGTTACTTGCCCCCACCAGCCCCCTCTGGTGCGTCCTGCGTGGGCCGTCACCGCCTCTGCCCCAAGTTGCCCTCTGGATGTGGTCTGAGCACCCCCGAGCGGTCCTTATCTTCCGGGCCCCCCCCCACACCCCCAGGCGCAGCAGCGGGACCTCACCATCCGGAGGGTCAAGGAGACGGAGAAGGAGCTGGGTCGGCAGCTGAGGCGGCAGAGGGAGCACTACGAGGCCACCATCCAGCGGCACCTGTCCTTCATCGACCAGGTGAGCCTGGGAGCCGCAGGGGCCCCGGGTCAGGGACAGGGTGAGGGACAGGGTGAGGGACAGGGTCAGGGACAGGGTGAGGGTCAGGGACAGGGTCAGGGACAGGGACAGGGTCAGGGACAGGGTGAGGGTCAGGGTGAGGGACAGGGTGAGGGTCAGGGACAGGGACAGGGACAGGGACAGGGACAGGGTCAGGGACAGGGTCAGGGACAGGGTCAGGGACAGGAACAGGGACAGGGTCAGGGTCAGGGACAGGGTCAGGGACAGGGTCAGGGACAGGAACAGGGACAGGGACAGGGTGAAGGACAGGGACAGGGACAGGGTGAGGGTCAGGGACAGGGACAGAGTGAAGGTCAGGGACAGGGTGAAGGACAGGGACAGGGACAGGGTGAAGGTCAGGGTCAGGGACAGGGTCAGGGACAGGGTCAGGGACAGGGTCAGGAACAGGGACAGGGACAGGGACAGGGTGAAGGACAGGGACAGGGACAGGGTGAAGGACAGGGTCAGGGACAGGGTCAGGGACAGGAACAGGGACAGGGACAGGGTGAAGGACAGGGACAGGGTGAGGGTCAGGGTCAGGGACAGGAACAGGGACAGGGTCAGGGACAGGAACAGGGACAGGGTGAAGGACAGGGACAGGGTGAAGGTCAGGGTCAGGGACAGGGACAGGGACAGGGTGAGGGTCAGGGACAGGGACAGGGACAGGGTCAGGGTCAGGGACAGGAACAGGGTCAGGGACAGGGACAGGGTGAAGGACAGGAACAGGGACAGGGACAGGGTGAAGGACAGGGTCAGGGACAGGATCAGGGACAGGGTCAGGGACAGGAACAGGGTCAGGGACAGGGTCAGGGTCAGGGACAGGGTCAGGGACAGGGTCAGGGACAGGGACAGGGTCAGGGACAGGGTCAGGGTCAGGGACAGGGTGAAGGACAGGGTCAGGGACAGGGTCAGGGACAGGAACAGGGTCGGCCTCAGGGAGGTTCTAGGCCCACAGCCTTCCGGGTGGGTGTGCCTCCCTCCTCTGGAAGTGGTAGGGCCCCCCCCCAGCCCTCCCTCTGGCCCAGCGTGGCGGGTGGAACAGGGTCAGGTGGGAGGGCACACCTGCTGGGCGCTCGGGACTGACGGGGGCGGTGTCTGCAGGAGGCCGGACCCCACCTGAGCGCCCTCCGCGCCGCTCCCCATGCCTCCCGGGCCGCCGAGTCCCGAGGCCGCGAGTGCCCAGCTCCCCCTGCCGCCCAGCTGCCTCTGCGGGCCCGTTGGGGGCGGTGCGAGGGTGCGGAGAGGAGGGAGCCCAGGGGACCAGGTGGCTCAGCGGTCTCAGGGAGACTCCGCTCCGCTCTGGGGCCATGGTGGCCGGGGCGTGGAGGCGGTGGCCGCTGTGGCCCCTTGACCTTGACCCCAGGGGCTCGGGGGTGGCCCAGCCCCAGCCGGCGGCCGCCCGGCAGGGGGAGAGGCACCGCTCGGGGCCTCACCGGGCGCGACCTCCCGCTGCAGCTGATCGAGGACAAGATGACGCTGGGGAGAAGTGTGCGGCCGTGGTGGCCGAGCTGAAGCAGGGGGAGCAGAGGCGCCAGGAGAGGGAGGCCCAGATGCGGAGCAGCACGCGCTGGTGAGCGCCCGCCCGCCCGCAGACCGCGCCGCCAGCCCCTGCCCGCCTCGCAGCCGGGCGCCGCCAGGGCCCCACGGGCCGCCCGAGAGCCCGCGCCAGCCCGCACGGCGGTGCCCCGGCAGCCCCGCCCAGCCCGTCCTCTCCCGGCAGGAGATCAAGAGGGTCAAGGAGCTGATGAGCGCCACGGAGAAGGCGCGCCGGGAGAAGTGGATGAGCGAGAAGACCCGGAAGATCAAGGAGATAACGGTCCGAGGTGGGCGGCTGGGGGGGGGCGGGGGGCAGCTCACGGCTGGAGGGGGGGGCGGGGGGCAGCTCACGGCTGGGGGGGGGGCGAGGGGCAGCTCACGGCTGGGGGGGGGGGCGGGGGGCAGCTCACGGCTGGGGGGGGGCGGGGGGCAGCTCACGGCTGGGGGGGGCGGGGGGCAGATCACGGCTGGGGGGGGGCGGGGGGCAGCTCACGGCTTGGGGGGGGCAGCTCACGGCTGGGGGAGGGTATGGGGGGCAGCTCACGGCTGGAGGGGGGGCGGGGGGCAGCTCACGGCTGGGGGAGGGGATGGGGGGCAGCTCACGGCTGGGGGGGGCAGCTCACGGCTGGGGGGGGCGGGGGCAGCTCACGGCTGGGGGGGGCGGGGGGCAGCTCACGGCTGGGGGGGGGCGGGGGGCAGCTCACGGCTGGGGGAGGGGGCGCAGGCCCACGGGGCGGGGGGCGCTGTGGGCGCGCGGGTGGGGTCAGGTCTCCTGCCACCTGTCCCGTGCCTCTCCCCTTGGGGAGCGGGTCCTAGTGCACCTTCTCCCCAGGGCTCCCTCCTCCCAGGGCCCTCGCTGGCCAGAGTGACGGGGGTGCTGGCGGGACTAGCCCTGGTGTCGGGTGAGGACTGAGGGTCCCCGCATCGCTGGTGGGGAGCAGGGCCAAGCTCGGGGTCCCTGCAGCGCTGTGCTTCCCCCCCCCCACCCCCCCCAAGGCCTGGAGCCCGAGATCCAGAAGCTGATCGCCAAGCACAAGCAGGAGGTGAAGAAGCTGCGCAGCCTGCACGCGGCCGAGCTGCTGCAGGCGGACGAGCGGGCGGCCCAGCGCTACGGGCGCCAGGCGGAGGCGCTGCGGGAGCAGCTGGAGCAGGAGAGGGAGGCGCTGGCCCAGCAGGAGCGCGCGCGCACCCAGCAGCGGTGGGCGCCCCGCAGGGCACGGGGGGCCCCGGTCCGAGCAGAGCTGGGGTGTGCCCGGAGCCCAGAGGGGGTCCAGGACCCCCGGAGTGGAAACGGGGACCCAGAGCTGAGCTGTGGGCCGGGCGGCGGGTGCTGAGGGGCTCCCCTGCCCGGCCGTGTCCCCAGCAGTTGCTTCCTCCGCAGCTTCGAGCAGCAGCTGGAGCAGGAGCAGCGGGACCTGCAGCAGCTGCGCCGGCGGCTCTACGGCGAGGTGGCCGAGGAGAAGGAGCGGCTGGGCCAGCAGGCCGCCAGGTGCTGGGGGTGCCCCGTCCACCTGCCCCGGCCCCTGCTGGCCCCCCTCGGCCCCACACTGACCCCCAGGCCTGCAGGCAGCGGGCGGAGCTGGAGGACCTGCGGCAGCAGCTGGAGGAGAGCAGCGCGGCCAGGGCCCGGGCGCTGCGGGCCGAGCTGGACAAGGGGCGGGAGGAGCTGGAGCAGCGGCACCAGGTCTGTCTCCCGCCCGCCCCAGCCCCGCGGGAGCCCTGCTGGGTGGAGGGGAGGGAGACCCTGTGGGGCACGGGGGCGGCCGCGGGGCTGCTCTCATGGCCGCCGCCCGCAGGGGGAGCTGCAGGCCCTGAGGGACCAGCTGGAGGCCGAGCGGCAGCGGTGGGAGGCCAACAGCGCCAGGAAGGAGGTGGGCGGGGCCCAGAAGGAGGTGGGCGGGGCCTCGCGTCCGGGTGGGGCTGCCGCCTGGCGGTTCACCCTGAGCTGTGCCCAGCGCCGCCCCAGCCCTGCCCCCGAGCGCCTGGAGCACCAGCGGGGCTGCGGCAGGTCCGGGTGACCCGGGGGAGGGCGCTCCTCTCCTCCCTCCCCGGGCTAGCTGCCACACTCAGCCACTGCCCTGTGACCCCCCAGGGTGGCCAAGAGGCCCCAGCCTTGGAGCGAGCAGGGTCAAAGGGCACCGTGCTAAACTTGCCGGAGTGTCCAGATGTCCAGTGCCTGCCCCCGTCTGAGAGGCTGCCCCCCATGCCCTTACCCTGTCGTGGCCAACCAGCCACCCTCGGCCCCGGACGAGGCCCTGCCATGTGTCCAGCCCCCTGTCCATGTCCTCTCGCCCCTCGATCCCCCACTGGTCCCCGGGACCGGCCCCGCCCCTGAGACGGACGGGAACTGGAGGGGGGTGAGGCCCCTCCACTCCCGCCGCCCGGCCGTGCCCTCGGAGCCCTGTCTCCCCAGGAAGCGCGGCTGCTGAGCCGGGAGCGGGAGCTGAAGGAGGAGATCCGGAGGGGCCGCGACCAGGACATCGAGCTGGTCATCCGCCGGCTGGAGGCCGACATGACCCAGGCCAGGGAGGAGAGCGAGCGGGCGGCCGAGAGCCGGTGAGCCTGGCCCCGGCGGGGGGGGGGGGGGGCGTGCGGGCTGCAGGGCGCGGTGGCCTGACCGGCCTCCCTCCTCCGCAGGGGGGTCCGGCGCCTCCGGGAGCAGCAGGAGGCGGAGCTGGCGGAGCTGGCGCAGGCGGAGCGAAGGCTGCAGGACCAGTGCGCCCAGCTGAAGGGGCGGCTGGCGGAGGCCGAGGGCGAGGGCGCGCGCCTGCAGGGCCTGGTGCGCCAGAAGGACAAGGCCCTGGCCGAGCTGAAGGCGGTGAGCGGCCGGGCGGGCGGGCGGCAGGGGCACCTGGCCCTCCCGCCCCCACAGGCTCCTGGGCTCCCAGCCACGGCTCCCCAGGCACGGCTGCCCCGGAACACGGGCTCCCGCCCACCTCGGGCTCCCGCCCACCTCGGGCTCCCGCCCACCTCGGGCTCCCGCCCACCTCGGGCTCCCGCCCACCTCGGGCTCCCGCCCACCTCGGGCTCCCGCCCACCTCGGGCTCCCGCCCACCTCGGGCTCCCGCCCACCTCGGCTCCCGCCCACCTCGGGCTCCCGCCCACCTCGGGCTCCCGCCCACCTCGGGCTCCCGCCCACCTTCGGGCTCCCGCCCACCTCGGGCTCCCGCCCACCTCGGGCTCCCGCCCACCTCGGGCTCCCGCCCACCTCGGGCTCCCGCCCACAGGCTCACACGCCCCTGCTCTTCTGCCGCCAGGTGAATGAGCAGTTGGCGGGCGAGCGGAGCGGCCTGGCCCAGGTGCTCCGCCAGGAGTTCGCCGACCGGCTGGCCGAGTCCGAGGAGGAGAACCGGCAGGTCAGGGCGGAGCTGGCCGAGCTGCGGGCGCAGCAGCGGCTGGAGCTGGAGCAGCTGCGGCGGGAGAAGCAGGTGGAGCTGGAGGACGTGCACGCCAGGTGGGTGCCGGCCTGGGGTCCGGGAGGCGGCAGGGTGGGGGTCACAGCTCCGGAGAAGGGAGAAGCCAGGCCACCCGCGGGGGCCGGGCTGCGCCCCCTGTGCGTCTGCAGGGGACTCCCGGCCCCACCCGGGGGAGCCGGTGCTGAGCGCGAGGCCGGAGGTGAGGGGTGAGGCCCCACAGCCCGGGGCCATCGCCCCCCAAACCACTGCCTGCCTGCCCCCCACAGGGTGAAGGCGGCCCTGGCCAAGAAGGAGGAGGCGGTGAGCAGCCTCCGGAAGCAGCATCAGGTGGGTCCGCAGTAGGGGTGGGGGTGGGTGGGGGCGTGGGGATGGGGTGGGAGGTGGGGGGGGGGGATGCGGGTTGGGAGGTGGGGGTGGGGGGATGAGGGCTGGGAGGTGGGGGTGGAGGTGAGGGGGTTGGGGGGCTTGGAGGTAGGAGGTGGGGGATGGGGGTGGGGTGGGGGCTTGAGGGCTGGGAGGTGGGGGTGGGGGATGAGGGCTGGGAGGTGGGGGGATGGGGGTGGGGGGGGGAGGAGGGTGGGGGCGTGAGGGGTGGGGGTGGGGGATGAGGGCTGGGAGGTGGGGGGATGGGGGTGGGGTGGGGGCTTGAGGGCCGGGAGGTGGGGGTGGGGGTGGGGGAGAGGGCTGGGAGGTGGGGTGAGTGGAGGTGAGGGTGGCGGTGAGTGGGGTGGGGAGGAATTGGGAATCGCGGGCGGCTGGTCTGACCCAGTGCGGGTTGCAGGCCGCGGTGAGGCGGGCCGACCACCTGGAGGAGCTGCTGGAGCAGCGCAGGCGGCCACTGCCCAGCGCCAAGTGACCCCCCGGGCCGCGACAGGACAGACAGGCAGACAGACAGACAGACGGACGGGCAGCGGAGCCGGCCGGGTCGGGGAGGTGGACCCCCCCCTCCCTCGGCCCCGTGGCCGCGCTGTGACAGTAAAGGGCTGTTTCTAATCCTCCGTGTCCCCTGCCTTCTCTCCTTGGGGCTGTGGGCGGGGAGGGGGGGTGACCCGGCTCTCTGCCTGCTGTCCCCCTGGCTCAGATCCGCCTTCTCGGCCTGGCCCTGGTCTAGCACCCGCACACACGCCGTCATCCCCCACCTCCACCCCCACCCCTGGAAGGAGCTCCGAGCCTCCTCCCCCCGGCTGGGTGCCCAGACATGGGGAGGGGTGGGGGAGCCCGCTGTGTTGAGGGGAGGGGAGAGGGCAGCGGGCGGGGCTCTCGGAGGCTCCTGCGCCCCTCTGCTGGCCGTCTGGGGCTCCCTCCTGCTGGCACGTGCAGGGGACCCACTGGTGGGGTGCTATGGCCGCCTGTGGAGGGGGCACTGTCTCTGTCCAGGGCCCTGGGGACTCAGCTCTTGTGGTATGAGTCCCGGTGAGTCACCCTGAGGCCCGGCGCCATGGCCAGGGGTCCAGAGTGGAGCTGTGAGCCTGTGGGTCCGTTCAGGGACGGAGGGTGGAGCTGTGAGCCTGTGGGTCCGTCCGGGGACGGAGGGTGGAGCTGTGAGCCTGTGGTCCGTCCGGGGCCGGCGGGGCAGCCAGACTGTGGGCACCCCCTACTGGATGTGACGTCTCTCTCCCTCTTTCCCTCTCTCTCTCCCCCCCCCCCCCCACTCTGGGATCAGTAAGGATGTGTTTTTCAGAAGTCGCCCTCAGCCCGCGGCCCCCAGACATGGACCCGAGTGGGCTCCTGGGGGGCCGCCCCCTTGGGGTCTCGGGGGTCGGTGTCCTCTGCGCAGAGGGTGTGTCCTCTTGGCGGGACAGGGGTGCGGTAACGGGCAGGCGGGGCTGGCAGGGGTCTGGGAGGGTCCGAGCTCGACCTTGGCTCAGTCCAGGGGTCAGGGGTCAGGGAGATAAAGTGGGCGGAGGGGCTCCGGCCGCCAGGGGGTGCTCAGGCCACCCAGAGGCGGCTGAGGGGGCGAGTGGGGGCAGGGCTCTTCCTTAGGAAGAACTCGGGGAGAAGGGGGAGCAGGAGGAGATGCAGGGAACCGACCCTAGACGTGTCCAGCCCAGAGAGCATGGCCCAGGGTGCAGGCCGGGGTCCCCTCGGCCATCCCTGGGGTGCGGGTGCCCGAGTGGTGCTCACGCAGCCGCTCTGTGGACCCTGGTGGCCGAGGGGCCGCCAGCACGAGCCCCGAGCAAAGCCCGCCGGGGTGAGGGTGGAGCAGGGCAGCCGCTCCGTGGCAGCTGCCGGGAGCTGAGCACCAGGAGGCAGAGGAAGGGCAGGACGGGGCCGCTCACCCACCTGCAACCCGAGCCCCTGCCCCCACCCCCACTGAGACCCCGCCCCCCGACCGAGATCCCGCCCCTCACCCGAGACCCCGCCCCCACCCAAGACCCCGCCCCCAGCGCACGCATCGCCCACACACAGGCCACGCCGAGTGGGTCACTCAATGCTGGTTTATTCCCCCCTCGGCCTCCCTCTCGGGGGCACACGCGGACCCACTGCCCGCAGGCCCCGCGCTGGCGGCGGGCACGGCTACTTCTTCTTCGGGATTTTCTCCTTCTTGACCAGGTCCGAGAACTCTGGAGCAGGAGGCAGTTCTGTCGGTAACCCCGCCTGTGCCCCCAGCCCTCAGGCCCGCGGGGGAGGGGGGGTGCCCCCTTTATGAGCGGGGACCCCACATCCTGGGCGCCCTGCACCCTCCCGCCCACCGGGGCTCACGATGGAGGGTCCCTCAGAGCCTCCATCCGCCTTCAGTGGGGAAACAGGCACAGGGTCTGGGGGCTGCGTCCCGAGCAAACCTCTCAGCCTGCTAAGCCCCGAGGTCACCCCACAAGTCAGGGCTTGGGGGCGTGGAGGCTGGGGTTGCGGGTGGGCCCACGGCTGGCAGGGCGTCTGAGAGCCCACAGTTGGCTCTGGGCTGTGCTCCCCTAACCGGGGTGACCTGGCTGCAGCCAGCGGCAGGGGGCGCAGGGGGGCGGGGGTCAGGGTGACAGACCTCCGTGCCGTGGGGGCCTCCGGGAAGGCCTGCTGCCCCACAATCCCCAGTTCTCACACGCAGCCCTCACCCCACACCCATGCCCGGGGCCGCAGCCCCCAGCCCACCTCCCTCCTGGGTCCGCCTCTGATGGCCCCCCACCCCCCAATCTCCCACCGACCCTCGGCCTGAGGCTGCCAGGTGACCCCCACAGCCAGCCATGTCTGAGACTCAGTTTCCCCGTCTGTGGTTTGGGGGGTGCCCATCACAGATGGGTCTGAGCCTGGGGGGACGGGTCCATGACGGACCGCGGGAGCCCCTCAGCTCCGCCTCAGAGGCTGGGGGACCGAGGGGCCGGTGGGGCCCCGAGGGGGCGGGCAGGAAGCCCCCGAGACCGCCCGGCCGCCCACCTTCGAAGTCAATCCTGCCGTCGCCGTCCGTGTCGGCCGCCTGGATCATGGCCTCGGCCTCCTCGTCGGTCAGCGGGGCGGCCGGCCCGGTGCTGGGCACGGTGGACAGGACGTACCTGGCGGGGCGGGCGCCGGTCAGAGCCGGGCGGCCACGGAGTGCCCGTGCCACGGGGGGGCCGGGTCTGCTGTCCCTGTGGCCCCGCCTCCCGACAGGCCGGGTGGGGCCCACGGAGGGTCCGGCCCGCGGGCGGCGTGGGGGCGAGGACGGGCAGGGACCCGGGGCCCGGCCCCCATGATCCCCTTTCCCCCCCAACTCCCCCCCCCCAACCCCCTCCCCCCCCCCCGCCCCACGGGTTACTTGATCTCGTTCCACTCGATGAAGCCGCTCTTGTCCTTGTCCAGCGTCTGGAAGGCTTGGCGGAGGGTGGCCTCCAGGTGCCCCGAGGCCTGGCACTTCTGCATGTGCTCGAAGAACTTGAGGTAGTTGAAGGCGCCTGGAGGACGGGCAAGGTCAGCGGGTCCCGCACCCGCCCGGCCGGAGGGAGACCTGGTGGGGGGGCGGGTGCCGTGGGTCGGTATGCCGTGGGGCAGGGGTGCTGTAGGGGGGTGCCGTGGGGCAGGGTGCCGTGGGGGGTGCCGTGGGCGGGCAGTACCGGGGTGGGGGTGCCGTGGGGGGATGCCGTGGGGTGGGGTGCCGTGGGCGGGCAGTACCCGGGGGGGGTGCCGTGGGCGGGCAGTACCGGGGGGGGTGCCATGGGCGGGCAGTACCGGGGGGGTGTGCCGTGGGCGGGCAGTACCGGGGGGTGGGGTGCCGTGGGCGGGCAGTACCCGGGGGGGTGCCGTGGGCGGGCAGTACCGTGGTGCCTCACGTCTGTGGGCAGCAGGCCTATGTCTTTGTCCGACAGGGATGTGCCCATGGCCAAGGCCACCTTCTTCATCTGGGCGGAGAAGTCCTTGTCCATGCCGGCCCTGAGGAGGAGCCAGCTCAGCGGGCGCAGCAGGAGGGCTCCCCGGGCACCCCGCCAGCTCCTGCCCCCCCAGTGGCCCCAGGCCCCGACCGGACCCCCGGCTGCCCTCAGGGCCTCGCTGAGGCCCCTGTGCCAGGCCCCGAGGAAGACAGTCTGTGTCCCTGCCTCTTGCTGGCCACGGTGAGGTGCGCCCCGTTTCTCAGAAGAGACGCGGTCCGAGTGGCGGGTGATGCGCAAGTCCCTTCTCTGCCCGGGGGGGGGGGGCATGGCGTCTGCTCCCTCCGCGCTCCGGGCTGTCCTTCGCGGCCGGCAAGCCGCCTCCCCCGGAAGCCTCCCTGGTGACCCAAGGGCCCCCTCCCTCCAGCCCGGCTCAGGCCCAGTCTGGCCTCTCGCTCCCGGACCCCCGGTCGGGGGGGCCTGGGTCTGGTCATCTTGGCTGGTCGCTGACTCTGGGGTGTGCTGGGCCCGGCCATCTGGAGCTGGACTGAGGGAGGCCCAGCCTGCCCATCGAGCAGGGTGGCCCCGCCCCATGTCCAGGCCTCAGAAGGGCCGGAGGTGCACCTGCTCACAGCCTCTGGCGAGGGGTGCATGTCCCTGTCCCACCTCATGCAGGGTCACCGAGGCAGGCCCCCCCGAAGCAGCCCCCCTGAAACAGCCCCCCAGGCAGGCCCCCCCAGGCTGGCAGGAACCCGGGCGGGGTCCGGGCACAGGCGGGCCAGCAGCGGGGCCAGGCTGTCCCGGGCCCCCACAGCGGAGCCCTGTGAGCCGCTGGCGCTCGGGTTGCTGTCCCCAGGGGGGGGGGTTGGGTTCGGAGCTCGTGGCAGAGCAGCTATTTCAGAGGCTCCTTGGCCTTCTCGAAAGTTCACGGCGTGGAACCTTCTGGAACACGCTCCCGTCCCGGGGCAGGCCTGTGGCCTCGGGTCAGAGGTCCCTGGGCCTGGCCAGTCCTCGCCCCCCACTGAGCACCTGGGGCCCCGACGTCGGTGAGCCGGTCTCCGCCTCCCCTCTGACCCAGCTCACAGCCCACTCCCTCCCCGCACAGCCTCGCACCCACCCCCACAGACCCGGCCACGCTCTGTGCCACCCCCGCAGACCCGGCCACGCTCTGTGCCACCCCCGCAGACCCGGCCACGCGGCTGTACCCACCCCCACAGACCCGGCCACGCGGCTGTACCCACCCCCACAGACCCGGCCACGCGGCTGTACCCACCCCTGCAGACCCGGCCACGCTCTGTGCCACCCCCTGCAGACCCGGCCACGCGGCTGTACCCACCCCCGCAGACCCGGCCACGCGGCTGCCCTCAGGCTGGGCCCCCACGGGGCTGCCCCCTCCTCCTCCTCATCCTGCTTTCCCTGGGCCCCTGCAGACCCCAGGGCCGCCCCTTGTCCTGTGGGAAGGGCATGGACCTTTGTGGGGGGTGTGCAGGAGGCAGCTGATCCACGGCGCCCCCAGATCGCGGTGAGCCGCCACCCTCCCCACAGGGCTCACCTCTGCGCTCCCCTCGCGGCTCTGGGAGGCGTGTCAGCCGGGGCCTTTATACCTGCGGCCGCCCGGCCTGTTGACAGCTCGGGGCTGCAGCTGTCCCCCAGCCTCCCTGGCACTCCGGCCTGGCACCGGCTGCCCCCAGGGGCTCGCCGGGCCTGGCACATCCACACGGGCTGGGCAGGCCGGCCGTTGGCAGTGCCGGCCTCCGGAGCCCGGGGTGGGGTGGGGAGAGCAGGCAGGGTTTCTGTCTGTCGCAAGAGGCTCACTCACCTGCCTGTGGCCTCGTGGGGCGGGGGGAGGGGGGTCGTGGTCCCCGAGGTGGTGGCTGGGCCCACCGAGGCCACGGGGGTGCAGGGGGCCTGTGCCCGGGTCCCTGAGGGGCCGGGGGCCTCTCCCCAGCAGGTCCCGTGTTTGTCACTGCAGACGGCGCCCTCATGTGAGTCTGTCCGGGGGCCGCGCCTCCCGAGAGGGGTGACCGGGACGGGCATCAGAAGAGTCCATGAGCCTGCACCGTCTTCTCCCAGAGGGTTCCCCCAAAGCGCCCAGCCCAGCGGTGCCCCCCGCACACCCTCCCACGGCCGCCTCGGCCTGGCAGCACGGGGGACCTTCTCGGCGTGTGCGTGCTGCCCGCGTGCTGCCCGCATGGGGCACGGCAGCCCCGCCCGTGTGCCCGCCCCACGCGGCGGCGCCCGGAGAGGCCCTGGGCCACGGCGCTGGGGTTTGCGGGCGCAGAGCAGGCTGGGCCTGGGGCCACGGGACTCTGCCCCGCACCGCGTCCACCTGACGTCACAGAGAGACAAATGGCGGGTGAGAACCGCCAGAACGGCGCGGCTCCGCGGACAGAGCGTCGGCCTGCGGACTGAAAGGTCCCGGGTCCGATTCCGGTCAAGGGCATGGACCTTGGTTGTGGGGGGGGGGGTGTGCAGGAGGCGGCTGGTCCACGTTTCTCTCTCATCGATGTTTCTCACTCTCTATCCCTCGCCCTTCCTCCCTGTGAAAAATCCATACAGCGTATTAAAAATATAAAGCGTGAGTTGAACATGATCACAAAGAGGCCAGGGCAACAGGAGGGTCTGCGGGGGGACTCTGCACCAGCCCTGCCCGGTGAGGGAGGGAGTCCTGCCCTCCAGCCCAGGGAGGGGGGAGGGGGGAGAGAGGAAGCTGCAGGCGCCCAGAGCCAGCACCTGCCCCGTGATGACAGACGGCCGGTCCCTGGGCTCTGTCCACAGCAGGCACCCCTCCTCGCCCGCAGCCCTGCCCGGCCACTGGCCCTGCGCTGGGCGGAGCTGGCCTGCAGGGCCACGGACCCCCAGAGCACAGGGCCTCTGCTGTCCGGCCAGGAGGCTCGGGGGTGGGGCGCTGGGCGGACGGCAGGGGCAGCACTCCTGCCCCCCCCACCCCCCGGTTCAGCCGGCACCCCAGCTGGGGCAGCCCAGTCCTGCCGGCCGGAGCTCAGACACACGGTACTCACCTCTCTCTTCCCGCAGCCATTTCCACTCAAGGACGAAGCTCCCCCAAGCCACCACCACCCCCAGATCATGGGGTGTCCCTTGGGGGGTTAGGGGGCCCCAGCCAGGCCAGCTTGGAGCCCCAGCACCTTCCCTCTCCTGAGGAGGCTCTACCCCGCCTTCTGAGGTCTCCTTGGCAAATGTGGGTGGCCCTGACCCCCACCCTGTGGGGCGCAGCTGCGGGACCGGCTTGTCCACAAGGGGCTGCTCAGGCCAGTTGGGGTCCGGGACAGCCTGCCCCTTCCGGCATCCCCCCACACACATGGGGCAATGTGCCAACACAGGGCACCTGCGGGGGTGAGTCCTGGCCAGCAGTGGGGTCCCTGGGCCCCGTGACGCCCCACTGGGCTGCCTGGTGGGTGTGGGCTGGACCTGGGGTCACAGGAGGGACCACATAGGTGCTGCTCCCCTCCCCACGGCCTGCCCGTGTCCTTCACTGTGGAGTGGGGTGAATGGTGACCCCAAAAGACATGTATGTCCATATCCCTCCTCCCGCCCTCCTGTGGACGGGCCTTGTTTGGCTGACGGGACCGAGTTAAGATGAGGCCAAACTGGACTGTTTCGGGGGCCCTAGAGCCGGCGGCTGGTCCCCCCAGAGGAGGGGGCTCGAGAAAGCCAGGTGCCCCGGCTCCGGTAACTCAGCCTCTCCCGTGGCTCAGCCTCTCCCGTGGCTCAGGGGCTCCCGCACAGCCTGGGGTCCAGTGGGGAATTGTGTCGCTCCGGCTGCTTCCCATGACCTCTGGCCTGAGCACTGGTTACAGGGGGCGGGGGGGGCCCATGGTGTTAAAATAGCCTCAGCCCCCAAATCGTCTGGCGGCTTCACTGAGAGCCACACCATAAAGCTCACGCGCTAGTCACCGCGGTGGAGTGGGTTCGAGTCGCTTTTTTATTTTCTTTTTTATTAATCTTCATCCGAGGCCACGCTTAGAGAGAGGGAGCGAGGGAGCCTCTGGCGGCAGCCACACAGCACCCGCAAGAGGCACCTGGGTCCCCTCCTCGCAGGCCTGGGAGGGGGCACCCACAGCAGGGGACCCCAATGTCTGAAGAAAAAAGGATGCCCCCTCTCAGGGTCTGACCGCCTCACCATCCCTCCCGGCCCCTGCCCGGCCCGCCAGTGACCTTGGTCCCTGTCCTCCCCGCCCCCCAGCAGGGCCTGGCCTGGAATGAATGGAGGGCTGGGTGCCGGGGTGACCTAAGTCACAGCCAACCTAAACCTCAGACACGACACCCCAGCTCCCGGGAGGGAGGGGCTCCGTTCCGGGCAAGATGGCGCGAAGGCCGGGCTTTTTTTTGAGGGGGGGCCCTCGTGCTCGGTGCCCCCCGCGGGGCCGGTGCCCAGCCGGTGCCCGCGGCCGGGGGGGGGGGGGGACGCGACTCCTGTGGCCGCAGCACCGCCCAGAGGCCCCGCCAGACCCACGCGGCCTCCGGACCCGCCGTGCGGGCCCCACTCCGGCCTGACCCCCGCGCGTGTGCCCGGCGCGTGCCCGCCAGCTGCGCGCGCTTTCCCGTTCCTGCCCCGGGGACCCCGCCCCCCGGGAAAGCCCCCCCGCCACCGCCTCCCCAGCTCAGCTCCCCGGCGTCTCCGGACCCCCCCCCACCTTCTCGGCCCCACCCCAACCCCGGGCGGCCCTTCCTCCATCTCTGCCCCCCGAACCCCCTGAGTGCCCCCAGCCTGCGGGCCCCCCTGCGCGCATCTCTGGACCTGAACCCCGCACTGCCGCCCCTCCCCCACGTCTCCGCACCCCCTCCGCCTGCGGGGACCCCTCCGCGCGGCTCGTGCCCCCCCAGTCAGAGAGGGGGCCCCCAGCCCGAAGGGAGTCCCCCCAGCCGGAAAGGGCCCCCCCCCCACCCAGCGCGCGCTCCCGCCGGTGTTTTCGGGCCGCACCAGCCCCGAGCCGGGCGCGCGGCGGCCCGGAGGTGCCCGCTGTCGCCGCGGCCCCCGCCCGCACCCCGGCTGCCCCGCACCCGCACCCCTGATCCGGGGCTGCGCCGGGGGCGCTCGGCGGGCTGCGCGCGCGGCACCTGCGGCTCCGGGCGCCGGGCGATGGCGGCGGAGCGGGCCGGGGCGGCGGGCGCTCTGAACCGGGAGGCCGCCGGCCCTGCCATGTCGTCCTCCTTCTTCAACCCCAGCTTCGCCCTTCAGTTCGCACTTGGACCCGGTGAGTGCGCCCACCCTCCGCCCGAGGCCCGGCCGGTGCTGGGGCCCCCACTGCGGACATGGCTCCAGCCGGCTCCCGTCTGCAGGGAGGTTAACCCTTTCCGCCCCGGGCGCGGGTGGCGTGGGGCGAGGGGGGCACCGGCTCCACAGGACCCCGCAGGACCCCGCAGGACCCCGCAGGCCTGAGGTCCGGCTGGGGCAGGGCAGGCCTGGGCCCCGCAGTGGGGGCGGCAGCGGGCCGGTTCTGGCTCGGTAACTGGGGCAGGAGGCCTGCTTTGGCCCAGGTGTCCCCAGGAGAGGGGTCCGGACCGGGCCAGGCCTCTGGGGAGGGGCGATGCCCCCGGCCTAGGCCACCAGGCCCTTCCTGGTCCCCCATCCTGGCTGGAGCCTCCCCCCCCCCAGGGCAGGAGCCGGCCTGGAGCTCTGCCCGCCGCCCAGCAGCTGTGCGCGGAGGTGGGAGCTGTGGGCACATCCGTGGGCAGAGCCCTCCGGGCCGAGGCTCAGCGGAGGGGTCCTGGGGCAGGGGGAGGCTGCGGGGGGGGGGGGCAGGGAGGGGTGCTGCCAGCTAGCTGCGGGACCTTGGCCAGGCCTCCTCCCCGGTCAGGGGCGGCCCTGGGGGGCTGGTGTGTTTACCGGGGATGCCGGGCCTCCCGGCAGTGGTGGCAGCTGGGTAGGCAGTGCGCCGTGCCTGACCCCACCAGCTCCAGCCCCTCCCTGGGTGGGAGGTGACCCTGCCCGGGCTGGGCCCAGGGGCCCAGAGTCCCACCCCCTGGTCACCGGGCTGTGGCACCGGCTAATGCAGCTGGAACGGGGCTGGCAGCAGGGATGGGCGGGGGGGGGGGGGGGGGGGGGGGCGGGCTGTGGTGATGCTCTGCAGCCCTGGGCATGGTCCCCGGGGGCACTGGCCCTGCGGGGGGAGCTGGCGGCAGGCTGTCTGCGGGGCTCGGGGTGGTGGCGTGCTCTCGGGCTTCCCCAGGGGCTCTTGGCTTGGAGAAGTGTCACCGCTGGGCCGGAGGGCGGGCCCAGGCCCAGGCCCAGGTGGCCCTCAGGGAGGGGCTGGGCTGCTCCAGCAGGGGGTCCCGCCTCAGGGTGGGGGGTGCAGCACCCACCACAGGATGTGGGGCCTCCCGCAGGCCCGCCCTGTGTGACAGGGTTACCCCCTCCCCCCCCCGGGTGTGCGGGACTCCAGCCCCTCCCCCGTCGCGGGGGCCACAGCCCTGCCTCTCGCGGGGGGGCAGGGGGCGGGGGGCACCGCTGTAGGCGCGTGAGGCTGACGGCGAGTGACGTCAGGGAACAGCTGGGCGGCCAGCACCCCCCGTCCTCCCTCAGCGTCCCCGTCCCCCCCAGCGTCCCGTCCCCCACAGCGTCCCCGTCCTCCCTGTAGATCAGCCACTCCAGGGGGGGCCACTCTGGGGGGGGGCAGCTGGGTGACTGGAGGAGAGGTGGGCCCCCAGCCCACCAGCCCCTGGAGTCCCACAGCCCAGTCTTATCTCCCGAGCCTCCGTTTGCTCATCTGTGAAATGGGAGGGCAGCCCGACCCCCAGGGCCTGGGCGGGCAGGTGAGTACCTGGTGGGGACGAGACGCTCAGTAAACAGAGACTGGTGTTTCGGGGGGCTGGTGTTTAGGGACAAGGCACAGCGGCTCCGGGGCTTCCCGAACCCCAAGGCAGGGCGCGCTGGCTCTTGGGAGGTCTGCCCGAGTCTGCGGGGGTCCCTGCTGGGGGTCACCCCAAAGGAGGCCAGGGAGTGTGGCTGAGTTTGTTCAACGTCTGGGGCAGACAGAGGGGGGGCGGGGTCCTTGCAGTCACCGGGCCAGGCCTGCTGCGACTCCCTGGCGGCCATTACACGGAGGGAAGGGGGTTGATCGGAGGCTCTGGCCTCGACCACGGGCGGGCTGGGGACTGGGGGGACGGGCACAGGCCCAGGCAGGGGCACCTGGCCCTCCCCCCGGCACAGCTCGGCCTCGGTGCTGCAGCCTGGGGTCCGCTCGCTGCCACAGGGCGACCCCCGTGGGGCCATGGCCGGCCTGGCCCAGCTCCTCCAGGTGAGGGTGCGGCTCCCACCTGCCAGCCCCGGGCACCGGCGGCCCTGCCCGCCGGCCTCCACTCCTCTGCTGTGCTCTGGGGTCCCGGGTTCCGCAGTCTCCACCTGCCCTGGGAGCCCCTGGGACAGGGGTGCTGGGGGGACAGGGCGCCCATGCTCTGCTCCCACCAACTCGGAATTCCTAATGCGTGTGAACGAGGGCCCCCTGTCCCCTGGGCACCGGGCACCGGGCAGGCCTGGTGCAGGATGGGGACTTGGCTAGGAGCTTCCCGCCTGTGTTTGCTGCCGGGGGGGGGGGGGGGTCCCCTGCGGTCGGAGGGGTCCATCTTGTTCCCCGGGAGCTGCCTGACCCTTCGGCAGGAGGCATGTGCGGAGACGCAGTTCCCGGCCCCGGTGGGTGGGCCCCAGGCCCTGGACTGGCACTGGGCTCCGTGGCACAGCCAGGCCCCTCCTCCCAGGCTCTCGATGGGCACCTTGCTGCTGGGATTGAGGCCAACCCTGGCCTGGGACTGAGCCTGCCCTTCCGGCAGAACTCTGCACCCCTGCATCGTTCCCCCCCCCACACCCCTGTCCCCCCAGCGCCCCCACCCCCCAGCGCCCCTGTCCCCCCAGCGCCCCTGTCCCCCCAGGACCCCCGACCTCCCAGCGCCCCCACCCCCCAGCGCCCCAGCAGGGGGTGAGGAGGTTTGGAGGGTCTGCGGTGGGGGCTGTGGGCACAGTCTCCCACACAGCTGCCCCCCAGACCCCTCTCACCTGCTGGGGTGGGTCAGAGCCGCGTTCTGAGCGGAGGGTGGGTCTGCTCCCCGCTGGCTGAGGTCAGGGCCAGAGGTGTGGGGTCTGCGGGCACTGGGGCTGCTGCAGTCCAGCTCCTGGGGGGGCGTCCGGGGAAGCCGGGGGAGCCAGGTGTCTGAGCACACGCGTGTGGACACGTGCCCTCGGCCACGCTCTCGCCCCTGTAGCCAGTCAGGGCCGATGGGTCCCCACACCGCCGGGAGAGGGGAGGGAGACGGGCTGAGCGGTCCTGGGGGGGGGGGGGTGCCAGTGCCCACCCCGTCTCTCCAGCAGGGGGCGCCCTGGCCCTGCGGGGACTCTTTCTCCCCGGGCAGCCCTTTGCCAAGAAACTGCCCCGAAGGCCCCCTCGGGCTGGGTCTGCCCTGTGGGTGTTCGTGGCGGGGAGACGCCCCTCCGGCCTCCCCGCGCCCCCAGAATCCTGCCACTGGCTTCCCTGGGCGTCAGGGCCAGAGGCCGGGTCCGCTGCTGGCGCCGGGCACCGCTCTGGACGCCACGGGTGCAGTTCCTTCCTGCACGAGATCCTGTTTGCGCCACCGGGCACGGGGGGCGGGGGGCGGGGGGGGGGGGGCGGGGGGCGGGGCCAGGACGTCCTCAGAGGCCCCGCGAGGCCTGCCAGGCCTGTGGTGACCCCGAGCCCGAGCCCCGCAGGCTGTGCTGGCCCCAGGCTGTGCGGGGAGCCCGGCTCCCTGACTGGGGGGGCGGGGCCCGTACAGGGGACCCACTGGCGGGGGGCGCGCTCCGTGTCTTTCCTGAAGGTGGCGCAGCGCGTGGGTGTCGTGTGAGTACCTCCGGGTGAAGGGCTGGGAGGAGGTGACGGCCCCCTGGGGGGGGGGGCACAGAGCCCGGGGCAGCCGGGGACCAGGTGCGTGAGAAGGTGACTGCCCTCCCCCTGAACCCCCCCTGCCCCTCCCCCTGCAGCACCATCTGCTCTGGGCTGGGAGTCTCCAGGGATGGGGGCTTTTTTTTTTTTTCTTTTCTTTACTAGAGGCCCAGTGCAGACATTCGTGCACGGGGGGCAGGGGGGTGTCCCTCAGCCCAGCCTGCACCCTCTCCAATCTGGAACCCCTTGAGGGATGTCTGACTGCCCGATCCTACCGGGGTCAGGCCTAAACAATCCAGGACTCCTGGCTCCCAACTGCTCGCCTGCCTGCCTTCCTGATTACCCCTAACCGCTTCTGCCTGCCAGCCTGATCACCCCCTAACCACTCCTCTGCCAGCCTGATTGATGTCTAACTGCTCCCCCGCCAGCCTGTTTGCCCCCAACTTCCCTCCTCTGCTGGCCTGATCGCCCACAACTGCCCTCCCCTGCTGGCCTGATCGCCCACAACTGCCTCCCTTGCAGGCCTTAGAACCTCCCACCGGCCCTCCCCTGCTGGCCATCTTGTGGTGGCCATCTGTGTCCACATGGGGGAAGGATCTTTGACCACAACATGGGGGGCAGCCCTCTTGTGTGTTAGAGTGATGGTCAATCTGCAAATTTCCCTTTTATTAGATAAGATAGAGGCTGGTGCATGGGTAGGGGCCAGCTGGTTTGCCCTGAAGGGTGTCCCAGATCAGGGTGGGGGTTCCCTTGGGGTGAGGGGCGGCCTGGGCGAGGTGCCTGTGGAGGTCTGCAGGCTGGCCACGCCCCCCAGTGACCCAAGCAGAGGCCTTGGTATCTGGGATTAATCTATGTCTGCAATTGAAACTTTGTAGCCTGGAGTGGAGCCAAGCCTTCTCCATGGTGACAGCCATTTCTGTTTGAAACTTTGTAGCCTGGAGCGGAGGCCTGGGCTAGGGCTGCAGAAGCTTGGCTTCCTCCATCGTCGGGGCAACCCTACCAGTCTTCTCTCTCCAGCTCCCTGGCAGCCCCATTTCTGTTGGGATTATGTATCTTCTATAATTGAAACTTTGTAGCATTGAGTGGAGGCCTAGACCAGCAACAGCAGGCGGAAAGCTTGGCTTCCTCCGTTGCCAGGGAAACCCAAGCCTCCCTCCTGCTCTCAGTGGCCGCAGCCATCTTGGTTGGGGTTTATTCTCTCCTGATTGGCTGGTGGGCGTGGCTGGTGGGTGTGGCTTGATCAGAGATATGATCGATTTGCATATTACTCTTTTATTAGATAGGATTAAGGAATTACATGGGGGTGGGGTCTTCAGGTTCCATGTGTGAGCCAGCCGTGTGGTGTGTCCTCTGACGTGTCCCCTCCCGCCCCGCCCCCCTGCGGAGGGCCAGGCCTTTCTCGCCCCGTCCCCACGGGCGTGGGCTGCGCCCAGGTCCTGGCTGTTTTTGGGGAGCACGCCGTGAACGTGGGGTGCACGGGTCCTTTCCGACCGAGAGACGCCCGGCAGCGGACTTGCTGGGGGACGGGGCGCGCCTCTGTTTTTATTTCCTCTGGAGCCCCACACGGTTCCCGCCGCCGCCACCAAGGCGGGGCGGGGGGGGGACCCCAGCGAGCGGGAGGGTGAACCCTTCACGGCGCCCCGATTCCCTTCTCCGTGACCAGTCAGCCTCCTCACGTGCGGTCTGAGACGGGGGCCAGAGGGGTCAGCGCTGGGAGCTGAGAGGTTGGGGGTCTCGTGGGCAGAGAGGGGGGGCCGGCAGGCAGAGAGCCGGCGGGTGGAGCGCACAGGGGCGCTGGCCCGCCTCCGTCTGGAGAGACGCCTCGCCGCAGAGGGCCGAGCTCCCCGAAGCCCAGGCCCAGCTTGGAGCCCTAATTCGGGGGGCCGTGGCTTGTGTTGGGGGCCCGTCGTGCTGTCCTGGGCACCTCGGCCTCCCCACCCAGTGAGGGTGAGCCACGGGGGGGCTCCTGTGGGCCAGGGGCTGCGGGAGGGGCCCCGCTGTCTGTAGGGTGCCCTTGTGGTGGGTTCAGCAAGGGGGCGACTGGAGGCGCCCGGCCCGCACAGCGCCACCTTCCGGGACAGCGGGCCCCCTCAGAGCCGACAGGCCTCATGCCCACAGCCCTGGCTCAGCGCCCGGAGCCTGGCAAGTGGCCCCACTTGGGGGGGGCCAGGCCCCGCCCTCGGGATCTCAGCCTTTCCCAGTGACACCCACAGAGCCTTGGTGATGATCCCCCGAAGGCTCCGAGGGGAGGTGGGTTGACCAGAGTCAGAGAGACATGGAGGGGTGGCCACAGCCCGGGGACCCTGACCTCCTGGGGGTGTCTGTGAACCCCCTCAATGGGGAAGTGTGGCCCGTGAGGCCAGAGTGGCCCCCAGTGGCTGGCGGAGGAACTGCAGGCTCAGGCCTTTGTGGCTGTCTGGTGTGTCCTGGTGGGGGGTCCTGGAGCAGGGGTGAGGGTGCTGAGGCCCGACTATAAGTTGGGGCTGGGGAGCCTTGGGGAGGGTCGTGGCTGGCCCCTGAGTGCATCTAGGGGGAGTGGGGCAGGGAGTTTTTATCCTCCTGTGTGCAGGGCTGGGGGGAGAATGGGGGGTGAGTGGGGGCCAGGAGGGAGTCAGGGGTAGAGGGGGCCAGCGGGGGGGAGTGGGGCCTGGGGGGCAGTGGGAGGGTAGTGGGGGGGTGGGGGAATGGAGGCGGGGGGAGTGGGGGCAGGGGGAGTGCAGTGGGGGGGAGTGGGGGCCGGGGGGAGTGGGGCCTGGGGGGCAGTGGGAGGGTAGTGGGGGGTAGTGGGGGTCGGGGGGAGTGGGGACAGGGGGGAGTGGGGGGGAATGGGGAACAGGGAGTGGGGCCTGTGGGGCAGTGGAGGGTAGTGGGGGTAGTGGGGACAGGGGGGAGTGGGGGGAATGGGGAGTGGGGCCTGGGGGGCAGTGGGAGGGTAGTGGGGGTAGTGGGGACAGGGGGGAGTGGGTGGAATGGGGAGTGGGGCCTGTGGGGCAGTGGAAGAGGAGGGGAGGGTAGTAGGGGGATGGGGAATGGGAAAGTGGGGGATGGGGTCAAGTGGGGGCTGGAGTTGGGGGGAGCGGGGGCCGGGGGGCAGTGGGAGGGGAGTGGGGGGCGGGGGAAGTGGGGGTGGGGGGAGTGGGGGTTGGGGGAAGCGGGAGTCGGGAGGAGGCGGGGGCCAGGGGAGTGGGGGTTGGGGGGGCAGGCCGCAGAGGCCGCCTGACGCCCCCTCCCTTGCAGACGGTGCCCCGCTCGGCGAGCTGTCCTGGCCGTCCTCGCTGGCCGTGGTGGCTGTGTCCCTGTCGGGGCTCCTCACGGCCGTCGCCCTCATGCTGGCCTGTCTGTGCTGCAAGAAGGGCGGCATCGGGTTCAAGGTGAGGGCGGGGGGGGGGTGTCCCCGGGACTGTGGCCGGATCCGGTCTCCTGGCCACCGGGGGGCCTCTGAGCCGGCTGGCAGGGGCTCGCTTGCCTCCTGGGCTGGGGTGCAGGGCACTGGGCTCAGGAAAGGCCATGAGGCCGAGTGGGGGCTGAGGGGCAGCTCTACCAGCGGGAGGCCCCCCCCGGCCCTGCAGGGCGAGTTCCCAGCATCCCCTGGGCTGCGTCTCCCGCGCTGAGCCGCCTAAGAGCAGTGGCTGCGGGCGCCCCTTGGGGTGCGGCCCCCCAGCTCGCAAGCCCATGGCTGCCCACGGCGGCCCCACGAGCAGCAGCAGCTCCGAGCTGGGAGCCGGGAGCCCCGACAGTGGCGCGAGGGCCAGTCCCTGCTGACCCAGCAGCCCCCCCCCCCCGCCTCCCCGCCAATCTGGCCGAGGGTCAGATTCCTGGGCCTGCGAGGTCCCGAGGGGGCACCCTGTGGTCCCCGCCATCTCAGAGGAACAGGCGTGTTTCTCACCCGCCCCCCCCCCCCGTGTCACCTCGTGGTGGGGGTGTCCTGCCCCGTGAGGACAATGAACAAGGACTTGCTGTGACAAAGCCCACAGTGGACGCTGGGCAGTGTGCCACGCCCCAGCCCCCCCCGACCCCCCCGGCCCCCCCGACCCCTCGGAGCCCCGTCTTCCCAGGGCCTGGGCAGCAGGGCTGCGTCCCCGCCCCGCCACAATGCTGGGTGTCCTGAAGACCCCCCGGGCCAGAGCTTTCTGGGGGCCCGGGGTGGGGCGGGCCCAGGGGTGGGACTTGAGGGCCATCTTATAAGTCACCCCTCCTGTTCCCTGGGAGAACCGGGGCCCCCAACAAGGGGCCAGCTGAGCCTCCTCCGGGCGCCCCCGCCTGTCCCGGGACCATGGCGCGGGACATTCCAGCGCCTGCGCCCCCGGGGGGGCGGGCCCCGGGGGAGCCGAGCGGAAGGGGCTGGCGGATGCTCACCCTGGCCTACCTGCTCGCCCGCTGTGCTGGGCGCCATCGGGGGGGGTCCACGGGGGGTGCCGGCAGGTACAGGGGGTCAGGCGGCCGGGATTCCGGGCCTCGGAGCTCTGTCCCCGGGGCACAGACTGGGGGGCGGCCTGTGGGCTCCCGCCTCCCTCTTGCCGCTGAGAAAGTCGGGGCGCAAGAGAGGAGGGCACAGGGCGCTGGGCGGGCGGGGACCCCAGGCCTCCTGGCTCCCCCTCCCGCGCCCATCCCTCCGGCCTCGGTTTCCCCCCCGGCGGGCAGGGAGGGGTTGTCGGCAGCCGGCAGACTTTGCCTTCAGGCTGCGCCCCGGGGTGGGGGGGGGGGAGGGCGTGCTCCCAGACAGACAGGTGCGCTGCGCCTTTCGAACCCCATCTGAGCGGGTGGGGCGGGGAGCGACGGCTGCGGGCTGGAAGGTCGGAGGGCTGGGTAGGAGGGGGTGCGGGCCTGGGGGGACGTGGGGGGTCCCTGCCCCGAAGTCGGGACAGCTCCTGCCCGAGACAGGGTGGGCGTTTAGTGGCTGGTGCACAGGCAGAGCGGGGCTTGGGGCTCAAGGCCCCCCTTAACCGACCCAGAACAGACGCCCGGCTCCTGGGCACTGTGCCCGGCCAGGGGCTCTGTCTGCCCGGGAGCCGGGAGCCGGGGAGGGGTGCCGGCTGCCCTGCCCGGAGCTCACCGTCGCCCCACCCCCCACCCCACGCCAGGAGCTGGAGAATGCGGAGGGGGAAGAGTTCGCCGCCGACCGCCCCGCGCGGGGCTCCCCGGCCGCCGCTCAGAACGGGCCCGACGTGTACGTCCTCCCGCTCACCGAGGTCTCGCTGCCCATGGCCAAGCAGCCGGGGCGCTCAGGTGAGGGGGGACGGGCGAGTGAGGGGCAGGTGAGGGGGGACAGGTGAGGGGGGGGCAGGCAGGTGAGTGAGCCTGGGAGTGATCCTGGGGAGGGGTGTAGGAGGCGAGTGCCCCATCTGAGGGGCCTGGGAGCAGGCTGGGGTCTCAGCCCCTGCTGGGGCTGCCGAGCTGGGGCCTAGGATGGGCCACCGTGTGCCGGAGGCGGGGGTGGGGTTAGCGTCCCAGGCGCCTGACCCAGACCCCCCTGGCGCCAGCGGCCACGCAGGGACGGGCTCCGTGGTGCCCGGGGGCAGGGCCCCCCCAGGGGGCAGGAGCTCTCTGCTCCCTCCGTGGGCGGCTGTGAATGGGCCTTTCACTCAGGCGCGGGGTGGGGGGCAGGCTAGCCCCCTCTCTTCTGCTCCTGACCCTGCGGGGCCCTGACCTGATGCCACCCCCAGGAGCTCGCCCTCACCGTGGGCTGGGGGCCCCCGAGGCCCCGGTCTGGTCCCAGAGTAGAGGCGCTGGCAGCCCAGGCACCCCAACCTCCCGCCAGCGTCTCCGCAGCTCCAGCGAGCAGGGCCGAGGGTGTCTGTGCAGAGGGCCACCCCCCCATGTCCGCGGTCGGCCCAGCCCCCCGATGACCCGGGGTCTCCCAGCCTGGTCCGGGGGCCGCCCTGGGCAGGGGGGGGGGGGAGAGCCACGCCCGGCCTCAGCTGTCCCCCGTGACTGTGTGCCTGACCCTGAGAATCTGAGGCCCAGCGTTTCCCGCCCAGCTTCTCCGACACCCGCTCTCCCTGCGCCTCGGGGCCTCGGGCCCTGCGGGTCCCACCAGGCAGCAGGACACCCTTCGCCCTTTGGAAAGGCGGGCCGGGCCGGGTTTATGGCTCAGCGCGCCGGGCCTGCGGGCACCGGGGCCAGCGAGTCACGTCCGGGAGAGGCCGCCCAGCCGGCCATTCCCCGGCTTACGGGGGTGGGCGCCCTTCCTCACGGGGTGTCCAGCGCAGCCACGGGGACCCCTGACCCCACGGCCAGTCATCGGGAACAGCCGAGGCCCCTCCTGAACCAGCAGCTCCTCATGGGGCCGGGTGTTGTCTCCTGCTGGGGAGACCCAGCCAGGGGGCCAGCAGGCTGGGGTGCAGGGCGGGAGCCCTGGGACTCGGAGCCCCTGGCGGGCTCAGCATCAGGTCAGTGTTCCCCGGGGCGTCGGGGCAGCTGGCGTGGGAGCAGAATTTCGGGGAATCCCCTGCCCCCGCCCCAGCCGGGCCCCGCCCCCACCCCCACTGACCTCGCCAGCTGGCCTGCAGGAGAATGAGCCCCTGTGTCCCCCGCCGGCCGGCCGTGCCAGGAGCCCCAACAAAGGAGCCTTTGGCGAGCCTGAGGCTGGAATGCCAGCCTGTGGCAGGGGCGAGGGCACCGGTTGGCCCGCGTCCTCCTCCCCTGGGCTCAGCCCAGCCCGGGCCCGCTCCAGGCACAGCCTCCCGGACCCACCATAGGGATGCCCAGTTTCTCCCGAGGGCCTGGCGCCCGGCTCCGGCTCCTGAGGGTGGCTCCCCAGAACCCGCCGCAGGGCAGCCCCTCGAGAGGCGAGGTGAGGGGGCCGGGCGGCGGTGGCGCAGGCGGAACTGGGGTTGCTGAGTCCTCGCCCCCGTTACAGTGCAGCTGCGGCAAGTCGGCGGCCCTGGGCCGGCACAGCCGTGCTTTCCTAAAGGAGATCGGGCACGGCTGGTTCGGGAAGGTGAGCGGCGGGCGGGGCGGGAGGGGTGGGCACTGCGGGCGGGGGTGGAGGCAAGCAGAGGGGAGGCGGGGGCGGCAGAGGGGGCAGGTGGAGGCTGCTTTCCCTGGGAGCTGCCCCAGCCCTGGGGTCCCCTCTCTAGGTCCCCCCTCCCCGCTGCTGGGCCCTTCCTGGGGAGCTGGGCTCTGCAGCCAGGGAGGTGTGTGCTGCCCGGGAGGCCGGCCTCTCCCTGACCCCCCGCTTGGGAGGCAGGCAGGTCCGCCCCCCCCCGCCCCGCACGGCCCAGGAGGGTCCCCAGAGGGCCCAGACCGGTGGATGTGCAGGGCGAGGCGGGGGGCCGAGGGCGGTGGAGGCGGGGGGCCGAGGGCGGTGGAGGCGGGGGGCCCAGGGCGGCGGTGACGCACGGCGCCCACAGGTGTTCCTGGGGGAGGTGCACTCGGGGCTCAGCGGCGCGCAGGTGGTGGTGAAGGAGCTCAAGGCCAGCGCCAGCGTGCACGAGCAGATGCACTTCCTGGAGGAGGCGCAGCCCTACCGGTGGGTGTGCCGGGCCGGGCGGGGGCTGGAGGCAGGGGCTGGCTGGGCCCCGGGACCCTGTCATGCAAGGCAAGCTCTGGGCTCTGCCACTCACCCCCCTCCTGGACCCTCTGCCCCTCTGTTCCCCTCCCCGCCCCCTGTTCCCCTCCCCGCCCCCCTGTCCTCTCCCTGCCCCGTCCCCTCCCCGCCCGCCCCCGTCCCCTCCCTGCCCCCCTGTCCCCTCCCCGCCCCCCTGTCCTCTCCCCGCCCCGTCCCCTCCCCGCCCGCCCTGTGTGGGAGCCCGGCCAGCCTGTCGGCTCCACAGGGCCCTGCAGCACAGCAACCTGCTCCGGTGTCTGGCCCAGTGCGCGGAGGTGACGCCCTACCTGCTGGTGATGGAGTTCTGCCCCATGGTGAGCACCCGCCCCGCCCCGCCCCCCCCGCCCCCGCCCCCCCCCCCCCGCCCGCCCGCCCCCCTCGCCCCAGCTCCTCTCCAGGAATCGGGGGGGTGGTGCCGGCAGGTCCAAGGCGCCCTGGCTCTCGGGCCACCCTGCCTGGCTCTGCCTGGCCCACGTCCTGGTCACCACCCGTCCCCGCCCACCAGCGGGACCAGTGGTCCCAGCTCAGACCGTGGCCTTGGGGGCCCGCGGGGAGGGGCTGGGGGGCTGGCCTGGAGAGGTGGCCTTGCCTGTGGGTTCGCCCCGCTGGCCCTGCAGGGGGGGTCAGGGGTCGGGGGGGCTTGCATAGGCCCCACTCCTGCCGGCGGTGACGGTGCGGCCCCTCTCGGCAGGGGGACCTCAAGGGCTACCTGCGGAGCTGCCGGGTGGCGGAGCCGCTGGCGCCGGACCCTCTGACGCTGCAGCGCCTGGCCTGCGAGGTCGCCTGCGGCCTCCTGCACCTGCATCGCAGCAACTACGTGCACAGGTGAGGGGCCGGTGAGGGGCCGGAGCACAGGTGAGGGTGAGGGGTCGGGGGGCAGGTGAGGGGCCGGTACCCAGAGTTCATGGGGCCTGTGGGGATCCGTGGGGCCCGTGGGGGTCCGTGGGGGTCTATGGGGGGTCCGTGGGGTCCATGGGGGTCTATGGGGGTCCGTGGGGGTCCGTGGGGGTCTATGGGGGTCCGTGGGGGTCCATAGGGGTCTATGGGGGTCTGTGGGGGTCTGTGGGGATCCATAGGGGTCCATGGGGGTCCGTGGGGGGTCTGTGGGGGTCGTGGGGGTCTGAGGGGGTCCAAGGGGGTCCATAGGGGTCTGTGGGGGGGTCCGTGGGGGTCCATGGGGGTCTGTGGGGGTCCATAGGGGTCCGTGGGGGCCTGTGGGGGTCCGTGGGGGGTCTGTGGGGGCCTGTGGGGGTCCAAAGGGGCCCATGGGGGTCCATAGGGGTCCGTGGGGGTCCATGGGGGTCTGTGGGGGTCCATAGGGGTCCGTGGGGGCTCTGTGGGGGTCCGTGGGGGTCCGTGGGGGTCCATGGGGGTCCGTGGGGCCGGTGGGAGGACAGCGTCCATAAGGCATCCAGGGACCACTGGGCAGTTGTTTTGAACAGAAAGCACAGGCTGGGGGGGGGGCCCTGCTCTGCGGGACGGCGAGGGGACGTGCCCCGGCCCGGCTGGGCCTGCCTCTGCCCCAGGGCGGGCAATGCCCCCCGGGCCCCCCCGCCCCCCCCTCCCGTCTCCCTCCGGCCCGGGGAGGGAGGCTCAGGCCTGCGTCCTGGCCCCTGAGGGGTGCAGACGGGCCGGGGTGCACAGTGCGGGGACGCGCCTGAAGACGTGGCCCGCCGTGGCCTGGACGAGACGGGCCGTCCTCCCCAACAAGATCCCGGTGCTGAGTGATGACTCGCAACTCCAGCATCAGAGATTTTGTTGCCGAGGGCAGCTGCCAGCCGCCCGCCCGCCCTCAGTCCCGTCCCGGCCCCTGGGCCTGGCCCCACCCACACTCTCCCCTCGGCTCTGCGCCCAGACACCCCCAGGCAGGCAGGGCTGAAGGCGGGCTGGGGGAACCCCGTTGCTGCAGGCAGGCACCCCCCGCCCCACCCCCGTGTGGGAAGGGCAGGACCACAGCCCCCCCAGTGCTGAGCGGGGGCCACAGTGGGCGGGAGGACAGACCAGAGTCCCACTGACTGGCCCCCGAGACGAGGGATGGCAGGGTCAGCAGGCTGGTGACCCAGAAGAAGTGGGGGTGCAGGATGAGGTAAGGGGAGTGACCTCATGGGCCGTCACGTGGCAGCGCCGTGGCCGGGTCCCCAGGACCCCGACACGCCCGGTGCTGGGCGGGGGCGGGGCTCTGGGCAGGGGAGGGCGCCGCCTCTTGGACACCCTCCCTGCCCCCGCGGAGCAGAGCGGGGACGCTGACCCCGCCTCCCGCCCCCAGTGACCTGGCTCTGAGGAACTGCCTGCTCACGGCCGACCTGACAGTGAAGATCGGGGACTACGGCCTGTCCCACGGCAAATACAGGGTGAGCGGCCGGCTGGGCGGGCCCAGGGCTGGGGGGGGGACTCGGGGCGGGGCCCAGGGGCTAGGGGGGTTAGGGGGTCCAGGCCCAGGGGGCTGTGAGGGCTGAAGGGGTTGGGCCCCAGGGGCTGTGGGGGCCTGAAGGGTTGGGCCAGGGGCTGTGAGGCTGAAGGGGCTGGACTCAGCGGCTAGGGGGCGCTAGGGGGTCCAGGCTCAGGGGCTGGGGGCCCAGTGGCTGGGGGGCCGTGGCTGGGCCGGTGCCTGCGGGGCGGTGACTGCCCCCCGCCGGCAGGAGGACTACTTTGTGACGGCGGACCAGCTGTGGGTGCCGCTGCGCTGGATCGCCCCGGAGCTGGTGACGAGGTGCACGGCAACCTGCTGGTGGTGGACCAGACCAAGGCCAGCAACGTGTGGTGAGTGCCCCCCCGCCCCCCTCAGACTCTCGGCTGCTCTGCCCGGCGCCTGGTGTGTGCGGGGGACACAGGAGGGTGCGGGCCTGGCCCACGGGCCCCGTTTGCTGAGGGAGGACCTCCGCAGGGCGCCCCGAGCGCCTGGTGAGGACGGCCCGCCCCCGCGGGGCGCCGCTGACGCCTCCCTCGCAGGTCCCTGGGCGTTACCCTCTGGGAGCTGGTCGAGCTGGGCGGGCAAGCCTACCCGCAGCACTCGGACCGCCAGGTGCTGGCCTACGCCGTCCGCGAGCAGCAGCTCAAGCTGCCCAAGCCGCAGCTGCCGCTGGCGCTGTCCGACCGCTGGTGAGCCCCGGGGCGGCCGGGGGGAGGCGCCCCAGCAGGAGGGCGGGGCGCTGAGGGGGTGTAGCTCCTGACCACCGGGTTTCCAGCCCCCCCCCCGTGGCGCCCCTCTGGTCGGCAGGGACCTCAGCGTCCCACCCCGGGCCCAAAGGGCAACGGCCTGTCCCCCCAAAGCACAGCTGGCCCGCCCACAGGGGGTGGCTGCCCCGGGGAGGTGCCTGCCCGTGGCTGGTTCCACTTAAATGCGGGGGGTGAGGGGGGCAGGGGGGATGTCCTTTAACTGCCCCCAAGTGTGAGGAGGGGACCCCCCCATCTTGATCCCAAGGGAGCCCGGGGGAGGGAGGGTGCTGGGTGGGGGCAGGGCTGAGTGGGGGGCAGGGCTGAGTGGGAGCAGGGGGGGCAGGGCGGGGCTGGGTGGGGGGTCTGGGGAGCGCAGGGCTGAGTGGAGGCAGGGGGGCAGGGCTAAGTGGGGGGGCAGGGCGGGGCTGGGGAGGATGGGAGAGGGCAGGGCAGGGCTGAGCGGCCCTCCCCCCACAGGTACGAGGTGATGCAGTTCTGCTGGCTGCAGCCGGAGCAGCGGCCCACGGCCGAGGAGGTGCACCTGCTGCTGTCCTACCTGAGCACCAGGGGCGCCCCGGAGGCCGAGGAGGAGGAGTTCGAGCGGCGTTGGCGCTCCCTGCGGCCCCGCGGGGGAGGACCGGGCGCCGGGGGACTGGCGTTGGGGGGCGCGGGCGAGCTGACCACGGCCTCCTCCTTCCCGCTGCTGGAGCGGTTCTCGGGGGACCACTTCCCCGCAGTCGACGGCGACGACGTGCTGACGGTGACCGAGACCAGCTGCGGCCTCAACTTCGAGTACAAGTGGGAGGCGGGCCCCTGCGCCGCCGCCTTCTCGCCGCCAGGGGGCGCCGAGCCCGGCTGCCCCCGCCGCCGCCTCCAGGAGCCCTGCGCCCCCGAGGGTGCGGCGCCCCCGGGCGTGGTGCCCGTCCTCAGCGCGCACAGCCCCTCCGTGGGCAGCGAGTACTTCATCCGCCTGGAGGAGCCCACGCCCACCGCCGGCCACGACCCCGACTGCGCCGGCTGCGCCCCGGGCTCCCCGGGCCCCGGTCACGTGGCCGCCTCCCTGGCTACGGAGCCGCCCCTGGGCCAGACGCTCTCCACCGATGGCCCCGGGGGCCACTCTGACCACCAGCCACGCAGGAGCCCCACGCAGGACCCGCCCACCCCCTCCTGCTTGCCCTCACCCTCGCCTGGGGGCCTGATGCTGGTGGAGGCCGGAGTGGGGGATGCCGACTGGGGTGTGGGCACTCTCTGCTCGCCCGTCTTTGGGGACCCCCTGGGGGCATCCACCTCGGGAAGGGCAGGACCCTGCGCGGGGGCCTGGCTCCCAGGCTGCACCGGGGGCCGCGCGGACGGCTGTCCTGGCAGGAAGCCTGCCCTCCAGGCTGTGCCTGAGCTGGACCACCCTCTGGCCCCAGCGACCCCCACAGAGCCTCTCTGGGGGTCAGAGGGGGCCTGCGTTGGCCGGGAGCCAAGCCGCTGCCTGGGCCGCCCCCATCTGTGTCCTGTTGAGGGCCTGGCACCCGCCAGGAGCCCAGTCACCCACCCCTGGACAGAGGCGGCCGTGAGTGGGGGCCACAGCCCCCAGACAGAGCCCAGGTGTGCAGAGGAGGCCGAGGGCCCTGCTGCGCCCCCAACTGCCCGTTCCGTCCATCCCGACCCCACCCCTTAGAGAGAGCCCTGCTTCCCACGGAGGAGGCGAGCGCCCCCACGGCCCTGCCCGCCTCCCCGTCGCCTGCCAGCAGCCAGGCTGCCACCCCGGGGCCGGCCCGCACTTGGGACGGAGGCGGGGGCTCCCTGGAGCTGGAGACCCCGGGCAGCGAGGACGAGGACACCACCGAGGCCACGTCTGGCGTGTTCACCGACGGGTCCAGCGCCGGCCCGCCGGCCGAGGGCGGCTCCGCCGGGCAGCCCCGGGCCCTGGACAGCGGCTACGACCGGAGAACTACGAGTCCCCCGAGTTTGTGCTCAAGGAGGCCCACGAGCCGGGCGAGCCTGAGGCTTTCGGGGGGCTGGCCCCGGAGGGTGAGCGCCCCGGGCTGGAGACCCCGCTCCCGGCCTCGCTCAGCGAGAAGACCCCCTACCGCGACTCGGCCTACTTCTCGGACCTGGACACGGAGCCTGAGCCCCCGTTGGGGTCTGAGAAGGAGGCAGGCGGGGGCCCGGCCCCTGGGCCAGAGCCGGACCTGGGGAGTCCCCGGAGCCCGGGGCCGTGGCCAGCACAGCCGTCTGAGCTCTTGGCGCCCGGGGAGGCGCAGAGCCCTGGCCCCGGAGAGGGGTCACTACTGCCACTTCGGGGGGACTCCTGCCCTGGGCCAAGCACCTGCCCCACCGGCCCAGGCAGGAGGCGCCTGGCCCCAAGGCCCGGCCCAGGGGCCGCCAGTGCCCGGTCCTGGGCGTTCCAGGGTCTTCCTGCTGAGCCCGGTCCCGCGGAGCTCCGAGAGCACCCACCCCGAGCTCCCCGAGGCCCTCGGACTGCTGCCCGCCCTGCAGGAGAGGACCGGGGGCCGGGGCGCCCCCCGAGCCCCGCTCTGCCTGGCCCTGGCCGGCCTCCCCGCAGCCCCGGAGGGCCGGCTGGAGGACGAGGGAGAAGACAGTGAGGACAGCGACGAGTCGGACGAGGAGCTCCGCTGCTACAGCGTCCAGGAGGCCAGCGAGGACAGCGAGGAGGAGGCGCCGGTGCCCGTGGTGGTGGGCGAGAGCCAGAGCGCGCGCCGCCTGCGCAGCCTGCTCAAGATGCCCGGCCTGCTGCCCGCCGCCCTCTGCGAGGACCTGGAGCGCAAGAAGAAGGCCGTGTCCTTCTTCGACGACGTCACCGTCTACCTCTTCGACCAGGTGGGCGGGGCTCTGCGTGGAGGCCGGGCTCTGCGTGGGGCGGGGCTCTGCGTGGGGGCGGGGCTCTGCGCGGGGGCGGGGCTCTGCGCGGGGTCGGGAGGAGCGCAGGGAGCGGCCGCTGCTGGGGGCCCACATCACCTGCTGCCCCGACCCCACAGGAAAGCCCCACCCGGGAGGTCCGGGAGCCCTTCCCCGGAGCCAAGGAGCCGCCCGCCGCCTTCCTGCCGGGCAGTCCCAGCGCCCCCAGCACCCCGAGCCGGCCGTGGCCGCCCGAAAGCTCCCCCATCCGCTTGACGGGCCCAGAGGGTGAGTCGGGGCCCACGGAGCCTGAAGGGGCGGGGCCTTGCCCACGGGCGTGGTTCGAGGGCGGGGCCTTGTGTCGTGGGTGTGGTCTGAGGGCGGGGCCTGTTGGGATGGCATCGTGTAGTAGGCGGGGCCTGCAGGGGCGGGGCCTTGTGCCTTGTGCTGAGGGCGGGCCTATGGGGATGGTTTGTGTAGTGGGCTGGGCCAGGGTCCTGCAACTTCACGGGTGGATGGGGTGTCGTGGCGGCGCGAGGCCTGTGACGTCACTGAGTGACGTCAGTGACCACGGACATTTTGCAGGCGGGGCGCTCCCCTGGGATGGTGGCTTCCTGCTGACACCAGTCCTGGACCCCACCCCGGCCGCTCCCGCCGCGCCCCCCAAGCCGGCCGCGCCCGGCCCCTTCTCGCGCTTCACTGTCTCGCCCACTGTGTCACCCACGCCCGCGCCCGCCTCCCGCTTCTCCATCACGCACGTCTCCGACTCGGATGCCGGCTCCGTGGGAGGTGAGGCTGCCACAGGTCCCCGGATTGGGACAGTGAAGTAGGCGACCAGGAGGGGCACCTGCTGGGTGCCAGGCTCTGCACTTATCCTTGCGTGCAAGCTCAGTGTTCAGGCGGGGAAACTGAGGCTCCGGGGGCCGGGGCCACACGCAGGGTGTGTCTGTCTTGGCTCCCTTGGCGGGCCTGAGCCAGGACGCTGCCTGGCCCGCAGGCCTCGCTGTCTTCTTGCTTTTCCTGAGGGACAGGCTGGACACGGAGCGCCCCTGCCCTGCCTTCTGCTGCCCTTGTCCCCCAAACCTGCCTGCAGCTCATGGCCACTGCCCAGCGCCCAGGGCGGTGGTGGCTCAAGTGCCTGGTGGGGCGCACACAGGGCCAGGCTCACCCCTCCCTTGTTCGGCACCCCCACCAGCCTCGGCCGACTGCTCATCCCTGCCCAGTGCCTCCTGCCATGTGTGCCCGGTCCCCGGAAGGCCCACCACCCCAACTCACAACCCCAGGCACCTGGTCCCCCAGCAGGCCCGGCCCGCCCCCCCGCGGCCTCAGCGCGTCCCTGTCCCCAGACACACACTGTCACCCGGGGCTTATGCGTAATGCTCTCCAGCCCCGGCCTCAGTTTCCCCAGTGGGGGATGGCATAGGCCCTGGCCTGGGTGCTGGTGACTCAGGAGGAGGAGATATAGGTGTGGCTCCACCTAGATCGGCTGACAGAGAGGTGGCTGGGCAGGGGCCCCAGGCCAGGAGGGGCAGTGGGACGGGGGCCTCAGCACCTCTCTGACCTTGGCCCCTGTTTGCCAGGCCCTGCAGGAGGTGCTGGGCTCAGCTGTGAGGAGGCATGAGGCCGGGCAGCACCCGGAGTCCCCCTGGTCCTGCTCTGGGCAGCCGCGAGGAGGGGGCAGCAGCGAGGATGGGACCACGTGGGGACTGGCGATGGTCGGCAGCAGCTTCCAGCGCCTTGAGCCCCGCAGCACCCTGGACAGCGGGGGGCCGTGCATGCCAGCCCCAGCCTGTGCTGCCCCCTAGGAAGCCCACAGCCCCTGTCCCTCTGTCCTGGCTGCCGCTGTCGGACTGTTTGGCCTCAGAGCTCAGGGGACACCTGCTGGAGGCTGGGGGGGTGGCCATGGTCATGGGCTCACGCCCTGCCCACTGACGCCTGCAGGGTGTTGCAGGGTGCTGAGCCCCACACCAGGTGAAGGAGTGGCTCAGACACTGGGACAGCCTCTCCCTTCCCTTGGCACCTTCTGCCGGCTCCGGGCAGAGGAGTCAGGCTCAGGGGCCCCCACCCTCACCCCAAAGTCCCCTTCACCGACTCAGCTAGACCCTGGCTGTCCCTCGCAGCAGGTCTGGGCTGAGTCCCGTCTCGGGGTCCCCCTGCTGGAGCCAAGGGGGCAGCTTGAAAGATGGGGGGCTCCTGGCCCCATCCCTGCCCTCGGCCCCCCTCGAGAGGTGCCCTCCACTGGCTGCTGCGGGCAGTCCCTCTGAGGGCACAGCCAGCCCTGCCCGGCTGCCAAGAGACAGTGAGGTTCCCCCGTCCGTGTCGGGGCCTGCGGGCAGGGAGGGGACTGGGTGCAGCTGGGGGAGGGGGGGGCGGCAGCACCGGGGCTATTTTTGTACCGGAGGTTGTTCAGATGAGCCGATGGCGGACTGGAAGGTGTCGTTGCCAAAGAGACGGTCGCGCTGCGTGGGGAGTGGGTGGAGCTGCGTTTCGGTTTCTGTTTTTATTAGTTGGAGGCGGAGGTGCAGGTGCAATGACTCCCTGTTCCCCGTTTGTTTTTACGAGAAATCGAGCCAAGGAAAGCCTCAGGCTCCGTGTGGTCCTTTGGGGTTTGCAGATCCGCCTCGGGCAGGACCGCATCTGTCAGGACAGCCCCTCTGCCCTCTTGTCCTGTCCCCCACTGGGCCCCGCCTACTGAGGATGAGGAAGGGCCACAGACTCCCCAGGAAGCCCTTCCCACTGACCCCCCTCCCCCCTCAGGGGAACCCCTCCTTCAGCACAAGGGCAATGGTGAACCGGGAGGCAGCCCCACCTCTCTCCAGCCCTGCTCCTGCCTCCTGGCCTGGCCCCGCCCTCTGCCCCTGGCCTGGCCCCTCCTCCTGGTCTGGCCCCTCCCTCTGCCCCTGACCCCGCCTCCTAGCCTGGCCCCTCCCTCTGCCCCTGGTCTGGCCCCGCCCTCTGCCCCCTGCCCCTGGCCTGGTCCCTCCTCCTAGCCTGGCCCCGCCCTCTGCCCCTGGCCTGGCCCCTCCTCCTGGCCTGGCCCCGCCCTCTGCCCCTGGCCTGGCCCCTCCTCCTGGCCTGGCCCCGCCCTCTGCCCCTGGCCTGGGCGAGGGAGGCTGCAGGTGGCTGGGGCTCCTGCCTGGAGGGCCATGCTGTCCTTCAGCCACAAATGTCTAATAAAGTTCCTAAAACCTGGTACGTCAGCTGAAATATGGAAGGAGCTGGGCAGGGATCGGGGCAGGGCCCACCACAACCCCCAGCCCCACCCCCACCCAGGAGCCTGTGCAGGACCCTCCAATGGCACCCAGCTTGGGAACCTAGGCCACGGCGCCTACCCTCGCCTCCACCCCTGCCCTCAGGGACAGGGAGGAGAGAGGTGGGAAGGGGGCTGGGCAGGGAGGGACTGGGGTGGGGGCCCAGCAGAGCCCCAGCCAAGGGCCTGCCAGGAAGGTGGGTGCCAGTGACAGAGTCCCCACCAGAGGAGGAAGACCTCCCCTGTGCCCAGGCCCCGCCCCCAGGCCTCCCCTGAGCCCAGACCCCACCCCCAGACCTCCCCTGAGCCCATACCCCGCCCCTAGACCTCCCCTGAGCCCATACCCCAACCCCCGGGCCTCCCCTGAGCCCAGACCCCGCCCCCAGACCTCCCCTGAGCCCATGCCCCGCCCCCAGGCCTCCCCTGTGCCCAGACCCCGCCCCCAGACCTCCCCTGTGCCCAGACCCCGCCCCCAGACCTCCCCTGTGCCCAGACCCCGCTCCCAGACCTCCCCTGTGCCCAGACCCCGCCCCCAGACCTCCCCTGTGCCCAGACCCCGCCCCCACACCTCCCCTGTGCCCATACCCCGCCCCCAGGCCTCCCCTGAGCCCAGGCCCCGCCCCCAGACCTCCCCTGTGCCCAGACCCCGCCCCCAGGCCTCCCCTGTGCCCAGACCCCGCCCCCAGACCTCCCCTGAGCCCAGACCCCGCCCCCAGGCCTCCCCTGTGCCCAGACCCCGCCCCAGACCTCCCCTGTGCCCAGACCCCGCCCCCAGGCCTCCCCTGAGCCCAGACCTCTTGCCCCAGGAGCCCGACTGGCCAGGCCACATACAGATCACAGGGGGCACAGGTGGAGCAGTTGTTTATTGATGGGACACCTAGGAGCAGGCGGGGGCTGGGCTCCCCGCAGCCGGGGCTGGTGGACTGTCCTTCCCTCGCCCTGGGCTCTGGGCCCACGGCCCGGCCAGCAGGCCCGGTCACAGGCGCCCAGTCACAGGAGCAGCGGGTCTGGAGCGGTGTGAGGAAGTCTCTCTGGAGGCTCCAGCTGGGCGGGGAGGGCCCAGCGGCCTGTTCGGAGGGGTGTCAGCTGAGGAGGGGGGCAGACCTGTCGTCGGTCACTGTCGGCTTCAGCTGGACACTGGCAAAGGGGTTCCTGTGGAGGAGAGGACGGCGTTAGTGTGGGGGTGCCGTGAGCCGGGGCGCCTGGGACAGATGGCACCGACTGGACACCGAGGCCTCAGTCTCCCCACCTGTAGGAGGAGGACTCGGGGGGCTCAGAGCCTGGGAGGGTGCCGCCGCAGGCCGGCTAACCCAGGGCACCCCTTTCCACCCCCCACAGAAGCTGTCGGCCCCCCAGGGCAGGGCGGATAGGGGGAGCCACTCTGCCCTCCACACCAGCCCTGGGGCCGGGACCCAGTTCCTTCTCAGTCCTTAGTGGGCCTGCCCCCCGAGTCTGGGGAGGTGCCCACAACGGAGGACACATCTGCGGACACACACAGCCCAGCAGCCCACATGGCCCAGCCATGCACCCCGGGCCCGGGTGCCGAGTGGACGGACACGAGGCGCACGCACACGGCTCCCCAGAGAAGCCACCTCCCTGCGAGGCGGCAGCCAGTCACCGGGCACACCCTCCCGCATGCCGAGGCCACAGCTGACGGACAGATGGGCTGGCAGACAAGAGGCTGGGATGGAACGGAAGGGCAGGGGCCGGCCCGCCGGTCCTCAGGACGCCTGTGCTGGGCGCCATGGAGGCTCGGGCGCAGGCGGCGGCGACAGACGATGGCACGGGGGACACGGACAGGACCACACTCCGCGAAGCACTCGGCTTGGCAGCCGTTACCTGGGCCGAGGGGCCTCCGGCTCGGCGGGCGGTGGCTTGGCGGGCGCTGTCCAGGGTGCCGGGTGCCAGCAGGAGGGGCACCGCCTGCACTTCCCTGGGGACTTGTGTCTTCTTAACAACTACCTCGGGACCAACCCCAAAGGAGGACCCGCCATGGCCCCGGGGGTGCGCCCACGCGGCTGCCACCCCCGTGGGGCCTTGGGCTCCTCCTCTGGCCCATGAGCTCTGGTGGCACTGGCCAGTCTGCAGGGCACTGGCTGCCAAGGCCAGTCTGCAGGGCACAGGTGGCCGTGCCCGGCTGCCACCTCTGCTAGACGGGTTCCCCAGGAGGGATCCCCACCTTCAACCGTCCCCAAGGTCAGGGTGGGGGGTCCCGGGACCTGGAATCGGGGCAGGTCTGTCCACCGACAGTCTCGGCGGAGCAGAGGGAGGGCGCACACAGCACTCCCCAACCCCTTCTCGCCGAGGGTCAGTGACAGCAGTGTCATGGGCCGCGGCCGTGGGGGTGGGAATAGGGTCACAGGGCCAGAAAGGCCCATTGCGAGGGCATCTGGCCTCTGACCCTGTGTCCTGGACCCGCTCCCCAAACTGTGTGGCTGTGGCCCACAGGCCTGTCCACACGGCAGGCGTGTCGCCCCAAATACTCCCAGCCCCTGAGCAGCTCCTCCCACAGCTCCTCTCCCCCCACCCCGCCCCGAGTGCAGACCCCAGGCGACGACACCCCTCAGCAGAGGGAGGGCACAGCCCCAGGCACCTCTCACTTTCTGGAAGGTTCTTCCTTCCGGGAAAGAGCCTAGGAGGGAGCTCCCCTGGGAGGAGCCTGTGGCCCTGCAGCAGCTGAGGTCAGCGCCGAGGTCAGCGCCGAGGTGACCAGTCGGCAGGAGTGGGACTCGAGGCCACTGAGGACTCTGCCTGCAGGGCTGGTCACGGGCAGGCGGCGATGCAGCCAGAGGCACAGCCCTGCCCGGGAGCCGTTCTGGCTGACCCGGCGGGCTCCCCGGGGCCCTCCTCAGCCACCGCGCGGGCGTCCTGAGCTGGACACGCACGGCTCCCGCTCTGGGCGCAGGCAGGCCTCGGGTCCGAGGCCATGGCAGGGCAGACTCGGGGCACAAGGGCCCAGTGCCCGGGGCGGCCCGTAGGGGCCCCACACCACAGCGCCTGCCCCTCCACCCCCAAGTCCAGTCTCAGGAACCGGACGGGGCAAGGCCGTTGGGGACCCCCCGGAATTAACCGTGCTGAGTCCACAGGGAACCGGCGGGGGCCGTTCTGAGGACAGCCCAGTCCTGACAAAGCAGCTTCCCCTCGGGGGGAGCAGGGCCACTAGGGGACAAGGCACAGGACTCCACTTCCCCCACCTGTCTGGTCTCGCCTCCGAACCCAGGCGGCTCTCCAGAGCTGCAGGACCTGGGTCTTCTGGAATCTCCCCGCCCCTCCCGCCCAGACCTCGGCCGGGCCGGGAGGTCCCTCAGCCGACCAAAAGCCCAGCAGCTGCGCCAGGCACCCGCCCTGTGACTCAGGAGCCAGTGGCTATACCGGTGGCCTGTGCCAGGTGCCCACTGGGCCCGGGATCTGCCCTGCACCCAGGGGCAGGGTCCCCCAGCCCCAGCCTCCTGGGGCCCCAGAGGCAGGGATGCTTGGCCCCGACCCCAGGCAGGCCACTCCGTGGGCGGGACACGGCACTGCAGAGGCCGGAGAGGAGGGGGAGGCCCAGGGTGACTGCACGGGGCTGCCGAAGGCTTTTCTCCCATTTCCCGAAACTTCAGGAGCATCTGCCTCCAGAACTTTCCAGAAATCTGGCTGCAGCTCACCAGCACAAAGGCAGCGGCCGAGAGGGAGCCCAGATCCGCCGGGGTCTGGCTGCCTATGGGATGGCATTGCCAAGACGTCCGGGGGGGGGGGGGGGGAGGGCGGTCAGGTGACCTCCATTCTTGATAAAGGACCAGGATGTGCTTACAGGGACCCCCTCAGCATCTTGAGGTGGGGCCAGGTGGGCAGGGGAGAGGGCCAGGCAGGCGGGGCCAGGCCGGGCCATGAGGCTGAGGTGGCAGCCACACCTCCACACCCAAAGGGGGTGCTATGCCTACAGCAGCTCCTGCTTCCCCCTGCCTGGGTCACTCGCCTGGCACATGCCTCCCACCTTGGCCTCCTAACCCCCCTGGGGCTGCAATACTCACCAACCTGGGGGTCTCGGCCAGACCCACACCCAGGCCCAGACCCACGTCCATGGGGGGACCCCCCCGAGGGAACCCTGAGCCAGAGGAGCCCCATGTGATCACCAGGGGGATCCTGATTGTGGCCGAAGCACCAGCAGAGGCAGGAGAAACCCAGGCAGACAGAGGGCAGTGGGGGTGCCCAGGGCAGAGGAGCCCCGACAGAGATCCCGGAGCCCAGGAGCGGATGTGGGGAAGCGAAGGCCTGGCCCCTGAACGAGCATGCCGGCCACCCCGCGGCCCGCCCCGACCGCCAGGCGAGGCCGGAGAGCCCGGGGGCCACTGGGGGCACCGGCTGGCCAGCCCGGGAAAGCGGACACTTACTAATCGAGAGTCGCTCAGAACCGGGCACCTCCACTTCGGGGCTGCAAGGGAACAAAGGGCCGTTGGGCAGGTGCGGGCGGGGTCCGGGCAGAGGGGCCCGGGCGGGAGCGCAGGGCCGGCTGCGGCCCCGGGCTCCCCGTGAGGCTGCAAGGAGGCGCCACACCCAACTCGATGCAATAAATAAAACTTTATTCAAACCACTGCAGACAGGGCACAATCGGATTAAAAAAAAAAAAAAAGACGGGAGAACATCTTGAGCACGTCACATCTTCGTACGAGCTGGCGGAGCGTTTACATTCATCCGCGTGGTGTCCCCCGGGGGGGAGAGCCGGCCGCCAGGGCGGGGCCAGCCCGGAGGCTTTGCAGGCCCACGGTCTGGCTTTTTTGCATTTTCCTTAAATATAAAACGGTCTGTGTCTTGGGTGGCTTCTGTCGCCAACGCTACTGGCCACGTCCCAGTCCGCGGGGTGGGGATGGGGGGGGGGGCTCTTGCCAATCACGCCGCCCCGGCAAGGGAGCGTCCGCGGCTCCAGGCTTCTGGCGGGGAGGGCCGGGGCCGCCCCTGGCTTGCTCCCGGCGTCAGCGTAAGAGGAGGCAGTACAGGTAGCCACTGAGTCCCGCGTGTCTCTTTCTGAACCAGCAAGACACAGAGACGGGGCGCTTAGGGAGGCCGGGCCGGGCGCCTGCTTCCCCGGCGCCTCTGCCTGTGCCGCCGGCCGGCCTGCCTCACCGGGCAGTTCCAGGAGCGCGGGGCGGGGCGGTCCCTGGGGTCTTTGGCACGTCCACGTCCCCCGACGCGGCCAGGCGGCGCCCGCTCCCGAGCCCTCCCGCCAGGCGGAGTCGCGAGCAGGGAGCCCGCAGCGCCCGGCCCCGTGGCCACGCCTCCCTTACGGCGCCGGCGTCCTCGGAGCCCCGAACGTGGCCCTCCCCGGGGGCCGGAGCCGGGGGCCGGGAGCCCCTCCCTGACAGGTGCCCGTGCGCGGGGCCGGATGCGGAAGTGAAGCAGCACGCCGATCCATGCACATCTTTTTCTGGTTTGTTTTCGGGGAAAAAAAGTCCTTTTCCTGTTTTCAGTTTTTTTTTTCTTTGTTTTTCTTTTTCTTTTTTTTTTTTTAAGGTTTTTCTTTTTCTTCAAACGTCAGAGCCTTTGAAAGAGCAGCGAGCTGTGGCCACGCGCACGCTGCCGGCGGGCGGGGCCACGCGTGGCGTGTCCACAGGGAGCCGGGGGGCAGCACCATGGACCGTGGGGATGTCGGAGTCCGGGGTCACCAACCAAAAGGGCGGGAGGGGCGGGAGGGGCGGAGACGGCCCGAAAACAAGCCGACGAGAGCACGACACGAAGGAGGGCCGGGGGCTCCGGGCGGCCAGCGCCGTGGCCGGTCCTCACACCGTGGACACCAGCGTGCCGCTGCCGCTGCGAACAAAGCAAGCACAGCTGCCGGCCGCGCCTCCCGCCTCCCCGCAGCCGCCGCCGGGCCGGGCCGGGAGCCGGGGGCCGGGACGCGGGCAGAGGGCGTGAGGCAGCGCCCGGGGTCGGTGCGCAGAGCGGGCCAGGCCGGCGGGGAGCGCGAGTGGCGGGGCCGCTGGGTGTGGGCGGGGCCGGCTCCGGCGCCCCCACAGGCAGAGGCAGCTCTGGGGCACCCGCCCACTCGGCGATGCTCGGGCAGGGCATCCTGCCTACGGGTCTGATGGGCACAGGACGTGGGCCCCCGCCCACCCCCCTGACCAGAGAGGCCCATGGTCTCCAGCCAGATGCCCAGAGGGGCCGGCCCCCCCGCCCCCCCCCTTCCCCAGCACAGCCCAGGGCTCTCACCTGCTCACAGCCCGCGCCCCATAGTCGTCCAGACCCTGGGGGGAAAGAGACAGTCAGGCTGGTCCCGGCTCGGCCGGGGCAGGGCTGGTGCTCTCCTGCCCGGGGGGGGGGGGGAGGGGGTGCCTACGGCGGAGGATGCAGAGGGCGCTGAGGCCCCCCTACCAGCAGTCACAGGGAGCCCCCCCAGCGGCCGGGCTCACGGCACACACCACCCAGTCACTGGTGACCCCACAGCAGGAGCAGCTGAGCAGGTGGGGCGGGGCCACCGGCAGCCTCTCCAGGACCCCGGCCCGGCCCAGTGAGGAGTGGGAGTCACAGGGCCCACAGGCTGGAGAGGGAGGGGCTGAGCAGACCAGGCCTCCAGCACCCCTGGCCCAGCCCTGAGCCGCAGTTCCCACTGCCCCCAGCCCAGAGCCTCTCCCGGCGGCCCCGGCCCACCCAGCACTCGGCCCGGGAGCCACGCCTGCCCCAGACACGAAGGGAAGCCCCGCCCCAGGCAGGGCTCCGAGGCGGCCAGGACAGGCTCAACCCCCACGCCTTCCGCAGGGGCTGCGGCCCAGGTGACCCTCCAGCCCTGCACCCCCCACCCACTAGCCCTGTGCCCTCCCCCCCCCAGCCCTGCGCTCCCCCCATCCCTGTGCCCTTCCCCCCAGCCCTGCGGTCCCCCCAGCCCTGCACCCCCCCATCCCTGTGCCCTCCCCCTCCAGCCCTGCGGTCCCCCCCAGCCCTGTGCCCCCCAACCCTGGGCCCTCCCCCCCCCAGCCCTGCGCCCCCCCCCAGCCCTGTGGTCCCCCCCATCCCTGTGCCCTCCCCCCCCATCCCTGTGCCCTTCCCCCCAGCCCTGCGCCCCCCCTCGCACTCACCTGAGAGAAGGCGGGCACGGCCATGCTGTAGGGCCTCTGCTTGAAGGGGCCGGCCGCCTGGCTGGGGAAGCCGCGGGAGGAGGGGCCGTAGTCGGGGGGCGGCAGGGCCAGGTCGTCCTTGTCCAGGAGGTTGCCTGTGCTGCTGCTCTTGCCCGACTGCAGGCTGCGGGCACGGACGGGCTCAGGGGGAGCCGGCGGGGTCTGGCCTGGCCCCCCGCCCCCCGCCCGCCGCCTGGCTCTGCCCTTGGAGGGCGGTGCCCAGGAGCTGCTCTCGCGGCCCGGGGGGGGGGGGGCAGCTGCCCGGACCCCATGACCCTCCCTGGGACGGGCACACAGGGTGCCAGGAAGCAGCGCAGGAGGCGAGCGGCCGGCTCAGCGGTGAGGCTGGTCCCCGGGGGGCGAGCGGGCGGCAGCGACCGGCAGTGCTCTCTGCACTGATGTTCCCCCCCCTTCCCCGAGACCAGCAACGACCCGGGAAAGTAAACGAAACGAAGGAAGGAGGGTGCTGGGGGGACGCTGCGGGAACGGCAGGCACCCTGGGCCCAGCAGGCGAGAGGCCGCCCGACAGGCCGGCAACATGGCCCCCACCCCACGGACACACACACACACACATACACGGCTGCCCACACACGGACACACACACACACACACACACACATGGCTGCCCACACACAGACACACACACACACACACACATACATGGCTGCCCACACACGGACACACACACACACACACATATACATGGCTGCCCACACACGGACACACACACACACACACGGCCCCACGGACACACACACAATACATACACACACTTACATACGTGGCTGCCCACACACGGACACACACACACACACGGCTGCCCACACACGGACACACACACACACACACGGCTGCCCACACACGGACACACACACACACACACATACATGGCTGCCCACACACGGACACACACGCACACACACACAGCCCCACGGACACACACACAATACATACACACACTTACATACGTGGCTGCCCACACACGGACACACACACACACACACACACACACACGGCCCCACGGACACACACACACACATACACACGGCTGGCTGCCACAGCTGCTGTTACCACCGCCCCCTCCCCAGCCTGGCCCGTGTGCTCACCTCACGTGCACCCTGTCACCCCCGTCGCTGTCCAGCACCCGCGTGTAGGAGAAGGGGAACCAGCCCCGCCTGCAACAGAGGGCCCAGGTGAGACGGGGGTCCAGGGGAGACAGGGGCTCAGGGGAGAGGGGGGACCAGCGGAGAGGGGGCCAGGGGAGAGGGGGGATCCAGGGAGAGGGGGGATCAGGGAGAGGGGGCCCAGGTGAGATGGGGGTCCGGGGGAAAGAGGACCAGGGGGAGAGGGGGGATCAGGGGAGAAGGGACCCAGGGAGAGGGGGGATCAGGGAGAGGGGGGGTCAGGGAGATGGGGCCCAGATGAGATGGGGGTCTGGGAGAGAGGGACCAGGGGAAGAGGGGGGATCTGGGAGAGGGGGTCCGGGGAGAGGGGGGGTCAGGGAGAGGGGGTCCGGGGAAGAGGGGTCAGGGGCAGAGGGGAGATCAGGGAGAGGGGGTCCGGGGGAGAGGGGTCAGGGGGAGGGGGGGTCAGGGAGAGGGGCCCGGGAAGTGGAGGGCAGGTCCGCCGCCCGCCTCACATCTTGGTCTTCTCGCTCTCGCCGTAGTGCCAGCCGTCCCGGGCCTCGGGCACCAGCAGGGTGATGAGGTCGCCCTCCTTGAAGCTCAGCAGGGTGCTGTTGTCGCCCGCCGCGTGCGAGAAGATGGCCTTCACCCGGGGGCGGCCGTTGCGCTCCAGGCCGGCCGCCATCGAGCTGGAGCGCGGCAGCGTCTTGTTCTCGGCTGCGGGACGGTGCCGGGTGTGAGGGGACGGGGTGCGCCCAGGGGGTGTGCGGGGCGTGTGGGTGCGCGGCCCGGGGGGCCTGGGCGCTGGGGTGCGGGGCTGGGCCTCGGCTCCCACTGGCTGCTCAGGAGGCTTGCCTCAGCCCCGCCCCCCCCGAGCCATCCCATTGTCCCCGGGGCCTTCTCAGCACCCCCTGTTCCAGGCACACACACCCCACCCCCAGCTGGATGGACCTGGGAGCCCCGAGAAGCCCCTCAGGACGGCGTCTCCCAGGTTCCAGCACACGCACAAACACGCACACACGTGCACACACGTGCACACGCACACAGCGCGCGCTCACACAACACACACACACACACATACACACGCGCGCACACACACGTGTGACCCTGGGGGTCCCCCTCCCGGGGTGGTCGGCCGCCGGAGCCCTTACTGGTGGCGTAGCTGCTCTTGGGGGCCACGCTCTTGCGCACGGGCAGCGTGTTGGAGTAGGAGTCGCTCATCTTGGCCTGAGGCTGCGCCGAGGCCTTGGCCGGGGCCTTGCGGTCGGCCCAGGGGCTGTAGTCCTCGCCGTCCGGGCCCGAGACGCCGTTCATGATGGGCGTGTTCTCCTGGGCGGACAGCCGCTGCGGGGAGAGGCGGCGGGGGCCGGGTTGGGGGGGGGCGGTGGCCGCGGGGGCGCCCTCCCCACACCCACAGGCCTGGGGGGGCCCCGGGCACTCACCCCCACAAACGGGGCCAGCTCGGGGGGCACCGGCAGGGGCTTGGCCCCGGGGATGGGGTCGGAGATGACCAGGCTGGACTTGGAGGCGGACAGGGCGCCGGGCAGGATGGTGCCGTTGCTGCTCGCCAGCTGCTGCAGCAGCTGCGCCGCGCGGTCGGGGATCTTGTTGGGGTCGGCGCAGGCCTGTTGCCAGAGCGGCAGCTTCTGCGCCAGCAGCTCTTTGCCCTGAGCGGGAGCGGGTGGGTGGTCGGCTCCGTGGACTCGGCGCCCCGGGAGCCTCCCCCGGGCCCCACCACCCCCACCCGGGGCTGCGCCTGCCCCCCCACCTCAGGGGCCACCTGAGTCCGGCCCCGAGCGGAGGGTGGAGGGTCCGCTCCAGGGAGCCGGGCACAGGGGAGGGACCCCGGGCCCGAGGAAGGGGGCGTGGACAGCAGCCCTCAGGGTGCCCGTGGACAAACCCCTAGATGCCAGCAGGGGCCGCCCCCACCCCCCTGAGCCTGGAAGCCTCACAGGCAGGGCTGTGGGAGGGGCCGGTGGGCGGGAGCCGGGAGGGTGGGGAGCCGTGAGACAGGGGCCGGGCCAGGCTGCCCGGCTGGCAAACAGGCGTGTGCTCACCCCACCTGGGCCACTCCCCCCAGCAACGGCCGAAACGGGAAGTGTGGTGACACTGGCCAATGGTCTGGGGTGCTGGGGAGACCGGCCAGGGGAACCTGGCCCCAGGGACACCCCAGGCCAGGATACTCCCCTGAGCAGCTTCAGTCGGGGTCAGACGCCAGGCCAGGGGAGTGCCTGTGCCCTCACACCCGTCGGAGGGGGGCTTAGGTCAGTGCTTGGGGCGTCAGGTGTCACCTCTGGGAAACAGGGGCGCCCCACACCTACAATGGCACTCCCTGACCCGCCACAGGGCCTGGCTGCCACCAGAGGGCGCAGGTGCCCACTGCAGCCGCCTGGAGCCCCAGGGCAGAGTGGCCAGGTGCACAGAGTGGCCAGCACCCACAGACCAGCCGGCCCCCTGCACAGAGTAGCCAGCCCCCCCCCACAGAGTGGCCAGCACCCACAGAGCGGCCGGCCCCCCCCACAGAGTGGCCAGCACCCACAGAGTGGCCGGCCCCCCGCACAGAGTAGCCAGCGCCCCCCCCCAGAGTGGCCAGCACCCACAGAGTGGCCGGCCCCCCGCACAGAGTAGCCAGCCCCCCCCCACAGAGTGGCCGGCCCCCCCGCACAGAGTAGCCAGCCCCCCCCCCACAGAGTGGCCAGCACCCACAGAGTGGCCGGCCCCCCGCACAGAGTAGCCAGCCCCCCCCCCCAACAGAGTGGCCAGCACCCACAGAGCGGCCGGCCCCCCGTACAGAGTAGCCAGCCCCCGCCCCCGGGCAGCGGCCAGGCTCACCTTGGAGTGGTAGGCGGCCGAGTTCTTGGCCACGGCGCACTGCTTCTCCACCAGGAAGCAGAAGCGGCGCCTCTCCTCCGTCAGCGCCGTCTTGTAGCCGTCGCACACGTAGCTCTCCAGGTCGCCCTGCTTGCTGCCGACGGCGTCGATGTACTGGGGAGAGGGGGCCGGTGAGCCGGGCGGGACACACCGCCACGCCGTGCGGGCAGCCACGGCCCGGCCCACGGCTGCCTGCCTGCACCTGCCGCGCCGACCGCCGGCCGGGGCTCCGCCTCCCGCAGGGGGCCCAGGGCGAGGGGTCCCCAGGGCGACAGCTCATCTCTGGGGGCCTCCTCCCAAGAGGGGGCACCGTGTGCCCAGACCTGGGGTCTGGCCAGCCCCTCCCTGAGGCCACAGCCCGAATGTCCAGGCCGATGTCTGTCCTCCTGGCTCACAGGGTGCCCCCGGGCCCGTGCCTGTGGATGTTTCCGGAACCTGTCTCGGCCCAAACGGGAAGCCCCCGGGCAGGCAAGGCCCCGTGGCAGCGCCTCTTTTTAAAAAACGTGTTTTTGTTGATTTCACAGAGAGAGGGAGAGGGCGCTAAATGCGTCAATGATGAGAGAGAACAGCTGATTGGCTGTCTCCTGCACGCCCCCTGCGGGGGATCAGACTCACAGCCTGGCCCTGCCCGGGGGCCGTGACCACCACTGACCCACACAGCCCGCTGGCAGCTCCGCCTCAGACGACCGGAGGCCGAGGTGAGGGCTGGGCGCCGCGTGTGGAGGGGGTGAAACGAGGTCTCCGTGGGAGCAGGGAGCCCAGCGGGTGAGATGGGGTGCAGGGCCACGCCCCTCGCTCTTGGGGAGGAGGGAGGGGCCGAGGATGGAAAGGTTTCGGCCACAGACCTTCCCCTTCGGAGCTACTTGAGTGCCAGCCCCAGTGCCAACCCCAGTGCCCCAGAGGCCGAGAAGCTGCTGGGACACACGGCGGCCTCGCAAAGCCACTGAGCCCCAGCCCCAGCCCCCAGCCCCAGCCCCCAGCCCCCAGCCCGCCGATCCTGGTGGGTCTGCTCTGCAGCCTGACCCCCAGCTCCGGCTCCCTCCTGGGTGCGGTCGGGGTGGCCCCTCTGGGCTGCCTGACGGATGCCCCCTCGCCATGACAGGCACCGCCAACCCCCACCCGAGACACCTCAACCGCCCGAGTCCTCAGACCAACCACCCACGTCCAGCACCACCGGGCCAGACAGTCCAGACAGAACCCCGGGCCCAGACAGTCCAGAACCCCGGCCCAGATAGTTCAGAACCCCGGGCCCAGACAGTCCAGACAGAACCCCGGGCCCAGACAGTCCAGAACCCCGGGCCCAGACAGTTCAGAACCCCGGCCCAGATAGTTCAGAACTCCGGCCCAGAAAGTCCAGACAGAACCTCGGCCCAGACAGTCCAGAACCCGGGCCCAGACAGTCCAGACAGAACCCCGGCCCAGAAAGTCCAGACAGAACCCCGGGCCCAGACAGTCCAGAACCCCAGCCCAGACAGGTCGCCGCCCGAGGCTCAGGGGCAGGTGTGGGAGACAGGGCCGGGGGCCGGGAGCTGAGCCAGAGGGCACAGGGCTTCGGTTTGGGGAGACAAGCTCCGAACTTGAAAACCGTCAGTTACAGAGTCTTTTAACAAACCGTACAGCCGTAAAAAATGCCCATGGGCAGAGGACGGGAGGGACAGAGGACGGGGGGGACAGAGGACGGGGAGGGACAGAGGACGGGGAGGGACAGAGGACGGGGGGACAGAGGACGGGGAGGGACAGAGGACAGGAAGGGGCAGAGGACCGGGAGGGGCAGAGGACGGGAGGGACAGAGGACGGGGGGGGGGACGACAGAGGACCGGGAGGGGCAGAGGATTGGGAGGGACAGGAGGACCGGGAGGGGCAGAGGACTGGGAGGGATAGAGGACGGGGGGGGGGGGGAGGGGGGGACAAAGGACGGGGAGGGACTTAGCCAGCGAGTGACAGGCAGGAAGAGGAGGGGACTCTGGATGAAAGTGCAGGCGGAGGTCACAGGGCCGCCCACAGGTGTGACTGCTGGCCCCGCCCCCTGGAAGTGGGACACAGCTCCGGGCCAGCCCACTGGTGCAGGCCATGGCCACGTGACTTGTTTTAGCCAATGGGATCTGAGTAGAAGTTACAGTCTGGCAGCCAGGCCAGTGTTCCTCTGTCCTGGGAGCACCCCCCCACTGTCCCCTCTGAACCCCCGTCCCCTCTGAACCCCGCCCCTCTGAACTGGCACACTCGCGGGGTCATGCTGGCGGACTGCTGGGGGCTGGGCCCCTCCCTCGGGTCCTGACTCCAAGCATCGGAACCCACGGCCCAGAAGGCCCAGCCCGCGGGGGAGCTGACTAGTTCACACCGGCCGTGGGGCCGTGGGGGGGGGGGCGGCACAGGAGGCGGTGCTGGTTTGCGGCTGGAAACGCTGTAAGGAGTGCGCGGCTGTGGGAGGTCCTGGGAGGCAGAGCAGCCGTCACACCTGCGGGGTCCGCAGGCGCCCCCCCCGCCCCCCCCCCCCCCCCCCCCCCCCCCCCCGTGGGTGTGCGAGGCTGAGCTGCAGCTGGGCTGCAGGACTGCCCGGAGCAGCTTCTGCAGAACGGGCTCGAGCCCAGCCGCCCAGCCCTCCGGCAGGTGCAAGCCGGGCCACCAGGGGGCAGCCTCCCCCGCCCGACCGGCTCCTCCCGGCTCTGACTCAGCGCGGGTGGGCGGTGCCGAGCCAGGTGGGCGACTGGAGAGGGAGCGGGGAGCAGGCTGTTCCCGTGGCAGTTCTGCCGAGGGCGAGGCCCAGCCTCCCTGGGGGGGGGGGGGGGGGCTGGAGACCCACTGCCGGCGAGTGAGCCACCCCTGCAGGCCCGGCCCGTCACCGGAACTCCCCCCACCCTGCCCTGCAGACCACCCAGCTTTCCGTACCGACCTCCCCGGGGAGGCAATGGCCTCCAAATAGCTCCCCACCCCCCCGACCAAGGCCACCCCTCTGGGGTCAGGCCGGGCCCCTCCACGCACGAGGGGCCCCAGGATGGCACTTGGGGAGAGAGGTCTATACACAGGCTCCAGGCCTCCAGCGGGGCGCCCTGCACCCCTCCCTCCCCCGCCCCCGCCCCACTCCCTTCTCTGCTCCTCCACCTCCACCTCCTCCTCCTCCACATCCCAAGCAGCTCAGCCCAAAGTACTTTTCCTCTGGTTACGAAACGTGTGCCCCCCCCCATCCTCTTATCAGTGCGCCCCCCCCCACACCGCCCAGAGGCTCCCCTACACAGGCTCCTCCCGGGAGAAGGGAGCCTGCAGATTCCGGCCCGGGAGGCCTGTGCCTGGCACCATGGGCAAGGCGTGCGGGGGGGGGGGGGGTAATGGCACCCGGCTCTGGGTGGACAGGGTGCCGCCGAGGGGACTGGACTGTCCACTCCCCAAAGCCCCGACGAGAAGGCCCACGAGGGCTGGTGAGGCAGGAGGGCGGGCCCGGGGCTGGGAGCACACTCTGGGTGGGGGTGTGGGGGTGAGGGTGTGTGTGGGTGTGGGGGTGAGGGGTGAGGGTTCGCTCAGAGAGGGGCATGTGTGGAAGGGGGACCCCCCAGCCTGGGAAGAGGCCCAGGGAGGCTGCTGAGCAAGAGCAGTGCCATCCGGGTGGGGCCTCGGAGCAGCACGGGCGGCTGTGACTGTCACCCAGGACACGGCGAAACGGGGACGCGGGCCCCCTGGGCGCACCGGCGAGCCGCGGGCGGGACGGTTTCTGGGTTTCCAGGCTGCGGTCACCCTCGCGTCCCCGGAGCAGAGCCGCCCGCTCCGGCCTCGTTAGCGGGTCACAGCCGCCCGCACCAGAGGGGCCCAGGGCGGCCTCGTTAGCGGCCGGCAGCCCCCAGGGCAGGGGGCGGGGCTGCATTTGTTCAAAGGCAGGTCTCCAGGGGGAGCCAGGAGCTTGGTGGGGGGGCCAGGGAAGGGGCCAGTGAGCATCTCCTGGGGCACAGGTGGGAGAAATACTGCCCCCCGTGGGCCTGGGTGCGGACACCCAGCTGCGCGGCGAGGACAGGGAGCCCGGGAGTCGGGCGGCCGGAGCACCGGGCGGTCTGGCCGGCAGAGCCCTGGGGGGGGCCACGTGGCCGCCAGGCTGTCGAGGAGCCCGGTGTGGACCCCGATGCTCGCGGGAGACCAGGGCTTCCGGCGGCTCCCGGGGTCGAGGCCACGCGGGGAGCCCCCTCCCCCAGGGTACACGAGGGGCATGTGTCCAGCACGGGCTCAGGCCACGGTGGCCCCGCGTGGCAGGACACCCCGCGGCGTCTGAGCATTGGACCGGTGCACGGGAGGCGAGGCCGGCCCTGCCCCCCCCCCCCCCCCCCGAGGGCTTGGCAGCCGCCCCTCCCGGCTGTGCCTGTTCCCAGCTTAGCGGGTGCCATGGCGACGGCTATAGAAACGCCCAGGACCCACGGCTGCTCCCACTGAGTCACTGGGGGCCGAGCAGCCTGTAATCCGAGAAGACAAAAGTGATCGGAAGGCGAGGGCTCTGCCTCCAACGCCGGGGGCACGCGGGGGGAGGGGCGCCCCCAACGGCGTGCCTGCCGCCCGGGGCCGCCTCACCCCTGCGGCAGCCACGCTCCCACGGTTCTCAGAACCGCACTCGGCCCCCTCAGTCCCGGCCGGAATCCCGCCGGGGCTGCAGGCAACAGAACGGCGAGGGAGCCCCAGGCCGCACCCGGTCCAGAGCCTGCTGGGGGCAGTGGCTTCCCTGGAACCTGTCCCTCCCAGCTCTGCGGGGACGGCCGGGTCAGCAGGGAGCCCTGCGTGTGGCCGGGCGGGGCCGAGGTTCCGGGTCAGGAGCCCCTGAAAAGTCACTTAAACTCGAGCTCAGGGCGAGGCGGGGGGCTGAGCAGGCCGGCCACCGGTGGAAGGGGACAAGCGGCCGGACACGCTCGGGGAGAAGCGGGGCCTCCCCTGGCGGCTTCGGGGACCTGAGCCCGGGTTCCGGGTCCTGGGGAAGGGCCCGCAGCCGTCACAGGCTGGCAAGGGACCCGGGACCACTGGACCCAGCCGCCCACGCCCCTCAGGATGCGGGCGCTGCAGAGGCCGGAGGGCCCCCCCCCCCCCGAGCCAGCCAGGCACTGACAAAGGCTCGAGGCCACAGACCAACCCCCCCCCCCAAAGCCAGGGGACTCGGGGGCCACAGGCACCGAGCCACCGTCCTGGGGAGCTGCCAGGGAGCAGTCGCCCCCTCCAGGAGGCCCACCGTCCAGGCCGGGGTCGGCCCGAGACTGGAGAAGGCCGAGGTCACGCTCGCGCCTGCCGGCCGGGGGCCCATGCGGGTGCCGAACCCACGGGGTCTCGCTCCTCCTGGAGGCAGGGGGGCCGGGCCTCGCGTCCCGGGGGCCCCACCTGTGGGCACCCCGCCTCCCGTGGCCACCGGGCCCGGCAGGTGCCAAAGCCACACCCGACTTCAAAGACTCAGAAGAAAAAAAAGATGCAAAATGTTTCCTTCACGTTCCTGCCCTGTCACGTGGGGGGCAGCTCCCCGGAACCGTCCGCTCACCCAGCACTTCCTGAAAGCCAGCCCCTCCTTCCTGCCGAGCTCCCGGACCCCAGGGAGGCCTGCCGGCTCTGGAGGTGGAGGGGCTCCCCGTTCCTCCAGCGCCAGGCACACTCCTGCCTGA